>WACJ01000205.1:0-1200000 GCA_008973525.1 Stenopsyche tienmushanensis | reverse complement strand
AAAGACGAGCAGAGTTCGTAACAGAGATTATCCTCGGCAACTTTTTGAAGCATAATAACCCTTCACGTACGGGCTCTGCGTCAGCCGCAGTTAGCCGAGTATAAATATACACATAATGAAAGATAGTGTCTCCGAAAGTTTTTATTATCACATTACTCGGGATTTGTGATTCTTGAACGCCATTAAAACGCCACCACGGCCCTAAAACGTCCGACTTTGTAACTGTTGCAATTATAATTGCTCAGGTAACCGAGAGATTCGTGATTGCGGCGAATTAACCAAGCGAAATAGCTGAGAAGCAATGACTAGAAAATTTTATGTAGAGAGATGAAGAAAAACGAAAGCCATTTACATACTTATCTGATGAAGCACTTAGTTGGCAATGGACGTTTAAAATTTCCATCAAACAAAATGGAACTGCTTTTAATGCGAAGCAATTGTTCTGCAGATGCTAGAGGCTCTTGACCGCTTTGGATCCAAATAGATATTTTTAGTAATCATTCATCGTTTTTTCTTAAGGTTATTGCAATGTAAAACTTTAATCCTTTTAACTTAATATATACATCTCATTCTTGTAAGACGCTATAGAGCTAATCTAGCTTGGTACAATTCATATTCTTTAGATTCTTCCATCCAATGATTTCAAGTTTTTTTTTCCAAGCAAACACATTATAGTTTGATCGTATTCCAATACTCTGTTGCTAAACATTAAGAATACGTGTTGTAATTTATCAAATATTGAGAACTACCCAAAGATAGCAATGGATAGGTAATATAATGAAAGAACTGGATAAATGATGTATGAAAGCGGTTTTGAAATGTTATTATATAGAGTGACTGGTAATTGATGGGTGGGTAAAAAAGATGTACAGTACACTTTCCATTATCCGGGTTAATGCTGGGGAGGAAAGGTACGGATAACTGAAAAACACGGATAATTTGATTCACCAAATGTTGCCTCAGTTTCGATTATAATATATTTACATTACAATTTTTTTCATAATTTCAATACTCGTTATTTTTTTAAGCAGCCTGTTTCTTAAATTTCAGACCTTCACGAAACTTTTGAGTCAATCAAACTGTGCCTTAAGTCTCATCAAAATTTCACGCCTTCATTTATGAGAGGACGAATAATTACGCGTTGCGCAACATAGGATGCTACTTCTCGCCTTCTTTTTTAATGATGGGATCAAAAGCTACGATAGAATTTCCTTCCTTGTAAAAAAGAATTTGTTTATAAAAACAAAATTCCGGGTTATATTTGAGTCCTCCTCGTAGTTAATCAGATTAGTAGCTGTTAGCAGTCGGTATTTTATGGCTATAATAATCGACTGGAAGATTTTTCATTTCAGTTCCCTTTGAAGATCGAAATTTATTTGCTTTCCAAATCATCAAAAGTTTCATTTTATGAGTTCTTGATGCATTTCCACAACATATGGCAGTTATTCTTTCTTTGAATGTTCTCTCATTGAAGCTAGGGTTTTTATCGGCAACTTTCAGCACAACTCTGTCTCATCTGCATTATAGATTTGATTAAAGGTTGCTAATATTCTCTTTGTAAATATTCTCGAAATTCGATGCAGAATTCATTAACAGTTCCAATACAAGAACAGATGTTCTTCCTGAATCATAGATTCTTTCCTACCTAAAAATTCCCATCCTACTTAAAACTCCTATCCAAATACATAACAGTATATCCATTTTTATAATCTACATGTAATATATTATTTAATCTCAAGTTATCCGAGGCTTATAGTATTTTGTGATATAATTTTGTATCAAAATTGTGTGCTTATAATATATGATCCGCCAAATTTATATAATATCTTGTAGTATAATTATGATGTATACTTTAGCCTAGTTGCACTGATCGATTGATATGTCGTTTGTTGGATAGATAAATATTGACGTGATACATGCAATTTTCAAATTTGTTCAAAATGTCGACCCAGAAAGCATTGTACTGACCTTAAATATTGGACTGGAGTGTTTAACCCTTGGTTATATCGCATCCGATTATTATTTATGGAATGATATAGCTATATAGCTTTGTAATTAAGATTGCCAATCTCTACCAATACTTCGAATACTTCGTCCATGCGAATAACGAAAATATCGAAGACGCCTAAATTGCTTTATTTTATCAAATTCGTTTTGTAGTTCTTCGAAGGAAATAAAAGCTCCATTGTAAGCAACCTTCAAATTTATTATCTGCGACGGAATAAGTAGACGGTTAATGTAATATTTTTCGGGCCTGATGTCATTTGACACACCTGAACGAGTTGAAAATGGGTTTCTCAGAAGCATTGCTTCGTTTCCCTTTCCGCTTCATATGTTCGTGTTTGCCTCACACCCTCTTGAGTCTTGCGGTTGGGTTTTCTGAGAAATGTTCCTTCATCGGGAGGTCGCTTCTCTGGCGGCACGTGATTTGAGGATCATCATTCAATATCCCATACCCCTTTGGCGGGAAGGCCTACGCGCACCGCCACTGCACAGATTCCACTTATCCCCACATTTTGTTTACCAGTCCACCACATTGCCGAAAATTAAACTACATTTCCGCGGAAAATTAATTTTGCGAGGCGTCCCATACCCGCCCCGAGTTACGTATCCGCGTACATCTGCCGGTTCATTAAGGCGGATATTTTTGATGCATGCTAATTTGGATTTAAATTCATACCGGCGTTCCTCTGCTACGTGTGAAACATGGTCCAAAGACATGCTCCAAAAGTGGTAACATGATGTTGCTTGCATTTGCCTAATGCGAGTCGCTCTTCAGTGACCGTTATGACGGTTTGAGCTAATTGTATGAAACGATTTCCATTTATTACCGAAAATGTTATGGCGAGGGCCCAAAATTTTGCTCCATGTTTCATACGAAATTGCTGAATTTTATTCAGTTATTTCGCTTGTATAACATGGTAATAAGGCTCCGTAAAAACATTGTGTATCTTAAAAAAACTTATCCAATCTGAGATTGTACACCAATCCTCAGTGACGCAGGCTCCGCTCTTTCGGCATTGCTCCAACTTACGACGATATTCAGTCATTCGAAGGCGCGATTATTTATCCAATAACGATACGAGTGACGATCATCATATTAAATATTATCTAATTTATCAACCAATTTCAAGCTTACATTTATGTTGGAAGATTGTATGTCGGCCGACCAAATTTCTCATCAGACATTTTTTTAAAGAATGAGAACCGCTTCTTAATAATTTCAAAACATTCTTTATTAGCAAAAAATCTTTTGTATAATAATGCTTCCATCCAAAGGCATGTTTGTGTCATTGCAGTCTTTTATCCAGTTCATGAGAGCTTTCTCCGTCTTTTCTATTATTACTGTGTCCGTATGAGCATTATATTTTGCACTGATATACGATCTTGCTAAAATGATCTATAATAGACTGTCAGAATTTTCCGATGGAGATGAAAATGCTCAAGTTTTTTGAGTTTTTTTCTGAAACTGTCATAAATAAGCCATGATTAATATCTTTAACCTAATTCTTAAATTACGCTTGAACGGCTCTTAGAATAACCAATATCGTAAACATCCCGTAATTAGTTTAATATTACCAGCTGTCCGAGTTTCATTTTGACATCTTTGTATTTTTTATGTTACGCGAAAACAGCTTTATCCAGATGATTAATTTTGAATACAATTAAACATTGATTATCTTACATTTAAATACAAAGTGTCTTTGTGCTTGTTGAAATGGATCAATAATAATCCCAGTATGACCCGATTAACTGACAAATACATCATGAATAACGTCCATATTAAATGTGATATGAAAATTTGAACCACGTGGGAAAATGTAATATTTCCTGTGACTTGATAAAAAGAGCAAAAGATGACATGTGCATTTTTAATAAAAAAGAACGAATAGAAGACCAATCTCGCTCTCTATGGCACGACTTTCACAATAGCAAGCGGACCTCGTTATGGTGCTCATTTTTGCATTCTAGTTATAAATGAAGGAACTCTTTGTCGAAATGGAACATGTGACATCAAACGTTGCTGTGCTACATATTTTTTGCTAAAATTGTATTCTTGCTCTTGCCAAAAAATACATTTTTATTTTCCAAAAAATGTGCATTATTAATATTTGCATTCGTAGAAGAGTTGAGATAAAAAATCGAGTTGAGATAAAAGATTATTGGATTCTCAATAATTACGTCCTTCTTTAGACATGGACTCATTACGTATCTGCTGGAGCCTTCGTTTACAATTGTTTCGTTTACATTGAATTGCATAAATCATTATATCCAAATATTTTAAGATTTATACGTTTTAAAAATGTATGGTTTTATCCTAATTGGATAAGAAACACTTTACAGACAATTTTCAAGTATCAAGATCTGTCTCAGTGCGAAGTATTTTTTAGATAGACTGGCAGATTTTCTTTGGGATATGTTTTCGGCTGTATCGTCCTATTTGATCTTTTTATACGGCTCCTTCAGATAAAAGATAATTTTCAAAATGTCGAGGAGTGTTTTCTTGTATTTGGAGGCCGAAAAATAAGAAAACAATTTCATAATCATTTCTAAAGAGGAGTTTTTAAATGGGAACGACGCGAATCTCAAAATTTTCGCATTCTTATTATTGCCGAATCGCTGCTCAAGAAAATGTCTGGAAAATTCTATGCGAATATTTAAATAGGACGATCCGGATATTAAATATGGCACTTTCGCAAATTAAAAAGATTGTGCATTCTGTTGAGTGGAAAAATCTGCACCTGGGGGTCTTTCAAATGAGTCCTCTGAAGCCACCTGAAAATAAGACAAAATTATTATACCGGTGTTGTGCAATCTTCATGCATTGGACTTTCAACAATTATGTGATTTATCAAATTATTAAATATAAGCTTCTTTTTATTAAATTCAAAGAGAAACTGTGTATCATTGAATAATAATTGTCTGATGCCAAGAGTGTAAAAATACATCACTCTTTAATATTACATAATTTTATTGAATACTTTGTATTCGGCAATTGAGAAATCCGATTTTTCATTGGTTGGAATGTAACAAACATGTATATTTATAAGTCTTCAAATTCACATTCAATGAGGAATCAATACATCTTCTTCAAAAGGCTTATAGATATATCCGTTTCCGGTCCATATGCCGACTCGCCGTAAAATTAAATAAACATCCTCAATTTCAAAAGGCGCTTTTCCTTTTATGGCTAGGGAAAACAACCTACACGCCGGGGAGAATTTCTAAAGAAAAACTAATTCCGACCAATGATCGTTATATTCCATTTTAATGGTGTTTCTTTTGAAGATAAAACTAGCACATTAGTACACGGAGGTCTTTTGATCCCTCGGTGCTCGATAAATGTTTGATGTTCGGCTACTCCAGACTCTTATAAGTGCTTTATGGCACGTGTTGCTCCCTTTTTGGCCACTCCTGCCCTAATGGCGTTTGGGAATAAAGCCATAGGTAACATAATTTAAAGGTCAATATCCATATTAGGGTCGAGTTATCAATTTATGTCAGTTTGCGTGTTATAAATAAATACGCATTATTGAAGCCGAGGAGGTCATCCTTACGTGGGCTGCAATTACGAAACTCTAAATGTTGTATAAGTGTTATTGATGATATCATCCGGTGTTATTTTGATATACGATCTGTGCTATGATATCCATGGTTCGTTTCAGAGTTCGAGTGCTGCTGTATTTTAATAATGAATTTCTGATTGATCGACTGTATTCGTGTGTAATAAATTCGTATTCCATTCTTGTTATATCATAAATTCACATGCAAAAATTTAACAGAGCAATTAAACACAAACGGTGAAATTTAGGACAGTCCTAATGTCTAATAAAGATCTTCAGATATGAAATAGCAATTTGAACAGATTTGAATGGACCGTAGGGATTAAAGGGTCGCAGAACCCCGACGATGAAAGTCATAAAAATACCTCCCCATATTAAAATAGATATCAAACACCGACCGCAAAAAATACCTATCAAATTTCTTAATATACGAGCACTTTATGAAGGCATTTTTACAAAAAAAATAAAAATACATCACATACGACCCATGGGAAACTTTGATTAAATTATGCAGTAAAGCTACTACATTCACCTATAAATTACGCAGTATCACATAATCCCAGTTCGTCCATAAGGAATGAGGATCTCTTTAAAAGTTTCCTTCGGGCGCTTCAAGATACACAGGAAGCACTTAATTCGCCGTCCACGATCAAATTGTTAATTTGAACTTTTAACTCGATTCTATGGATTTTCGTCGTGTCGCTGTGACGTCGTTACTTCATGAAAGTGACAAGTTTATCAGGCACATCATCATTGCTGTAATTATGTTCTAATGTTTTCGCACTACTTTTGATAAGAAGGCTAAAAGCATAACAAACATATGTGCATGCACTCAACGAGTGCTCTCAATATTTGTAGTTTATTTTAACACATTCATCTTCACATTCGATAAAAAATCGTATTCCAATAGATAATTTGTATAACCATAAGCAGTTCAGTTTCAGCGACTTTGCGAATGCTGAAATCCAGACTGTGGAGAATATTTTCATCGTATCAACAAATTTGGCATATATTTCCGATTTATCATTGGCTTATCTATAAATTATATAGATATTATTATCAAACGGTCAAAAATGATTCTCTTTCGAAGCGCGATAAAAAGGAAGTGCAGTTGCTGGCATTGGATTCGGAAAGCTTATGTGGTACCCACTTTCCAAGCTTGGACACTTTCCCAATCTCCTTTAAATGACGAAAAACTGTTCCATGAGATGAATCCATCATTTCTGCAATCTGATCCTTTGTTAATTGTGGCTCTGATTTTTACAAGATTTTTAAGAACGTCGTTATCAAAATTAACAGGACATCCTGAACTGGGTTCTTCATAAATGCTGCTTTAAAATTTTTAAACCATTTCTGGATACACTACTGGATTTGCTACAATCTTTTTTTAAAAAAAGATAATTTTGGTAGTCACTCATAGATCTAGTCTTGATCTAACTTGACTATTTGTGGAAAGAAATGGAAATCCCATACACGAGAAATCCTTTCCCTAAAATAAACCTGCTATACAGGTCGTTTATAGTATGCACTTGAACGCTGTATTTAGATCTTTACACCATGAGCGCTCTTACGGATACAAAAACGTCATACTTATGAAAATAAATGAATTCACAATCACATTGCTCGAACCAAATTCGAAAATTTGCAACTAAAATACTATAATTTCGCAACTCGAATATTTTAAAGTGTTCGTCATTTCTCTTAATTGGCTAATTGGCCATAAGGTCGATTCAATTAGCTTGACCAGCGATGAGCATATCTATGAATTTAATCTAATTTTGGAAATTAAACAGTCTGTTCTAATTGCTCAGCTATCTGGCAAAAGTCACGTTTGCGCGGAAATCAGACGCGGGGCCCTCTCCGTACACGTGATATCCAGCTACTTTCAGTATTCCGACGAACCAGATGAAATGATCGACAGCCTGCACCGGGCAATGTCTGAGTTAAAAACGGGCCGCAAACCGCACATCATCATCGGCGCGGACACAAACGCCAGGTCCGCACTTTGGGGCCCTCCCCCAGCAAGAGGATACAACAATAGGAGGATCAAGGTTGTGGAGGAGTTCGTCACCGGGCAGGGCCTGGTAGTAATTAATGACCCACACAGCCCTCCCACGTTCTCCGGATCTGGCGGAGAGAGTCACATAGATGCGACACTGGCAAGTCCTGATATCGCCGGAAGCATCTCCGAATGGAGAGTGGTGGAGCACGCTGTCAGCTCCGACCACAATCTTATCACTTTCAAGCTGACTTCTCGCGGTGTTGCAAGGAGCGACCACGACCCGAACCCAGCTTTACCCAGACGGTTCCGATCCAGAAAGGACATAGAAGAAATCGACGAGCCACTTGCAGCTAAAATGGCAACCATCGACTGTCTAGAAATCAGCAGGAATCATGGGGCCAACCACGCCGCGGAGACGCTAAACGCCGCCCTCATTGAGGCGGCTGAGTCCGGACTTGGACGTTCGGCTGAATCGAGAATGGTGCAGCCTCCCTGGTGGAGTGCGGAAATTTCACTCCAGAGAGCACTCCTCCGAAGGGCTCGACGCAAATGGCAAGAGGCCAGGAAGAACGGCTCATTGGAGGTGGTGCACCTGCGGAAGGAGAGAGCTCGGCTGGCGTCCGAGTACCGAAAAAGCATAGGAGCGGCAAAACTAAAATCATGGCGAGAGTTTGTCAACGACCAAAGCAAAACTGGACCTTGGGGCCCCGCCTACAAGGCAGTTGCAATGGGACGTAAGTCAGTGTGCGCGGGCATTCGTGACCCTCGAAGCGGCACTACAGCGACGACCCTCCCGCAGTCAATGCGATTTCTACTGGACGCGCTCCTCCCGCACGACGTGTCAAGTGAGGACCTTCCAATACATAAGCTGATCAGAAGAGAGTCCGAGAGCACCCCCGAGGGCCCGGAGGCGGCCATCCCCGACGCAGAGGAAATAGAGGACATTGTCCGACACCTCAATCCGAAGAAAACCCCAGGACCTGATAGATTGGATGGCAGAATCATCAGGAGAGCATACGAAAAAATCGACTTGGACCTGTGCCACACCTTTCAAGAGTGCTTCAGAAGCGGGGTCTTCCCCAAATGCTGGAAGATCGGGCTGGCCATTGCGCTTCCAAAAGCCAAATCAGATAAACCACCGTGGGACCCGAAGGCCTATAGAATCATTGTACTTCTGCCGATCCTCGGCAAGATACTCGAAAGAATAATAGCAGACCGGCTAAACCTTGTCTACGAGGGCATTAATCCGCTCTCGGAAAGACAGTTCGGGTTCAGACCTGGCAGATCCACAGTGGACGCTATCGGCAGAGTTCTGGAAACGGTTGAAGAGAACAGGGGGAAGAATAAATACGTTTTCGCCCTGTTTCTTGACTTTCAGGGAGCTTTTGATAACGCGTGGTGGCCGATGGTCCTACTTAAGCTGCGAAGAGATGGCGTGCAGCCTAACATCATCGGTCTTATACGGAGCTACTTCTCTGATAGACAGATAATCGCGCAGGCGGGGGGGGAGCTGGTTCACAGAGAACTAACGAAAGGCTGCCCCCAGGGCTCCGTTCTTGGACCACTGCTATGGAACGTTCTGCTAAACGACATCTTCGAGCTGCAACTACCGAGCGGATGCGAACTAATTGCCTACGCCGACGACCTCACCTTAACAGTCGCTGCCAACTCAGCAAGAGAGGCAGGTAGAAGAGGAAACGAGGCGGTACGGACGCTCTGGGACTGGAGCGTCTTGAACAAACTGACCTTTGCCCCGGGTAAGTCCGTGGGACTGGTGCTCGAGGGGGGATCTAGAAGCGACAGACTCAAGAAGAACTCGGTTCCAAGAATCAACATGGGTGGAACACGGATTCCATTCAAGGAATCCGTCAATTACTTGGGAGTCACCATCGAGAGGGGTTGCAGATTCGGGCAACATGTCAGTGAGGCCTCAAAAAAGGCCCTCAACGTCTTCGGGAGAATGTCGCGACTAGCAGGCGCCGATTGGGGCCTCAGTGGGCGCAGCATGCGCACAGCATATCAGGCCCTGTACGTCAGCATCGTGACGTACGGTGCTGGTGCATGGGCTCACAAACTGGGGCGACCAGGTCAGTCCGGCCCCACGCTAACCTCATCGCGGAGACTCAACTCGGCGCAGCGCTCGCCGCTGCTGCGGCTGACGAAAGCTTATCGAACGGTGGCGACGGACAGCCTACCGGTCTTGGCGGGAGTCCTCCCGATGGACCTGAAACTTCAGGTAATGGCTGCAGTGTACAGATGGCGGAAGGGCCACGCAGTGAAAGTCGGCGACTCATTCCTTACAGCGGAGGAGGCAGCGGAGATTATTGATAAGACGTCGCTGAGGAAATGGGCTCAGGACGCAGCTACGAGAACGTGGCAGGACAGGTGGTCCAATTCAACAAGTGGCCGCCACTTGTTCCGGTTCTTCGACTCCGTCGAGAGGAGGCTTAAGTACAAGGGCATCGCGCCTAATCATTGGATGGTACAATTCCTAACGGGTCACGGCCATTTTAGTGCCCACTTAATGGGACTTGGGCTGTCGGATCGCTCAGATTGCCCGTGCACTGCACCGAGCATGGACGCAGAACATGTTCTGTGGTCGTGCGAAGGCATGGGGGCTGAGCGGGAGGCGCTTCTGTGCCGTGTTCGTGGGCCATGTGAGGGGCCAGTAGGACACAAAGATCTGGTGACCCGTCCTGGCGCCCTCAGCGCCTTCAATACATTTTGCGAAAGCTTTGGCGCGAAATGCGTCGATGGCGGCTACTACGCCAAGCACTGGTCCGCTCCAGAGGCTGTCGGGGCTAGTACCGTCGAGTAAAGTAGAGTCACACCCACATTGAGATAAGATGGGAAGCTCAGAAGCTCGTCTACATTTACAGCGTGCAGCCGCGCGGCTGACCCCTTTTCTTTTTTTTTTTTTTTTTTTTTTTTTTTTTTTTTTTTTTTTTTTCCTTCATTTTTTAATTTTTAATTTTATTTTATTTTATTATTATTATTATTTTTTTTTCATTATATCCCCTTTATGGTTTCGCGCTTTGCATTGCGCTCGGTCACCAGATTGAGCAGAAGTTGGTTCCTCCAGGGGGACGTTAAATTAGTTTTTCACTAAATTAGTGTTGTTAGATGTGCGGGCTGTCATAAGGTCGTTTTTACTCGACCTTGGGTACATGCTCGGGTGTGGGTGGGCCCCCCCGTCCCCCTTTTTTTTTTTTTTTTTTTTGTTCTAATTGCTATTGGAAAATGTCATTCGAAAACTCCCTCAAATGACTAATTGATGGACTGTATTTTGATTTGTAGACATGGGTGAATGCGATGAATATGTTCAGAATCGCTGATGACGTCTGTAATGTAATTTATAGCAGTATGACATTTTGTTACATTCGCCATTGAGCTCATAAACGTCAAAGCTGATTCGTCGTTTTGATCACAATTGGCTTTAGCATCGTTATAACCGTCCACAAACGAGGCGTTATATCAATCCACGCTGTGTTCAAATCGTGAACTGTTTTCTGAGAAATCCCATCGCTTAAATAATACAGTGAATAATAAAAATGCGGTTAGTGGATTTTTTTCTCGTCAAATTTGCTAAAAGGGAAAGTTTGGTAGGTGAAAAGTTTCCCCGTCTGAACTTTTAATCAACACATTTCAGACTTATAACCTACCTCTAATGATAAGCACATATGTTGGGTAGTCGGTTAGATTAGGGGTGAGAGGGTGAAGGCCCCCCCGGCTGACAAGTTGCCAAAACTGTATCATGTCGAGGGTATGTAAAATGTGACAACCTTTTTTCCTTTCCTAAGGCCAATTTGTGAATTTGTACGAACACACACACAACACGCCACGTAAATGAATCATCGCGAGCTTGACCCAGAAATTGAAACCAATCTGTCATTGGGATCGAAAAAATGCTGAGAAAAATGTAGCTGTCAATAGTTGACACCGGACATGGATTCGATTCTACGAAAACTATCAATCTAACATGACCGATGGGCGTATTGATATTTTGTTCTCTCTATACCAACGAAATTCATATGAGTAAAACTAAATCATATTTACCTCCCTATGCATACGTAAGCATCATTTTAATGCCTAGATCTTGAGACAAATTTGTCTTAAAATCGAACAAGACCACGTGTTGTGAATAAAAGCGATAATTTTGTGAATATTGTATATATTATAAATCACGACTTTCAATAACGAGAGGCAGACTTCTATGAATTAAATTGGATGAAATATAAAGTAAGTTCAATAAAAAAATAATTTCTTCATCCCCCTTCAATAAAGTCCGGAGGGCAGACATAAGAAATTATTCGAGCGAACATTTTACTTCCAGTCGGTTGCTATCGTTTTACCCTTTATAAAACACTAGTAAAATAATAAGAACCAATCTTTAGAATATGATTGATTATTTTGTTTTAGAACACAGGGTTTGCGACATGTCACTGAACATTATCGGACTATAACAGTGCTTCCTAACCTTTTTAGTATTGTTACCCCTATGATCTATCAGGGAAACTGATTTTACCCCTCTTTAAAATTTGTGCTCAGCTACATGGCGCTGAACTGCCATTTTATTATCTACATACCAAAAATTACCAGCATGATTACCCCCGCAGAACACCTGTTTTACCCCTGCAGGGATAATTCCTCCTAGGTTAGGAACCACTGGACTATGAGATCGTCTTATGATGAGGCCCAAAGTCTTATCAAATGTTAATATTTTAAAGTTGTATAGACGCTGTAGGTCAAATTATGCTAAACGAGACGAAAAGTGAAACTCCAAGCGGCAATCGGTCGAAAAGAGAGCGAGAACTGTTTATAGTGTCTCTATCTCTGTCGTACACATGCTTATATTAATACGATACGCGCATTCACCGCGCCGCCCTTACTGCGCGTCCTTAGCATAAAGCAAACACTAGCACTTTTTATATATTACACAAACACAGTTTCATTTTTTAGCTGAAAATTTCAATTGTGTGGAATAGGAACATAAAGCAAACGTGATAAATAAACAAAACGACAGTCTATTGCGATTATGTTGTTGTCAACGTTTATTTATTTATGAGACCTATAAATAAATATTATATAAATGCTTTATATTACAACAATGCTTTGAATATGTGATGAAGATCCTTTGAATAGAATTTTAAGTAACAGAAGGTATACCTAAATCAAATTGTGTCCTTAGCTTTTATTATAACACTTTGCTTGCGGGGTTGGTTTGGGTCGACATGCATTCAAGGTCACGCAACACAATTTTTTTTGAACAACAGCTCCCAATCAATTTTGTTTTATTTCTCAAACAAAAAAAAACAAATCTGACGTTGATAATATATTAATGAAGTTTTTATTTTTCCCTTTTAACGTGTAGTGTTTACGAAAAAATATTACCTTCTTCTACATTCAATAAGAGGCATTGTTACAAAAAAATATAGTAACGTTTGATCATGCATATCATTTAGAAAATCTCGTATACACTCAAAACTTTTTTTGTGCGGTAGATGCGTTCCGCATAAAAAAAATCGCACAAAATAAGCTATGGCTTGCATAGAAAAAGTGAAGATGTGTTCCATGGATTTTAAAAACCGCATAACTTTGAATTACCTATATGAAATATATCTAAAATCGCATTAAAAAAAAGTTAATAAAAAAAAACAGGAATATAATAAAGTAATTAAAAATAACATTTTTGGTAATATTTAAAGGACGTCTTTCATCATTGGTATATATAATTCATAATTAATATTTATATAACTATAGTCCTTAATTAAAAAAAAAAATCACAAAATGGCGACTGTTTAAAAAAAATTCAGTGAAGTCATTTTTTGGCCTTATGTTGTCAGTTTTAATTTTTTTTGTATTGTTAAAAAATAAATTTTGACATAAATCTGATAGGAATAATAAAGGGTTATATAGAAAATTAATTCAAAAATCTAGACTAGAATAAAGGGCGTGGTTGTAATTCAGTGATAACAGATGAAATATGATTTACACAGTCCCAAATTATAATTTTTTTCCAAATTTCAGTTAGTGTTGATGATTTATTTCCTATTTTATTCAAAACATCTCGATGCGTACTCTTTATGAAATAAAAAAAAATAAAAAAATCGCTTCAAAAAAAAAACCGCATAACTTCGAAATCGCACAAAAAAAAATCATAAAAAGAAGTTTGAGTGTATTATATATATTTTTTTGCTACATAAAAGCAGTTGAAGTTAATGTTGCTTGTTATTATTGAAAGCATTTTTTGGCACAAAATAAATGAAATTTTCAGATTATGTTTTATGCATGATATGGGTTAAATATTAGATGGTGAATTTAAATAATATTATTTCTATATTTAATTACGTTCAACGACCCAAGCAATGATTACTAGAAGACGTGCGTTCATAATATTGCTTGTTATTTTATTTTATAATTATAATGCTCTGATAATTACATGGAATTATGTTATCTTACCTAACGCCATATTGATTATGTATATCCCCGACATGTTAAAGGTTATTACATTTATTCGCGCTTGACTGACAAGCGAACTTGGCAAAGTTGTAAATTTATGAAATATAGTTCTTACCTATTGTATACAAGTAGATTCCGAGAAATGTTTTCGTCTCGGGTCTGCGAATTCCATTATCAACAATTTTGTGCGACGTTTTGTCACAAAATAGGAGATCATTACAAAATATGTTATCGTATTAGTGGTGTGACAAGAACAAAGGTTCTACTGGCAAAATTACGCAGACCCAAAGATGCGGAGGGATAACGACGTTTGCCCACGGTGGTAAAACCCCATCGAAAATTCGCCGAAACTCGACAACTGCCGAGGAACCATTAATCTTTACGCGCAAACGTTGATTTATGGGGGGTCCTCATAACATAATTTAGATTGAAAACAACCCCGTAATTAAGGTAACACATAGCAGACATATTGTTTATAATTAATTAGGGCAAAAATATCGCAGGAGATGATTTATAAAGACGCGGTCGCCATTTGTGGCTCATGTGCGGCTCAAAAATGGTCGCCTGTTTACTTTCGACGGCTAAACAAGGACCAATTGGTATAATGTGATACTTCCACTAACAGACATTTTAATTCCTTGCTCATTCTGGTCACGTCCTCCTTTATTGAGTAATCAGCAGCAAAATATTTTTACATTACAAATGATACATTTACATGTCGAATACGCTGGTAGCAACTGAAAAACGCCTCGATTTCAAAGTGCCATTGTTACATTTTAAATTCAATCGAAGGTCAAATAATGAAGAAACGAAAGGTGTAATGGGTGCCGCACGAATTGACGCTCACCAATGATTACTTTATCTATACTAGAGATTTCTTGATCTTTACTTTGTTATAATTAGCATTTATCTAGTGATTGTTATAGTGGTTTAGTTAGGAAATATTAGTATTTTCTGGATCTGAAAGTCATGGTAATAATTTTTTTTTTTTGCTTGAAAATTCCTTTCCTATAAAAGTCGACTTAAGAAATAGTTTGAATGCATTTTTTTAGCACATTAACGCGAAAAGTGATCCTCAAGGTTATTAAAAATTATATCATGACCTGAGCAGGTATTCGCTTTCTTATGGCTACTTGTTGCATCGAATTATTGGCGGACTTCCACTTCAACTGAACACTTTCGTTTTGTTTGTAGACAAACTCATCCAAGAAGACAACGTTCGGGAAGACATTGCTTGCGTGCAAATATTTAAGTCCTTTATATGTTCAAGTCGTATTTTCTTCTGCTTTTATGCTCAAATTTATGGAATTAAAAGGATTTAGAAGAGCTTTGAATAATGATTTATAACAAATTAATAAGGTACATTTTTATTTGTGTTTTCACACGAAGAATAGTTATACCCAGAAAGAAATCCATTTTTTTTTTAATTTTACACAAGTCAATATAAAATGAATTTGCTTTTATTATTAACAACACTAGCGTGGGTGATTTAACATCCTCATGCAATAGTGCTGTTAGTATGTGCAGATTTAAATCGCCATCTTCTGGGGACATTGCACTTGGAATTACTAACCGATCGCTTCTTGCGCGTGCACCGTTGTCGATTGAGTGGTGACGCACAGAAGATGGGAGTCGAAAAGAGTCGTCGATTGACCTTGACTGCGGGAGAACGTCCTTCCCGCAGCCTGATATCTCTCTCTCTCTCGTATGAATAAAGAGTCATCTAGAGAAGAAAGTCTTTCTGTTTAACGCCGAGGACTCTGCCCCGAGGGCGTCCCCACTCCAACGTAACACAACTAATTGCCATCCTGTAAGTTTTATATCATCTTTCTCAGGTTATTTGTTCTATTTTTTCACAAGTGATTTTGGCTTTATGTGGATTTTTATTATCATGCTGTAAAATAACCACTCTTCAACGGAAAAATATCCATTGTCTTTTTTGTTTTTTGAGCATATCTAATTGTCGACAATAAGCTTTCGCAGTTATTCTTTTAGCTATAGCTTCAACCATACATATGAAGAAAACTTCCGAAGTCTGTTTTGGATTAATCTAAATAATGGATTTATTTCTGGAGGACCTAATATGAAGTGATTCTCAATATTCGCGTGTGAAAAAAAAAATTAAACGCCACCACCCCGGTGGGTCCACCATTATTATATGCAATCCGTTGGTTCATTTTCATTTATGCTAGATTTTCTTTCAATTTTAAAATATACTATTTGATATGAGAAATATCAATTTTGTCTGCAAAAATGACTGTATCTTTAGGATATCGTATAGTATTTATGATATTTTTCTATTTTAGCTGAACATAACTTTCCTTTCTAAAACTTTCCATTCGTCAATTTTTATTCTGAATCCTCGAGCGTTCTATTTGAACGGGGCTCAAATACAAGGTCCCCACATTGACGAGCTATTTTTATTTAAATGAAAATATCCATCCAATTTTATTCCAAATCCTCTCCAAATCTAGTTCATGACTAAGCCAATATTTTTATGCTGTGATTTTTTTATAGCTTGGTTGTCTATTCGTTTTTATTTATCATATCTTATATGCTTATCGATATGAAATCTTTATGGATTTCGATGCAATAAATTCGAAAATTTTTGGTTGCCATTTCACAATAGTAATTGCTCGATAATCATCCAATTTAGTGCTGTATTTTTGGTTTTGGGCGTTTGTGCTAAAATAAAGCTACTCGCCAAATGAACAGACCACAAACGTTGATAAAATGACATGTAATTTGCACCTGTCCGCACAGCTATAACTGGGGCTCAACCACAGCGACCCTGACCCATCCACCCTTCCTGAATATTTTGCAGAAACCACTTTTATTTAATTATAAAAATATATATACTTCATCCCCCACGGGCTGAAACTTGATGTCGCATAAAAAATCTCATACCAGCCGAGAGTCATATGGGTGTTTACATTCGAGGAAAATGTAAACATCCTCTCTTCCTATGATGGAAAAAATATTTCTGAAGCGAGCGAGGGTGAAAAAAACTCAAACGAATTTCTTCAATCATGCAGATATCATATGGTGGGCGAATTGAAATCGATTTGTATCTTTACACTATGGCAAGATATTCCAATATGACATCGTTCCCCCGAAGATAAAACATTGATAGCGATGTAGGGGATGGAAATGGTACAAGAATGTGTAATAAATGAGTGTTTGGGGTGTGTTACCATGACGGCCGCCAAGTTTATGTCACCTCACCTGACCTCCTTATGATAAGCGGCTTCTTGTGGACTATTCCACCTCGTCGGTAGCTTCCCTGGGTATTTATCACGCAGACAAGACTATCGGCTCTTTATTCGATACTTAATTACGTAATATAAACGCAAAACCACAGTTTGAAGAAGCTTTAGATACAATTTGCCGGTTATGAATGAGTTTGCTGCACGAAATTAATGCGGCAATGCTCGCGTGTAGAATTTCAGACGCTCCTGTCTTCGTGAAATGTAAATTTTTCAGCGGCTAATGAGCAGCGTAATCTGAACATTTCTTTTTTTCAGGGAGATATAAAATTTATTATTAATGGCACAAAAATTAGATTTCTTCGGTGAGTCATAATATCGCAGTATCCGGAGTTGTTGTTGGTGTTTCAGTTGTAATATTTACATGTTTACAAGCATTCTTAATATATACAACTAAATTTAGACTATGAAAGTGTTGACTAATGAAACAATAATGATCTGATGATGTCAATCAAGAGTGTGGTGGATATAATATATTTCCTCGATTATCATTTGTAAAAAGTAAATCATCAAATATTTCATGATTATATGGTAGTTATTATAAAATTATCATTTCACCTGTTTTATTTCCATCAGAAATATGTATTACTATTTTCCATATTTCAAACATATAAATTTATGCAGAAGTATTTCTGGAGCTAATCTCTAGATAATCTGGCGGTTTCGCCTTCGAACTCGTAGCTGAAACGTCTTAAGTTTTAATCTACAGGAAGTATGATTAGCAACCACATTTTTATAGCATATAATCACTCATATCTGATAAAATGGTTATGACCGTATTTAATGTCGCATAAAGTAATTAAAAAATAATTATAAAAAAATGCAAACATCAACCATATAAACATAATTCAATTTAAGATCTCTTGCTGCTGAAATGAAATTTGTACATGAATAATATCTGTTTTTTTTTAATCAGGAATCATCCTTATTTATGATTTTTATCATTGGGACTTCATATATAAAATTATTGAAAAAAACTTATATAAAATTATGTGACTATGATATGAATTTTTGTTCAGAATCAAAATTTTTTTGATTGATTGATGGGTTGGCAAATTGACTAATAGTGTTTGATTTCGCAATATTGATTATCCAAAGATCATAATAAAATAAATTAACTTCTTTGGGCATAGATATTATTTCAAGATAAGATTATATCAAAAATATTCAAATTCGGCCTGCAAAACGAATGATTCACAAATAGGATACCAGATTGGTATAAAAAAGACTAACGTCATCGTGGTGCCATTTATTATGCAGATTTATTCGCACACCGATTCTTTCTCGACCAATCCAGATTTTTACTACATCTTTTGAATAAACATTTTGACGGTGTTTATGCAACAGTTTCTGTAAGATTTTCTGATGTGTATAAATGCTATTTTGATAATCATCTGGATGACATCTTATAAGCGTCTTTTTACGTCAAATATAATATAATTCCGCATTTTTTCCACATCAATTCATCAGAGAAAATCAGAGATATAAAGATATAATAGCGTATACGTGATTTTTCATTCCGAAATCAATGAGATTTGTGTTCTTGGAATGATTGAATACAAGTGACCAAAAAAGGTTTCTCCCTTACCTATTATAATGTATGAGAAATCTAGAAAACCTTTTTTTCTTGATGCGCTCACGTGTGTGGGCGAAAAAAGGTTTTAGTATGAGATTATAACATTTCCTTGACTAAGAATATATTTTTATGAGGTGTCCACGTTGAACGAACATTTTTAACAATTTAAGAGCCGAACGCGCCATTTGGTGATCCTGTGAGCATCAGGCACGTATACTTGTATGAAAATGATGATACAAGTATACGTGTATACTTTTTAGGATTTTTTTTAATAGTCGGTCATATAACGCTGAAACTGTATATCTTGTGTTCTTAAATCTGATTAATTTCACGTTTTAAATGCTAAAATGGCATGTTTGAATACAAACAAATATATATATTAATGAGCCAAGTTGTATACGTTTAGATGGTGTCGATTTTCTCAATCTAAGTTTATGGAGTATGCAGATTGCCTAAATTTGATAACGAATATGGCATATTAAGAATATTATAAATATGAACTTCTCTACTTCTATGTCATTTAACAACTTGACACAATTTGGCAGATCTTTGGTTCTTTTTGAGTAATCAGTTGTATCTTCAGGATAGTCAGGATAGTTAAAACGCTATTACATGCTGATGTATAATGATTCTTCTTTATATTTGCTTGGTTATTAAATATTTAAATTTATTTATAAATTTGTAATATGTCTTTTTATCATATATATAACGTATTGAAATTCAATGAAGATATATATCATTGAAACTATTGTTCGTATCACCTAAGTCTGCCTCCACAAAGTGACTACGAAACGATTACAAAGTCCAACACACCGGCTTAATCCTTAAGAGTGGCTTTGTTTGTTTTAATTAGTCCTTTGTTGATGTATCCCATTTGCATTGTATGAACAAAGCATAGCTCTATCGATTCCTGTAGTAGGACTTAGGATAGGTTTGCCCTCAGGGGCACACTATCTCCGAGTAACGGTTTCCTTACGTTTTTATCCGAAATTCGTTCAGTATTTCAGATTTACTTTTTGTGCTCTGAAAAAGACATTTTCTTGATCTTTTCTATTCAAAAGCACTCAACTGAGACTTTTATGTATCTAAAGCAAAAGACTCGACGCTTCATACGAGTAAAAAATATTCGAAGCACAATAGGGACAATTATTTATTAGCCACCTCCTGCGCTAACAAGAATCCCCGGGAACTATCTTTCCCTCTTCAAACTTTAAGAATTGAATCTAATTTATTAATTGTTGATGGAGCACCAAGCTTCAGCGAATTTCGAGACCCTAAATCGGAACCTCTTGTATTACGCAATGTCAACGTCCCATTGTTATTTGAAGCTATAAATTCACGTTATCACCGTCTTCTTCGTCAGGTCCCATTGAAATCAGCAAGCAGCATCTTCTGCCTCGCCGAATACATTTCAATTCTCTCACTCGAGAATTACATCCATGAATTTCTAAAACACATCCTCCCATTTGCTCGACAATTTAATACAGCTTCAAATTTGAAAAACAAGGCGTAAACAATATAGCGTACGATATCGACCAGCTCGTTTCATATGAATAGATTTAATCCATACAATAGTGTTATTGCGTTCCAGCAGAGTTCCAAGATTTTATTTCTTCGCCATTGTCTACACCCACAGTACAATACAATAACGATGCAATTTATGCACGGAACATCCTGATTTTTTTAAGCTGATAATATATGTCTCGTGTGCAATGGTCATTTAAAAGCAGTAAAACAAATTAGCGATGCTTGGCACATTTAATACGAAAAATTTGCATCCTCATTTACTATGAAACTCAGTGTCATACTCCATCTCGGAATAATACATGCTTTAAATCCACAAACCTTGTAGCAAATACAAAGGTCGGCAATTTCCCAGAATCAATCTAATGGAACAGAATTTATTATTTTTTGAGAATATTGCAAACTATCTTAAACAAGGACGAGGTCTGAATGATTAGGTCAAGGTCAAATGATGCATAGTGAATATTATGCATCTTCAATTGACATCCCACGAATGAACATTCCGCATCTTGGATGACATATTTTCATTCGTATTAAAGTTGTAATAACGAAGATTGCGTCAAAAATATATAATATGTATTGATTTTAAATGAGAATATGCGTCCATTTTAAAAACTTGTTAATAAAAATTTCATCCCAATTTAAAAAAAATCATCATCATTATCATCATTTCAGGAGAAAGGAATTCATTACCAGATCAAAACGTTTACTTATAAATAAGTTTGTCCTAATATCAGAAGTATCAGGCAAATGTACTATACAAAAATATTTTAATTGATAATAATCCACATATTTAGCACAAAATTTGGCTCACAATAATTTATAAAAATGTTGAATTATATATAGTTTTCATATACAGTGGAACCTCGATAAACCGTTCCCGCATAATACGTTTTCCCGGATGGACCGTTCATTTTTTATAGTCCCGTCAAACTATTATTATTTGAAGCTTTCCCGCATTCACCGTTTCCTGCAATTACCGTTTTTTTTCAGGGTCCCTTGGAAAACGTAAAATCGAGGTTTCACTGTATAATTCAATATATGATCAATTTTGTCCCAGTTCTTCTTAAACCTTTTAAACAATTGGATATCAGGAGCACTAAACGGACCGAGCTATTGACTCACTACAGCTTCTAACATAATTTCCATTATATGATAGCGATAAACCAGGCAAAGTATATCTTTTTCCAATTTATACTCCAGAAGAACACAATCTCCATTTTTCAAACCGGTGTTTACAGTTGTAGTGTAAAAACATAAACGTAATACTTCACCAATAAAAGTTGACTTTAACTGAAGCAGATTTGGTGTTGATTGGCCGATAAGCCAAATATTGGATTTATTTCTAGTTAATAAATTCCCGTCCCTGTTTATGGACGCCATGATAAGTTGAAACAATTAAGTATAATTGGGGAAACAAAAAGCGTGTGCTCTCGCTAATGACTGAATTTGAAGTGAGGTGTAAGGCAGGGCTCAACCTCAATTCATACCCGCAGGAATTAATTATGAAGGAGGGGAAGGAGGCAGGGTTAACTGTGATGAAATAGTGAATCTTTCTGTATACTATTCCACTTAAAAATACAGTAATAAACATACCAGAATCAATAAGCCGGATTAATAGTTGTGGCCGTACAACGTTTTTTTCTGAAACTTCGGCCTATGGTAGCGACTTCTAAAACGTATTCAATTTTTTAGGGCAGAAAATCATATGATGGGGTGACCACTCAATTTTTTAAAAGTAAAAAATTAGAACCACCCTAGTGTGTATGCATGGTTATAATTGTGCATACAGACTCTTAGACAATTTTATAAATACACAATAATGTATTATTTGTATTGCACTTTTGAGTGTATGAAGTGGGCATTGCTTGAAATATTTGCTTCGGAAAAATAAATAACAATTGCAATATTGTGTTGAATACCAATTACAGCCATAAAAGCAAGTCTATTATAGCAATTGCCTTATTCTCAATGGCTTATAAAGGCTTTATATTTCTTTCAATTTGTTGTGGATTGCCTTTATGTGTGTAGCTTCGTCCGCTCGCCAACCGTACATAATAGTGGCGAAACGAATTGCTCCCGGAAACTCATATGCACTCCTTTAAATTATATCCGGGGAAATACATTTTTCAGAATAAATTAAATATCCAGGAATAGGATGGAGTTTTGATCACATTTGAAAGCATTGTCAGTATTAGATCAAACTTGAAAACTCGAGGATCAATTGCTTATTTCCAGATTTGAATAGTCACCAACGACGTCGTTTATGAAATATTTATCAGGGTTTATTTTAGGGTACATGCATCAGATGCCATAATATATTCCATTTGGGATTGGAGTGAGTGAAAGAGGGGTCAAGTTCACGTCTGGGGATGTGGCGGGGTTGAAATAATGCGGCCCTGACCCGTTTTTTTAAGAACGTCTTACCTTCCACCCTTAACTATAAATGCTTCTATACACAAGCAAACCGCTCCAGCTCGGTAGGGAGGCTAATATAAATTGAGTTGTGCATTATTGGATTTTTATACACAACCAGAGAACTTCAAAACGAATGTAGCCTGAGATTTATCAAAATACCCTTCGTCTGCTTGAATATTTTCAAAAGCTTCTTCGTCTCTACATTATTTTTACATTGCGACACTTTGACACAGCAAAGGTGGTGATCAAAAATTACATAAAGTTTGATTAAGAATAAAAAATAATAATTTAGCTGATGGTTTAAGAGGCAAAATAGCTAGACAATGTTCACCTTTTCATCCAAGGGAGATAGAATATTGCTCATAGACTAGAAATTTACCTTGTAGACTGAAAATTAATTCTAATGGGTACAGATGAATTAAGTCTTTGTATGCCCCTGAGGCTACTGTTACCATACCAACCCTCAACCCATCTGCATTATTTTCAAAAGCGAATATACAGTTTAAACGAATATTTTGACACGGCTAACAACAATAAAATAATTTTAAATCAATTTCTACGAAACTTCGTTTTCAATTGTCATGAGATCTTTTTAAACGTTATTTAAACGTTGAATCCCGACAAAATTTTATCCACTCTCACTAATTTCCTTAGGCTTAAATAAGTTCATATTTATTTTTAATTGAATTAACAAATTAATTGGGTATTTAATACTAGGGTATATTTGGGGTTCGTTAGACAAAATTTTACAAATTGAAAATGTCTATGTTTTATAGAAAAAATTGTGTAAATGTGCAATTGTGCTTCTATTTTCGATGAAAATTCATTATTGTACAATATATAATTAACGTCCCTAATGAAAATAGGGCACCACAATAACAATTAGAAAGATTATGTTGTTTATGATAGACTTATGATAGTGAATAAGTTAAAATTATTATAATAAATAAAATTAAAACGTGTACAACGGCAAAATGTTCATAATTTGTTTTGTTGTTTATCATCCAGATTTCCTATCTATTTTTAAAAATGTTGTCAATTTCTCGCCTAATTTGCAACAATTATTAAATGATTGTTTCACAATTTAAACAATGTATGGATTCATCATTAAATCATCCTTATTCAAATTTGAAATCAATTCAGATTTTTATGCTATGATGATATGATGCAAATTAGTATAATTCTTCCATTATCAATAGTTATACAAGATATTCTATTGAATCCCACGTAGTTTAATGATCTTTGATATAATCATCGATTATTTCAACCAATTAGGTTTATTTTATTATCATTAATTCTATAGCATCAAATCAAAGAGATATTGATTAAAAAACGGGCAAACCAAACATTCATGGATTTTCTGTGGAAGTTTCATAAAAGCATTTTTGTTTTTGGCTTCAACTCTTAGGGAGACACCATTTTATTATTTAACACATTGACACACGCAGCCGTCAAATCCCGTCATGCATCAGCATATAATACTTGCTTATTGCGTTAGATAAGTTTATGAATACGGTCTTCGCGGACACTTCAAATCTTTTCTCACGTCGACGAAACTCATCAAAACGAAAAAAACCTAAGTAGCTCAAAAACTCCCGGATCGAAAATACACCCATCCAATAAATTATTCCATAATTTCAAAAAAATATTCAATATTTGCTCCTCCCTTTACCTGCGTCCATACCGAGATATTTGCGTAAGAATTTGTAATAAATTTTAATAATCCATTAATTTCCCCAGCAATAGTATCCTTGTTCATGGCCACTAAACCTATCTTCACTCGTAACGACGTCGTTAAGTTGAGCTGTGCCATTCGCCACATAAATATAAGCTCCTCTGCAGATGGTTATGGATTCTTCTTACCTCTTTCGGTAATTGTATTTTATACGCAGCCTTAAAAAGGACATTAAGCCTCGGAATTAATCAATTACATCCGACTTTCGGCAATAAATGCATTTCATCCCCGTTGTTATGGGAGGAAATACACTTTTGATTGGGAAACTTCGTCAATTTCCATCGGATTTCCATAAGTTCAATACTTGCCTGCGATAAAGCTAATCAAAACGGAGCTCTTATCTAAACCTTAATAAGAATGATAGTTATTATTTTTTACTATGGGTATAAAATTGCCGATTTATGAATGCGGTTATTAAAACGTGGTGTCGCTCACTTTAATTTTGGCTTATGGAAAATTGACGATAGAATCGATTGTTCAACCAAAATTTTTGCGCATTATGCTATATCAACAAATTTCTATTGACAAGGTCAATTTGAAATTATTGTTTGAACATATTGCGTAAGCCATACCGAAATTCGAGGGCCTATCAAATTTAAATAATTCTTTCATTAAAGATTGTCCACTAATTGTATGTTGGATTGTTGAATGGAGTTTCAAAAGACGTTGATGATGCGAAACAAATCTACGTTGTCCTTTTAGAGAAATCCGTCTTTGTTGATTGTGAATCGTCCATTGATCGTTTAACCGTGTATTTATAAACCAATGACAATCATTGTCAATGATGCTTAATTTGAAATCAAAGAACCAATCGATGAAACTATGTTTACATTGTCGAATAATTGAGTAAATATTCAAAACGATCTTCAATCTGTCATATTTACGCGGTAATAGAACATTCCGCTCAAATCTAAACTCATTTTATTATTATTATGATGGAAGTAATATTTGTTATTTCTTGTAATAAAGCCAAATTTATAATATTGTTTCATGGTATATTTACTCAGATTATGGTGTCATAACCCTATGCTCTTATGTGGTTAAATATTATTGAGAGTCATCTTCCAGACAATTAAATGACAAAAATAAAAAAGATAATGTAGGTGTTGCTTAATCGACACTAGAAAACCTTCTCATATTATCGATCTGATCTTTATGGTAAATAGATTGCCAATATTATCCAAATATAATACAAATTAATAAAGTAAATAGTTTTGAGGGCTATTTTATTTATTTTTCTTTGCTAACACTTTGTTTTAAATAATGTAATCAAATTAAGCTCGTTACAATCGAGCCTTTAAAGCTGCGCGTTCTTTTAACGATCACTTTGAAAGCTCCATGCGCTATGGTACTGTTGCGTTTAAGCCCCTTGCCGTCTTAAGGGGCCCGCAATCTTCGTCGCAGCTGCCTCAAACAGCCCGCCACGAGGGGCGTCTCGAATCGCGGGGCGCTCCGGGGGCCGGACGCACCCTTGCGCCTCTCATCTCGACCCGAAGGGCCTCGACGAGAAGCGAAGGGGCTCCGCCCTCAGGGGCGAAGGAACCCCGCGACACCGAGACAAACTCGAAGCATCCGCGACGGAATATGCGTATACCTCCGCCGAGGGGGCGATTCTTTAACTTCGACCGCTCATATGACGACACCAAAAAGGAGGAAACCTCAAAAACGAGAGGGAAACAATTAAAACATGATGAACTTCGATTAATAAATTTTATTTACCATTTTGTGATACGGCAGACGATCACGACGCAGAGGCTTGATGATGGGAACGTAGCGCGAAATTAACACGACTGGTCCCCAAGGCGCCCAGAAAAGAACAGAAAGAATTTGCTCGGCCTACGACCCTTAAGAACGGTTGAGGTCCGAACGCCAAATTAAACGACCCGCTTTGACGACCAAAAATCGATATTAAACGACGAAATTAATTAATTTATTTTTACAATCAATAAAAACAATCGCAAATTATTCCCACGCTACAGTACCCTTCCGAATTAAAATTAAACGAGCCAATTATAAGGGAAAAAATTCTGTAAACCGATCACGTGGCACCAAAAAAATATTGCATCAAGGTGGAAATATCACAGAATCGCCTCCCAAAGGATATTAACAATTTTTTACAAAGGACTACCTCCTGAATACTAAACGGAGCGAATAAAGAGCGTACACAAAGGGCATTATGAGCAATTCTCCGAACTACATTTGGCGATTGGATGTTGCATAGCTGGAGTAAATTATTTAGAAAATGGATGGAAAGTTTTAGTATATAGGAAACAAATGGGGGTGTGGGGTTGGAATATAATGAAATGCAAAAGCGCTCGAGTTTGCATATAATTAAATTTGTAAGTTCCTAACGATGCCGGTTAGAGGATGTTGCAGTAAATATAATGAATTTTTAATGGCGTTTTCAACAAGAATAATTATAAAGTTCTCAAAAATCACTAAACTTTGATTTTTTGCCGGAGGAAATTCATTATAAATTTAAATTAATTTGTTTTCTATCGCGCAAAATATCCGCAAGATTTATAAGCAGCGTCTTATGAAGGCTGTAGAATATCGCGGCGCCATGCTGGCGAGACGCATTGACTGCACATTGCTTGAAATTTATATTGTATTTTTTAATCTTGTTGCACCACAAATTAATCTCCTTTTTGTCGATCGTCTGAATGGCAAACTCAATTCGATTCAATTGGCTTTTATATAATGGATGGGAGTTAACGTTTGTGATTTGGATTGCTTCGAATTCAATCGGTTTTAATTCAACTGGTCGTTTGAATAGCTAACAAATTTTATGTAGTTATTAAGAAAAACATTATTTTATTTAAATTAACTCCATAATTGAATTGATAAAAGTAAAATGTCAATTAAAAAGGTGTTTTTGACAAATTTATGTATTTATTATTCATTTTCCGATTTTACTCTTAAAGAATTCCCAGTCCCACTTAAGAAAGGAAGCTGTTTTTCTTGTTATTATCCTCTTGCAAAATATTGATTTTTTTAAAATCAGATGTGTGTGTATATAATGTAAATAAGCTGCAACTTTAACTAAGTTTATAAAAGTATATGGGATAATAAATAAACACCAAAACGAAAAATATGTTGGTCATAGTATCTATATAGAGTGTTTTGCACATGGATCGCCTTTTTTTTTTTGGGGGGAGGGGGGATAAAAAGAGACGTTTGCTACGTATCACACATAGGCTATATGTCCTAAGTATCAGAGTTTCGAAATAGAATTTTTTCGACACTGAAAAATACCCAAAATTACATCTTTAAATCGTCATAGCTTAAGCCAGCTAAGCTCCAAAAAAATGTTTGTCGGTTCACTCTGTATCTTTAATCTCTGTAAAACACTCTGTATATTTTATCATTGAAAATCCAAATCGACCCCACAGCTAAAGTGTTATAATAAACAAAGAATAACGTGGTTCGACCTTTTAGTATTTACATAACTTCAACACACATTTTAAAAAGCTGTGCATCTACTTATCTGTTAATGGATATGCAATGTACGAAAGGACAGTTTTTATGTTTGTGCAGATTGCAATATTTTTTGCCAGTTCCATGGAACGTTTCGATTTTATTATAAAGTTTGACCTATTGCTGACACACTGACATTTTATAGTTAATACATCCTAAACATTTTATGTTCGTCCGATACTATCCAGCAAGTCAAACAAAGTCTCGTTGTAATGTGTTTGTGCTGAAACTCCATCTACAATGCAATTTGATGCACCGAACCAAACTGACATCATAATAAAGCTCACGTATGAAGCCCTGGAATGAGACACAGTATGACACATGTCTTCCTAAACAAAAGTATTTTTAAATGCGAATTTCTGAGAAAAAGTATATGAGCTTTTTATGCAGCAATTCCCAGCATGAGTTTTTATAGCGCCAAATGTTGACGTTTCAACGGCTTCAGCTTTTTCAGCAGAAGTGACTTTTTTGTTTGCATAAGGATGCGCTGGAACACCGCCGATCCCGTTTTTGCCGAGGGCATGTTTGCATAAATGAGGCTAATTTATTATAGCATGTGTTTTTGCTGCATACATTGCCGTTGTCGACGATAGCGGTGATGAGGTTGCTGATGCAGCCATCACAAAAACATTCACGAAACCGTCGTTTGGTGAGATTTTATGCTATCTAAGATCGATTCAGCCGCATTTATAAATGCCGATTGGGCAATAAGATTATTTTAATTTATTTTTGATAGGAATTGGATAGTCAATCGCTGGGAATAAAGAGCGTCTTCAGTATGCATTTATATTTCTCTTTCACGAGTTTCGCGATAAATCCTATCAAAGTGCACTCAACGATTCCTCGAGTATATTTCAATTTGATGGAATTGCTCCTCGAGTTGGAGACACCCTCATTCAAGCCCATCAATTGCAATAAACTCCGAAGAATAGAATGTCTTGCGCCTTCAGACGGCAGTCTGAGGAGTAATCGAGTCTTCAATTCTATTATACGATTGGAAAATATATCCATTTAACGCCTTGCTATCTGAATAATCCCAAACAATGTATGATCATTTTTATATAATTAGGCTATCCAGATTTTTCTTCAATATATGTTTAATTTAAATAAGAAATATTCTTTCCATAATGATGTGACCAATAAAAATGCAATCATTATGGACCAATAATGACAGTTTCATCTCAATCATTAATACTTCAATACAACAATTGATATTCAGTCTTAATTTGATTTTATTCAACAACCTTTACAACAACGTTTCATCATGACGATTCGTTTTAGTTAAACAATTTTAGCTATCTTGGCAACGTTTTGCGTATAAATTTTTATAATATAATTTAGCATAAGCGTTTTATATAAGATATGCACCTTCCCGATTTTTTCAGATTTCTTTGAACACTCGACCATGAATATCCGAGATTGGCCAGTATTTTTTCAATAATTGATGCAATGTTGGACTCCTCTATTGGTTCATACATTGCTTCTTTAACTTGAAAAAACATCGTCTTTTAGTTCAAAATTGGCTTAATTAGATAATATACTGAAACAGAATATCGTCCAATCCAGAATGCAAATCTAATCATAACACGTTTATGAAATTGATTATTTTGGTAGCTCTAAAGCTTTATAGAGCAGACAACGTATCGTCTATTTAGTTGTGGTTCAGTCTGTCCAATTATACTCTCAATTTACTCCCATCAAGGATAGAATTACGCCCTCAGCCTTCTTCAAGAATATCATCTCCGTCGCTAAACTTGTTAAAGACAATTTGATTCAACACAACATATTCTACAAAAAGAGTTGAAATATCAAGTTATAAATTGCAATTTATTTGCAGCCGACCTTTTTTAAGAACCGTCTATCAAAGTCCAAAGTATAATAGATCAAACAAATTATACGGTTCTTATCGACAGCTGCTTCGATATAATACGACTTTAAAGACGGTTTTTAAACACTTTTTGAGCACAATTGAATCCCTTGTCATATCTACCGATTGCTAGTATTAAGCGAATAATTCAAAATGACATTTATTGCGATATAATAGGGCACTGTTGTGAATTTTTCGGGCATGGCAATGCATTATGAAAATTTTCTATTCAAAATAGTACTTGCATAGAACTTGGAGCATTCGCGATATATTAACATAATCATGGCGAGGATTTATTTGCGTAAGAAGAAATGTATATAAATTTGTATTTAATTTAAATTTCATATTAGCCATGTGCTCCTATAGCGATTCATTCGGTTTTGTGCTAAATAAACCCTCAAGGTGCTAAATTCGGTCGACAATAAATTTCCGAATACATCCAATACAATTTGCATGGTCGTCGCAAATTATGATATACGTTAATTTATACTAAAAGCCTTTATAACAAGTCACTTATTTTTGGTTAAACAACAGTTTTTACATACATTGTTTATATTTTCTTAAAAGAATTCAAGCAGAAATGGGCAAATTCAGTAGATTTCTGTATCTGGATTCAAGCAACGTGCAAATCGTTTTTACCTGATTGAGCGGCTTCATTAAGGTCAAAGACGACTATCAAGCAATAAGCTAAATTGGTAACGTTTAATGTGGCGGATCCGTTATAATATGCAGTTCGACACGCCTGCCTTTTGTTCTTTTTATGTCAATGCAATTTCATTTATATTGTCTTGAAAACGTATTTTTAAACGTATGAATATTCATTATCGTTGTATGTAAATTATTGACCTTATATTTTTGAACGACAACGACGATATAATTGATTGTTTGTACTATAAATTCGACCCAATAATGAGTTCAATCTAATATCGAATCTACCTACAGCTTATAGCGTTATATTTTTATAATTTGCGATATTAATGCGCATAAATTCGGTTAAATTATATTTTTATTTTAATGATTATTGTGGAATTTTTACGATTCCGAGAGCAAACCGGGAATAAATTAACATTGTCTTCTGTGGGAGGAATTTTTTAATTAATTCAAAGTATTACAAGCCGTATAAAGTGACACCTTGAGTATTTCAAATATTATAATTTTAACACGAGTTGGCATTCTTCAGCTTCTCAGTGAGGTGAATTTAAATTCCAGACTAACCACAGATTATCACGTCCGTATAAATATTTTTGGCATTTAATCGAATTGCAATTTTTTATCAATACATATTGATAATACACATTATATAAGAATACAACCCAATTTTATATAGGGTTGTATCAATATTTCACAAGGTCTGGCATTGTTCCAGAACGCTATGGCGATATGATTGCCCATAACCGTAACTCTCCACGTATTTTATTGTGGAGATCTTATAGAGCCTCCAATTCTTTCAAATTCAATCTTAAATATTCTATCACGCGCCTGGATTGTATTCGATGCGATCATTTTCGCGATGAAGATGTGTTGAGGCACTTGCTGATATTAAAATGTTAATAAGTCCTTCATGGGCGAAGCAATTTGGCTGGAACTACTTTGATGATCTCATATCGGATAAGTGGTATTGGAACTAAATTTCGATTGCCACTGCAATGGCCGATGGTAGTTCTGGAATGACGCCAATGGTTGTTAAACCCGATTCAAAAAATCTTCATAATCTCACTGCCCCAGTACGACCTGAATCACTTTAATCACATTATAAAAATTCAGTCTTTCCACCAATCACATTAGCATATTAGGTTACATTGTAATATCAATTCATTTTGCTATATGCCTGCGTATATAACTATAAAAATTCTAGAATTTATGTACTAAAGCAAGATATAGGTCAATAAAAGGGCGTTAATGGTTATTCAATGAAAATTATATGATCGATGGATTAATGAGGTGTTAAAAGTATCGATGGGCAATAATCATAAATATAGGGATTTATTTTAAATTATAAGACCTTTTGATGAAAACCCATATTAAAAAATCATTGTTCACAAGATATCGTAAGTCAAGATAAAAAAGCTTATAATTTGTGTGCCTTGTAATTGAGTTTTTGAAGATCAAGGACTTCAGTAAATATTGGCCAATAATTGTCCTGATTGAAATACCATGCAAAATATTTAAATAAATTCACATAATTTACTATTTTATAGTATACAATACTGCGTTGGGTTTGACTCAGAAGAACTTACAGAATAGAGCAAGAGCAAAAACAGCAAATGAATGCTTTTAAGTGGGGTAACCGATGATTTTCACTTGGTAACGATAAAAATATTATCTTTCGTTGCCTTTTATATCTGGGGTAATTATGTGGAGTAGAGGAGTGCGAAAGTAACCTCGTCGGTTTGCTCATCAAACGCAGCTGGGGTAACACAGCTAACATAAGTTGGGTGCGCAGGTCACCCTGTGCTGCGCATCCATAAAGAGGGTGTGTGCAACAATCGATTACAGTAGTTGGTTGAGACTGTGTCAAAAGCTCACCACTATCCTCCCAACAGCCTAGGCAAACAGGGGAGAACGGTTTTAGGTTGTTAGAACGGCAATTTATCTCCGTGGCTAGGTACTAAACATGATCGAACTGAAACGAGTAACACGGGGAAGGGGTAGCCCCTGCAGTCCGTCATCTGCTGCAACCCCATTTAAACTGCAGAAGTAAATTCCTTCAATTTTAGCATAACCTTAATCTTTCCTTCTCCATCACACCTTCGGGTGCATATGGTCTGAAGCTGGTCTATCCCGTAGAAACCTCGCCTCCTCTGGAGGGCGTGGAGCAAAAGTGGTGGGTGCCTGAACGCTCCGCGCGTAGCGTTTTTCGTAGGGCTAAAAGTTCAGTAGAAGACCATACATCAGCGCAGGAAATGGGTTAGATTCAAATGAATCCTCAGTCTGTTGTCTGATGTCTGTTGTCGCGTTAGTGTAAAAAATATTCCTAGATACGTAGATCTTCACCCTAGCCTTTGCGAAGAAAGGAGGACTCCATGCACTCCTGGAAGTCCATTCCAGTAAAATCAACATTGTCTTCTCGAGTAGTTTTTTACTGTTTAGAAATACTGCTTCGTCTTTAAAAGCACCCACATTTTCACTCAGTTGACTCACTGGGTGAGCGTTCGTAAATGAAACTCGGAGGTTATGCAGCCAAATGTTTGATATAGACATATAGTAAATGGATATTGAATAAGCCCTAACACTGAACTATGTGTGGATGTAATATTATATATTTTGAAAAACGTGTTGAAAACATATAATATATAAAAATGTAATGGAATCTCTAAAAATACTAAAATCAGCCCTTGTGGATGGCAATCTTAAGAGAGGTTATACCATATCGCTCTTCCAATGGTTGAGCCTTTATTTATGCTTTTTGGCAAATTGTTTTGTATTTTCGACAACAGCCTCCATCCCTGCGTTGCGTTATACGTCATCCCCAATAATACGAAAATGCCATTACCGTTAGTTACACGGAAACAGGCCATTTCTTTCTAGGCGCCTTCCGAAAAAAAAAACACGTATGTTATGGGAAATTGTTTGTATTGGTTTTCCATCACGTTCTTTGCGGACATGGAACTGCAAGAACCTTTTCGCGATTGGATTATAAAAGGGTGACTGGAAGCGGGCGACGCCGGAGGAAAACTACATTTGAATAAGCCCGGAAAAATCCATTTACAGGGCTTCAAAATCGAATCTAAATCAACGGAAGGCATTGTTTTGCGGTTCGTGGGACGCCGACAATAAGTCTACAAATTGGAATGGCTCAAAATCGCAGTCGGACGTCGAAAGTTCCACGAAAAAAATCTTTTGTTACGACGCAATCGATGGAATTTTTTTCGCCTTACAAATCTGGATTTCTCGGAAAATATTTTCATTATCAAACGCCGAGTTAACGCGACGGAACTCTTGTGTATATATATGTAAGCATTAGAACAATGTTAAAGTAATTTTGCCATAATCCAGGACACTCTGGGAGGAAAATTAAAGCGATTCAACGAACTGAGTCTGCAAATAAAAGATACATTTCTGAGAATTCAGCTTTAGATCTCTTTATATTGAAATAAACTACCCCATAATATCATTCACATCTAAATTATTCAATAAAAACAAATTAATTCTTAGAATAGTTCAATATTCTTCTTTGAATATCTCAAGCTGATGACATCTAAATATAACATACATTCAGACCTTGATTTGGTATTTCTTCTGCGATTAATAGATTCAGAGAATCATATTTTGATATGAAATTTATTCGAAGCAATTTAAGATATTAGCGAGTATTAAAGCTTGTAAATAAATGTATATATTTAATTACGTTATTAGATCGGATAGCTATTTTCTGTTCCCATCAAGCGCTGTTAATTAATCGCCTCCGAAGTTGGGATGCAGACACGCAGGGAAGAAGAAGGGAGAGTCGACCAATAGATTTGTATTCGCAGTAACTAGAGTCTTTATATACCCGTCCACTTGACCATCTTCTTCCATTTTTCATCCACGATCCGATTGCGAATGCACCCGTGTGTGACCATTCATAAAAGATCTCACGCAAGGTATCTTTCTACAACTTCTTTGCATGTTAAAATCGAAAATACGCTATTTAAAGAATATCTTGTTTATACATGATAAGAAAAATCATAATCGCAAAATAAATGACTGTTTACATTGTCGGAGGATAAAATTAAGGCAAATTTTGCTTGTGATGAAATTAACATGCACATCTGAAGCGCTGACTATCTCTTCTAATCGTCCAAGTAATTTAGTTGCAGTCAGCGGAGGCGAACATCGTCACATAACGACGATCATTATATAATATATATAATGATCAATTTCATTTAATTATATTTTATGCGATTTAACGTAATAACTTCTTCTGCGATTTTCTTGTATGCAGTTCCACGTGGAACGCATTTGCTGTATGAAAAGAGCTTCGACTATATTTTAAGTCCCCTATTTGTTCCATATACATTTCACGTACACAAGTATTAGTTTATATAACATAGTATCATACAAATGCTTATATTACATGTGGGTTTTGTGGGTTTTGATGTTATCGCTCATTCAGTACTATTTGTATTGATGATTTTTTATTCCGTTTAGTCCATATTCTATTTGAAATATGTTATTTGTTTGAATATGTGATCTTCAAATTAGCAAAGAAAATGCGCTGTTTGCTTTACTGTTCCGGAATATTCTCGATAATCAATACCATCATACTGAATGATAAGTAGTAAAAATGACAAACACGCGTGAAAAGTTGTACAAAACGCAGAATCTGGTTAAATCGGTTTCGCTAAATAAATTATGGGATTTATACAAGCAAATCAAATGAATTTCATTAAGAACTATTTCCTCAGGCTTACAAACAGTTTGTAAATATAATCATCCTTTATTTAAATCAAAATATGTTAAGCCTTGGTATTAAATGGATAAAGTACACGAGACATTTGTAGAAAAAAAATATGTTAAGAGCCTCCAAATCGAAGACATATTTATTAATTAATACTGAGAACATTGAAAAGTGAAATGGTCGGAAAAAGAAGGAGAATCATTTGTGTCTGTGTATGTCGTATATATCATAGAGATGCGTCGTGCCGTACACCAGTAGAAAGCCTATTTTATTATATATTACACAACACACAGCTTATATATCTGTATGTAGTCCCGCGGTTAAGCGATTGGACTCGTAAATCAATCATCTTGGGTTCAATGCTGGCGATCATAATTTTAAAAACATATACGTCATGAAAAACCATGTTAAAATGGTTGGCAATGGTCCCATATAAGGAGTTGCTGAAAGCAAGCTCAAAAAAAAAAAATACACAGCTTCATCTCTTAAGCTAACAATTTCCGTTAGAAAATGGGAAAAAAGCAATATATAAAATCATATTTTGCTATGAGCTAAAAAGTTTAATTTCTGCCGCACAAAAATCTCAAAGGACTTTTTTAAACCTTATATTATACGATCTATTTCTCGTCTCCAGTGATAATATACAAGGGAAAAGATTGCTTTCTTTGTCTTGAAAACAATGTTGCCGTTATCGTTCTGCTTTATTATTCGCGGACAGTTCGTGCGGCATTCAAATACTCATCCCACTCACTTTACCAACACGTTTATGGTTGATGTTTGAGAGGAGAGTTTCTATGATAATTCTTCTACCGATTGACGAGGACCTGATTCAATAATATGTTCATTAAAATTTGAGAGCCGTAATGGTTTGGGGGACTAAATTAAAATTGGCATCTGTTTGTCGTAAAGACTGATCCGTATATTTTATTGATGGTAGCTCTGGTCGCGTTCAAGCGTAATACATCACTCAATAAGTTCGTAGGATGACTAATAAAACAATAGCTTTCAGGCAAAGTCCGACTATATTCATTAACAACGTCTCCCTCACTCTTCAGGAAACATAAATCCGACGCTTCTCTAATATTTCGATGCTGTTTTTGGAGTACGATTTATCTTTGGTCTCAAAATAGACTTCAGTTTCGGCAATTACTTCTTTATTTGAACCAAATTTCTTTTTCTGGAGCATTATTTTAGGTTTGCAAACAATTAGTAGTTACTAGCAGTCAGATTCGAAGAATATGGTAGATGGGAAATCAATTCAAAGCGCAATTCATGCAATTTCGGACCTGTGGCACATAGCATCTAAGTTTATGATGGTTTTAAATTAGCTGACTACTCAAAGGGCCAAGACGTTGTCTGTCCGATCTCGTTGTATCGCATGAAAAAAATCTTTTTATTGCGCTGAAATAGCTCCAAACAGCGCTCTGAATTGTGGACGCGTTGTTGCTTTTGATCGAGTGTGAGCAATCGCGGTATCCATTTCGAACAGAGTTTTTTCATGGACAAATGTAATCCAGAAATCGTGAGACATATATATATATAGAAATTCGTAAATGTTTATACTTGCTATTCAACAAAAAAATCATATTCTATAGAATATTTTAATCGTCATAAAATTTAGGTATAAATAACTTGAATCGCTATCGTTGGATAAGCTCTTTCGAAAAAGACGACTTTCGTCCGTGTTGTCTTGAGAGCACGCGTTTGTTTTGTTAATTAAGATGCTCGCATCATTCTTATCGTTGACCGATTTTGTTATTCCTCTTTGACTGTTCTGGAGTGGCGTCATTGACCGAGTATCATCACTCCTTTGCGAAATCTACGCCTTCAGAAGTAAACTGGTAGGCTTGCACGGTAACCCAGTCCTTTTATTTTTGCAACACATTAATAAGCAAAGCCTGGTTCATTATCAACCATATCTCTATCATTTGTCTCGATGAAGCAGTGTCCGAATAATATTTGTCAAGTCATTGTTTTTCTTGAAAATATTTTACCCATTAAAATCCTTTATCAACACATCAATAAAACCATTGTAACTTGTGAACTAAGCGTCAGATTTTTATTAAATTTTGATTCGTATTATTTGAAGGCTGGTACTACATAAAAATAATATGGATTTGTCAATAATGCCACCAATTATATCTCATCCTACGAACTTATTGGGTGATGTATTACAGTTGGTTTCGGGCTTCGTCATGTTTGTCCTTAGATAATATTTCTGTTGTCGTGTCTGCACTCATGAAATCATAGTATATTTCGATGGATGCGATATTCGGGCATTGATTGAAAGCGGGTGTCCTGGATGGAGGTGTAGCGTACCTACGGGCAGTGCCTGCGCCTTCTGGCGGAGCTGTCAGCTGTTCGAGTGTGTTTTTTGTGTTATTGATTGTGGCAGTCACAAACCCGCCGTTCGCCAGTCGCGCGCTAACATTCCTACCGCGAGGTTCCCCCAAACATTCATCTCTCTTGTGCTGCGAGCGTTCCCACCGCGGGGTGTACGCTTTGTGTGTGTGTGTGTGTGTTTTTTTTATAAAATCCCATTAATTTCGATTCGAATAAATCCCGCTATTTCTACTTTTTTCAAATAAAAATAAACTAATATTAATGAAAATTACACAGACGTAAGAAATGTGCTCTCTATTTGAATCGCTCTCAAATTTGAAATATTTGAATTTATGCGCGGTCAGTCATAACAGCTCGATTTCGCACCAGCCTGGATTTGTCAAACGTCACTTTGCCGATTGAATCATACAACATTAATTCGATCGTATTTAACGCAAAATTAAATACTACCTTTCTTCAGTGCCGATTTATTTACATTCGACGATCGTTAATGTCGATTAATCTATTTTGAATACATATTTTGTTAGTATTTATATTCAACGCAATTTTGACAGTTCTCATTTTTTCACTGCATGGATGGTGAACTGTCGGAGGACGAACCGATCGTTATGCTATTTCATCGATCAAATGATTCGACTGTCTTATAATTGTTTTTATTCAAACTACGAAACGTGGCTTTGCTCCGCATTTTTGATATCTTTATTTTTTACCTACCGCAGGATTAGGACTCTGCGATAATATTTTGATACATTATCTCGCTTCGATAAGGAAACGTCATCGAGTTCGCCAGTCAAAGGACTCTGTTTTCAGATAGGACGTCGTCTCAAGGTCAGAGGAGGGATCGCCGCCGTCCGGAGCGCCCGGGACGGCGGCCCCGTTCTTCACATTTTAATCGTCTTTACAAAAAGCTTGGACGATATGCGAAGCGTGACGACCAGATTGAAGTCTTCCGAAGATAATGGACGCCAGTTTCCACTCAAACATGCATCAAACAATAGGCGTTCAAATTGCAATTTGCACCCGAACGCGAACGACGTCCCAAATTTTGACGTACGTCGAATCGATTATTTCCGAATAAGTCAACGCTTAGCGAGACCAAATTAGCATACGTCGCGATTATGCGACCTGAAAATATGGCAAAAATTTCCAAAGCTGAATTTGAATGACAATCTCTCGACTCTTTCCAGTTCGTTTCGATTATTTTCTTGGAATAATCGTATATGAAACTATTATACACAATTCAAAACATACAAAATTTCTGATTGTAATTCGACGTCTATATAACGTCATGCCGCACTTTTGGCGAAAATTTATTGCAGTGACATAGTATTTTTGTGCAGAAAAAGCGAACAACACTGATATAAATGAATTTGAATATAGTGACGACAGTTATTATAGGCATGAAATAACAACAAAAAATGCTATAGATCCATTTCCCGACTATCAAATCATATTAGACTCTTTTATTCTAATAAAAAAATGTTCTTTGATAAATTCAACACGAATCTTTAACGTTTACAGCAGCAATGATACATCAATTGCCAATAGTAGTCCACTATGAGAAGATGTTAGCAATACTGATGATTATATTTTAAATACGCATTTTTTGTTGTCCAAAATAGATTATCCTGAATTAATGATACAGCAGAGATATATGCACTTACAACCAATATTCGATTGTTGAATTGTCTTCCTTTTATGAAATTTACTTATTCCCTCTTGGGAGCAAAATTTCCTCTATAGACAAGGCAATGTAAGAGGATGTACCTGAGGATTGATTTCCTTTACTCTTGCACAAAAGCTTCGGTGTATTCCAAGCGTTGATGATATACCGTCAATACAGATGCTGTGATATTTATTTGAACAAAAATATATTTTTTTGGAATAAAAAGACTGGCAATATACAAAAAATCTTCTTTCATATCGGAAAAAAGTCCAATATAGATTTAAATACCGTCAGTTTTTTTCCATCCACTTATAGACCAGACTACCCGTTAGCTTTGATAGCTGAAATCCTCTTGTCTTCTAATATCAGTCATTTGAAATTTGTTTCTTCTGTTCAGCAATATATCGAGCAACTTGCTAAGAAGCAAGAGTGGCTTGGTAATCTTTCCCTACTAGTGATGTATTTCGTACAATTTTATAACTTTACAAAAATTGTTACATTTCAACCTCAACTATAGTCAATAAAAGCAATTGTGGTGTACTAAATACATATCATCGGTGGGCGAGGGTATATTTAGGGCAGTAAGGGAATTTCCAGTGTCAAAACGTTGTTGTTTCAACTGCTGCCCATTCCTGATATAGATACATATTTATTTTTAACCTCATACTATTATTTTTTTTGCTAAAAGCAATAATTGCAACTAATATTTTTCGAACAGCAGACATGATTGTATTTTCATAATTGCATATAAAAACTAAGTTTAATCAATAATTGACGTTTTTATTGATTTTTTAAAATAGTTATGGCGACCCATTTCGGAACTTAAATTTGGGTCGTCACCCGTCGGTTGAGAATCCCGGATCTGAGCGATGCAGCCGCGGAGCTTGACAACAATTGAAATCGCATACGATTAACGCGCAACGTCAAGGGTCAGATGAATAATAATTCATCGCGTGCCATTCATTTTGCACCGCAAATTTGAGTTAAAACGGGCGTTAATATTAATATAATAAGGTGCGCTTTAAAAAATGTGGCGCGGCTTTCAGATATCCCAATTCGAATCCGGCGACCGAAACGTCAGATCGGCATTGGGTCTTAACGCGTTTTTTTCTGTCCATGATCCGGCGAGATTGATCCGATCGCATCACCGTTAAAATTTGTATTAAATAAATGTAGATGTTTATCTATAGTTATATGTGTCAAATATTATTATTTTTAACACGATGAGTATATTCGATTTCGTATTTTTCGGTCACGCATCGGCATATATTTTTTTATAATTTGAGATTTTTTTAAATATTCGATGGGAAAGCTTCAAACATTGACGTCGAAAATTCATTTAAAAATTAGCTGATCAAGCGAGCCTCGTGGATTTATTAATTGCAGTTTTGGAAATAAGTGCACGGGAAGCGGTTCGCGAGCACGCGTCGGAACGCACGCTTAGTTCCGAAAGACGCCGTTTGTTTATAGCGCATGCGGCGTCTCGGAACTTTGACGTTTCTAACGTCAAACGGTGCATTTTGAATAGTCGTGCTGTGCTGCGAGAGTGAATCTTCAAGTGAGTGAGGGTGCAAATGTGAAAATGTCCCAAGCGGCGTGGCAGTGAAGATGTCCAGCGGAGGCACCGGGGCCGGGGGCGGGGCCGGGGCGGGCGCGGGCACAGGGGGGCCCTCGCGTCAGCGCTCCCTCAAGGATCGCCTCAGAGATGGCATCACCGGCCTGCACTGGCAGTGAGTACACACACTGGCAACACTGCTCATTTCATTCAAATTTTCAAACGTCAAACAAATGCACGCGACATATTTATAAATTCAAAAATATTCCAACTGGAATTAAAATCCAATGAAAATATTTACACCGATAGATATTTTATTTGTATTTCCGAAACAAATATCGCAGGCGATCGCTAGATGTCTCCCGTTGATAATCGGAGCATCTCCATGGCGATCTAAGATAGGAATTAAATCCTACCCTGATTACTTCCTACCGGCAATGGCAGCCTTTTTTTTAATCACTGCCGATCGAAACGGCCAAAGTCGTACTTAAATATGCACATTATAATTATGCATCGTTTCACGATAATCAACAATGGATTGTTATTTAAATTACAATATTAATAATGTTTATATTTTCACGCAATAATACAGGCGGCATGGCTGCTATCGCAACGGGAACGCTCGACAATATTTTTGTATCTCAGATTATTTATTATCTGTATTTCACGGTCGCGATTAAATATTTCATAATATTAAGACAAATTTAATACGAAATAATATTCGAGTAAATCCAAATTCAAGCCCATTTATTTGGCACGATACTAATTTAACACTTTAACTGCGGAGGCACATCGCGCGCGCTTGTCCTTTGACGCGGGCATTTTTTCAATCGGCACGCGTATAAAAACTTGTATTTGCATGAAATGTCATTATTTTCATAAACATCAATATTTTTTTAAAATAAATACTTATAACATATACTCATATCATTGATGATTTCGATATATCCAGTGGCGATTTTATAGGCGCACGCCTTGGGCCTCATAAATTTTAGGGGACCTCAAGTAGTTTTTAATCGATTTATAGCCATCACTAGAAAAAAATGTTTTTTGTTATTTTATTAGCATATTGTTAGCTGATAGATGAGTTTTCTTTTGCTGAAAACCTTATTAGAGGATACATATTTTATGAAGAATTTAAATGTCTTTCATTTTTTACGGCCAACTAAATGTTTATTTGGGTTAGGATCAGGGACTATTTCCAGGACAGCACTATCGGGATATTTTGTAGTATATAGATACATGTTGATGATTCACATTAATCCCTTAAAGAGGTAAGACACAATATTGTGTCCGAATTCCCGAGGAGGCGAGGTTTCCGCGGGAAAGACCAGCTTCAGACCATATACACCCGAAGGTGCGATGGAGGAAGAACGATTAAGGTTATGCTAAAATTCAAAAAAAATACTTCTGTGGGTTCACTGTCACCACGAGTTCAACCTCAGTTTGAAGGGGGCTGCAGCAGATGACGGACTGCAGGGGCTATTTCTTCCCCATGGTACTCGTATTGGTTCGGTCATTTGTAGTACCTAGCCACGGAGACTAGTCGCCGTTCAAACAGTCTAAAACCGTTCTCCCCTGTTTGCCTAGGCCCTAGGGTGTTGAGGATAGTGATGAGCCTTTGACACAGTCTCCACCAACTACTGTAATCGGCTGTTCCACACACCCCTTTATGGGTGCGCAGCACAGGGTGACCTGGCACCCAACTTATGTAAGCTGGGCTACCCTAGCATCGTTTGATTCCCATTATTACAACTTTACTACAACTCGACTCAGTGTAGTAAATACACCATAGTAAAGGAAAGCTTAAGATTATGTCATTTTGTATATCTAATTCCGGTATAGATCGTTAACCCAATTTTATCGACTAATAATAATATGTGAATAATGTATTGAATCGATTTCAAGCGTATTGTTTATTTTTACTCGATGAAATGACCGAATATTGTGTGTTATCGACAGTGTTTATTTATTCATGTACAAGCTTCATACACGCTGCGATGATCCTGACAGATAAGTGGATTTGTACGCATGATAAGTGGCGGACATGCAAATGTAGCATCTAAGTGTATGATGAGCACACCAAAATAAAGCGTTATTCATAAAAATATCCCACACGTAATGTGTTAACATATTATTTTTTTAATGTTTCCACGCGTACTTTCTTATTTGAAATAAGGAAGTTTCTCTGCCTCTTTTAGGCCTGATCCACACTATGGTGCCGTTGACGGTTCGATCTCAGTCCGATCCCGGTCCGATCAAATATTGTTACACAAGAAACAATCAGAGTATTCACACTATCGGATCGTTCCAATCCCATTTTTTGTATGAGTATATTTAACCGGACCGAGATCGAGAGCGAGATCGAACCGTTACCGGCACCCTAGTGTGGATTGGGCCTTATACTGCAATTTATACTATTATTTTTTCACTGGGTCAGTTTGTTTATCATACAAATTATGAATGTCGTCTATTTCAGTATGCGACCATAAATACTAATTCGTCTGAGGGAGGGTATATGCTGAATATTTTATAACCTGCAGGTTGATCGATCTTCATATTGACCTAAATATATTAAATTCATGTTGCCTTTTCGTCGATGGATTGATGATAGCAAATTCTTTCGTTTGACGAGTCGTATTTTCAGCTTTTATTCGAAGACTTGATCGTTTTCACAGACGAACAGACGAACTTTTTTCATTATGCTGTGTTTCGCACAATAAACAGTTGTTTTTTTCCCAGCGGTAATGGTATTGTATTAGATTGGTGATTGTGAGATTTTGAATGTCACTAATTTAGTGTACGGGTGTCATGTTTAATTTTTATAAAAAAAAACATGTGTTTTCGGCGATAATGGCATAATGATACCGAAAACCAACTATAACCAGAAGTTATGTTACAGATGTCGGTCAATATGTTCAAAATTGTCAATGTCGTTTCTGTTTACATTTGCGTGGAATTCGTCAGATTGTTGATGACCTAACACATTTCTATGGACATTTTTGAAAAAATCTCCCGCTAATTTCAAAACGTGTATCGCCCTTTTTTGCCCCCCTTTTTCCTCCAGCCCTCGAGTCGATATTTATTTTGATTTAATTAAATTCCGCCCGATGTAAATTTATCGTCGCAACATACGGCACGAGAGCCGTCTTTGGCCCTTGGCCCGAATTCGTACGAGCCGTGAACTATTCATCATTTCGTACCTTTAAATTGCTGAAGATTAATCAATCAAATATTTAATGGCCGAGCCCACCTTTCGTCTCGTTTTGGCCATAATAAATTACAAAACGCTCCGTATTAAAATCCGCATAAATAAATTAATTTGTGTGATACGACCCGCGGGTACGATAAACGATTACTCCTAATCTGTCGCCCGTGCCCGTTTTAAATTATGGCTTAACTTCATCTATCACGCTTTGTTTAATTAAGAAATCGTTTTTCTCGCAAGAAGTATTTATGCTGTACAGAAATATTGTTTGCAATTAGTTATTGCAACAAACTCTGCCAATTTGTCAGGCACGGGGGCGAAAAACGAAGAATTAACGTCGAAGTCATATATTACGAGCTGGATGTAATAATGAAGCGCGATCGTGCAAGGAACGCATTGTGAAACAATTTTTTTAAAATTATCGTATACAGGTCATACGACGAGGCGAACGGACCAAAACTGCCATTTTCTAATATATATAAAAATTAATCTCTCTTTGTTCGTATGTAATGTGCTGTCATATCGTTAATCAGATTGCGATAAAACTTCGTCCACTTATTGCTAAGGCTTGGCCGAGTAACATAGGCATATTTTAATATACAAAAATATAAATTTGTTTGTTCGTATTTTATGCGCTGCCATACCGTTCATTCGATTGCGATAAAACTTTGCCAATTTATTGTTTGTACTTTCTCAAATAATATAGGTGTTGTACAATTAACGTACAGTAGATTTTATATATAAAAATCAATGTTTGTATCTTTGTCCAAATCCATTTATTGATCCGATACATTACATGCATTTGATATTGAATGGATTTTGTCCTTCTATTTTTTCATGTCATACATGTCACCAGATTGATCGTTTCACAATTCTAAGTAAATTTGCATTGTTTTTGCAATCAAGATGATTGTATCAAAGTCTCCATGAATTTTAATTGGAATCCAATAATTAAAATTTGTTTACGGATTTATTTTGGATTAGCTCTTTTGCCCAGTGGCATGTATTCCTTATTCAATTATCGTATTTCATACTTTATTCTTTCAGCAATAGCCGGATAATTAAATTCGCCGCTCGGCATACAATATCATTTTCTCGTCCAGGGAAAGCTTAAAGCAGTTTCTTTTGTATCGTCCCGTAATAAAATTATATTGCAATTTGTTTAATCTGTAGACATAATGGCTCTCTTTTTTCGCCAGGCTGAAAAAGTACACGGGGAGCTCTGTGAAAGGCTCTCTCCGTAATGATGCGGAGATGTTTTATGAAGTATTTATGGCCGATTAAGCGGGATTACGCAATAAATAAATAACGCTTTAAAATTTGCATCTTAATCTCTGGAATATGCCATACTTTTGTTATACGAGAGCCCAGCATTTTTTGGGCTGTTTTCATTGATTTTGAAAAAGTTGGATTTCGCCCCGCTGCGATTAATATCGAAGGGTTGTTCCCGAATATCGAATCGAGGACGTCGATTCGAATTATGTAAATCGCGCCTCGGCTCTGACGATTCCGGTATATCGGAGGTGCCTTTGAAGGCTTTTCAGGAAGTTCTCCCCTCGTTTGGAAGATGTCTTCCTTTTACTCCTGCAGGGCACGTATCCATTATTTCATACGGACCAAGTTGGATGAATCCGAAAATGTGGACCGAATGCTTATAAAGGAACCCCCCGCTAACGTCAAATACATGAATAATACAATAAACAACTTTATGATGCTTTTGTCCGGCCATAAAAAAATAATGGGGGGCATAAATATGATTTTCATGCGCTTTTCGTGTTGATATTATTGGAATATCTACTTTTTATGTCATTATTATTAACCTCTTAACGAGACATAAATTGAATTTTAAATATAAATTATTAAACGTTATTATCTATTATGCTATGGGTTAATGCGTACTTCCATAATCAAGTACTTCCACCTTCAAAAAAATACATTTCCATTTCCATGTTTATGAAATGAAATCCTGTGGTGTCAGATCTAAAGACCGTGCGAGCCACGGAATAGGGCACATATCTAGACAAAGAAATCCATTGGTGTCAGGAGAGCATTAGCTACGGAATAGGGCTGTCAAAAGAATTAATTTACACGACAGACGTGCCACACAATAAAAAGTATTTTCTTAACTCTGACCCTAGCAAACTGGTACCTCTTCAAGTTTAACGACTTATTGAATGATTTATATGACATGCAACATATCATTGGAAAGGGAATAAACTAGAAAACATTTTAAAACTAAACTAAGTTCAAAATAGTTTAAAATTTAAAAGCGTTGTGCTCCAATTTGAACTCGTATCAGAAATATATTTTGTTCGCGCCATTCTTATGAAAGTCATAAAAACAGCGAAAATAGCAATAATTATTCCATATTTAAGACAATTGTAGATTACACTACATTTGCCAATTTGAAATAGTCGAACTTATATAATAATGAACCTTTGTTAATCGCGGTCAATCTTAGACTAGCTGAAATTTCGAATCTTCATATGTAACAATGCAATATCTTTGGGTTCAATTTGGGATTATGAGACGAGAAAATTTAACGAGAATAACTCTTCGAATTATTTACTTTATGCACATTATGATCTATTGTTAAGTTTGAAAGGTTCTAGCATTGAAAATAAGCATTGAAGATGATATGCTATGGGTTTCTAGGTCTGAAAATCCGCATAATTCGCGTTTTTGCACTAAACTGGAAAATATATTAATTGCCACTCGATTACATTAGTATTCCTTTTTCTAACTCCTTGATTCTGATTCTCAATGTATACTATTGCATATGGGCAATTTGACGTTGATGTCCTTGGGTCCGTTTGTAATGCTCATCTTTTAAATATATAAAATACTCAAATATATATATAAGTATACTTTTTGTAGACCTCATCAACATAATGGATTATATCCTTTGTGGTAGAGTCTCAATCGGAAGAGGAAGAGATATGTTAACCCAGTGTGCTAGTGACACCTTGCAGACACACCTTTTCCCGTTAGGCATAATTACAGTCTATTATGCAAGATGTTAATGTACCATTGGAGCGGTCATTACCTGGATAGGTGACCTCGACATCATCATCGACCAGCTCTCTTCGCCTGCTACCGATCACGTGAATGATTACGCATGTATGCCTCCGATTACACTAAATTGTGTAGACATAACACTCGACCAGTAAGAGTATGTCATTTTGGCTATACTTTGTCATTTGTGTATGTCAAAGAAATTTCTCAGAAATGTTTGAAATAGCAGCATGACAATAAATTTGCGAGACACAACCATTGCAGAAGTAAATCAAATCGCTTGTGCAAAGACGGACATTCAAAGATGTGAAACTGCGTTCTAAGCTAGAAGCTAGAAGAATTTCGCTTCACATCCAGATTTTTCCGGTTATGATAAGCCATTATTCATACCTATTTTCCCCTGTTTATTAATATTTAAAAAAAAAACTTTGAATGCCATTCTACGAAAATCATAAATCACGTCCACAGCTTACTAAATTATTCGTTACTATTTATAAAGGTGATTAATAAAAGATTCCATTTAAAAGCAGATTTTTGTCATATTTTACATTTTAGACATTTTATCGAATAAATATTCGGATTTATATTTTTTCGATCGAGCCCAAATAAGAATCGTAAAATATAATTGAAGTTAGCGAATCCGATTGAAATAATACAAAGCCTCAAGCGATTGGATATCCTATTTCTTTACAGGCCACGATATATCCAATCTCATCGAACGGGCGATGTCAAATTGTATTCAATGATCAGATGAATGATCGTAGTGTGCACGCATTAAATGCACGAACATTAAGATGATCCATTGAAGAAATTGATGCTCTGAATCGACGGCTAAACGATGTAAATCATCGATCACTGAAGCGCAGCCGTACGTTGGTGTTGATGGACGACTTGCCGATGGACACGTAGGCAAAATAGTTCTGATATCATGAGATTATAACGTGTTTGTAATGATTCATAATTCTGTAAATTGTTCCATATTAATATTATCTATTAAATCATTTTGTACACAGCGGTGGCCTACTATAGGAAATCGTTTAAATTTGTCGCACATTTTTGTATGAATGGCATAAAATTATAATTTTTTAAGATCTCTAAAACGCCATTCACTGTCGTTGTCTGAATATCCGATGTTTTTCTTAATAAAAATATTTTTTATGTGTGCTTTTCACCATCGATTAAGCAATTTTTCGATGGAAAAGGGTTGTACTTTGAATAAAGTTTCGATATTCTTTCGCACCTGATCAATATCAGAGAATATTTTCCTACTTTGTGAGATCTTCCAGAGCTCTGAACAAATGATATTCGGATGGTGCAACGTCTGGTCAATATGGTAAGTAGGGTAAAGCTTCCAGATACAGCCCTCTATTTTTTTTCTGGGTCAATCTTTCTGCCTTCCATACGTTCTCATACTGAAGAATACAACTATGATCCCTTATCAAAAATATATATATATTATGAAATATTTTGTGATTTTGCTAAATTGTCCTATTTCTACCAGGTGTTTATCTCATAACAACGCCATAATTTCGTTCAACAAGAATGTGATGCAAATATACCACTTCTATGGTTAATCAATAAATTTATTGGCACGTCTATCTGTTTTTATTAGGAGTGCATATTAGTGCAATTTTCAGTTGTAATGGATGCTATTTTCAAATCTCAAAAAAAGCAATGGAAATGTTTGAATTTCATATTCCCGAAATAGTTTTTACCCACATCGGTCAGAATATGTTCGTTTTATGTTGTAAATTGCACAAGTCAATTGACGTCGTTTCCGGGATTTGTGCCCGGATGGTATCTGCGAATTTGCAGGCCGAATGGCTTCTTTATTGCGGACCACCAAGATGAAACGATTCCCTCCAGTCTGTAAACGATTTTCAGCATCTTCCTGCATCCTGCTTTACAGCGGCATAAACGTCCCCAATCTTGGCGAGGATTTATTGCACAACTATGCATTTTTTGACCCGGTTTCGAGATAGTCTCCTCCCAGCACATTTCGGGATAATTAAGCCGGAATCCGGAGCGACTACGTTTCGTCTCTCAAATCTCAAAGAGAATTAGTGTGTCGTTCGCCGCAACGCCTGGAATTAATTATTCCCTTTATTCGCTAATGCGAACAATACAAGAACTATAACTAGAGACGTCGGGAAGTGTGTAAGGAGTGTATAAATTACGTAACTGTCATACGATTTTCTAGCATTTCATTGTAAAAACCACATTAGTTTCTCGTGTTGCTTATTTATACCATCGTTCGCAGATTTTGCATTATATCATCATTATCACGTTACATCGTCAAGCAATCCAATATAGTGCTAGGACCTCTTTAATGCCCATTGAAGGATAGGGTTCAAAACTATACCATCTATCCAAGTACACAATGTTCTCAAATGCTCGAAATAAAAAAAGTAGTTAGAATCAGCAAAATCTGAAGAATTCGGCTGAGGATGATTCATTACATTATCATTAATTACATTCTTTAATTTCATAGCATTCCAACTAAAATATATTTTTTACGATTAATCTAATTATCAAGGGAATTTTGTTTTCATACAGTATATACAATAGAAGAACTATAGATCATTTTTTTAGGTTTCTAGATTGAGAAATTTGAATAGTTCAAAGAAGAGCAGCTTTTCTCAAAAAGGATAGTTTGAAGTCCTACATGACATTTACGTGCGTTTAAGGGTTGCCCTTACACGCGTAATGGTATATCTCCGACATCGATCACCTTACCCTTGCGAATTCGAAAATGGAAAGACTGCCTCCATCTGAAATCCGCCTCTCTGGATCGACAAAACCAGAACGATATAGAAAGCAACCGAAGATAATGTTATTGCTGTTGCGAAATTCCTCGACTATTATTTTTAGACGTGGTTCTTCAACCTCGACGCTTACACTGGTGTCATCTGTAAATTGATTGATCCTGTGTATAAGATCATTGTAGAAGCTTATTTGTGTTGGAAGATATTTTAAATAAGATGTAAACCTAAAAATTATATAGGTTTAATCAATCGTGGGGTTCTGTTTGAGACTTTTGTAACGTGGTAGCTTTTCATGCCTTGCTGATTTTATGGTTTTGCTTTTATCGTCGCGTTCTTCCTAAAACCACAGTCAAAAATAATCGAAGAAGTGTTCGCCCCTCAGTATCGTAGGCTCTGCTCATTCAGCATCGCTCCGACTTATGAAAGACTTAATCTCTCTTGAAGAAGGCTCGATCTTTTTATTTATACTTGCACTTAACCCTAATTATTTTTCAATTAACTAGTTTTCTTTTAAGCTTAAAATTTTAATTCAGGATTATTGATCTACGCGATCATTTTTATATCGTCAATTTTCTCTTATAAATCGTCTTGCTATAACATTTTGTACTGATTTTATGTAATGCCATTATAAGAAAGAACCAATTCAAGTTACTGCGGTGAAAACTCCAGATATGAATTTTACAACCCGAGTACGTCATGTCGCTTTTTTTCATTTTATCCCGTCACAAATTTAAGACGTCATTGCATATTTAGAATTGGTTTTTTTCCCGTAGAGTTGACATAATAGGGCTTTTCTCACGACTGCCAAGTAGACACTTCAAATGGAAACCTACTTCCGTTGTACACGTCTCCTTCAACTCTCCTATCGCGACCCGGATGTACCCATCGCCTTTTTCGCTTTATTCTCTCCCCTTCGTATCTCACTTCCGAGAAAACCAGTCGGAAAATTCCCGCACGTGTTTTTCACAAAAAAAGTGAAAGCGAAGCCTTGAACTTGGATTCGTCAGCAGTTTAAAAAATTGCGATCAATTTTGTCGATTGAGATGCTTTTCGTCCTTTTTCGTCGAATCAAGATTGAGTTCCAAAACGTTATTTATTGTAATTTATACAATACCTTGTGGTCCTGATATCTTATATTGTGAGAGTTATTCAAATACATAATCCACGTAAATATAATAATATTTACGTGGAAATGCTTGCAAAATTATCATGCAATACATCGTGCAATATAAGTCCTCGTAATACGAGGCTCTAAGTTCACTTCTAAACTTCATTTTTCAACATTCATTCACATATTTAATCTCAACATTTTGAAGTTTAGAAAGAAATATAATATAATTGCCCATTCGACAATCCAAAGCTGCCATCAGTTAAATTCCAGGTTTTCCCTGCAAAGTATTCTAATTCGATGGGAATATCACCCGGATGACATTTCCGGACTTGTCCATTTCCTATCCTGGCACATGCGCCCTCAAAATGTCCGCTCGGGGCGATTACCGTTCAAAGCGGCTGGAGTGGAAACTGTGACGACTTCAACAGATCCAATAAGTGCATCCGCGGAAATATGATTTTTTAAAAGCATAATTCTATTTCTCGTTCCCTCGAGCATTCCAGAAATGACGCGCACAATCTAATTATGCCCGTATGTGTTTTCTTGTTTTGGCGGAATATTGAAAAATTGTCCCGAGAGGCCTTAGCTGCGCGTGCCTTATCAACGTGTCTGCTTACCCACCGGACAAACAGTCATTTGCATTTGAAGACCTCTTTACTTTGCTTATCAGCAATCCGACAAAAGCCTCATCGGGTCACGTAGTGGAAACAACACAATACCTTCGTTGCCTTGAACATGTACTTCCAATTCGATCCTGGCATCATCTTGAGGTCAATTGAAGGCACGAAATCAGAATCATCGAGTAAATTATGCATTTAGATGTCCATATATACGATCGTTTGAATCAACCTTAAACTATAACAATTTCATTCTGTGTTAATATTTCTGTTTTTAAAGTAAATTGGCGTACATATCTTTGAATACCAAAAAATCATTTATCAAACATCGTTCCATTCGTTCATATCTAGTCTTGATGTTTTTATGTATGTATATGCATTATTTTTTTGATGTCTTGCATAAATGTCGTTCATTTTCGATTTGTATCATTTAGTAATAGAATCCATTCAGTTCAGAGGGGTTGACTCGGTTTTGCCGAAAATCATTTTCCACCATTTTCTTTCGATTCATCCTCATTTCAGCCCCAATAAATGTCACCTGTCGCTTACTTTCGATTCGTCTTCTTCGCTAATAGGTTGAGTATATTCGAAGACGTTCGATCAATTTACACGTTACGGCCAACGCGTTCCTCTCAGGTCGTCGTTTCAGCATTACAAAACCCCCCTCTGAATTGATTGACACCCGTCAGAACCGATCGAAACCGGTACTGGGACGATGAGATCGAAAGGCATGTGTTACAAGGTCTGCTTATTTTCTGTGGAAAGAGAAGAACATGTGTTTTTCGGGACTTATCAGCGCATAAATACATCACGCGTACGATAACGAAAAGCCGAATTGCCTGCATTTTCGTCAGCGTGCACGCTGTATAAATAGTAAATTTCAATTTCCTCGCGTTGAATTCTGTTCCCGTCTCCATGGGATAACAATGGCAAAATATGTATGCTTTTCAAAACAGAAAAAAATGAGATGGAATAGTTCAGATAGCAGAGGAGTTTTACAAAACGATCTATGCTGCTTTATGGTGGAATGAGAAATTGACAGTGTGCCACTAGCAGATGATGGAATCCTAATAGAAATAATCTCAGCGGGTGGAAAAATTTAATAGAAATACTCGATACACTCTTTCATAAATGTAACATATATACCGACAACAAATTCAACTATAATTCTTGTCTTGATAAATTGGAAAACAAAACTGTTTAATAGTATTTTGCGACTAACAAAAAAGTGCGTATGAAAGTATGCGTTGCAATATTACTCGAACATTTTCTGGGAGCAGTCCTGAAAATTTTTATTATGTAAACAAATTAATTAAAATTTAAATAATAATTTTTTTTTATAAAAAAATAGAAAAAATGCACGAATAATTTTTATTTCTTATTTTTAACGAATAAATCCTCGTATTCATTTGCATACGAAAACAACACAATCCAGAATATTTGAATGTATAATCGTAATCGCCGCCACAAACAACAAACTGGTATAATGATGCTAATTATGTCGAAGCTCTCCTATATTATAATTGTGCAAAAATTGCATATATATCTAATTAATTTTGTAAAATATTATTCAAGCAGTTTTTAGTAAATACCACCTGTAAATAACAGGCAATAAATTCTGATCGATATCATATTGATTAGCATAGAGGTCGATGCGAGCGTATTGAATTAATTCCACAATTTAAATTGGATTAATCTCTGCCGAGGAGGCTTAACACATTCAGTCGGATGGGCTCCATCGGATAAGATGTAAAAGTGTTAAAATAGTCCGAAGGAAGCGAAAAAAAACCATTGTTTAAGGACGATCCGGTGATGTCGGGAAGGATGTGTGAACGACTTTTGACGATATAGAATGTAGATGTCCTTTTACCGATAAGGATAAAACGTTGAAGATCCGAAATTGTGTCCTATCCAGTAGTCGATCTTGCGCCTACGACGAAAGTCCTTCGCTTAATGTCTGTCATTACAAAACACCCCAGATCTGATTATTGCCCCTCTCGGTTAATAAAATAGACATTTGTTACTGGATTTCGGCCCTTTGCGTCCAAGACCGCTTATCGACAAGTTTCAATTTTTACCATAACTTTAGAGCCAATTAATGTTTGTGAATCAGTGCCAAACTCAGTTTATTCTGTGCAAGTCGTTTGTCCAGATTAAATTAAAAATGTTTAAAAAATCATAAGATTGTGCCAGAAATAATTATAGCCGTTCAGCGATATAAGTACAATCATATTTATATTAATTTTGAAGTCAAAACACATATATTCAGCTCGTCCCGTGTCGCTCAAAACTGTTCAAATGTTTTCCAAACGTATACGGGGAATATATAACGAATAATGGGGAAATCCGCCCTTGGCCTGCTCAGTCTCTAGACTTGAATCCAATCGAGAATCTCTGATTTCGAAGTCAAGTGTGCCATGGCTCGATATCCAACACAAGCATCTCTTTGGGGGGAGCTTTGGACTCTGCTCTAAAAGGAATGGGACAACGTCACTATGGAACAATGTCAGAAACTCATTTCCCTAATGCCTAGTCGATTTCAAGCCGTAATTGACGCAAAATGTGCCCCGAAAAAGTAGTGAACAAAACTGTTCAAATACTTTTTACTTACTTCCAATGTAAGTCACACTTATACATTATCAAATATAATAGAAATACTGTCTTTTAAAGTCTAAATGAGTGTGATTCGGCATAAAACGAAGCGAAAAAACACGTTTAAAGAAAATTTTTGAGCGGCACTATACGTTCAGATTTTCAGTTACCCAAATTTTAATATCGAAGTTTGACGTCTGACGAGAGATTTGTTTTTTTAAAAAACATATTTATGTTTTTACAAATATAAAATCCCAGTAAATGTTGATAGTATTGTGCGTTCCGATTTTTACTGCGTGCACAAATTATAAACATCTCAAACAACAAGAATATCAAAAGATAATCCTGAATGATCGCTTTTTAAAAGCCATCATCATGCAAAATTAATGTATTGATTGGCTCCATTTTAATCTTCAATAACATACTTGCGATGAGGCGCTAAAACAAACACTTAAATCGATCGAAAATCGGACATTTCGTGTGGAAAATGGATGATTTCAATTCTGAGTAATTATTTCAATTCATATTGTGCTGTGATTAAAAAGGTGCCTTTTAAATTTTTGTTTCTTCTGCATTTAATATTAATATGTTTTAATATCGGCATTTAAATCTGTAAGTCATAAGTTTCGCCGATATATTGATAGTATTATATGATTTTTCCATTGTCTTTTAAATTTGCTTTGCAAAGATAATTGTGAAATTATAACAAAAATGATTGCTGTATATCGCTATATTAATTGTAATTTAGTCTTTATGCATTTTAATGACGTGCATATGCGTTCTAGTTATTTTTAATTAAATTTTGCAATGAACGTATTATTACTGAATCGCATTATGGTTTGAGCCCTAATGGAGTTTTTTGATTAATAAAATGGAAATATATCAATTTGTTATTATATTATAATTGGTTATGGCTTGACATATTTTCTTGGTGTTTTTATGTTTAAATATCTATTATTCAGATTGAAACTGAATAAGAAATTTTTGAAAGTTTCAAAACTGTTCATCGAGAAGATTTATTATGGGGAAAAATTTATTTTTTAAATTTTCAGCCAGAAACAAATTATGTTTATTCATAATGAACGGAATTTTATATACGGTTGATTATATAAGCTCATCAATATTCATCGCGTTGAAATCCCAAAATTGCTAAGGAATTTTCCGAATTAATTTTTGATGAAAGGTCGTGAACTTTTGCATTTTATATTGTATTGAGTTTTTCTTTTTTTTTCTGTCGTGAATCTTCTTTAATCCGGGCTTCGGCCTTAACCCTGATAGGGAATAAATGGAGATGTGCTGTTTGACATTGAGTGCAATAGCGACATACGGCCAACTCCAATAAGCTTAATTTTCATCTGTGTATCCAATTAAACTGGATATGTTCGTATTGGAAACTTAACGATCAGTACGTATGCGCTTTAATTGGTGATGTTACAATAAGACGTAACGATGCTGCTGGGAGCTCGGTAATATATAATTTTATATGTAAAATCATCCATTGAATATTTCGTATCCTCATCATCATCATCGTAACTTGACGGAGAGATAAGAAAAATAATTTATATTCAGGTTCTAATTTAAATCATTTTAACCACTAATTTCTCGAGCACCATGACATGATTCATCCGTTGGCCTTGCCACATGACCTGCCCCACTTTTTCTTGTTTCATTCTGGATTCTATGTTAAATCACGCTACTATCCAATTTATTTTTATAGCCTTTAATATCTCATTCTTAATACTCGTACCAATCATTTTTATTTAATCTCATCTCAAGCAAACATACAATGCAAGATATGATATAATTATTAGGTATAGAAAATTTACGGAATTCGCGCATCGACACGTATGTCTCATAAAAATTAATGATAAAATGGCGGCTATTCATTCGGTTGTTTAAAATGACGTATAATAATTTTAATTGTCCAAAGAATATACTCACCTTAAGTTCATTTTTGTTTGGTTTGTCTTTATATATTAAGATTTACAAGATACGTATCGCCTCGTTTTAATTGGATTTAACATAGCCGCCTTAGAACTGGATGTTGGCGTTGAATCTTGTGATGAATGTATTACGCGCTATATGAACTGGGTGGGCTCTTATGATAAATACTTTTTGAGACTTTTTTTTATTTGATCCTATTTTCTGTTTCATTATTAAATCATTTTAAAAAATATTTCCAACAAATATATTTCCAATGTCGCGATTCCGATAGTACACTTCATAAAAACATAAAATACATTATCGTCCCAGTCATTGAAGGCTGACAGTTGCCATTATTGGAAGGCTTGTTTACATCCTCAAATCTGCCACTTTCATCCCCCATCGGATTTGGAGCGGTACGTGTTTTTACATACAAAAAGGGTTCGTCCTGAAAAATTGATATAGCTCGATTTTACGTCGAATCAGCGATTCCCAATCATGTCCAGTGTATATTTTTTGCATTGTTAAAAATTCATAAAATAGCATTAGCCACGTATAAATTATTCAAATGTATTCGCGATTGCGGATGCATACACACTCTGATGTATTAAAATCATCCGCGGGTTGCAAAACTTTGCTTCAAAAAAAAAAAATAATGAAATATTGCTTAAAATGAATCAAACAGGATTTCTCTTTTAAAATATTGCTTTTTTTAAAATAGGATATTTATGTATTAAAAGGCGGATGTGATAAAAATACTAAGCAAAGACTAAGGATATTTTATTGACGCAGCACTCCAATAATGTATTCAATGCGCGACGACTCATGCGATTTAATTAGAAATTAAATGCTTAAATATACATAAAGAACCCATATATCGTATGTTTTATTCAAGATTTTTTTTTGAAATTGTGTTCGAATCGTATTAAAACACTCAGGGACCCGCTCCCGCGGCAACGCGGAATTATTCGTAAGCGGTTAACATCAAGCCCCGCTTGAACGCGGGTTGGCACATCGTTCAAGGGTTGGCACAAATTCAAGACATTGATCTTAAATTACAATAAATGTTTTTTAAATTATTAAAATTAGTATGTATATCCGTTCAATTTCACTCTATTCTCTCTCTATTCGCCTCCCTGTGAAAAACTGAAATGAAATATGTGTTATAGTTAAATATTATAGATTTTCAAAACATTCATTTTTAAACACCAACAATCAATGGATTATGAAATAGTTTCGGTTATAAATGCATATTTTACCCAATATAAACAGTTTTTTTTAAAAATCAAAATTTCATCAATATGTATAATATGATTCTGCATCCCGATTATGCTATATGATCAACAACAACTAAATATCAAGATGCTAATATTTTGCGATATATGTTAATATGTCCCACTAACCTAACATAATGGGTTATTATAAATATTTATTAAATTAACTTTTATTGAATAGAGCACTTTTGAATATAGAAAGCTGTTGCTTGATTAATTATGAGGAAGTTGAACGAGGAACGAGACGAAATATGTAAATCTTAGTGCCATACTGGCAAAACACGGGACGATAATATTTATACATACGATATACCCTCATTCTACATGTCTGTCGAAGAGCATTCAATAATTTATCTACTTGGAAAAAATAGCAAAGAAAAAACTCTTCATAATGATAAATTAGATCGTCGTCACTTTCTTTCCATTCCTAAGAAAACCCCTCTGCTTTGGGACGTTTTAAAAGTATTATAATAGAAAATAGTCTCAAGGGAGCTAGGCTTGGCTTTATGGTGGTTGATTAAGTTGTCGTAAACAGGCAGGAGCATTACGTCTTTCTAATGTCTCAGAGAACGACAGAAACCTTCTCAGTAAAATTTTCAACTTTAAGCTGAATAGAAGTGGAGGAAATCTTGTATCTCTAATACTTGGACTTATGAACCATGGACCAACCGTTGAAAAAAATAAAGGTATTGCTAAAAGCTACTCCCCAAAAAAAAATGTCTATGAGCAACTCCAAGTTTTCTTGGCAATATTTTCGCCGAGCGTTCTTTTGAAAAGCAGTCATAATCCTTGTGGCTAAACTGCATTCAATTATTTGCCAAAAATAAGCGTCCTAATTTCTGGCATATTTCTTCGGGAATCGCTTTCACAGGACGCTTCTTAAGCTTTTTCAGCTCTTATTCACTTAAGCACAATGTTACTTTGCAGTATAAAGGTTCAAACTTTCAACGAAATATGCGGTCAAATATCTTATTTTCTTTAGTAAGATATATTATAGATTATAGTTACTTAAATTCAATGTAAGAAATTTTACAATAAGCATTGGTAGAAAAACGTACTTGTGTACTCTTCACCAAAAAGCCATCAAGAATTTATTCCAACCATTACGTTTGTCCTGAGCCTCCTTTCTTTAGTTGGCAATATCATCAGCTTAGGATAGTCGAAGTTTTCCAGCAGGTTTGCTGTGATTAGCACTGTATATATTCATGACTTTATGCTTTTATTTCATTGATGATTAGACGTCAAATATTTAATCCTGTTGAGGTATTTTTAACAGGTTTCTTCTTTTCACTCTTTGTTTCACTCTCAAAAAAATTCATCGACCTTATTAATCTGTAAGCCATCCTCATCGAATCATTCTATAGTATACCTAAATAACACCGATTATCATATTATATTCTGGAGATTATTTCAGAGCTAATCTAATTTTTTTCCGTGAGAATTAACTCCAAGTATTTGAACTCTGGACTCATTTTTATTATATGTCTATTTATGCTTACGAACGTTAAACCTCCAGCATTCACCCTTGATACCGTCAAACATTCAGTTTTTGAATAATTAATAGATACCAGTAGCTCCTTAGCAAAGTAAGTGCATTCTATTGAATGCACATGAATATAATGGATTTTATCAACAGACAGATTTACATGTTGCCACGTCCATCATTCTCGTTGTAAATGTTCTTCGAGTCGAAACGATGTATATTTTTGTGAATGTTTATGTATACATTTAATTTTATGATCTCATTTTTATTTGTATTATGGGATGAGAAGAGAAATAGCTCGATTGGATTATGGATCGCGTAAATAACGCCAGTTCTATAAATCATACGGGCTTAGTAATTTCCTATGTTGCTTTTGTAATTTTAAGCGAATTTATCAGCCAATTTTATAATACAAGCTGTTGCATAGTAGTCATCGTTAAATTATAGTAAATCCATCATACTCGAATTGATCTCTCATTAAAATCTTAATTTACGTGCATATTAATACGCAGGATCTTGTTATTCAATGTTGTGAAAGCTGGGGAAACATTTTTAACAATTTGACTGAAAATCTCGATCATAATAATCAACACATACCGCCCACATTCCCGCCACATGCGCTTTTTTATTATACAGCTTTAATGCTCTCTCGTGGAGGAAACGTGTGTGTATCTTCGTAGAAAAGCTGTAAAGGCGATTGTTGATTAAACACTCCGTTCATTATTTATTGTGCGTCAAGAAAAAAATCATAAAGCAGAAGGAACTTGCATAAAATGGCCATATGTTTTGGGCGAATGTTTGACGTTGTTATTTTAAAAGATGAAAAAACATACACAAATTAATATCGGTGGATAGAAAATCATTGCAATAAATTCGAATCGGTGGACGTTGAACACGAAATATATTTTCATCGCCAACATTTGCATGCCAAACAAATAATTATTTGATTTTTTTAAATGTTAAAATCCAATGTCCGCAACTCCACCGAATGTTGTTGTATAAGACACACCATTATCGCGAAACAACAAAAAATAATGATTTATTTCCCATTGTTCATATTTTAGTCTCATGACCTCATCTGCATTTGCATTGTTGAGAGCGACGGGCTTGTAATTTAAATATTTTGAATAAGGGTAGTATTCAGTTTAGTTTAGATGAATACGTTAAATATAATTATTGGCAACTACTGTAAATTATTTGCTGAAAATGCCGATGAAGCGCAAGTTGCGAGGTAGAACCATAAAAGTCTTTCTGAGACAAAACCAGCTCGTATAGCCCGAAAACGACAGCTAGTCGAAGATAATAAACTTTTTGAGAAAGCTAAAGATCTAAAATATATGCTTGGAATCATTGATTAATCTACAAGTCACTCAAATTGATAGTTTTATCGTATTGAAACTTTAAACGAGATTATATGGAAACTGCATTTTCAAAATGTTCGCCAGTTGTAGCTTAAAAAGTTGTTGTTGATCGATCTGGCTGAAATTTTGGGATAAAAAACATGAAAGTTTAACTAAAAAGCCTACTATATTTTTAATTTTATACTTTTTAATTTTTTTATAGCTTAGTTGACTGCCTACACATATGTTTAAAGTGATTGCCCCGCTTAATTAAAAGCCAATTTATTGGAAACTCGGAAAACTTGTCATCAGATATAACATAGTGCATACGATGGGAAATTCTTAAGACTTATTTAAATTTGTTCTATAATTTTCTAACGACGTGAAAAATACGTTTTTGACAGTATAAAATATCATCACGCAATACAACTATAGCGTGTTTTTTAGCTGTATAACTCTGGTTTTTCTACAATATTGTAAATGTATTTTTTTATAGTATAATAAAAATATTCATGGTCTCTTCTTAAAATGTACATTTATCTTTTATTGTTTTCTTTGTCATTTAATATATAAAAACGCATTCTAATTGTATAAAATATTACATTGGCGGGAAAGTTCTGTCGCATTTACTGCGTTTGAAGTGTTTTTGACTATAAAAGAAAAACGAGCAGGTAAAATGAGTAATATAGGGTCTTATTGTTTAGCGCTTGGCTTGTGGAATATAACGGAACCAATTTCAATTTTTTTCGTCAGTTACTTGAGAAGTACAGACCCATCAAGGTGGCAGTGGATAAAGTGCATTTACGACATTGCATTTTGTACAAGTTCCAGAGAGGAAGCAACGCATCGATTGCATGTAAAAACATTTGTGACACGTTTGGAAGTGAAGTGGTTAATATTCGAACCTATCAAAGATGGTTTGCCAAATTTCGTTCCGGGGATTTCACGCTCAAAGAAGATCTTCGATCTGGAAGGCCATCCAAGGTCGATAATGGAATTTTGCGGTCAATGCTGGAGACTAACACACATCTGACTACTAGAGAATATCAAAGGAGTTCAGTGTTCATCATTTTACTGTTGAAGACCACATAAAATAACTTGGATTTATCTTGAAGCAGAGTATTTGGGTTCCACACGATTTGACCGAAAAAACCTATGAGATCGTATGAGAATCTGTTCGTCTCTTCTTATTAGAAACAGTGTGGAACCGTTTTTAGACAAAATCATTACAGGAGATGAAAAAATGAAAAAATGGATACTCTACGAAAATGTTAAGAGGAAAAAAGTTTATTGCAAACCTGGAACATCCGCCAAAACTACTCCAAAACCAGATCTTCGTCAAAGAAAAGTTATGCTTTGTTTATGGTGGGACAGAAGAGGTCCGATTTACTACGAGCTACTCAAACAGGGGCAAACCATCAATGCGAGTGTCTACTGTAATCAGCTTGAAAAATTGAATGCGGCTATCAAAGAAAAACGACCGATTTTGGCCAATAGAAAAAGAATTGTCTTCCATCGGGATAACGCTAGACCACACACTGCATTGATGACTCAAAAAAAATTAAATGAATTTGGATGGGAAATTCTTAGTCACCCAACGTATTCTCCTGACATTGCTCCATCAGATTATTATCTATTTCGATCTCTTCAGAATTATCTGACAGGAAAAAAATTAATTTCCTTTGAAGCTGTCTCCAAAGCAGTTGATAACTATTTTGACTCCAAGGATGAAAATTTCTATGGTAGGGGGATCGATAGGTTGCCCGAGAGATGGCAAAGAGTGGTTGATAATAATGGATAATATATTATTGATTAACTAAAAATAAAACACATAAAAACTATTATAGTTGTTTCATTAAAAAATACGACAGAACTTTCCCGCCAATGTAATATATGTAAATGTCAACCATCGGGAATATATTATATAAATATTTTATAGGTATAACTTTTACACCCTGCGAGGGGGGAGGGAGGTTTGGATCTGATCTTTAGTTTCAGCTTCGTTCTTACTAATAAATAGAGATTCCTAATAATAGCAACTTTTGGGTTACACAGTGTCCGACTAATGTGGTTTTGATTACGGAAGATTATGGCGAATGCGTCATATCTTCTGTCGGATGATATTTATTTTTTGATAGATTATTTCAGTTGCTGAAAACATCTTCCTTGTGATGCTATCCATAGAGTTGATATCCATAGCTTCGCTTGCTTTAATATTATTCTACGTAATCTATTTATTGTACTTTCGTCAATAATAACTGGAACAAAAAATGCTGATGAAATGTCTCGAGAAAGACCCATTGATTCAGTTCAGAAGTTTTACCAATGATTTGCAGATTCCATTGACCCTCTGGAGGATGCCATATCCTTGACTCATTTTTAACCCACTGGAATTCACTCGCAAATAGGCGACCGTACTACCATACGGGTTAAGGTCAAGCAGAAAAAGTGCTGCTATTTCACTGTTAACTTTCTACAGTTTCTCTGATGAATTAGACATCTTCTTTGGTTTGTGTTTTAATTGATCATATATTTTGATACTCTCATATTGCAAGATAATATTATCATTGAACAATTTGTTCATTGCTTAATGCAATGTTCCCAATTGATATTCGTCTTCAGATATAATAATCTTTTTAATATCGTATGATCTTCGGATATTATCTTTTTACAGACGTGATTGACGCGTGTTGACACGGTTCTTTTCTGGCAACTTTTCAAATCCAAGCAATAACAGCAACATATTTCCTGGTGGCTCTGGAAAGGATTTTGTTGGGGTTATGACAAGTTGTCCATTTATTTTCATCTATTTCATATATTAACGATGTATGCTATTTCACAGCCGTTGCAAAACGCTTGATTCTTCCGATATTCATATATTTGATAGAACGCATTCATTATGTATGCGACAAATCTGGAAGCATTTAATCCATCGAATCAGGAGCATGAATGGCTTTCATTGAGAAAATCTTCGCCACATTCGAGGCTTGATAAATACTCATATTTATTTAATGGATTGCCAATCGCTTTAATTATAATTCGACAGATACATTTTTTGATTCTTTGCGTATTAAAATGTTTGTAAACATTCAGCCGCACTATTGACACAGTTGCTAGAAAAACACCCCAACTTAAGTTTGCCCGACGCGCTGTGCAAATTGTGATTCATATCGCAAAATTAACATAAAAGAACGTGGTTTTTTTTTCATTTTTTCTTATTTTTGACATGTCACGCTGCGTTGTCAAATTTTGACAGGAAGCATTATATTTATTGGTCACGATCGGTCCTCGCTCGGAACTAATTCCGAACATCCATCACGTAGCGACGCTTAAACCTACGCTCCGCATCGGCGTTTTGTCCAAATCGACGATTTCCAAAAATAATGGATTCAGGGAATGTATACGGAGGTAATGGCAATGGTCAGCGACAAAGAATAATTGCAGGATGTTAAATAAATTGCTCGTTATCACCTGTTGTCAGAAACAACACACTGACAATGGAGCCGTGAAGGGTAATCCATAATCATAAAACCTGATATGCGACTGTCAGAATGAGGCAACGGACAAAGCCCCGAAAATAATACTGTTTTGCATATTTAATGAAGTCCATTTTAAACAATAAAAGCTGCAAAATTGAAGCTGAACGACATTTCATAATATATGATGCAATACGTCGATAATATGTCTACATAATGTATTTTTGTAAGGTCGGATGAAATGTGTCTCAAATTGATTTTCGATTTGGACGACTCACGCGGTTCGTTTTCTATCGGATCGTAGAAGTGGCGCCGAAATATGGGCGATGATCAAAAATGAGCTGTTTTGTTCAAGATGCTTTATTTTCAATCTCCAAAATTGAAAATAAAATGGGACCTGCTATTAACATGTTAAAATCAGCAAGATCTTTAACCCTTTGGGATCCAATATTTTTTTATAAAAGTTCCCATCAACTCCAAGCCATTTTTTGGAATAAAATGAAAAAATGGGAGTTTATGAATTTAAAAAATAGTATTTTGTTATGCAAGACGTTTATTAAGTATATTAGGCATTTTATTTGATTTATTAGTTAGTCCTTGCTATTCTTCTTATTGATTGGGAAGTTGACGTATGATTTGTACTGAGCATTGCGACTATTATTTTGTCTCGCCAAGCTAGCTTGGTTTTTTTTATATGATTAGATAAACCCTTTCTGTTTGTCATTACGTGCCAGTGAAAAAACATTTCCTTTTCAAGAGTTTTCCAAGAAAGGTTGGATTGATGTAAAACCTATCTGTAAATATATGTTAGCCTTTTATGTCTGAGTTTGTCTGTTGTAGAAGACTGTTGTTTTGTGCTCTTTACCTGCACCAATTCAATTCCTCTGAACCAATTATTTGCACATTCCAGTTGACAAATGAATGGTCAGACAATAAGACAGTATTTTTATTCACTTGATTCTTACATTTAAAAAATGCCAAAATCTTATTTGAAGTTCATAAAAACTGCCCGAGAAAAATCGGCCAGATAGCCACCATATAAGCGTGTAAATATCGAGCATTTACGTCTCTTATTTTGCACTCCAAAATTTTTATTTTTGCGAAAATCTAGCAAAAATTAAATTGGGCTTGCACAAAAAAGAAAAACAATGCATTTGGGTCAACAATTTGTGATGTCTTATATTAGGCACGGGACAATGTATATAAGAATGATGTCATTATGAAAATAAAGAAATGTTGAATCGTTAGAAATTTAACTCGTTTTTTGCGAATGATTAATGTTAAAATGGGCATATTTGAATTTGTTTTTTCGATGTTCAACTTTCTATATTTTGATGATCATTCATCTTTGCTCTATGATTTGTCTCCTGTTATATTGAACGTTTCAGGGTCATAAATATTTAAAAAAATACATGATAATATATTTCGATTGTATTTCTCTCATCGTTGTCTTGTATGATGGTCCATTGCAGTTGCCAAAATTAGAGTTGCCAACGATCTGGATCAAGGTAACTTACACTTCGTCATTTTCGTTTTCTGTGATGCATAAGGGCAAACATCATCAACTTTGCCATTTTGAAAATATGAAGAATTTGTTTCAAGTACTTTCATCATTTGATTAGATCATATGACGCAGCTTGTGCGCTGAAAGAGTGTTGAACTTCATATAATCCTTATATAATAGATAAGAATTGCATAGAACTCAATATATCTATAAGCAATTATCGATTAGATACATGTTCGATAAAATAAACATTCTGTGCTATATTAAGTACGTATATTTATGGGTTGTCTAAAAATAATTTATTTCGTGCGTGATGATATTAAACAATAGTTTAAAATTACTTGTGTTGTTGATGATTTATCATATTTTTGCTTATCTTTCAGCACGTCTTCAATGATATCTTACTATGGAAAATCTTCATGCTGAATCATTTTATAGGGAAATTCTCGAGGCTTTTTGTAAATATTTTTGTTAGATTTTTTCCTTCATAACAGATTTTATTACTCATTATTTTATCGGTGCCAAAGCTTAAGACTGACACTCACTCGATGTAATTCATTGTTGCATATAAAAGCATGTTAAGCAAAACAACAATCACAATCACATTTATTTTTATTATAATTAGGCTTGATTGCCAATAACAGGTCATCAGTATCACCCGAAACGAATACAATGGATTTCGGGTAGGTCAGTCATGTGGTCAAAGTCGAAAACAGTAAGAAACTGTTGAAAACAACTTCTGGACATTGACAAGTCATTATACTGATTATTTGCATAATTCAATCTGACATTGGCTTCAATAACCAATCATACATTGTTTTCCATAATTGCTACACCAACATGGTATAATCTTGCGAGAAACTCAAGAAAGGAAAGAAATTCAAACAGAATTATTCATTAATAATACGATTCGCCTTGAATTGATTCCCCACGACATCCTCGTCTTGGATCATTTGACACATCGACATGGTATACGTAAAATCGCCTTGATGATCGTTTAAATTGTTGAAACGCGCATATTAATTACAACGAGAAATTAAACAGACTGCACAGACTCATTGTCAAGTTCCAAGAAGGTTCGTTCGCAAAATCATATATTCTCTTATCAAAAAATAGGGAAAATGTTCGCATATCGCGTTGCCATCCGATAAAAATTATCAGTGCATGATAGATAGTTTATTATCCATTTGCATTTATTTTAAAAATGCCATATAATATTTGATAAATTATCATCATCGTCATAGTCTTCTTACGTCACGATCGATTTGATTGATTGCTTGATTTTTTTTCCATTTGAATCAGCTGTTTAATGTTATTCATTCAATAACATTCCTATTATTTTATGGCTTTTCTTTTGTTTTGTTTTTGTCATAACAATCGATGCCTATGCTTTCTATATTCGAAACGTTCCCACGGAAATGCAGACGATAGCGACGTACTATTATTGAATAAACTCACAAATTCATGAAGTTTTTGTGTTGATACTTGCCATTTCACATCTTCCATAATTTATCATTTTTTGCATGGTTTGTATGTTTTTTATTTACTCCCAATGTCACCAGCGTCTTAAAGCTAAATGTTAACACATTAAATGCAGGAATGATGACTTTGACATATCATTTAAATTCATATTCTTATTCTTGTTACGCTGTATGTAGATAATAATGGGAAACCGTCAAATATAAATCTTTTATCACTAGCAAAATACACTAAAAAATTGCAATAGTGTTAGTTTTAGATTTTTTTAATGCGTATTCGCATAAAAAAACTTCGTCCTTTATAGAAAAATGAGGGATAGGTTCCATTATTTTTGAAAACCGCATAACTTCAAAATCGCATAAAAATAGACCCAAGTGTAATATTATGGTCATCTACGATCTTGTCGTTAATGTTCATTATCGTATGTTAGTACTCTTGCATAATGGTAACATATATTCCAGTTTGATAACTTTGATTCCATTTGTATACTAAGTGGATAAATTGTCTTTCAATCAGCTGACATATTATTTTATGCAAATTTCCCAATTCTCAAACGTGAAATTATCCATGAATATGTGTGCTCTATTTGTTCCTCCTACACTTCCACAACTCCGAACTTCCTCATTTCTCCTTCCACAAAAGTAAGGCAGAAATTGTATAAAATAAGACGGGGTAGTTAGTGCCCTTGAGGGATTGCAAACGTAGCGATAAACTGGTGGCCCGTGCTATTAAATCGCCCGTGTACATATTTTGCACACACGGTTTTCGCACGACAGTGTTCTCGGAGCTCCCAGAATTGACTCGTAAAGAGAACGGAGAGCTCAATTTGACCATAAAAATGCTGAAATGCAAATATTTTTGTAATACTGGAGCAAATTTTAAAACTTTAGGAGGAAAAATCGCGTAAATAATGCTTTCTGATGCAACGTCCCGGGCATTCGAAGCGTCGTAATAAGAAATCGTCGGCGAGTCATCGTTCTTGGAAATCTTAATTTGGACCCGAATTGGGCACATCATTCTTTCTTCCATTGTTCGTCATCGTCCGACGTTGATATGCAGGAATGCGCATTTGTCCCTTATCATGTGCACTCTCGGTCCGAGGGCATATGTCATCGCATGCACGGCACTTTGTATGCGCTTCGCCCGAAAATGCTGCATTCTGTCGCAGCAATTTCGTTTGTTCTTGGCTATGTGCGGCTCGGGTTTTTTCCATCCACTTAAGATTTCGAACTATTATAGTTTTTGGCAAATTTCCACGCCACTTTCTTAGGCACGCCGCAATTAAGCGGAATTTTCTATACAAATCGTCGGCAAGAAGAGCGATCCAGGTTATCATTTATTTCGACCGCTGTTTACGTTTCTTGGATAAGTATTTTGAAAGTAGATCTGCAGCATTGCATCACTGAATCGTTTTATTGAAAACAAGTGCTCCTCAAACGTTTTGTTTATGAATTTTCTAATCGATTTAGTTTCAATCCCGATTATCGCATCATTTTACATAGTATTCATGCGAGATTGACGACACAAAATTGTAATTTAGTGAACACTTTTATTGCCCAAATTATTGTAAATATTAAAGTCATTGTTGCATTGCAATGAGGACATAGGTAGTAATATAAAGCCGATATTCCTAGTCAAAATAATTATTTTCTCTCTTCCAGATGACAATTGTTTAAATATATTTATTTGTTTTTGTTAATTTGACTAATGGCAAAGTTAAGCTTATCTCGTGCGTTATAATATCGCATCGCTGTTCCTTATGTTTATGCTCCGACTATTGAATTTAGGCCTGGTGAAAAACAACATCGATTCACGTTGCGCAACGAGAGTGTTAAATATAAGCTTCATGCGCGCTACTGCGGTTCTGACTGATAAATGGATTTGTACGGATGATAAGTGGCGGACATGCAAATATAGCACCTAATGAATATTTTAAATTAGCTCACTACTCAAAGGGTTAATATTTCTCTTATTCATCGGATATTTCATTTTGACTAGTCATGTCAGAACGTATGCCAAAATACTTTTATAGCGGATGCTCATCTAGCTTTTATCTATCAACACTTTATGATGAATTTCTTTATATTATTATGTTTTTCGGTTATTTCTTTATTCAATTTGCGTTTTTTTTAAATACACGATGCTTCTTTCAGCGTTCCCGTTTTACGTCGTTAAATAAAGCAAAAGGCACATCTGAACAATATTACCATAAAATGGATACAAAAATGCTATTTAAGTCATGGACTCTTCGCTTCATAGCTGGATTATTGGCATCATATGTGTGTAAGGAAAGATAAGTTGTTGATTGATGTGGTTTAACTTTCGTGCTCTTTTATATCGTTGACGTGTGTATAATGCGTATATTGACGTGCATGAAAATTTCATACATCTTGCTGTAAATTTTCCTTTTTCGGCCGAGACAAACGCCAATTTCCGACGTGCAAAAGAAAAATTATTGCGCGTTTGGTTGGAAAAAAAATTAAATGATATTTTTGGTTATTGAAAAGCAGCTCGCTTGCGTTTCATATGATATAATTATTTCGGATATTAAGAGAAGGAATGTCAAAGAGGCTTTTCAATATTCAGACCTTTTTGAGGCACGTGCCGTTTTCGAAGGTGACTTCTTCGCTGCCGACGTTTGTTTGTTTTCAAAACAGCACATGTTGAAATATAACTTTTTCTTGGGCTGACGTTTAGTGTTTTTCTTTTCGACCTTCATCAACGTAGGAGTGGTCCGGTGTTATTTTCGTGGTTGCAAACCCAGCATTATTAGATTGCTTATGTCACATTTTTTGGCATCGAAAGGTCAACGTTTCGGACGAGAAGTCATCGACTCGTAAATATCAATAGAATGCGTATCGCACATGTGCGTATATTTGTTTATGAATTTGCAGATTTGTTTTAACGCTTTGATGCTATGGCGTCCTTGCGAAATATTGCGGAAGGAGAGTTTTCTTCTTGAAATTCACAAACAGACTTGCATGAGATCACCGTTCTAATCTTGCAACGGTGGCACAACATTAATCAAAAATTTTAGCACGATTTTCTGGAGAGATTTTCCGCATAAGACGGCATTCAAGGCGTCCCACGGTCATATAGCGGCAATGATGTGCTCGCAAATTTTCCGGCATATTTTTGACAACCCTGGCTTTGATGCATTGTGCAATCCACAAATTTGAAAGTTGTTTTTGAAAATTGAATTTCAAAGCAACGTATTTTTAATGGCCGCTCATAACTCTTTAGAAAGGTTGAATTCGTCGTTGTATTCTTCGTGCCGCATTTTTATTATGATGTTTAAATTTAAAAACATCCGATTATGCTGTTCAATAATATATTAAACGGAGGATATTTATGCCAGCAGCACCGGTGTTCTGTATAAGTGTGGTCTCTTTTTGTGCGATTAGTGAAGAACACCGCGTATAAAGAAATCAAATAAATCCTCTGACGATCATTATCATCATTATCACAGTGCAGCCACATGCAGGACTTTAAGACGTGGATCTTTTCAATGCCCATTCAAAGGAAAGAATCACATCTATATCATCTGGGTCATATATTTCCCTTGTACGCTCGATATTGAAGTTAGCACCTTTGAGCTTTATATTTATAGGGCGCTTTCGCGGCTTCCGAGTAGGGTATTTGGCTAATTATAAAGTCTGAGCAGCTTTTCTCGAAAGGTAATGAAAAGGTATTCGAGACAACTGTATTGATTTTCCGGGAAAGGGTTTTCTGCAGTACATAAAATTTAATCCCAAGGTGATGCTCAAGAAATGTATTTAAGTTTATACGACAAGGGCATCATCTTGAACCTTGTCTTTGAAATTCGAGGATGGGTAGACATTGTTATCTTTGTATAATCCTACCGCTACAATCGTCGAAGTGCCTTGTCCTCGACGTCTTCTATTACTAGTCCGTCGTTAAGTCCCCCCCCCCTCCCCCCGGCCTAGCATCGATGGAAATTTGGTCAAGTTCGTGCAATCGGCCCCATATCTGCGGATCACGTTGGACAGTTCGTGGAACTTCATGACACATGTAGCGCAGTGAAAAGTGCGGCGGATATCCTCGGCAAGATGTCGAGGATCGCAGCGAATGACTGGGGAATCAGAGGACGATCCCTCTTTACTGCTTACAAGGGTATTTTTGTGGCCACCTCAGCCTATGCATCTGGCGCGAAGGCGCACAGAATCAGCATCCAGCTAATAAAGAGAATTATGTTGCGGGGCCAGCGGTTTAGACTTTCCCCGACTTTGGAGTATCCGTGCGGAGATCCAGTCATGGACACCTACCGCGTTCTGTAGACATGTTCGGGCATGGCGTCCGATTGCGAGATCCGCTCATTCGAAGTGTCAGCGGTCTAAAAGGCGGACCGGTTGGACACACAAACCTTGTGGTCACTCCCTCATCTTTTAGGGCATTTAATGAGAAATGCATCCCTGGAGCTTTCTACTATCTCCATGTTCACGAACCCATATGTATATTTATCTATTTTAATTGTTTGTTTTATCTAGTCTTAATTTAGTAAGTAAACCATGCATAAGAAACCACGCTCGTGGAATTCGCCCATTATAGCATGATAATGTACGCCAAAACAAGCCAAATTCTCTATGCATCCTTGAAGGTGATTACATTTTATATTAGCTTGTGTAAAATAATTTTTTGAGCTGAAAAAGAAAATAAAGATGGATTTCTTCCTGGATAACCTAATAGATTTCGTAATTGTAATAACTGAATCATTTTTTGCGACTTCGGTAGATATGCTTCCTTCATCCCCAATCTTGTGAGCAATGCATGATTATGTGATGGGGTATTGTTTTCTAAATAGATTTTTTTCTAGCGTGCTTTGAAGCCCTATATACTGCCTTAAAGTATAATACATAAATGCGATTACATGACGTCAGGCATTTAAGAGATTGAATATAGAGCAATTTGAATTTACGGAGGTGTTCTGTTATGAGGGTTGAGATTTTAAAATAACCACCACCATAGACCAATGTTCATGATCATCTGCTAATATGAAAAGTATGATATTTGATTAGATTTTGCCGTATGAAACACAAAGACACAAAAAAAGAGATTATGTTACTCTTAATAAGCAACGAACGTCGGCGTAATGCAGTGGCGTAGATTTTATTTTATTATTGTGCTTGTGTTATAATTTTTTATTGATAGTCTGTCGATTTAACAAATAATTTGCATTTTATTTAACCCTCGTATATAATAAACTGTATGACTTCGAATAAAATTCCTTCCAGATCTTTCCGTATGTTTTCATTGTTTTTTTTTAAATGGATGTGATGTAATCATCATGAATGCTTTTTAGTTGACGCAATTTGCGAATATTTTATGTTTGCACTATTTTCACGTTATATTGATTGTGAATTTTTCACGGTGATTATTAAGGTTTTAAGTGGGCACTAAATTTGTATACATGATTTGCTGAAGGTTGCTGTATTTTTTCTTATTATTGAGATCGTTTCTTCGATTAAAAAAAATGTAGTACACTGCAATGACGATGTTCCATTATTTCATTTCGAACGTGCTTTTTGTACTCGGTTCGATAATACATACCGTTTGACCAAGATCAACGAGATCTTCCATTGATATGAAACCTGTTTTCGTTTTAAAAACCACCTGGAGTATGAGATTCAGTCCCGCGGACTGGATCTATACATAATCGAGATTATACCATGCCAATTTCGTGTTACAAAATATATTTACTTCTAGACTGTGCGGTTCAGTTGTTGTCTAATAATTAGAAAGTGTCTGACGAAGCAGATTCCGTTCGAACTCGGAAAACTTGGACCACGACACTTCGAAGCGTTCGCTTCGGATTGCCGCTCGATTTCCATCCGAAGGCCGAAATTTTCGATCTCCATAGTCGCCAATAATTTTTCATCCGCGGGTCATCGCTAATTTTGGCGCAATCAACCGGTCAGATCGATGTACCAAAAAAATACGTTGAAATATTTTTATGACCGTATGTAAAGTATAAATAATCGGATACATGCTCGTTTGAATTTTTTTCGGATCGAAGGTCGTTTTTTTCCGAATTTATATCAGCCGACGTGTATAATATGCGCACATTAAGAAAATGTTTCCTGTAAAAATTCGTGCCCAAACAAAAAATATGACGATATTTTTTAATGGAATTCGGACGCCACTGATGTTAATTGAAGGCGAATTTTGTGTTTGGGTACGCCTCTTAAAACTGTTCAATCATTGAGGCCCTGTTATAGCGCCCACTTATTGACACACATTTCAAATTTGTACAAAATACCTATTACCCATAAGGGGGGTTGTAATCATTTATTACAAATCTAATTGCTTCCCTTATGATTTTTTCTCAAACGCTTTTAATTTTTTTTTTACATAAACAGCTTTGCAATCACAAACCACTCTGACCTCTTAAAATTAAAGAACACTTACAATTTCTTCACATAACCAACGTAGGTGTTTTTTAACAAAAATATTTGTGTTTTTATCACATTATCTCAGTTCAGAAGTAATTAACCGAAACTTTAAATTTTTCCTTCATAAACATCCTGCTTTATTATATTTGGACACTCTTGTTTAACACTCTCAGTGCCGATGGAAAATAAGCTGTACGTAAGTGAAAAACGCAAATTTTATTTTAAAATCGTATTTGCAATTAAGAATGGTGATTTGGCCATAGCGTCAATATTCTAGTATTACCATATTTATTACCAATTATTATTATCATCCCTATTTTTGTACCAATACCAAAAGTATCATCGAGTTACTGTCGGATTTATTATATTTTAGCATTTTTTGATACACTTTATTACCCATTCAAGTCGATTCCTATTTAGAGACAGAGTTCATCGACGATGCAAATTGTTGCAGGACAACGATGGTATTTCGTACACGGTACCGGTACAAGAGGGGTTGATAAAAGTTTTATTCTATCAACGAATATATTATTCCTATTAATGCTGAACATTTTTTAAACAAATTAACAAATTTATTGAACAAAAATGGCTGTCGTCAAACAAAGCGTTCAACAAATTGGCTAACAACTGTCATCTTATTATAACATCCACGTCTATTCGTAATTTTTTGATTATATTACAACACTGTTTAAATTCGTTCATCGGACATTTTCCTCCTGAGACATGAGACCTAAAATTAGATCTCATCGAAATATCGCTCTTATCTTGCTCCTTTATATTGCAGTTCCATCAGGTTGATGCGTCTTTATTTATATAGGGCTCGAATTATTGCTGATTGTTTATCAAATTAAATACCTTTGTGTTTTCATGACGATGGCAAAATACCATGCATTTGCATAGTGTGTTGATTCTTGGAATTCCACTTGCAAAAGATTATTGAAATGTCATTAAGCACAACAAAAGATTGGAGATATATTTTCATCCATTACAGATTTTCATCATTTTAAATGCGTTATTTTCAGCTTGTGTTTGGATCTTTAATCAATTTCGATCAACGATAGTGCTTTAGTCAAATTCTTTCATCTTGTGGCAAAATAGAAACAAGATTATACATTGTTTTTATACCAGGGACATTGTTGAGGGAATGCATGCATTTTTCGTATTACATGTTGAAAATGATAATTAATAATCAGGATAAAAGTTGAATTTGTACCTCTTTTAACTCGTTCGTCGCTGCGTCTACCAGATATGCGCGATGGGCATACTCCCGCATTTGCTAATTTTGGTGAACGTTTTCTTCCTCTGCTTAAATATGATTTTACAAGTTAATTTGGAATGGAATTAGCATATATAAATATAAAATAAACAGAATATAAAATATATATATATATAACATATAAAGTCATAAAATTATGTATAAAACAAATTTTCTTATTTGAGGATAAAAAATTCACTGATATGCTTGTCAAAAAAAATGCTTTTCAATCAAATGAAGGATCTGGGGTAAGTGGAGTGAAATCTCCAAATAGTTTCCGAAAAGCGAATCCAGCATCTCACTGTTACGTATTTCTATAACGACGTCTTCCAGATGAATACTGTTAATATCGAGATCGACCTCGAAACTTGCATTCCTACCCTTTTCTGTTCGCATTTGCTTATCTTTATTTTGTTTTCGTTAGTTTTAGCTAATGACAGAGTGATTGGTCAAACTTTTCGATTTACGATAAACAATATCTGATAGAAGATGTGCCACATGTCGTCCATGTTTATGCCGTGCATTATATGTAATATTGCATCGTTATACCTTTTGTTAACGACTATTGAATTTGTGCCCCATAAGAAACAACACTGATTCACGTTGGCCGACGAGAGTGTTAAATACCAGATGTAAGCTGAGATAGTCGAGATGAAAGTCCTAGAAGTACCTGAAAATTTCCTCCTCGATACACTATTCTCAGTGATATTCAATAACTTCGATAACCTGTTTATAGTAAGAACCGTCGAGCTCCTCAAAATAGTTCTATTGTTGTCAAATAACATAGACATTTTTTCAAGTTTGGGAAAATAAAATTATCCAAGGGGGCCAAAACTGGCGAATAATGGGGGATGATGATATTTTTGCTAGTGTATGATCCAAGATCATCCATATAGTCGACGTTGATCTGCTTTGCAAGCTGTCCAGATGGTTGTCCATGGCACAGGAAGTGAAGAAGCCGATGCATTTGGGATCTGATCTCATGTCACAGAAGATGGTGCTCAGGGCGAGAGCTGATGAAGTTCAAAGCAAGTGGTCTGGTAGGAGCGACTCGCACGTAGGTGGGGGCCCAGACGAGCCCGTTTGGCTCGTACTTGTTGCAGTTCAGTTACGGGCCGCGACTCGACCGGCACGTTCCGTGCTCACTTCTGATAACGCTAGTTTTACCGCGAGACTGTGCTGATATTGTGGGTATTGAGTGAAATCTAGATCAGCTACAATAAATAATACTCGTAGAAAATATGTGAAAATAGCATGTCGTTATGGCAGTCCACGCTCTGCACCATTTTTTCTTTCTCATGGATTTTTAAAGAAATTTTCTCTTTTGCGCGCACACAGCGACGCACGTGTATACGTGAATATTTGGAATGTTTGTTCTGTTATATGCAGAAAATTCAACACGAAGAATGTAAACGTAACTGTCAATCGGGCCTGCTGCGCTGCGGGATGAATGAATCGACGGCCGGAAGCGCTCCTTCGCTGCTGGAGCGGTTCCGCACAATAGATCCCTTACTTCTTTTATCGACCTGCACATCCAATAAACAATGCTTTTCCTGCATCATAAATACGCTCGATAATAAAACCCAGCCCATCTACGGCTTAAAATCCTAACGATTGAGCTCAAATCATCCAAAAAGATCAATGGATCGCTCAACATCCAAAGGCTCGACAGTTTATCTCAATAATCTCCATTAGATCATGCCGACTTGAATGACAGAATTATCGCTAAAAATTCAATCTGATATTTAGAAAATATTTTAAATGATAGCCAAGTAAAATATTTCATCCCAATATACGCTGTTTCCGCGCTGGATGGATGTCAATCAGTTCCGCGCGTTATTTGGCAAGCCAAAGTAGGACGTCCGTCAAAAATACTGTTATTTTATTTATGTACGATATAAAATATTCGAATGATCGATCGTCGGATGCGAAGGCTGGAATTCAATTTTCTCGCGATCAAATCTTCGAGGGCGTTTTCCGTGTGTTTTTGAATTAAATGTATTAGATACAACGCTAGAACATATGTGATTCACATGATTCGAGCGTGAATCGACACACATCGATACGATCGATATGATTTCCAATTTTTCAATGGACGTGTAAAAAACACACTATACAAATCGGCGATCCGGGCGATCGATACTGCATTTATCGGCCATCAATCAGGAAATGTTCTCTGATTATTTGCTATCTGAGATCGGTGTGTTTTTAATAGATTTGTTCCCATTCGTGGAAAGGTTTGGGGCTTGTCATTCTTTGGATTTTTTTAAAGCTTGTCATGTGAGCCATCGATTTATCTCTCGACCTTAAATGTCAAACTCGCCAATGCGCATCAGTCTGGATTTTTTTGAAAATTTGCATTGTACATTGCGAAAAAGAACTCGATCATGAGGTCTAATCATGAGATTCTTACGAGTTTCGCTCGGATGTGTGTTAAATTTATTATCGTTGTCGACCAAACGATATGTTCGTGATCGTTTCATAAGTCTTAGAGTGCCAATTAGAAGGAAAGCTACCTATTCTATCATTGTATTCATTTTTATAGTAGACTTTAAAATCTCGAATCATTTTATACAAATCTAAGCATAGCAAGAATACAGCTCTCTCACTACAGATATCTATTTTTCCTCAAGTATTTATTAATACATCGTTCAATAATACAAACACATTTAAGTTCAGGCTGTGATTTAGCCGACTCCATTCATATTTTTGTTCTTATTGTGCAAATTTTTTTTCCTGTTGCTTTGCAGCGATTTTAGCCAATTTTTCTTATTAATTGTCACTTATAACTATAATTAAAATAAAAATGTTTACCTCGTAGATTGCGTTGAAAAAAAATCAATGTCAAATAAGATAATATTTTGAACACATCTCAGAACAAAATTGTTTTAATATAATTTAAAATATAATATGATATTATTATAACCATAAGTTTGTTAGTTTTTTTTAAACACATTTGATAACATGTATATTTGTTGTAAATATCGTATACTGCGTGTAGATCGGTTGTCTTATATAGTTGCTTTTGACCTAGATGAGACGTTGAGTCTGGTGATTAACATATCCCACTCTTTACAAACGTATTTCTCCGATGCTAGCTTTCATTCTCGTTTAAAACTTGCCTCCGATTCTCCACACTCTGTCATTATTGCTAGACATATTATTCTTCAACATACTCCACCTGTAGTAATCTCGCAATTAAACAGATAGACTCGTAATTCAATTATCTTGGGTTCGAATCCTACAGGAGGTGTGGCTGGCGAACACATTTTAAAAAACATATATACGCATGAAAAATCATGTCAATATGATTGGTAATGGTCCCATAAAAAGGAGAAGATGCGTTTGTTCTTATTGAATCGTCTTAGATCTACTATCAAATCATTTTTAACGTTTCTCCAGTCGAGTGGCATAATGCTTGACCCAGTAGATTTTATGCAATATTTGGAATACAAGACGATGATACATATTCATGCCAAATTAGGGATACCATCGATAAAACAAATTTTCAGTCTGATTAAGTATGATTAATTGCTAAAATCTTAGACGAGCCGTATCGAAATAGCTCTCATATTGGCGCACGTCACGCGTTTGTCTCATTTTGCAGTAAGTATTAAATATTTGCTCGGTTAATTGATGTCATAATTGTCACGCCTGATGCTGCCACTGTATTCTTTTCGGGTTTTATGAAGATTTATAACTTGTCACATGTTGATTTTAATTGAAAATATCTCATTACTGCTCGCATTGCACACATTAACACTAGAATGGACACGACCTCGCACCTTTGCACGTACTATATCATTATGATCTTCGTATAGAATAACGCGGATCGAATTATTTGGTCCATCCAGGGTCGAGGTGTTGAGTTTTGAGCACGTAATAGGAGCAATAAAAATTGTTATTTTGCAACGCCGTTTCGAAGAACAATGAAGCAATCAAGTCGTAAATTTAATCTGAAAACGTCTATGAATGGGAATTTTGTTATGGAGACATTTTTCACGATCGACTTGGTTTGATTATGTTGATTTTTCACACTGTTTTATGTCGTTTTTATCGATCCGATAGTTTTGTGCTGAAAATGCATTGAAAAAAAATCCATGCTGTTCAAAATGTATTTTTTCTCATGTATTATTGATTGTGGTTGCCAAAATTATTAATGGTTTGCGGCGTATCGATTAATATGGTTGGCTAAAATTTTCATTTTTGTAACCAAACGATCGATCTTTTTCGACTCTGGCTTGTTTACATATTCGGTTGATCATAATGATGGTGTAGCTGAAAAAAATGTTTTAACGACCAAATATATAAACGCGGCTTTGTGATGCTTTAATGGCGCCACTGTCAATGCTTTGGCTGTTCGATGATTTTTTTGTTCAATTATTGCACAAAAATCTATGATTTATTGTCGTAATCAGATGTTGCTGTAACGAATTTCGTATGTGATGGAAACTCTCGTCACAATGAGTAATCATGTGTTGATCTTGACGACATTATGCAGCGATTTGCTCTCATTTTTCACTTCCAAGGCTTTATGCAGATGGCATATGAAATTTCGCACTTTGCTCGAAGGTCTGATTTGTGATAATATTTCATGTGTCACACAGGTGATGAATTTTTATGAGGCTGCCACGCATGAGGTTAACGTGCTCGCAGACGTTTTCAACAGCCTCCTGCGAAAACAATTAATTATGTCCGTGCTCGAATTTCCGAAGGATGTCAAATTTATAGGGATTTTTTGTCGCCCGAAGGGTTTTCGATCGGCACGTGGTCCTGATATTTGATATTGGCTTGGACGTCTTGATGACCATTTTTTGTCGCCTGGACAACTTCATCGGAACTTGTTTGTTTCTTCGTGGCAAATGGCTGCCTGTTGCTTTCACACCGACGGCTGCCATCGCTATAGAGTTTTTGCATCCATCGAATGCGTCTACAGAACGACGCAGTTTTCTCTGGTCTGCCATGTTTTGTTGAACAATTTGATTATGGCTCACTTTAGACATATCAACAAAGAACATATTGCGCAGACGAAGGTTGTGTTGTACTTGTGCTTTTTATTTTTTGAACAAGTAAAAGGTATGGAGCAATGTCCATAATGCGGATCGAAGACCAGATCGTTGAACTCCTTTTCATGGTTCAAAACCACGTCGAAAGCGAAATTGAATCTTTACAAAGCACAGCCTTCGAAGCTCAATTATTTCTGATACACTATACTAAATTGAAACTCCACCACGCTCATACATAAATTTAGATTGAGAAATTTGCTCAAAACTTTGATGACATGCAATTCTGATGGTCAGCCATCACTAACAGATTTTATCCCGAACAAGCATGTAAAAAGTCTTTTACTTTATTTTGTCATGAGCATTTTGAAAAATCATGCACAATTGGGTGTAACAAATTAATCTAACTTGAATTTCGACACAATGTAAGAAACAACTTATAAAAGGTTTTCACAGAATTTTTGTTAAATGATTTAAAAATAATACAAAAATGTTAACTCTTCAAGTACTATGCCTAATTTCGCAATTTCTTACCAAAGATGAGCAAAACGTGACACCATGTCAAGTGCATTATGTCCGACTATATTTCATCGTCTATATATCGCTACGTCGCATTTATGGTGGAAATTCTTGCAAAGATACATCTGCTTTGCATTCAAACAGTCAAAATCAGTTGATCATTGTTTTCTACTCTTTGTGTTTAGATTACGATGTTTATATGTTCCTGTACGATATTCAGTTTGACTTCTATATCCAAACAAGGAAAGAGGAGATTATTGACTAGATCATTGTGCTCGGCCGGTACTAAAGAACTTCACTTTGCAAAGTTAACAGCATTGTCTTCCGTTGCCTTCTATATCGCTTTGAAATCGCCGAACTGAAAGTCTTCACCCTAGCCCGGCAACGCCCTAGCGAGGAAATGAGGGACTGGACTCTCTGCACTCCAGAAAGCCATTTCCAATAGAATCAAAAAGGTCGTCTAATGTAGTTTTCCATTGTCTCACATTTACAAAGCTCCCACACTCCTTATCGAAACGGTCGCGAAAGCGTTTGCGCGAAGTATTCAATTATCGCGTAAATATCGCTCATACCAGATGGACATTCGAATGGTGTTCAATGTTTTGAACGCTTCAGTTTTTATTTGACACGACTGTCAAATATTAGCATTTGTGATTTGAGCATTTAACGTGTGCTTTGCAAAATCGCTAATCGGTTTGCATGCATTTTCAATTGTTAATATGCACACAGTGCATAATTTCTGATCCACTTGTTGTTAAATACTGATTGAGCAAATCGATCAAATGTACGTTCCGATAGTATCGATTATAAATGTACCTCTGTGTACGCCAATTTATCAATTGGCTCAAATCTCGACGCATGGAAATCTTGATAATAGGATATCTTCGATTTCGGGTTGGTAATGCTTTTAGGTCGTTGTCGAAAGGTGGTCTGTGAAGACGATGTGAATGTTGTTAGTGAGATTTATGGACGTTTGATTATCTCCCTTTGAGTCTTTGGGTCTACATATTTTACGAGCGTCGCAACGACTACTGGCTACATTTTTTCGGCACGTCGACCCACTATGTGACAATTCGCATTTTTTACAAATCGGCTCTCCTTATAAGCGATCGGTTTTTTGTGGGCCAATGCTACTTACTACTTATACTGTAGTGGCATTATATTCGGTCTTGTGTCGCAACGGAGTAATTCGTTATCCACCACGCCCGAAGAATAATTTATCAGCTCAGACGTTTCGTTCGACTCGCCGGCAATGATATATCGCTAAAAAACTTGGCATGAGATTTTTTTCCATTCCGAATAAAATACTTGACATTTCCGCCCGGAATCCTGTGTGGGGTGGTATGATTATTTGCAGACGAAGGTATATGATTCGGGCCATTACCCCACGATGTGTTAAGACGGATAGGTTAGAGGTGGACCAATAAAGATATAACATCATGGCGTTATTGCGCACTAAAAGAAATAAATGAAGATGGAACCGGAGTAATGGAAGCACTGAAGAACACTCGTCTATTTCTATAGAAGATGTCACATTAGGCTTTCAGGGGAGTCGTTAAACTGAGCATCAACATGCCCTAATAACGTTTGTGGATGATGAGTAAATTTATTCGCCTCTGAGGGCATTCTTTATATAATACAATAAAAGCGATTTAACTTTTTAAATGGCGCTTTAGGAGGAAATCGTTAAATCCAGTCAAACCTTTCCGGTTTATTTTTGCAACAATTGCACCTTGAATACGATTCTGTTTGATTTATATGCAACATAAATCGATTTTAGTTTGAATCACATTCGAACAGCCTTAAAACATTGACCCATGAACATAATGACAGAGTAGTCATTTTTTTTTTTAATGAAATATTTCACAACGCGGATTGAATCTCCTGATCGAAATAATGCTATGGTAAACGATGAAATTGCCTGTTTCTTTTTTATTTATTAGAAAGGTAGAAATAGTCGCCATGACGCTATACCATTGATGTAAATTCAATTAAAAAACGTGGCGTAATGATAGCTGCAAAGACAATGGTGAAAATCGGACAATGATCGTTACTAATTTTCATAAATCGACGTACAAAAAATAAAGAACGATGGTATTAATTTATAAAAAATATCGCTTTATTACAGATAAAGCATTTTTCTCCCCTTCGTTTTTTAATCCTTTATATGACACTTAGGACATAGGGCTTATGTATGAAACGCAGAAAAAGACCCCCCTAACCCCAAAAAAAAAATTGTCGGTGCATGTGTAAAATATCCTATAAATGTGGCTTATGGTGATGATGATAATATCAAAAATGCTTTTCCATAATTACATGTTTGTAATGACGCAAAATACTTGCCTTTTTTGAACAGGATAAAGACTAAACAGTACGAAATCTAAGCTCAAGAAGTAGGGATGTTAGATGTAAAAAGATGTGACTGCAGGGAGCTTCAATGCACCCCTTAAGACTTATTAGAGAAGGAAGAAGTGGTCGTTGTTGCATCCATCCATTAGCAAGCACAAGACATCTAATGACAGTTGTTGTTCTCTTGTAATGTAAATTATCTTGCGTCGTTTATATATTGATAATGTATAATTAGCAAACGGATAGTGGAATTTATACTATTTAATTTTAAAGCATGAAATCATATTTCTTGGGACGTCATTTTAAATCGCAGATTATTCGATTCGTGGGAAAAAATTCGAAACATTTTCCTTCAGCTCGCAAGCTTCCGAGAATTTTCCGATAAATTTTCCACGATCTGGAAATTTCTATACGGTTCTTTATTTCGCATTCACAAAATTTTGCTCAGGGATTATTTTCGCAATACTCTTTGTGATTGAAAATATAATGCTACAACGCGACTTGAGTTTACGCAACTTCCTCCGTACACGAGTATTGATCACGTACGCAAATAAGAGAGAGAGTGCGTTTGCGGTCTCGCGGTATCCATTTGTCGGATTTCAGCCGTTTGTATTAGAATAGTAGAGGAAATGTGTCGTTTGTATGTTTGACCGACTAATCGATAAATGATCGACCTTTTTATAATCGCCCGATAATCGCGCCTTGAAAAGGTTCAGGGCGATTCCTTCCATTGTCGACGGCACAAGGGCTCTCGTGATTTGGGCTAAGGTTTGCGATCGATGTGATCCACACACACATCTGCTGTGATTTAGAACCACGGCCTTCGCCGTGTAAGCAGCAAAACGATTCGCTCTTATCAAATAATGGAATTTTTTAGTGTTTAATATCACTAAATAAGTTGAGAATGGCTATTTATAGGATTTCAGTCAGATTTATTTTGTATCATATAAATCAATGTCAGTGCTCTCTTTTAGTTTGTTAACACTACTTATCTGAAAATACGTCAGTTAAGATGCCATAGCGCAAAAGGAATTGATGCTGCGTTATCAGCTTCGGAATTCTTGTTCAATACAAATAGCCTATGCCATAAAATCGCTTAAATAATAATATATTTTACTGTGTTGTGTATTTGTGAAATATTTGCAAAAAATCAATATTTTATTTAAACAATACTTCGATACGTTGATTCGCACGATCTAAAACATCCTTATTTTTTGTATGATCTAAAACCATTTTAGACTTATCGACTGATACATTTCCACCACGTAACATTCTAGGGGTAGATTGCATTTGTAATGTCCCACCAGAGGGGAAAACATTTTGTCGAATTCAATTGTTCAATGATACTTCATCAATGCATCCAGGATTTTAACAACATTTCGATTGGACGACGCAATCCTTGCTCACATAAATTTGCGTGAAAAAAATTGTTCCATAATAATTTATAATAATATATGCATTGACCTTTATGGTTGTTTATTGCCATTCCACATGAATATGCATTGGTTTTTTTTTTTCAAGAATAAAATACGAGACGAATCCGCAATTTTATTCATAATAACAGCCAGAAATTTTGATGCTTAATTTTGTTAATTGTCGCAATAAATCAATTTTATTGCGATAGAAATATGGAAAACTGAAAAATTAAAATAATCTCATAATAGCCGATCCATTGTATTGAATGTTGATATTGGTGATATTTTATTATAATCTCAAGAGTGGATTATGATTGCAAACAATCGATCTTATCACTACTAGTCTCCTATTCAAATTTTATTGTATTATTTTTTCTGCTCTAAAGCACTATAAAATAAAATAATATTGGCCGTTCAATTTAAATCATATAAGAAGATTAGTAATGAATAGAATTTTTCCAATATATTCGCTGTAAGGGCACGACTTGGGTATAATATATCATTTGTACAAAAGAAGAAACGTTATATATGAATCCAATGTTGGTGCTTTTATCATGCCACATGATCTGACATTCAAAAAATAATTTATTCATAGAAAACTGTCTTTTATAGTGTCATAATTATAATAAAATATATGACGTCTATTATCAGGTCAAATAAATTTCCAGATGATATTTACTTTACATGATGAATAAAAGCTAAAAATAAATAGTTTTTCTTATCACATCTTATCTATTATGTATGTTATTGTGTCTGAGTCTTCGAGTGGTGTTATCTATGACCAACATTGATTGATTGGGAAATTTTCGATAGTTCTGAATGTCAAAAAGTATAACTATACAAACACAAATATGTGCGTCATAAAGAAGAAAATCGCTCCATGGCTCCCATATACTTTCGTCATCCATAATATTAAATAATAGCGTTGCTCAATCCTTGCAATTACGCCCCTCAATTGTTCTGTGCAAATTGCTAAATACTTAATTATACTCATTCTATACCGCGTAATTGTAGCGTTTTAGCATCTCAAATAACGCTGATGATCCGATCAGAAATTACAACATTGGCGAATAAATTTATTAGCTTACAAAAATATTTTTAATTAAATTTTTGGCCAATATATAAACGACGACATTAATGCAAATGGTGGCTTAACATTTAAGACTCATAAATTTGAATTTATATTTCAACATATGATAAAAATGCTGATAAATCTGCAATTTTTTATGTTTGATTTAAAATGGATTTCCATAATGGCATGCTATTTTTTGATTATGTTTTAGTGCAATCTTGTGAGAATTATTATGTAGTGACTGTTGTATCTATGCGATTTCAAAATTATTGTGTCATTGGTAGTGGAAAATATGGTTGAACCGTGAATTTTTAAACTTTAAAGTTAATTGACTGATTTAATAAATTAAATCGTACGAAAATGGAGACCGAAACCATGTTGTCCAACAATACGCCGCTTCCCAGCCCGTTGGCTAAATTCAAGAAGAACTCTCAGAAAAAGAACTATACTGGCTCCATCCCAACCCTGGTCGAAAGCGTCGTCTTCGAAGATCGTATAGATGAACAAGACGACGAAAATAGTGAAAATGAACACGATTTTGTCGAAATCGGATCCCCGCCGAAGAATCCCATTGTCATAAATTCGAGAAGAAGCTCTCTCGGCATCATAACGAGGCCCAGGAAAGGATCGCTCGGATTGTCTTCGTTCCTCGGCCTGAAAAACAAACCAGAATCTAGTCCACTCAAAGATGGAAACTTCTCCCAGAACGACGATTCCGAATTCTGTCCGCCTCTTCCACCGAGGCGATCCTCCATAGCAGTACCGAGCGAAGACAGGGGGCGCAGAAAATCCTGGGCTACCAAATTGCAGATCGAACGAAAACGAAGACAGTCTGGAAGCGACGACGACATACCGCTGGACGGTAAAGGCAAGCGACGCCCATCCTGGTGGAATTCGTTCGTCCCCGAAAATATGCTCAAGTCTAGGTGAGAATCCAAACATTCCTATTCATCATATATCAAAATAACAAACAATAAATCATAATCCAAAATCGAAAAACACAATAATAAAAACCATAAATTTCCAAAGCTTACTAACCTCAATTTTATCTCAGCAAGGAAACATCTTGTCAAATACTAATGGAAAACATTCAACGAGATATCTCATCGATAGCAACGCGTTGATACCGCGAAACATCCCACGATGTTAATCATTTCTTTAAATAGCACTTTTTTCCATTTTCAAAGCATTTCAGGAGTGGCAATTAAATAATATACACGAGTGATTTATGCGACGATGTTTTTATTTTTATTTGTCATATTTTATGTCGGCAATCAAGACAATCAATTTATCAGACATGGCTTATAAATCGCCATAAAATCAAAATGCTGCAAATCATCATGTGCTGACCGAAGTTGATTATATTTAGCATAAATCGATCGTCATTTGATAGGACGTTATTTGTCGGATATCTATATTTTATTCGTTTCCGTGGGAACGCTCAAGAAATAAAAATGTTCGATTTTATTGAGGACAACATGGACGAAAATGCTTTTTTGCATGAATAGGTTGATGAAAATGACAAATATATATATACATAGCTTTACAGCTTAAAGATATCCACTGATATCCAAAATTGAGGCAATGTTAATGTTTTGTGTCTGGATATCAGAATGGCATCAGAAGATAACTTTATTAATTGTTATTTTTCTCACTCGTAAGAATACATGAAATGACTTCCTCCATGAAGGGGATTATTAACCCAAAGATTTTCTCTACGAGGAACCTCATTTTCAGGGTAATAATTATTAAATGTTACTACCAATGCCTTCAAGTGTTGACTTATTACATTAAAAACACCTTTCCCGTCGACGTCAGTAGCAATTAAAAATTCCGACAAAAGTGGAAACATTTCTAAATCCTCTTCTTGTAAGCGACAGTCTCAACGATGCAGCTTCTTTTTAAATGCATCGACCTTATTTCTCAGTTTAAAAAAAAACGTGTATAAAACACCTGGAGAGAAAGGTTAAAGTCATTAACACTATATGCGCGGACCGCATATGCTCTATGCATTTAATTTAATTTTTTACTGAAATATGCGTAACTTTCGAACTTTTAAACATATTTTAATATAATTTTTTTTATTTGTGTGCCGTGTGTGAAAAAAAAAACATGTCTTAAGTTTCGATACTTCTTTGAAGGTAAACACATGTGGGACAGTCTTCATTTAACATTTATTTGTTATATATATATCCTTAAACCTTTTTTGTGCGGTAGGTGCGTTCCGCGGAAAATCGCACAAAAAAGCTATGGCTTAGATAGAAAAACTAAATATGCGTTCCATGTATTTTAAAAATCGCATAACTTTGAAACAGCTATACGAAATATTTCCAAAATCGCACAAAAATAGTTAATAAAAATCAGGAAAACAACAAGGTAATTAAAAAGTAACATTTTTAGTAACAACAGACCAAAATTTTTAAATATTTCATCAAAAATATTTCGAAATGTACTCTTTATGAAATAAAAAAATGCGCGTAACTTCGAAATCGCACAAAAAAGTCGCACATAAAAAGGTTTGATTGTATATTTTTAACACTTTTGTTTCTTACAATCCTGAAGATCTTCATCACGCCATAGTTATTCTCTTTTGAGAACCAACGCAAATTGTACTCATTGGAATGACTAAAAAAAATTGCAACACTCGTCCTATTGACTGATATATAACACACGATTAGCAATGACCTTAGTTACCTTGTTAGGTATGTTATTGATTATGCTCTAGACTTGATTACCAAACTCGACTTTCTTTTGATCAATATGAACACTATCGTTAGCAGTATTATGCTGTATAAACTTGTCTGACTTGCATTTTAATGTTCAGGGTTTGTTTAATTAGCCCTTTGCACTCTGAGCCATCCTGGACATTACCTACTAGCTATTCGGCCGCTCTTTGCTGTAGAAACGTGCATTTATAAACCCTCATATGATTGAGAAACATGCATTTCTCAAAAAATTGTGCTGGAATAAGTTGATTCTCCGTAATCACTAATAAACTTTAATGTCCCACAAAAGGGGACATCCGATTGATATGCTAGAATTATGATGTCCCCTGAGAGGGGACAATGGAGTGCAAAGCTTTTTAAAAACTGAAATAATTTTAATCTATATAAGTTTTGTCCTTGTTTAAAAAAGTATTAAATATGACATTAATCGTTAAGTATGATTACAACGATAAGCGCATTTTTTATATTAATTAAATAATACTTAAACAGCTTGCAAATATGAATTCGCCATACTTGAAGAGGCACTCGATTATTTTGCATTATTGCAACATCGAACGCGATAATGGCGATTTATCAGATTCTTTGAATAAAATCAATCAAAACAAATAATTAAACTTGTTGTTGGCTTATACAATACGTTGTTACGACACAGTATTGTTTTTCAAACTATGCGTGCGATTTCTTCAGTTTGGAGTGCGGCCGCATTGCATCAACGGCGCTTTGCGTCCTCAATTTATTTTTCGGTTTGGAATTCGATTTGTATGAAAACATTTCAGATTATATTGTCATGCGTGCTGAAAGCTCTCATTGAATTTATCGACTAAAAGATCGTCGGCGTAAAGCGCCGGTATTTATTTGCTTAATAAACGCGAACGAATTGAATTTTCGCCGCTTTGGGACAAACCCTATCCGGGACGTATCACTGCCGAAAGTGTTTTTTCGGATGTCGATACTTTTTCGTTAATTTATATTTGGGGAAAATTCGATGTTGTTTCCATTTGGCATGTAACCGGGCTACATTTTTTCGGTAGTCCACGCCGATATGCCATCGAAAGTTCCACGGCCATTCTGCGCTCGAGGCTCGATATCTTTTCCGGTAGAAAAAAAAAAGTTCGGGCTGGAATTGCCTTTTATTACCTCTGGGAATGTCGTACTCGTAACAAACCGAGTTTTGTTTATTGCTTTGTTGTTGTTTTAGCTGTTGTTTGTGTGATTGTCTTCTGGCATGCAATTGAAGCATTCGTATGGCGAAGCGTATGAAGTGTTTCCGATTGTACTCGTTCGATTTGCATTGACCTTAACGGGTCATATCGCTCTGACGGCCCAAAAAATAGGCAATTTCTAACTTTTTTTGTCACAGTAAATACACCATATAATGAAATGAATCTTTTTGTGATTTATAATCTTATATAATACTAAAAAAATAAATTCGTATTTAAAAAATATATATACTACATCTTTTTTAAAACATCAAAGTGACATGTCAAAAAAGATGCAAGCCCGCAGCGTTCATCAGTTTTTTTCATTCAGGCTTACCTGAAAAAAAAGTCATAAAGATTCTTAATTTGTATGAGTGCCGCTATTATATAAAACTCAATTGATATATTTTGTTCAAAAGTGACAAAATGGCGCTGGTTTGAAAAAAAGTTTGGAAAAAAACACCTTTTTTGAAGGTATTTTTTGAATGTAAAACGTATAATAAAATAAATATTTTGACCTGATTTTGCAAACTGCTGTAGCTATACATGTTTAAAATATCCTTGTAAAATTTCAGACCAATCGGCGACTTGGTTTTTCAAAAATTTTTCCACACCGCATGCAAAAATGTCGTTTTGAGAAAAACGCGTTTAAAGTTTTAAGTACAAAAAAATGTTGAAAAGGGACACGTACTACTAATCAGCGATTGTAATTCCATAAAGCAATACTTCAACAATTTCAACCTTCTTTTTTTGGCTGATCTGACGTTTCTGCGAGCTGCTCCAGCTTTTTTAGAAGATTCGGAGACTCGGCGTTTGACGACTCTATAAATCGCAAGGCATCTTTCCAGTAAATTATCAGATGTTAATTCTTCATAAATGGGCCTTAAGATTTGTTGAACTTCCTCGTTAAGATCAAGAGGATGCTTGTACAAATATAAAGATCTTGTAGTTGCATATTTCTGCAATTCGCAATTCCAAGAATATGCGCCTTCCGGGCAGTGTAAATGCTGAGGGGCTTCATTAGTTGAAATTTTGTAATAGTGTGTGTCCCAAATGGTATTTTTATATTTTCTATTGAGTCAAGATGTCGGTGGATAGCTCAGCCATAACAATAAGATAAATCTTTCATGTGTTGTTTGATTTTCGAAGCACTTCATACAGAGCTCTTTCTTTTTGTGACCTTACTTTTCACTTGCTTATTCGCCTTTTTTAAGTATGTATTAACATTTTTTTTTATATTAATTTGCTCCCTGCTACCAGAACAAAGATAAGAAAGGTCCCCAACAGGAACCTCTGGCCTGCAAACAAAAGTAAACATAGGGGCAAGCCTGCGACTGCAACGGTCTCAGTCGTTGGGGTGCAATCTGAATGGAGTGATTGCTTCGAGCGCATTTCGCGAATTAGCTGTAAAATATTGAAATAATCCGAATTTCTTCACCAAAATTATGGACGACGTTCTTAAAGATATGTCCTTTCAAAAAATGAAATTTAAAAAGGACGATTTCTTTGACGTGATGAATGTTTTTTTGGAATTTCGGAACGTTGTTTAAAAGTATGTGGATTTGAAGTAATGCGCTAACTGGTTTCTTCGTCTGTCAGGTGACGGCCTCGAACGGACAGGTGTCTGATGTCTCTGGTCAAACTTAATACGCTATATGCTCAACTGTAAGATTTAGTAGATCAAGGACTCTTGAGGAATGGTGTCTCAATGCTGTGGATGAGCCAGTGTCATTATTTGAAATGAGTGTTTTGACCCTTTGAAATGCCAATGGTTCATCACCGAAACGCCTTTTTTTCCATTTAACGATGCTATGTTACCATGTTCTTTGTATTATTTTTTTTAAATTTTATGTAAACGATGCTTAAATTATATAATTTATATTTCTTCTTTGTTAGCATATCTTCGAATCATTTAAAAATATATGATGAAGATGAATTTACACATTAACCGTTTCGTGAGTACTCACGGTAATAACCGTTTTGACCTTCACTATTCAGAAAGAGCACTCTTGTGCATTGAAGCTCCGAGGCGGACAGAGACAGAGAGAACTTAGCGCAGTTCGGGAGACTGAGACGGATAGTTCCTCGCATGATTGTATAGATCGTTAAGCCCAAATTTATCGACTTATAATCATTTCGATTTCAAGTGTGTTATTTGTTTACGCAAAGAAATGATCGAAAATTGCGAGCTATCGACAATGCTTGTTTTTTTAACTTCGCTGCGTGTTGAATGAGTCTTTGTTCAATTATCATTTCCTTCTAAAGGAGGAGCAAATGAATCGATTTTTTGTGCATTGTTTATGTAAAGAAATGACGCGATCTTGTATGTTATCAAATGTTTATTTACAATTGACTCTGCCTCGAATTGAAGATTGTCTTACGCTGATTAGGAGCTGACAGAAAGTAATCGGTGTAAAGCGATTATGATATCAACGACTTCATCGATTTTAAATTTGCTCACTAACGAAAAGGTTAAGCAAGCCAATGCAAAAGCAAATACTGACACAATTATTTAAGTTTAATAAATTTTATTCCTAATTTAATAATCCGCTTTATATTAATATTATAATCTTAATCATATATGAAAAATAATGGGAAAACACCATATTAAAATCCCTTATCCCTCGATGGCCTACATATGATAACTGAAATATCAACATAGAATTAAAATGATTTAAAAATGAATATTGAGAGAATATTAAATTTTGCACGATAATGAATTTCGTGGAAATTAAGGGCATTTTCAAATACGGCCAATATCTTCTTCGGGAGAAGCACGATCGGAATTTGCACCAAGTTTGCCGGTGAACCGGTCGTACAAATTGTAGGTTCATTGGAAACTATTGTCGGTAGAAATTGTTATGAAATTCGCTGCTCGAAATGCAATATTGCGTCGTTAGCCGAAATGGAACACGAGTGGCTTGTTTTGGAATGTTTGTGGATGAAGTTTCGATATTTACTCCACCATTCGATCGTATCCATGTACATCGTATTCGGACATTCTCCTTGCTTTCAGAGTTGTTGAACTAATTTCATTCGTCAATTTTAGTAAATATATCAGCCGTTTTTATATCAATTTAGTATTGGATATTCTCCTAGTATCTGTAAAATCATATGTATACTTTCAAAAACGTTACACAACAGGGAGTTTTCTGACAGCCATCGGTTTTTATGGTATTTGTTCGAATATCTTTATTATTGATCACTTTTATTTCATCTCCTTCTTTTTGGAAAAAAGTCGTCAAACCTTCGTTGGTATATTTTCATACATGTTGTTATTTTAATAGTTACAATTGTTCTAATATTTAAAAATTAAGCTGTGCGTACAACATGTTAAGATATGTCCTAAAATACATTAACTTATTTCAATTATCTAATTATTTTCTTTCTTATTGAATTGAGTTAATTATTAAATAAGCTTCGTATCTACTAATCGTGAATGTCTTCAGAAAATTATTAAGTGTTTTATTGCTTCGTATGGATCTGGAGTGCTTCTTGAAATATGATGTCAATGTTAAAACGGATGAAAGTATGATAAACAACACAACTTTGCCTAATTTTTCTATTTGAATATATCAATTAGCCTTATTATATGTGATTTATGTTACATATCTATATCATGCTTAATATTTCTAGCGTCTGCATATCGATATCTTTTTTTTATGTATATATTTTTTACAAAAATCTGAATCTCTATGAGAATTAACTATTTTGCCGCTAAGGTTATAAATATTGAGTGGAATAAATACAGCGAGTATCCTTTTTTTATTTTAGCATTCAAGGGATGATTTTGCATTCTATTAGGTTGTTTTAGAAAGTGTGCTGAATTTTATTGGAATAGTTTTGTGAAGTTTTTAGGTTAGCGCAGTGCGTCAGTAGTGGTTTTCCGCAATCGAGAAAGTCCAAAACGTTTGCGTATATTTTTGGGCACATCCTTAGCAAAAAATCGAGCTAAATTTTCACATGAACGCTGTTTGCTTGGGTTGAAATTCAAATCGTGCCAAAGTTTATCTCTATGTCGACGTCGAATGAATACCGAACTATTTGACTTGGACTCGTTTTAAGCATCCAGTAAAGTGAGCTAGTTCCTGGACTCTTAAAAGCTTAAAGATTCGCCTATTCCAGCAGCATTATTCTAGTTATAGTATGTAAGAATGCTAAACCGCAACATAAAATTGACCATCATCATATGGCACAATATAAAGCTATCAAGGGAAACACTCAAATGTTGTTTTTTCATCGATTGTCTTCAACATGTTGATACTCAATGACTATTCTCAATGTGTTATTACGACGCTAGCTTGAATGAATCATATCGACTTATCTATTATGTCTATCTATTTCTAATAGCTTGGAGGTCTCTCCCAATCTTTTCCGAATTTATCTTGTTCCATTATAGACCTCGCCAATGTCATCTTAGGTTTAACAAGCACGAACCTAAAGGCAGAGCATGATTGCTTAATTACACATGCAGTTATGGCGATCCATCAACGACCTCCGGTGTCAATGCGATTTGAAGATGCCCAATACGTGCAAAGGTCGTCCTGATGAAACCGCCTCCTCTTAATTAATTGAAGGTGTGCTCCATCGACGTAATCATCCTCATTTAAGTAATTGGCTGTCATTGGTTCCATCACGATCTCATTCAAAAGGATCTATTTTTAAGCATCGGTTATTTTCGAATGTAAACATTCGGCCCCGTTGACTTTGAAACGCGGAAACAGATTTGGCCTTCGGCCTTTTTTTCGTCCATCAATCACTTTATTTAATTTTCAAAATGGGCTAATTCTCGGCACGGCTCGTTCTGCAGGTAATAAATTGAATTAGCCATTGGACGTCTTTGAGTTGGCCATCTCACAAGTGATGCAATAATCTTGCGACTGTAAGCAACAATAGAAATTTTTTAAATTTTTTATAGAGTACGCATCGAGATATTTTGGATAAAATAGGAAATAAATCATCAACACTAAACGAAATTTGGAAAAAAATAATTTGAGACTGTGTAAATCATATTGTATTTGCTATCGCTGAATTATGACAGAGTCCTTTATTCTGGTTTAGATTTTTGAAAAAATTGATTCCGTTTATTTTGCATTTTTCCAATGTTTTGACTTTTAAAAATACATTCTCCAAAAGATTTTCCAAAACTCCAATTACGGAGTCATAGTTATTTTAGTGCAGCAGCATCTTGGCCGGTTCTACCATAATGAAACCTTTTAACGCGTTTTTATCGAAACTTCTTTTTTCAACACGGTTGACATCATATCTCAAGTTATAATTAATTAATTTACTTCAAACTGGGTACGAATATTGATCTATATCACTCTCTATTATTCATACCAGATTTATGTCAAAAAATATTTTTTTAACTATTCAAAAAAAATTACATAATAAGGCTTAAAAAAACTTGACAAAATTTTTTCACACAGTCGCCATTTTGTGATTTTTTATTTTGAGTTAGGGACTATAGTGACATCTTTACTAAATATGAATTATTTTGTTGGAAAGAGAAAATCTACACAAAACAATGATGACATTGACACTGGGTATACTATTTCTTCCGAAGAAGAGAGCGATTTTTGGTCATCCAAAAATCGCAACGAAAATTATCATACACTTATAATAGTTTAGAATAATTAGTATTTCTCCAGTGGATGTCTGGCATTTAAGATGCTAAATGTCAAACATCCTTAAAATTTTACCAATGATACAAATCCATTACAGTTACCGAAAATGTTATTTTTTATGCGATTTTGGATATATTTTAAAAAGGACATGGGAAAAAAATGGAAGAAAGAAAAGCCCTTTCAAGAGAATATTTGATATAAATTAAACTATATTAATATAAATAACTAAACTAAAACATAACCTAAGGAATTTACAGTTTTTCCGAGGTAGATACAATGTAAATAATACGTTGATTGCATGAAATAGTTAGAACTTTGAAATTAAAATAATGAACGGTAGTATGAGTTTCATATCCAATATCATAGTTAAAATTCAATATTGACAATTTCCACCTCAATTAAGCGGCGGATAAACCCAAACATACAGAATAATTTCAGATCATATGCGCGTTTTATACTAAAGCAATTGATATTTTGTCCATCCAAGTGGAATTCATTGTGTCCGTATTAAAATGCGTATATTAACTTGCGTAATTAATTATTATTTTATATTCATAATGTCAAATTTAGAGCGAAGAAATAAAAATCAGGATGAAAATTCACAAATTGCATCACTTCATTATCGATCTGATGGCTACCTGTCTTCTACAAAGTGAAGCCATTACAGATGCCACTTCTCTGCCGGTTATATCATACTCTCCATTGGTTGACATTCGTGGTGGCTATTAAAGCATGAAGCTTGCAAATTGTCCTCGTGATGATGTCGATTACGGTCGATTTGCGGAGACGTTACAGCATCTCACGGTCCGAATGCACATCCACGGAGACAAAGTCTCCAAATCTCTATAGAGTCCATTATCTTATTCACGATGTCAATTATCCGTGTGTACGTCCATTTTTCACTCGTTTTCCTTCGGATCGAACGTATTTATCCGTCCGGAGCGTCTCTAACAGTTTTTATAGCCGCTTTAGTTGCGGACTATATATTTTTCTCAGCGGAAAACAATCGCTGCGAGTACGTGCTTTTGTCTCCGCGAAGAGCGCATTAGATAAGGTCTTTTTGCGTCACATTTCTCTAAAATAAAACCCCAGCAGAATATTGATGGCGATACAAGTATGACTGTCAATTTGATGTCTTTCAAAGATTAGCCGTCGGTCGTCGAAGCAGCTATCGCGCTGCGGTGCATTCGTATCTGGCGCTTGAACTATGGCGAAATGAGACAAAAACAAAGAAAACGGCGATTATATAATGGTGATTTTGACTATGCTAGAAAACGCTGCTTTCGATCGTTACTTCCGTATTTTATTACAATTGGTTCCACGCTGCGATGACTTCCAACGGCAAAAACCATCACAGAGAGCATTGTCTGATGTAAGTCTGAATTTATTAAATTCTATGGTGTATACAGTAATAACCTGGAACTAAATTGAAACGACGTAAAACAGGAAATAACAATTTTTACGATGCCATATCATAACGTTCACGAGAAGAATCCAACTATTGACAAAGTCGCTTTTTACCCAGATGATAGCGTTGAGCCTGGCGATGAACGTGTTACATGCTGAACGATGTTGGCACTTCAAAATACGCTACCATTTGTATTATAAACAATACAAATGGTTTTTGGTGCAAATTTTGATCCATTAAAACTAGTCGATTTGGTTTTAATAATAGTACGTTTTACGTTATAAAATTGGTGACATTTAAATACAACATGTTTAATATAAACGTTTGAGTAGAAATAAATTTGAACATGTTTGTGTATAAAATTGAAGTGGTGAAAAGCACAGATCTGTGCGCACGGTATTATAGTGTTAATCGACAATGATTCCTTCTATTAACCTTTCCTTCATCATGATATATTTAATACAACTCAACTCTAATAATGGGAATATCGATATGAAATATAATAGACACGGGGTACAAAATTTCATATGGTGTATTAAATACATATCATAGTAGCGCGCATATTTCATAATTTATCCTTTTTACTATATTATATAGTTTCGCCGTGGATAGTTTTTTTTGTTGTTGTTTGAATTGAATGATGTTTGAGTGAAAACTTTCAATCGCGTCATGCCGAAATTTAGATAAAAAATGTGTCAAAACATTTTACTGTCATCATCATCATCAAGCCCGATGGAGTCAAAACCGTTTATAAAATGCTCCCATTCATCTCAATCTTGGGCTAATTCCAACTATTATGCTCAATATGCTTTTTTCGATTCATTTACCCATCGTACCACCAGTGATTTATTTGGCATTGTTTTAAGTCTCGTAAACCACTCCGTCGTTCATCTTTCATCCATTCATCTCACCACTTCATCTGCCCACTACCATGCTTTAATCTCTTGCCAGTGTCATAAACATTTATCATTTATTTCAACTTCATTCTGTGAACCTTGCCATAACGTCATGGTCAAGCTTCCGATGATGTGCCGCCCATATTTCATCATATAAATACAGTTTAACAAGGAAACAAATTAGACACGGTACCGAAATAGAGATGTCCTTGATATTTCCGAGTTTCATCCGCACGAATCTGCATATTAGCATCCAAATTGTTTGCAAAAAAGCATCGGCAAGGCATGAATTGATAAATTCACGATTCGTTGAGAAATTGCGCAATATATGTATTGTTTGAATCGGCATTTAGCCACAAGGAAATAATTTTTGATCTCCAGCGAATGATAATATGGTAGTAAATATTAACACATTGCTTGCGGGAGCAGAGAACTGATATCATTCGATGCCACTCATTGAATGCGGGAGAAGATAATCTTATTCGTAAATACTGTACGTTAAAAATCAAAGACAAAAACTACGTCAATGTGTTTCGTGCCCTGAGTTATTGTATTTTACACAACCGTCTATTAGTTGGAATGTAAAATTTTATATCGGATCGGAAAAAAGGAAGAATCGTTTGTAGTATCTCGCGCATGCGCCGCGTCGCATCTTCTGTTTTTGCGCATGTGTCTATGTGTAGCATAAATCAACCACTAGACCGGTAGCTTGTCTATTTTATTATATATTGCACAAACATAGCTTAATCTTTCAGCTAACATTTCACGTTAACAAATGGAAAAAAAGGCAATGCATAAAAATACTTGTTACCCTCGCGTTCAATTCATGGCGAGCCAAACCAATTCCGCAAACAAAGTGTTAAGGTGACTTTTCTATTTCGTAATTTAATACTAAGATAAAAAATGGCAAATTTGCATCGAAATTGATTCTGTTTATATTTGTAATGCGAAAGTAGGCTGTGATTGATAGAAAGCCATTTTCCTGTAATAGTATGTAATGGCTTGTGGAAAATCACCGATCGTGACAGGTGAACGTTGCGCCATAACTCACGTGTATTCGAGCATTTTACAGCTTTTACTATGTGGTTAAATATATGATATGTAAAGCGACATGCATCGGAATAATCGGGCAAATAAAGCGGTATTCAATGTATTGTTAAACGAAGACTTGTGACACAAAAGAGAGGAATGGTTGCGGCCGGAATCGCCTTGGATGTGAAGCAATGGATAAGTGCTTCCAATCTCAGACAACAGCCTTTATTAATTATACACGCCGAAGGATTCTTTTGAGTTGTTGCGATTGTGGAAGCAAAATGACTCGTGTGAATGCCTATAAGTGTACTTGAAGGACAATATGATGAATAGACGCACAGTCGTTAAAAATTGCAACATCGATCCTAACGGGCTTTGTTTTCGCTAAACTATTAAAATGTACTTTTTTCGCACGCAAATCCACAAATAATGTATTGAATATATCAATATACAATGAGATACGATTAAAAATTGTAATGCAAAGCATAAAACGATCTTCCCCGGTGTGCCTGGGTAAATATATAAAATTAAATAAACAATTCCCGGACAAGGAAACCTTTTAAGTGGCCATATTTGGCGAGAAGCGTTTCAAACTTTTCCCATCTAAATATATAAGCCAGCACACAAATCCGAGGGGTAAAAAGTTTGCAGCAATGAATTAATGTGCAATTTTTTAAGCTCATTAATACAAGACAAATTTATTGCATAACCTAATGACTTATACAAGGGAAATAATTCAAAGTTGAATCTATGATTATGTCTTTAATGTGGTTACATGAGCTTTGAGATTTAATATATATATATATAATTTTTATGAAATATTTTATAAAACATATGTAATAGCATCACATATATTAAATAAATCTTATGTGATAAAATTACAGTGGTTTATGGCCAGTTTTAACACTTTAGTTGATTGCCACGTTTCTAACATCATTAAATTGATGTTGTCAATTTCCATCTATGTAACTATTATTTTTCCATCGTTTCGGCCATATTTAGTTTTTATTGTGCTTTCAAATCATACCTTTCAGGATATTACTCAATAGAGTAAATGCTAAATGGACTAACTGACCAGGTCACGAGCATTTAGGTGATTTTTCGATCAGACCAAAATTACGATCTTTTTTCAAGTTATGATACTTATAATCCGAGTATGACGCAAATGTATACGCACATGTAAGTATATTTGGGATGATTTGACACTTCTGTATTTGTTCGATGTTTATGCATATTTAGAATTTTAAGTTGTTTTTTGCCCAAATCCGTTTTTTGTTACACGCCAATGTTTGGTATAAATTTGCGCCGAAAAATGTTTTAAGCAAATTGTTTCATCCCCGTTTGAATTTAATATTTATATAAATATAACGCATCCATCCGAGGATAATTAGGGGCGTTCGTGCTTATGTAATACAATCAAACCTCAGTGTTTTTGTTATGTCGAAGGTCTATTCGAAATTAATTTGAAAATGATTCGAGAATCAGGTCAAAACGCAAAGGTCACGACCTATATAAGATTTAAGAACAGGGGCTTAAAGTGGATTTCACCCCATCCCCGGGTCAATCCGAATCGCACCTAAAGCTTATATTTGTTCAATGTTGTTGAAGCTTTTACATAACGGTCATATAACACAATATTTATGTAAGAATTTAGTGGTGGATTATTTTGCAAAAAAAATATATGCTCATATGCCATGCCAAACGTGCCATGGTACACTTTCTCAACATTAATTTTACAGCTTTATTACAGTAGTTTACAACTCAAATATGTACCAGTATGAAGATCTTAACACTCTGTTTGCACACGACGTATAATGTTGGGCGGTTATCTGATGGATCCTTTAATCCTTTCCTTGTGGCTCGCGAACTTAGATGTTTGGTTAATGGTGCTTGTAATGGAACTTGCAATTTATTGAGCGTCGTCCCGGAATGAAATATGGACCCTTTTATATGTTTAAATAATATCCGGTTTTGAAATTTGGTTGGTGTATTATTATCTAGCGCGCGTGTCGTAAAAAACCTTTTATGCAGTTTCATAACGTAATTTTGCAGTAAATTCCCAGAAAAAGGCAGTGAATGTGGCTTTTCGTCTCGTAAAACTCAACTTTTCTTATCATCCATTCAGGTTCATCTCCATAAAACTGTGTGAGGATTTTCTTATGGTACAACACCGCCATGGATGTCAGTAGAAATTTTACACAAAAAAATGTTTATTCATACAATGCGTTCAGCGTCGATACTGTCCATGACTGCTCAGCTTGACTCAAATAATCAAATCTAATTGCCACTTTATTTTATTGCGAATACTCTAATGTCTTGCATTATTCAAAACAGAATTCAATATTATTAATCTATCAATGGCATTGATATAAGCTTTGATGTGGTTTTCCGTCTATTTTGCATCTGAAGGAAAGGTTTGATAAACGAAAATTGGTCGCAGCTGTGTGTGAAATCGCATAATTGCCAAATCAATTAATTAATATTTAGTATTAATTTATCAAACCATCACAGCGCAATTATCAATAGTGTAACTAATTGCAGTTTCCTGATTGATTTTTTCTTATCGAAGACATGTTGCAAGTGTCTATCTATTGACACAAGGTTTTTGTACTCTTGGTTTGATCCCTATGATCAATTATTTAACCCTTTGTAGTAAACTAATTTTAAATCCTCATAAACTTAGATGCTACATTCATATGTTCGCCATTTATCATCCGTACAAATCTACTTCTGTCAATCAGGACCGTCGCAGCGTGTATGAATCTTGTATATAAATAAATAAACACTGTCGATAGCACACAGCATTTGGTCATTTTTATGCGTAAAAATAAACAATACACTTGAAATATATTCATTATATAATTCACATATTATTAGTCGATAAATTTGGGTTAACGATCTATAAAATCGTACGATGTACGCAAGATACTCTCTCCGTCTTTGTTTCTCTCCAAACTCAACGTGCAAGACACTCTCCATCTCTGTCTCCGAGCTCAACTTTTACACTGTGTCTTACCTCTTCAATTAAGCATCGCTTCAATTTACAATGGATTTAATCCATTTGAAAGGGTTGCCATTTTGAAAATTCTAGTTTCCTTTATATTTTTCATTTGAATAGTAAACTCCCGAGCTTTTACTTTCAATTTATTCTACTGCTCGAACATTCTACTAGCTTCATTCTGTAGTCCATGAAAATTTAAACCGGGACACGTCTTCGTAATCCAGCATGTCACAAATTCAACACGCACTCCTCCACTATCCATCTCCATACATTTGAAGTATGCAGGTAGTGAACTCCACGCTTAGGAATGTTTGTACTCTGAAATGCAACGGCACACAGTTCCACTTCTACGTGACTCGAGGCTCGCAAATACATTTCCTGCACACCAGACGACTTGTCCAAAACAGGTCAATGATTTACACAGCCTTTGCCGGATATTTGAACTACCGGTGGATCTTTTTCAAAAGGACTATTGTTGATTGCATTCGGAATGCACGCCATCATCTACAATTGTTGCAGAAGTCGCCATCACGTCGCCCGCGGCATCTGTTGCATAATGACGAAAATTGAAAATGCTCATTCGCATATGGTACATTTTCCTGTTAGCAAATAAATCGCTTGACGTATTTTGCGACCAGAAAATGCTTCTAATGTTAGATTCCGTTTTAGGTGTGTAAATTTTCCTATTATTACGAGTCTTGTGACTCTAATGAAGAAATTTTCCACGGTCCGATCGAGATCTGCTATCGCGTATTTACATACACACCAAGTCTAAATTGTATGTTCCCTTTATTTTATTATCACAACGAGCCGCAATAATGGTTGCCTGCTATCGATTTTTGCTCCGACTATAAACATGTTTTCTTATTATGTAACTAGCCCCAACCGTCCTTTTGTGATATTGAAATGAATAATGGAAGCTTGGAAGAACAAACCCGGCCCTAAATAGAATTTTCTATTACATAAGAAACTGTACAGCGTAAATGATAATATGTTATACCGAGCGTTATACACGGAATTCGTGATCTATCTAGGCCGATTTACGGTTACCTTTTTGTGCAATTTTGTAATCATTAATTTTTTCGTTCGCTAAACAATGCTATAAAAAGTCGTTTATTTAAGCAAACTTAAACGACAGTTGTTTTCCGAATTTTGAAACCCAAATCCATTGTTTACAAACGTATTTCCCAATCGGATTCCTCGAAGGCCATCACAAAAGTTTGCTGAACTTGTCTTCTTATAATTTTGGAAATACGATCCCTCATTAGCATACGAGGAATGTTGTGTAAATAAAGTCCCTTTTTGTCGATGTTTCGACATTAGCATCGTGTATACTCAACGACGTGCAAATATATTAAGGACAGCTTAATTGATTATATCAAACAATCCAATATGAAAACGTAACTAAAATTTAGTCTGTGTTCAAGTATATAATAGATTGTCCAGTTAAGAATGTCGTTTTTTAAATGAAAGCTAAATTTAACCAAAAAATATATTGATTAATTTCATCAATACAATGTATTCTCCTTCAGTACATACAACCTTTTTTCATCTATTTAATTGTTAAGGTGAATATGGAATCGTTTGCCAATCGAGTTCCTTTAATTTGTTTTCGGTCATCTTTGATTTATGGGGTCGTGTATTATCATGTTGCTAAAGAATTTGGCAACGGTTGTTGTAACTTTTTGTATTCAACGTCACTTTTAATTTTTCTAATTATGAACAATAAATCTCCCTCGTTATGGTTTGACCATATGGAAGGACTTCATGGTAGATTAACCCTTTGGAGACCCACTTTACATTTAAAAGAGCTATTTTTACTGTTAGACTCGGTCGAAGGGTCGGTTTCTTTACCTGCCCGTTTGAAAGTCACTATATTTTGCGCTTTTTATTTGAGTACAACACCCACTTTTCATCTCCAGGCACAAGATAGTGTAAAAACGAATGTTTCTTCTTTTTATCAATTAAATCATGGCATGTACTCCTGTGTACCGCATTCAGCATGCAGGATATCGTCATCCACTTTAATCTTTCTCTCATTTCGGACCTTATTTTCTGAACTAAAATTTTCACTTTTAAATGATTTAAACCATCTCTGGAATTGACAAATGCTCTCCAGATGTTAGTTGACTATCAAACTATACAATACTTTTTGGTGTCGAGGGGGATGACGGACACATAACTAATGGTCAAAAAGTTGGTATGAAAAAAAAACGACATTTTTGACTGGACAAATGTATATATTATATGAAAAAATGATGAATCCAAAACATATTATTTATTCGCCTGCGTATTTATTAATGCAATTGGCCAAAGTTTGGATCGTTAATGATTTTTAAAATATCGTATAATAAATACTAATGTCGGTGTGTAATTGAACACTATGTCGAAGACATATCATTAAGCAATTATTTGTTGTGTAAGTCTGCTCATCAATCCATGTGCATGACGGATGCGTGCAAATAATTAGCGCACGATATGCCCTTAAATCAGGGTTGTTCAACTCGGCATAAATCTCGTACAATATTCTCATATCATACACACTTTTAAATTCGTCCCTTTTCGTCCGTATTTTTTCGTAATTTACAATCCTTTCCCCCCGTTAATGTCCCGCTGAACGCGTTTTCCGCCCGATTTAACCCCGTATAAATGGCGCATTATCATAACACGCTCAATTACCAATTTGAAAATATTTTCTACGCCATAAATCACAAACGTCCGCCCGGGCCAGTAAATCACTCGGCATCCAACGTGTTAACTATAAGCGCTAATACATTTTTACGGCGGACGACGATCGTTATCTGGTTTGTGTACTTACACATTAACAGGTGTAATCAATTAATTCGTAATTAAGGTGAAGGCTTTGAGCATTTATTCTATGCGATGCGAAAGAAAAATTTTTTTCGATCCGTATAACACAGCGTTTGTGAATTTAAAAGACTGCGTGTAATACATTGTCCATATCAGTCGCTTGAATTAAATTATTCAATCGACGATTGGTTTGTAATTTTTTAAAAACACTTAATATATACATGATACAATCGCTGTATATCATGGTTGCATGTTGAACTCCTGTGTATTTGCTCTGGTATTAATTAGTTGCCAATTAGTCAATGTATTTAATGTGCATGTTTGACTGTCGATATTGCGTTATTGAAATGCGTTCGTATTGTGTTGAGAGCTTTTCCATTGCTCTATATTATATTTTCATACATATCTGAATACAAAAGCCTTCTTTGAACGAATAATTCTATGGTCAAAGCGTTCAAATTTCATCAAAGGCAATCTGACTTTGAGGATATAATCTCAACAAATTGCCTTTTACATATATACCTACGAACTGAATTGATTCATGTTCTTCATTTCTGCTTCAAAGTAAAAAGGATTGAGAGATTTAAAAATGATATTTTTTTATGATTAAATTCCTCGTCTTAATAGATGCATTAAATTGATTATTAACATAAAGTTGTAGAACGGTTTTAATCCTTTTTTTATCCAAAGAAATCTTTTTTATACTTTTCTTGGCGGTTAATTCGTTTTTTCCCGTTATCTAAAAGCTCGCACGCTGTACGTGTCTTTTTTCTATTTCACTTTTCACACAATAGAAATCAATGGTTAAAATATTAAGCTGTGCTTGTGTAATATATTAAAAAGGTGCTAATACTAGTGCTACGCACAGTGGAGGTGGCATGGCGAATGCAAGAAATATGTCTATTTGGGTTCAAATTTAATATATTTTTTCATAAATATTGGAGATGTTAATATTTCTGATCCATCCAAATCTAGCCTGATTTCCTTGATCTGAAAAAATATTTGAAATATTGAAAGATATTTTTTCAAAACAAACATTTTATACTTAGTGATATGTGCAAGTCATTAGGAAAACACTCCATAAAGACCTTTTTATCATAGAAAAGTTATATAAAATAAATCATATTTTTTTAAAAATTACACTCAAACCTCTTTATGTGCGATTTTGAAGTTATGCGGTTTTTCAAGCATTTTTTAATTTTTATAAAGAGAACGTATCGAGATATTTTTGATAAAATAGGAAATAAATCATCTACACTAACCGAAATTTGGAAAAAAATATAATTGCTTCTGCTTTCGCTAAATTACGACCACGCCCTTTATTTTGGTTTAGATTTTTGAAAAAAAATATTTAATTTTTTTTTTGCATTTCTCCAATGTTTTGACTTTTAAAAATACATTTTTTCAATATGGTTGACATGATATCGCAATTTTTAATTAATTAATTTACATCAAACTGGGTACGAATATTTTCTATATAACCCTCTATTATTCCTACCAGAAAACGGTGACAAAATAAGACCAAAAAATGACTTGACTGATTTTTTTTAAACAGTGGCCAGTTTGCGATGATAGTTTGTAATTAAAATAATTAGTAATTTTTTTCTATTGGATATCTAGTATTTGGGATGCCAGATGTCAGAAATCCTTAAAATGTCACCAAAAATGTTATTTTTTAATTGCCTAACAGGAAAACAACCTGTTTTTTTATTAACTTTTTTTTATGCGATTTTGGATATATTTTATATAGACGTTTCAAAGTTATGCGGTTTTTAAAATCCATGGAACGCATCTTCACTTTTTCTATGTAAGCCATAGCTTTTTTTGTGCGATTTTCTGTGGAACGCACTTACCGCACAAAAAAGGTTTAAATGTACTACTATTTCCTAATTGATTATCCGATGTATTCCAATTTTCTTAATGATTATCTATACTTGTGAAATCGTTTTTATTTTAATTTTAAGAAAAAACTATTCTTGAAGATGATATCGTTTGTTATCATCCAAGATATTTGCACGCTATTTCTATTATACGGCAGTGAAACAATAACAATTTGATTTCCAATGGTTAGATCTGGTGCTCACTATTTTCTATACGTGCACAAATGCGCGCGCATACAATTCGATCAAATCTTGATTAATTTTGTTTTTAATCAACTTCAATCAACGATTCAATTTAATAGCAATATTATTCAGTGCCACATACGTCGGAATCTATACAGTTAGATTTTAGAGGTCAAGTGCGCTCATATCAAAGAACGAGTATCTAAATTCTGCCCTATGGAAATGCCTACTATTGGAACGTATTGGATTGACATTTATCATGCAATTATGCCAACAACTATTCGAAAATAGACTAGTCAGACAGGTCACTGTTATATCTGAACCAAACTATACGCTATGCACGTAAAACTTGCATAACTGCATAAATTAGCTATAAAGAAATATCAAGTGTGAGGTTAACAAGGCGAGATGTTTGTGGAACGTGCTCTTTGAGACTCACGTGCAATTCCAAGTGAAGAACAATGAACTGCAGTCTGCTTTACATATGGACCCCAATTCGTTAAACGACACGTGCAAAATAAAACAATTGTATTTGCCTGAACAAATAATTTCATGCCGTGCGACAGAAACACAGATCCATTCCTCCAATCATCTGTATAAATTGATTTCCTCCTCGGATATTTATAAAAAAGGATATATGTAAAGCACGCGTGTCTTTGTATACAGGATACAAGCACGAAGGATCAGGAGGCTTATCTTCTTGCAAAATATCCTTTGAATGGAATCAAAGGCTTCGATATCTGTACGTAAATCGAATAAAGTAGATTATGTAGAAGTTGTACGTGAGACGTGGGTTCCGCACGGACGAAGCACAAACACAATCCGATCGGCGAAACCGAAATTTAATCTGCGAAATGTATGTATTCGCATTTTGTGCTGTGTACTAATGATAATTTGCAGATTTTATAGTTTTCTTTTTGACAATTTGGAGAGTTTGGAGTGGGTCGTGCTCGACGGCAATCGATCTTTTTTTAATGTCCCGCCATAAACGGGTTTTTGTGCGGTGGGTTTCGGCGGAAAGGCCTTGACTTAGTTTTCTTGATTTTTTGCGATGCCCTCAGTTTGCCTCTCCATACATCGCCTACGTATGAATTAACTCTTCTCGAGCACGTGCATTTTGTACACGATAGTTTTTGTGCTACTACTAGTAGCAATCAACAACAAAAAAAGTATACAATGCCTTTCTACGGTGATACTTTTGCCGCAGTAAAGTTTCCACTAGCTTCTAAATGACCATTTTTTTAAATCTATTAAAAATGTCTCAGATGCTTAATTGATAATGCAATCTAAATTTGAGCTCAAATTTGTCATTCTTGCATTCGTAAACAAATACTAGCAATAATCCTTTGCCAATAATTTTTGATTGATCAAATGTTACATGGACGCGGAATGCCCAACTGCGAGACTTTAATGACGAACCATAAGGGCTGCAAAATTCATTTTTTATCATTAGATGTCTGCATCATACTTCCCAATGACTGCACATAAATGAGCCAATTTATCTTTATTTATTGATAATTAATTACATGTGGACGTAATAAAAAACCCCAGATACAGAAAAACAATTTTGCTTGTTTTTTTTTATTATTAAATAGCATTAAATAGGTCAATCGAAATTTCTTAACATGTTCATCAGGATCATATATCCTTCGTATGCTCGTTTAGTATTATATATACACATGTCGACGTGTGCGAACGTATTTACGCGATCATTAAGCACTTCACGCATTTTTTTCCAAAATAAATCAAGAAAAATCGCTTTCCGTAAACTTTACTTACGAAATCGATAGCCATTTGATATCCAAAAAGCAAATAATGAAGAATTTATACCGCAACATCGTTCGGCCCGTCTCAATTGTATCGATTCCATCTCGAAATTCAATTTGGACGTGTCTTCTCGTCTTGGAATGGAAGAACGATCACGGCAGCTTATATTACGTGTGCAAATATTTACACGATGGAATTATATCGCGATATGTTAAGAGAGTTGTTTGATGTGTAAAATAGTAGATGTGATGAAAAACAGTACCGTAAACACTTCGGCGAGTCCTTCATTCCGCATCGGATGGACATTTATGACCCCGTTTGATTTTATTTGTGTCGAATGCATTCAAATGTAAATGTTTGTTCGCGTCCGATTGATGTTAACGTCTTCTTCGACGACCTGATGGAAGTCCATTATTAGCATGCGGGGCTACGTCGTATCATCATCGCTGGATCAACTCAACATATAGTATATAAAATTTGTTGAAATTATTCCTAGACATAAATGTCTCGGATTGCCGAGTAAATGTACTGTTCGGAATATTGAATAGACTCGGAATACAGGTACTGTTGATTCTTGTAAATAAACATCTCGAGTATCGGGAAGAAAACGTTGACGAAGAACGTCGTGGATTGAATTCCAAATGTGCAACACTGTTTGTTTCAATTATTGTGTGTGTCGACATTGCGCAATGATCTTATATACTCACTAAAGACATTGAGGCTTTCAGCTCATGAAAATCATAGATCACATTATCTACATGGAGCGAAATTACAATTACGAATGTAATAAGTGTGGGGGTTTTCTTAAACTCTCGAGACTTTGTTTCATCATTTTGGCATTGATTTGACCAAATTTGTGGGTACTGTACTTGAAATACTGGCTCGTTCGTCTCCGTATATTCTTCATAGTCTTTCCTTTGAATTCATTACATGTTTTCAGCATTTATTTCCAAGAACATCCTAAAGGTGTTAATAGGGTTAAGATCGAGAGACTGCAGTGAAATTTCAATAATTATATAAATGACATTTAACACGTCGACTGTCAACTATGATATAACTCGTAGTTTGAGATCTTGACAAAGACGCCAACTAGGACTTGTCTCGTAGTTTTTTATTTGCCAATTACACTTTTTACTTACAATTCAATTCGTAGTATATCAATATAAATATGAGTAGATAGCCTCTGAGAAGATAAAACAATATATTAAGACTGGCTTGGATGAACAAGACTATTTTCAATAAATGAACAAGACGACAAACATCAGATAGCGACTGACTGGATTGGGGGTTTATTATAGATCGAACCCAGCTGAAAATTATCATTATTATCATTAGCTGAAAATTATCATGGCAGTTAACATATTAATAACTACGTCCAATTTTTTTTGTAAATTCTGAATCTTTGATTTGCGAAAATTTTTCATTTGTCAGCTTTGCACTAGTGTCCAACTTTCCTGATATTTTCTCTAACTTTTTCTGGATTAGACCTCTTGGGAAGATTATTTTTACCCTCAAGCTTAAATTTGTTACAATGGTGAACTAGTTTTAGATTTTTTTTATAAATTCGCTTATAAAGTCGTCCTAACAATTTTGCACGAACGCATCGACCTTTATTTTCTCGTCAGTTTTCAACTCTTATTCAAATACATTAAAAACTCTAAATCGACTTATCTGAAGTATTACTGCAATTTCACGGGTAGTTTTTTTTTTATATTTCTTTGAATGACTTATTATATTATATTTTCCGGCTATTTTCGCATTTATTCGCATATCCTATGATTTCTGCGACTCGTTGTAGATGAAGCATTTTTTATTGTACGGTGACATCGGACAAAGGGTTAAAATGTTCATAAATTTAGAGATAATATCGGCGATGAAATATTGCAGATATTATTTATTGCCATAACTGTGACATAAAATAATCGAAGCAATTTTATGTACACTATATGACCATTATCAATTCCGACATCAATCATACGACAATAAAATGAGATGACATCCGACTGTGTTAATGCATCTAAATATGTTATATGTTAATTTTGTAGATTCATAAATGATAGTAGTTTTTGTTGTTGTTGACTATTTGATAATTTCATTGTTCAAAGTGTATCGAATGACGTATCATTTTAACCATTAGCGTGCGTTGATTTTATATTCACTGTTTCATATATAAGGACGTTTTGGGGTGTTTTATTTTTTGATTCAATAACTTCTAAGAACCATTTATATCATAATAAACATGCCAAAAACATTTTCAATGGCGTTATTACTATGAGGAAATGTTGTTGTTGTTATGGTTTTTCACAGAAAAAATAATATGTTTGAATACATAAAAATTCTAATGCTAGAGACTGTATTAATTACTGTTGTTATTACCAGTGATATTTAAGTACTTCGCTGGATTCCACAGAATCCATGCAAATAACTTCGCATTTAACACATCTCGATAATTGTCTATAATCCATGTTTATATATTCGTACTTAGCAACTTTATGTGTTTCCGTAGGAACGCTCCAAATTGATGAAAGCTCTTTCATTAATATAATTGTCTTCGTGATTTTACATGGCATTTATATAGGACAGTGTATGTATATCGATGTTGTTAGAATTAGTAGTGGATTACACATGGTATGTGTAATTAATTCTATATTAGATTACGATTCAATGTTGTTAACATGCTTTGATCACATAAGTGGATTTAAATAAATAATCGATATTTTATCTTTAGCATACAATTTCTAGCTGAATAAGTAAGAAATATGCTGCTATTAAAACCCAGTCCAAATTCACCCTTAAAGTAATTTATAACAATTATTATGCACACCTAATCGATAATGAAAGCTAATCCTTTTAGTCCACCCACAACCAATGAGCTTTACAAAGTACACAACGCTCATGGATGTCAACTTTGTATGCTTAGTACAACGACGCTACCAGTAGCATTTTAGGCTTAAAAGCTCGATGCATCGAAAGCTCTCTTAATCGCCTCCAGATACTACATTATAATGAATATCCTATCAATAAAGTGTGTTTTTAAATATCCGCTTCTAAAGCTTTGTTATTTATATTTATACATTAAATTTGGTTATTCGATCTGGATTCATATCAATAATTGGCTTTAAGAAGAATATATTTCGAATAAGCTCGATTCGGACAATGCTTATTCTTTGGGAATTTATAAAGCAAAAATTTAATAATACCGTATCCGATGAAATATCAGGATTACCTGAATGGAATTGTTGAATTCGGTAGTGCCTTATTTCGAATCAACCCCTTTTGTCCATGATTAATATCGTCCCCGCGAACAAAACAACGAATCTTCTTAATTTAGAGCAGACAATATCGCCTGTTTTGTTCGAGTCCTTTGTGCCTTTAAAATTGCCCTAATTTAATTAGCTCCCCCAAAGGCCTTAAACATATTTTTCCCAAATCCATTTATCGATTGTCGGAGACTATTTCGGTCAATTTTCGCTCGACAGTGACTGCTCAGCCTCGCGTTGTCTCCGATGCTGCTTAACTTTCTGCGTCCACCTTTGACGTGTTACAGTAAACAAATAGTGTTGTGGATTGAAGGAAAAAAAATGGAACTGTCCATTGGGAGGTCGTTTACAGGTTTCTGATGGTCGCAAGTAACGAGCAATATACGACTTATGGCTTTTTTATGGACTATTTGTCGAATCGACGTACATTGTTGTTGAAGAATTGACCACATGCGGACAAAAAACTGCTGAAATAAATTGATTTATGTTTTTTTCTGAATTGAGTTCAATGCTTTTCACTTATTCGATTATTATTTATTTAACCTTCTAGCAATATACAGATTCATAAAAAATAGTGCACTACGTCGGAAGTTTTATTGCGAATATTCACACATAATGTTATTCGACCTTCTATTTATATGATCTATTTCGCACCTAAAAACACATACACATTGGAAATTTACTGTCTTCAAATATTAAGCTAACCCGATAACTTTGTCGTATTAGAGACCATATGAAAATATTTTTCAGGAAATAATATTAACCTCGTAAATGCAAATTACCATCAACCCAAATACAGGGTGTTATACACATGGGCCGATAATTTTTTTTAGGGATTATGGGGGTCTTTCACTACGTTTTACACATAGGCCCTATGTACTAAGTGTCAGGGTTGTCGAAATAGATATTTTTTTCAACATTTTCAAAAAAAAAAATCACCAAAATTTCACTTTCAAACCGTTATAACTTTTTTAACGTCGCTGCAGATGAATACTTATATACTATAATACTTTTATACCATTCGTAATTATATTACGGAGGAATACAAAAATTCTGAACCCCGTATCTATTATATTTCATATTGATATTCCCATTGTTAGAGTCGAGGTGTAGTAAATACACCACCGGTAGGGAAAGGTTAATATAACAATTTTAAAAACATATATGTATACATATATTAGACAGTTACTGCCCCTAGGCGTCGCCTAAGCTCGCTAATTTGTAGATACGCCACTGTTTTCAAGCGTCCAGATTTCGGTGGGAATGTCTCGTTTTAGTAGCCTTCATCGTGCCGATGAGATATACGATTTCTGTTAGATAAAAATTTCAATCCCGATATTTTCGGGATTACGTTTACTAATCCCGGGTTTCACGAGCATCTAAAACTTTTCGGGATCCCGGAATTGGATTTCCTAGTCGTAATAGCACAAAATAACTGTTTTTGTATTTTGCAATATATTTTTGATCTAAATAAATCATTATTTTATACAATCTTTGCCTGGGGACGTGCCCTATTCCGTGGCTCGCACGGTCTCTAGATCTGACACCACTGTATTTCTTTGCCTGGGGACGTACCTTATTCCGTAGCTAATTTCCTTTAAACCAATTGGACAAAAAAATTGTCGATCGATGTAAAAAACGCATGCGCATGCGCTGTGCCATATTTAATGCGTGTGTGTATGAACGTAACATAAAGCCATCACTAGACGTACTATTTTATTATATATTATACAAAAATAAATGGTTCTGCCGTGCGAGATCCTCGCATATTTTTTGCAATTGGGACGTCGTTGATTATTGAAGCTCTGCGTTTCGATTCTATAACAATATTAGATGGCTTCAATCGATCGATGAACTGGACGGAACTCACGGTCGTGGATGCGTCTGATCTCACGTCTGCTTAAATGAGATATTTGTTCAATAAGTTCGTTTAAATACATTTACTTATCACAAGACAAAGGCCCACGCCATCAACTTGTATCATTGTTGATGGATATTGATTGCCTATCATTGTCTTTTGACATCCAGACTCATTCGATCCATGCCATCTTTATATCTTCTCACGCCATTTTGAAGCAGATTCATATCACATTTTCTATTCACCTTTTACTATTTCATGTTGTATGAAAAAGGTCGAAGACCAACATATCAACGTAATATATGAACAACGTGGGAATGCTTATTGTTGTCATATTTATGTATGTATTTTGGTTTTTTTAACGGGTCTAATCGAATCATTTTTACAGCCCAACCTCTTTTTGGCATACTTCACATTTAGAGCAATCTGGGCGAATTATCGCTTTGAGTTCTTCAGTGGTAATGAATAAACCGCTTCACGTACGATGTCCATTGATCTATTTCGAGAGCTATTTCAATAGCAAGATCGCGGGTCTTGAGCCAAAACTATGATTAATTTACGTCGCATAAATTGTGTCGTTCGCTTTGAACTTCTGAATTCGATTGACCTTTGATGATGATTAAACATTGGTGGATTTTATGATTCGTATCGGTATTCAAGGGAATTTGCTTAATATGCATGCAAATGCATTTTCTTCCAATCATATTTTGGGAACTGTTGAAGGTCCTTTGAATTGACGCTTACGTCAATTTACTACTTTGATATAATTTACGTATATCATAACTATTGGATTGTGTTTATTTGAATGTTAATAAAATGAGCTATGCTTTGAAATGATTCTTACCAATCAGGGTCTTTCATATTTTATACTTGGCTATTACCCAATGAATGCATTTTGGGATTGCAGGTCAAAGGAACAAGATCCGGGGACATTTCATTGTTGATTTGGTATTCAAAGCGAAGGTTTTGCATATGCATTTGTGATTTTCTTACGACCCGGAAATCTATCAGAGAGACCAATGCCAAATCCACCCAAGTAAAGTTAATGCTTTTAAAGAAGACGTTCCAAACAAAGGTGGCGCATAAATGACGCCTCAAGGAACGCCCAACTCAATCGCACCATTACAGACGAACATAAGTATTTTCATTACGGACTTCAGTGCCTATTTCTTGGTCCATAAAAAAGAAACGCCGCATTTTATCCGTAGTAATTTACGGTAGTTAAAAGGGACATACGTTACCAGAATCCAATACCGTAGCAAAGTTTTTATGGTACATGAGCACAGTTCATTACCCTATATGAAAGGGAACGATGCGTAAGTGCCACGGTTGCTCGATTCTACCCTAATTTTCCTATCCCGATGACAAAACTCTATCCCTTTGATCGAACCACTCCAAAATCTAATCAGAACTCGGTTACGATAAATAACGAATGCACGCCAAATTGGATCAGACCGTTCTGGCATTTGACCCGTAAGATTAGTTTCTCTGGATGTCCAAAATAAACAACCAAAAATGCTATATCGTTGATTGGAATTCGATTGATGCATTGATTAATGATTTGGTACAGTTTTAGCGTACAGGAATATTTAAGAAGACTGCTAGTGAATAATTATAAACATTTATTTGGAATTTCTAGCTTATAACGATGAATCTCACAGAATACAAGTATTTCGGCATTCTATTCGATCTAATGATTTTTTCGCTGTTATCAGCGAAAACCCAAATATCTGCATTATTAACATTGCGTTAAGAATTATTTTTTGTTAAGCATGAAAATGTATATAGCATTTCATAATATTAAGCTTTATTTTATCTATGTAATTAGATTGCTTCTGTAGGAACGCTCGATACTGATGAATGTATGACACGCTACACTTAACTAAACCTTGAAATTCTCATTTAAGACTTGTTCTCAACAATTTGTCTTATTTATCTTGAAATTTTGGTATATTCAGTTCTTACTACAGCCCAAATCATGACCTGACCTGATCCTCGCTTTCGAATGGTGACTCACATATTCAAATTATTAATTGAATTTCCTTTAAACAAAATGCAATTATTTCAAGTGTGCCAATTGTTTTAGTGACTTTGTTTTGATTTTAAACTATAAACTCTTCTGTTTGTGAAATTTGGCCTATATTATGGACTATGATATCTATAACACTAGGTCTAGTGGTTCCTTTTATTGCATTAGCGATACCTAACACGCTTCATCAGATATATATTTAAAAATTATGTTTGCATATTTATGATCGTTTAAAATTATGCATATTTCTGAGATAGAATCGACCCTACACTCATATTAATATATTGTCCTTCTATTCATGATGCTGATGCATTCGATTATCGACGACGACTACGCCGACAGCATAATTCATCAGATTCTCAAGCGGCAAATCCTGTGTTTGAATCAAAATGTAAATCAGTTGGAATTTCCAGACGTATCGATTCCGGCAAACATCTGCACCAAGACAAAATTTTATTATATCCTTCTACTATCGATATTCTTCTAAAAATCAGACATTCGGGTCAAAAAAATCAATCCTGAAAGCTCTCCCTTGAATATCGAAAAACATCAGGGCTTCTTTATCAAGTAGACAGCCACTAGAGTGCAGTATTTTTTGTGATCATGCAATACTTTTTAAAATTTCATAAACATCTTGGAATTCAAAGCTGTATTTAAAAATTAATCGCCATATCCACTTCAACCTTCTAATATTATTCGATTCTCTTTCACCGATTAAATTGGCTCAGCGCGAATATCAACCAGTTTTTTGAGACAAAAAGTAATTGCCATAATATTATATAGCAGATCTTATATAACTGAACGCATTATGTATTCAAAGCTTGAGATTTGTCTCAGTCGGGTTCAAAGCATAGGGCAATGTCGCATGTTTTGTAACTTCTTGGTATTTGATTGCACTGTATTCGAACCGTGCTTTGTCTCAAAGGGAAGGCTAAAACTGTTTTCTTAATCGGCCACCGTAAGATCGTTTCATTTGTGATTTATATGTGGTAATCACGACCACATGTAAGCATTGTTAATTTATTAAATCGCTTGGGTTTTCTTCGACTCTGACAATACCTTCGTTGGAATTCGGCCACCGTGCGTCTTGGAGAATCGTGTCGACCTCCAAAGCGTAAGGCCCACTGTTTGACAGCCGTCAATTTCATAATATTTGACCATTCTCAATGAAAAACGTACTAGAAAACAATGCGTATTCAGTGCAAATCGATTGATTTTGATGAATTACAAAGAATCATTTAGTTATGAGCATTCATTGACGGTCATGTGCTTGTGTTTACAAACAACCCGTATTTTCTCTTTCGATCTCGATCTTGCCCCGCACAAAATTTAATGGCAGCATCCTTTGCCAAAAATGCTTTGCATACGTTATATATATATTTTTTTGGGGAGCAATTAAATTTTCCGCTCTCAGTATGATACATTTTTGAGAAGCTATTTGTGTCATTGACGTAATACATTTTTTTACTTATAAATATCAAATCTTATACAATTTTATTTAATGTCCTTCGTTGCATAAACATCTGTAAAAACACGTTAAATGCTGACTGATATATTTGAGTTGAGATGTATATAAATTCTAATGAAGTTGAATGCGTACCAATTATGCTTTCTGTTGTTCAGTTACTTTGCTTATCAATGTGTTGCGAAAATAAAAGGACAGGGCTACCGTGCAAGCTTGCCAGTTTACTTTTGAAATGAATTTGGCAAAAGAGTGATGATACTCGTCTAATGACACCACTCCAGAACAATGAAGGGGGAATAACAAAACTCATCAACGATAAGAATGATGCGAGTATCTTAAATATCAAAACAAACGCCTGTTCTCAAGACAACACGCACTCCCACCGCAATTCTGTTGACATAGTAAATTGTGAGCAGAAAGAAGTGTTTTTTAAAAAATATAGTATTGTAATTTGTGTGTATTTACATTTATATTTTTTACTATCATACAAGTTTTATTTTGAATTTACATCATGATTTTAAATAATGCATATAGATAACATACCTATACAATAAATAAACGTTTATGAAAATGTATACCTTGTACAGTACATTCGATAATTTAAAAATAAATGGGCATCTCATCTGCAAAGAGCAGATTTAAACGTGTATAGGTGCCTTTACAGCACGACTTTGCTACCGATATGACTAAATGATGAAACGCAAGACATCCGTCTGTTTTCGAATTTCCGTGCCCATAGGGTTAATAATCTTCAGACGCAATTGCAAGCATCCGATATAAATGTTAGGATCGTAACCGAAACCACAACCGAAATAAAACAAAATAATGGTTCAAAACCCTGGTTTTTCAGATCCCAGTGTAGACTTCCAACGGATCTGCTGCCACTCGGTCTCAAATCTAAAAGTCGCTTTTTAGATGATAATTTCTAAATAATTGGTTTTATTTCGGCTTGAAAAATAGTTTGATGATATCCATTCATATACAGCGCACACTCGTACACTGTCAACATGCCTTTTTGCGCACGCATTCTAGACAACTTATATGCAAAAAGGCTTGATGTTAAATGAATATTTTTCCTATTACATTACAAAAAAGTACATATTGTAGATTAGGTTACTTTCGATTGATTTCATGTCGATGCATGATATGTAATATTACCCGAGCATGAATGCAATGCGGAACGTGTGAGGTTGTCCAAAAAACAGCAGTCCGCATAACGTCAAATTGACACACTTATCGTTGCCAACAACATTTTGCGTTTACTTTCCACACATTAAATCACTACCTATCGATCTCTTCCACGGCAATAATTAGGGATTACGAGGCTCGTGAGAACCGCCAACGCTTGAAAACCAAGGACGCAAAAATTTACGCAATTGGTCTGCTTTTTTGCATCATCATTTTTGTCGACATTGTCAATCCATATCGGTAAGCATTTGAATAAAGTTGACGTGATCGCAATGCATCGCATTAATTTCCAACCTTCGGACCTTCGCATATTTCTTCATTGATCTCATGCGTTGGTACCAGGCTCCGTGGGCTTCCTGCTACTTTTCAACTTCTGGACTGTCGTATTATTCATGCGATGCCTAATAGGCCATTAAATTAATTTGCATACATATCAACGTACAGATTATATCATAAAACATGTATCAAGTTTGCCAACAAGACTGCCAATGAAAGAAAAGCTAACTCTGCTTGTGTATTTTAATGTAAACGAACGATAAAAGCAAGCTGTTCAACTTTAATGCATTGACATTGTAAACAGATATATTGAATGGATTTTATTATCCTTTTTACATGTATTTAAGCTATGCCATTTCTCTAAGTGGATTGAAAGGAAATATTGATTAATTTAATGTCGATAGGGAGTTTTTGGCTGAAATTTGTTCATATGGGAATCAATATTTTATAGTGGACTACCAGAAGAGCTCATAATTTCATTTCTATCAAGATTTTCATATTAATGAGTACTTTTGTGAACTTAAATACTGAATGAAAGACGAAAGATTCAAGTTTTATTGTGAAACAATATTTTTGGGTGCTTCAATAGAATGAACGTTGCATAATCAAAAGTTAATTTTTTTTCTTAATTCTTATACAATCTCAGCAGCCATTAAATGTTTTATACTATGCAGAATTCAGTATCGTCCGCCACTTTACCATATTGCATTTTTTGGATTCATTTCCGCCAACAGCGTGTTGATGGTTACTTTTTATCATCGTCGGTTCAATCCAATTAACTTGTATCCACAAAGTGAATTTCATTTCCGAGTGGAGTTCATATAAAAGTCTCGATGCTTTTAAAGCCACGATATGAATTAAAACGGCACTCCTAGATCAATATACGATGATTGATCAAATATGAACTATACTCAGGCGCTTTTCTATCATTTTTCCTCTACCGCCACTTTCCGAGTCCGCCAGACTTAATATTACCATTTGTATAGTCATAATTTATAAGCATATTGCAATCTGTCCACATTCTGTTATTTTCCATCTTGACTAATTAAATTTAAGATGTACCCATAAAGATTTTCGTTTTTTAAATGAAATATTTGAATGCTCATATTTTATTTATTTTTAACATATTATTACAAAATGTAATTTACATCGTTAGATATAATCTCTCTCCACCTATCTGGTAAAATTTTAATGCCTCTGTCATAAAATATCACGGACTTTTAAATAATGCTGCATAGATCTAAAAATATGGACATCCGACGGAGCGATGTCTGGAGAATAAAAAGGATGTCCAAATGGAGAATCCGAACTTGAATTTATTGACGTTTTCTGTATAATATATTTTTCTTCCCGTCGCTCGTGTTGAAAATCTGTAAGTTCTTCAGCTAGTTGGAATAAAAGTTGTTATTTTTCTGTATAGAGCCCATGAGTTGATTCCAGCCAGGTCAAGAATATTGAAGAAAATTTGCACAAACAACTACACATACAAATCTTCATGATATCACACGAATCTTTGCACGGGTCAAATGATCCATTCAATGTATTTTTTAATAAAAGTAGTAATGGCAAATGGCGATGTGATAATGTTTTTTTTTTTTTCGTGAAATTCTGAGAAATGGTTCATTTGATATGTCGTGGTAGGTTTAGTGTTAAGTCGCCTAAAAACGACGTTTCGGATTCCATTTTAGGAAGTTCGCAGGCGTTGATGCGGTCGCATAGTTCGTGCGGCACTCATCTTCATTGTCTCCACACCTTCCCGAGTTTTTTCAGATTTATTTGAGATTGGCCGATATTTTTTAATAGTCGCTTTTGGGTTACTTTCGATTTCAGCAGTCAATGTGGCGACATTTACCTTACACAGTCTTCCACTTCCAGGGCAATTTTTTAAATCAAAATTTTCAGATGAAAATGTCTGGAACCAATTTTGACATCGCAAATATTTTTAGTGGCGCACGTTGCAGTCTCTTTTTTGAGAAAATGATGAAGCATTAAATTTCGAATAAATTCTTAACTCGGCGAAAATTGATCCATTGTAAATTGGGTGGTCAAATTTGAATTTTAAAAATTACAATTTATTCTTGATGAGTATATTTACCAAAAGAGCACAAAATACAAGTGCAGAATCTTAAGTACAACTAGTCCCCAAAAACGGTCAAGCAATAAAACGAAAACCATTTTGAGTAATATTATACTATATTTGGATGGTTAAACTTATACGATCCAGATCTTTTTAGAATCTAAGCTCCGAATATTGATGCAGATATAATCATGATCTGAATAGATCTTCGCTATCGCAATTTTAATATTTATATTGGTAATTTTATCATGTATTTTCTTTAAATATTTAGCTTTTTATTGGACTCGGCAATTCTTTTCCCCTCTTGTTTTCTTCCAAATAGACAGCAATGCTTTCTGGAGGGTTAACTTCTGCCTTAATGTTACCAATGGGAGTTATTCGGGACTCGACCAATTTCTTTTCCTCTTAGGCTTATTGTACAACACCCACTTTTCATTAACGAAAACAAAGCAAAAGCACTTCGAAATAAATTTGCTTGTCTTCAATTTTGCAAAAAACGTATTACATATTTCCACTTGATTGTCTTATTGCATTCGCACGTATTTCAAGAAATCATATTTGTTTCCTGGCATTTGATATTATTAGCATTTTACAATCGGAATATGTCATAAAACGACATGACTGTCTGTATTATGTTTAATAATAACAAAATGAGATCATGGCAGTAAATATACTATCTGGATGGAAGGAAAACAGTCACCAGTTATCATTCGTCTGGGTTAACAAAGTCAGCGGTCGCTAACCTTTGACCCGTCGGTTTTCCCCATTTCGATTAAGATGTGTTCTTTTTTATAAATACATTTGAATATATTATACAGATGCATGCGGATATACTGAAAATTGTTAAAATTCAATTCGATTTTAAATAGACAGATTTATCAGACATTCCTCGTTTGTCCGATAAATCAGTTACTTGTTTTCGAAGAAACTTGTTTAATTCGACATTTGACCTAAGCACTAAGCAGTTGATTCGATCTCTGACTCCAATAACTGTTATTTTTCGAATGTATTTTAAGAAACCGCTGAATATTTCAACGATGATATATGAAAACCTTTATATTTAGAATGTAAATAATGATTGTTTCCATATAAAAATATCTCGGGAGAGCCGTGTGCTCTATAATATCGATTTGGATCATAAAATTGATGAAATTGGCAGCAATCCATATTGAATCTCCGTGTGCTATTTTCAATGAATGTTTATTAAATCATAATAAAATACTATGCACAACGCTCACTCTGAATTCGCTGTATATTTTATGCTTAAAAATATATTTTTAAAAAGGCAGGAAAGCATTGTGGCGTAGCTTTGCAATTTAGCATCAACGTTGCAATTTAATCTACCCTGCGAGTAGATTGTTGTTCTGCGGTTGCTTCAATTCCCCCTGTGTCAGTCTTGCACAAGGGTTGATCAAATTTACATGGGACTGCTATAAAAATCTTCATTCGAATAATATATTTATAAATTTATTCAAAGCAGTTTCCCTAAATAGTACTTTAGTTTCGAGCTCATATTAGTAATTAGGCGGATACGCGGAAAATTTTACGCAAATTTTTCCATATTTGCGTCATTGGAAATAACAAACATCCATGAATATGTATACTTTACTAAATCGTTCACTATAAAAAATATCGTTAATTGTCTATTTTTCGTGGATGAAGCCAAACATTTTTGTATTGAATCCCGAAAAAAGACATTTAAAAGGACTTCAATCAGGTTTTATAATTTTAGCGCCCTTTCATAATGCATGTATTGTCTCAGCAAAAATTCTCAATCGGTTTAAATCATCCATTGACAATTACAAAAATAGAATAAAGTGTCGAGCAATCATAAACACGTCCATTGGTCACGCATTTAAATATTCGTTTAAGTAATGTGATATTATTCATTGTAAATATTGACGTTTCAATAAAAAATATATATAGAAATACGAATTATCTGGCTGCCATTGCACACTTGTCTGCTAATGCACATTTTTTGTGATTTATTAACAAGATGATCTATAATAATGTTTATTCAGATATCTTAAATTTTGCAGCATTTCTTTCATTCTGTATAAACTTTATCGTGATAAAAATGTCCCTGACCTTTTTAAATTTATTGCTTTAGCTGATCCAATTCTTGACAATACGCTTACTTCGTTATGGTTTGGCTGTTTTGTATTGATCTTATTCTGAATTTACTTCTGAACAAGCAGACTGAATAATCTTCCTCGAACTGAATCTGCTCTTTAGCTACGAAGCTGATACCTCGTTAGAGTTAATCGATTGTCTTCGACTCTTGATATTCTTATGCAATATCCAATTAAATTGGTATTTTTCCAATTTACAGGTATGAAAAATATAGACTTCCTTTTTTATTCGCTTTGATGAACCTGTTTATAATATATTCTTGATTGGCTGGATCAATTGGATATCAAACTACTGAAGAGGTTCTGATTTAAGATCATTAACCTCAGATCCTTGACGTACATTTATAGTATTTTAATTGTTACGCAAAGGCGGTGGCGCTCAGGTTGCAGAGCTCCCGCGGCCAAGACCATCGGTCGACTCTCCGTTCTTCTTACCGGTTTTTTCCATTCGGTTCGTTCAATTCCATTAAATTCGTTAATAGTCCTGTATGATCAATACTGTCATCAATATTTAACTTAAAGTCAGATTTTTTATATCTGAAATTAGCAATCAACTCAATAATTCTATTGCTTTCTTATTGGCAATGCTTTTGTAGTCGTCATTGCTGTGCTCTCCGATGACACTTTTTGTGGTCGCTCTGTTGCTTGATTGCGGTCGTGACTCTCTCGACAACTATCAATTTCCTGCAACAACGTAATTTCACCATCAACAGCATAATAAAAAATCAATTTCATTACAGAGCTCCACGTCAAACCCACCATCTCAAAAGCAGCAACGAGAAAATCTTTCCTGCCACACTATAAAACCTCACGTGCCAGCGACAAGCAATAAATTATATGCAAAGAGCTATTTACACTTGACCATTATCGCAGCTGTTATGGCATTTCATATATTACATACGAGCATGTAACATTTTATCATAAAAAGGTCGTTCAATCTGTCTCCGATGTGTATTATTTATTTTCGCGTGTTTTATTCGCTGATTATATAACGCGTTTTTCGATGCAAGGTCAAGGATATCAGCGATTGTAGCAATTATTTGTAAACACTTCCGCTTGTGATGCTCATGGTTTTCAAACTACATGCATCTAAATACAAAATGTGTGTCTGTCTGTTCTCGGTCCTATTCGGCATGCATTGACCGATCTAAAACAAACTTCACATCGTTATTGTTTAAAACCTCAAGCATAACACGCTCATGATTATTTAGCTGTTTGTAATCATCACATTTAAAAAAATGCATTAACATACTGAATATAATGTCAGTAGCTTCCATCGTCCAACGGTTAAAATGTCGTTATCTCTGGTGGATTCCGACTATTTATCATTTTGTCACTCTTGGCGATATGAATAAATTTATTTTTAAAACATGTGTTCGTTCACTATTATTGGTGAGCATGCATAGATAAATTCATGCTGCTTTATATATGTGAGCTTTGAGGATGATTCTAATATTTTTATTAGATTGGAAACTATGAAACGGGCGTTAGGGCTAGTCTGTGTTCAGCTGCGACTGAGTGAGCTTCATTGTAACGTGCGTTTGATATTTTTGTTTATAAATTTTAAAGGTATTCTTCTTGCTCATTTCATAAAATTTAACATTAATCACACATTCAGAGATGGATCCACTATTGAAAAAAATGCTCGATATATATTCCAAAAATTTCATCCTGACCAAATCCAAGGAACACCACCGAACCATATTGATAACGAGGAATTAAGGACGACCGTGGAATTCGAAGTCCCTGTGTATTCTATTAAAGATCCTGTGTATTTGTTCCACAGTCGCATATCGTTGACGAAATCCAAATTGATGATTGAGTATTAGATTATTTTACTCCATTATTGGCTTAAGTCTATTCAGTAATAGTTTTTCAAAAATTTTGGGAATTATTAGAAGTAAGCTGATGGGTCTGTATGATTTGACGTCATGTATATCCTTGTCGGGCTTGGGGATTAGAATAATCTTAGCCACTTTCCATTGCGATCCGTCCTATAGAAAATACAATAACCAAATTAATATTATAAAAGACTTTGATTTGTTTATTAACTCTAAAAATGGAGATTTAAAAAAAGACATATATGATTGCCCAATCGTTGGTTATTTCGATTGAATACAATACAAGCGATTTTTATTCAACGCCCGTTTCATAGTTTCCAACCCAATACAATCCAATATATTAATAAAAATGTTAATAATTTTATTTCATATTTTATCTCATATTATTTTCCTAAATCATTGTAATTAATGGAAGCCATTCATTTAGCGTATTGATTCAGCTGCTTCCATTGAAAATTAAATCGTCGATCGTTCCTATCATAAATAGCAGCACAATATGTTACTTCTTTAGCGTCGGTATTTTAGACCTAATTGAATTTAAGTATTTTTGTTCCAGTCCACCATCTTATATTATTCGGGAAAATAGGTTCATAATATCCTGATTTTTTTCATCGCGTTCCTGAATATTAACATCGTGCACAATGTAACCTGTCATTTGATTGTGTAGCAACATTTTTACGCCTTTTACGTATATTAAAATATAAATGACATGAAGGATAAGACTCGTTGGCATCTATTGTTCGTTGGTGTATTTTCTTCATAAATATGTATTAGATAGTATTGTCTGATACGAGAATATCAGCCCTTTTTTACTCTGAGCGAACATGCATCTATTGAGGTCCTGTCTCCTTCCTTCGTTCAACGTCAGCGTTCTTGTTATGTCAGCGGATTCGTTATAGTGTCGCTTTTCATCTCATTTTTTGTTCATTTTGAACGACGTTATCTACACAATATTGCCAACAGATCAATGTCTACTATGTCGCGTTGCAGATCCAAAGGTTGCAGCCTCAACCTTTCAAAGCATTGAAAACAAACACCCACTGCTTGCAAAACGTCGCTTAGTATGACACTTATGAATAATCACTTAATTACAGCTTTGAAGTTCAAGCTCCATACCTACAACTCGGCTGTATGACTTGAAGATGATTATATTTTTGGATCAGGAGCGAATCAATCTTCCTTGATGATGCTTAAGATTTGCCAGATAAATAATTTTGTTTTCGAAAGAAAATCCTGTCCGAGATGACCTTGTATCCAGTTTAAAAGATCACATGATAAGATGCTTCATCATCCGGCTTCAACTTCGCCTTGACCGACAGGGAACAAGATAGTTATTGATTTATTGGCCGTCATATGCATTAATCAAGCCGATATTATCGACGACTGCATTTGCTCCATTTATTGACTACTACACTGTCATGTTATGTTATGCCAAATTATCGTAAACAAATACAGTAAAATGTTGATTATCTATATATTTGCTAAAGAAATCCGTTTCAATGAGTATTTGATTGATATTCAACAATACGAATCCATTGGCGTATTACTGTGGTAATTTATTATTATATTAGGGCGTACCATATGAACGTTCGGATTTCGTAACCATAACTTTTACAAAACATGATTTATTCTATCAAAACAATCTCCATTAGTTCCAATATTTTTTAATAAGTTAAAAACCTGCTGGAGAGAGATCTAATAAATATTCTGTATAAAGCAAGATAGATTCTGTATTTAAATTCAATTGAAGACCTTTCAATCAATTTAAAACAGTCAAATTTATAAAATATTGCATAGAACCTTTATCTGATGAAATTCCGAATCTTCGTGTGTTACTACGTAATTATTAATCCGTGTATACATATATATTACATGTATTTCCGTGGAAACATAATACAAGCTAATATTTCCCACATGTGGTTCAATAAGCAAATCTGGATTACAAAAAAAAATCGATTTCCGTATTTCAAGCAATAATATTTGTATCAAGCTAAAATATCATTGCCTGACAGTGACAATGAAACATTGTTCTTTTATATTAATTTTATTTATTCAGCACAAATTGACACAATGTCTATCTTCGTCTTAACTTTAGATTTATTCACTGTATTAAATGTCATATTTCATGATACCAAGTCGCTATTGCTTCTTATTACGCACCGACAGCGTTATTCGAGATCTTCATATCGTATTTTCGTCATGCATTACTTGCATAACTTAACAATGCAATTTTTCAAGTTGCATTCTACTTAGATAATCTCAGAGCATAATCACATCGCCAACGATCCATTACAAAGCAACCGGTTATTTTATGATATGTTTATCTATATTTCCATCATCGTTATGGACAGGATCTGTGGTTGAACGTCCTGCATCTTTATAAAATAATAATTATGAAGCACCCCCGATTAGCATATCAAAGCATAAGTATAAAATGCTCGAAATTTTTTTATGGTACAATTAAAAGTTTGATTTTTTTAAAAACGCACATTCATTGTGATTCGTGTCGAACGGGTTAAAACAGGCATAGTGTGCAAATTTGTTCAGTCGTGAAACTGAATCGTCATTGGCCAATTTAAAATAAATGCTACGATCAAAATCACAAAAGCAGACATTCGCCTTTTAAATAAACATATTTTGCAAACATTAATGGCATGTTATCAGTGTTATGAAAATAATAACAAGAAAAAATGCTAAATATTAATTGGATCTAAATCAAGGCTACCGCCCGGAAAACGCAATTATATTGGTGATAACATGTATGTCTGTCTGTTCTTGCTGCCTTTTTATCGATTTATGCCAAATTTGGCACAATTGCGGCTATTAAGAGCATTCTAGATTTAATTTTGACCAAGTACTGATACAGTCTTGGATCTCTATTATTAAAATTCTATATTTAATCGAATTTCTGTTTCGGTGCTAATTTGTTTTAGGGGCTCTGTGCAATATATTAAGTCTTAGTCGTTGAAACGATGTATGAAATAATTATGATCGTTCAATAAGTTATTGAAACATTTATTTTAAATTTGTCATAGTCTGTCAGGGCCGTAACAAAGGACGTAACTGGACCGAACACTCATTGAACCGAACACCGGTTTCAAAAGCGGACCGTTTGGTCACTAACCTTGTGATCATTTCGTCCTCTTTTAGGGATTTTTGCGATATTTTCGGGAATAAATACGTACCTGGGCCCATTTGTACGATCGCGGAAGCCCCCTTTAGAGGCTAACTTACATAGGTTACTGGTGGAAAATGATGTCGCGAACGAGTCTAGACTTCCCCCCACCCATAAAAAATATATATTATGTCGTGTACTTCCAGTCGATGTTTATTTTGTGGATTTTGGCGGTTTTGATACTGGCGTCGAAAATAGATGTTAAGCCTTGTTAGTCGAATCGACTCACATTATCTTTAATAAAGCGCTTTTTGTTGTGCGCCAATAATTGGTCGATTTTTAATACAATTGTAATGCATGTCGTATTGAATTTACGCATCATCCTTGAACTGTGTATTCAAACAGGGATAGATTCGGATCAGCTGGGAATATTTTAGTAGCATCCATTTTTCGACGTTTTTTTCATCACGAACTGCGCTCGTTTCATCGATAAGATGAGAATTTTGCGCCGAATGTTCGTTTTCATTCATTATTATTCTACACCTTTCACTTCCAACATTTTAACACAATATTTGCTAGTGGTAAAAAAGCACTATTATATCACAGCGTTTTACACTTACACAATAGCTGAATGTTAGTGTGTTTTTCTATTTTAGTTTTGATGTATTTGCAGTTTCAATATTGAACGATTTTTTTTTATTGTTAATCAATTGATTATCTGGTTCGAGTCGTTTGTTGACCTGAATCCAAAGTGTCAATCTTGAAACTGTCATAAATGTGAGATCTGTTCGATCTATCTACATTAAGTGTTTGCATGATTCAAACTGAGCATGACGAATTGGATAAATGTTTTTAAATTGAATGATTTTTTTGTGAGAGTGTGTTTTTTTATTATTTTTTAAAAAATTATTTTTAATGCACTTTATATGGTAGTAATTGCATGTGAATGTTTTGCATCTGCTTGTTGCATGCAGGTCACGACGGGCTTCACAGCAACTATCCCGTAGTGACGAGAGCATCACCCAACTACCCTATCAAAGGTAAGATTATGCTATTTTTTATTTATTTTAAAAAAATAAAATTAATAAACACGTCGCTTAGAATGCACCAAACGACAGACCCAAATGCGTTTTTTTATTTATTTTTTTAATACCGCATCGATGTGATGTATCGCATGTATCTGTGTGTAGAATTTAATTTATTCAAAATATGTTTAAAAAATAGGGATTATTGCTTAAAATAGCGGTTGCCTCGATTGTCCATCAATATATTTTTAACATCACAATCGAATTAAGGCAACAGATATTTTACAATGACTACAAGCAAAAAAAATATTAGAAGTTGCGAAAATCGAATACTGTCCGAAATTTTACATGCAAACTAAATTAAAAACGACTGTATCAAATTACAATCCAGTAGTTCCCAATTTTTTTATGATCATACTACGTGACCGAAATATTTGGGCACGCTCTTCGCAATTTTAGTTTGCGTGCCCGTCTGAATTTCAATGCGAATTTGAAAAATATTTCTCCAAAAAGCACATTTTAATGTACTCGAATCGACACCCTAAAATGTCGTGTGACACCAAATTAATTGTCGCAATTTTGTTATAAAGCGCAACATTATAAATTAATGAGCGTGTATTTTAATTGTTAATTTTGAGCTTTTTAATTCATCATCGCCCAAAAGCTACCATTTGATGTATTCGATCAATTGATGGCGGCAAAATATTTTTTAGAATTAATATTTCAAACGATTCGCGCTTGAGATCGGACACTCACACGGCATGAGCGTCCTCCAACTCCTCAAGCGAAGCTTGAAAACATGCTATTCTCTATATGCTTATCTATTGTCTATTGATACCTAACTACAAATAAAAAATATGATTACATTGAGAAATTCGCAGTGGTGAAAGATGTTAGATTACATCATTTTTTAAAGGCAACTCCTATAAATATTATCGAATTTTTTTGTCGTTCTTAAAGTTATCCGTTCAGAAGCATACGCTCACGACGCTCATGTAATTAAGGGATGGAGAACAATAAACATTTTCATTATTTTTAGCTCGCATGTGATATTCGGCACTTGAGGCCTTTATCGGGGGTTGTGAGCTCAGCGAGAATGATTGAAGGTTTTCGTCCTTTTTCACTTGAAAGCAGACGATGGTGGAAAAGAAATGGGTCTTCTCGAATTTCGAACTCGATCGAAATCTACTTCTCGTCTGTCTGCAATATCCGAAGATTTCATTATCTGCGTCATTCCTGTGGCATTATTTGCTCTTCCAATACAAATATTGGATTCAAACCTTTTGATTAAATATTTGCCTGGTTCAAATTTGTGAAACCTCCGAGGCCCCGGAACCCGAGACTATTTCGCCTTATATAATATTTCATAAAATATCCGATATCTTAAATGTTGTACACATAGAGAGCGCTCATCGGCGAAGACGTCAAGTGGAAGGATATTCCATTTTTGTGCGACCTTCGACGCGAGTGTCGTCTTCCTTTATTCCCCGGGATGGACGGTGCTAAGTAAAAAGTTTTATCGCAGATTTTAAAGTGTCCTTCAGGATCCGTATTCGCCTTAATTAATTTTATTCATGGCGTGTTTACGGGACACAAATTGGAATATCTGATTATCTCCCAATTAACCCTGATTAATTACACCCCATTTTGGCAGTTTAATCTCTTGACACTTCGCCTACGCCCAATATGGCCGGATGACGGTATCCCGTGAACATTCCGTCTTGTCGCTTAATTTTCTCAAATGATTCGGCACAATTTGCGAAAATGTCGTTAATATATGTACACATTTGCTCGACGTATTTACTGAACGAAAACTAATTATTTTTGCATCTATTTCCAGGTCTAAAAGCAGATCCGTGGACCATGGCTTTGCGGCGCCCTTCGACCTGGACTCTCTTCGCTCCAAGGTCGAAGGTCGCTTTGATGCTGTCCAAAAAGGTAAATTAATCTCCATTAAATTTCATATAATCTGAATACAAAAATCTCATTGTGTATAAAAAATATTTCAGATGAGGACGAAACAATTAAAAGAATACCAGTGGCACCGATCAAGACTACCACATATGTCGTAAGTACTAATCCTTATTAACCTTTCCCTGCCGATGGTGAGAATAGTCGGCAGTGACTCTTTAAATGGGAATATCTATATGAAATATAATAGATACGGGGCTCCGAATTTTTGTACACCTCCGTAATATAATTACGAATCACATCAAAGTATTATAGTGTATAAATATTCATCTGCAGCGACGGAATTAAATAATTTGTCGGTAAATCGGGAATTTTGTTAGTTTTACTGCGTATCAACAGAATGGAATTTTATCAGTCACATTGATTACGTCCTTGATGTGTGGATTATCTCCAAAGTACAGTGTTTCTTCATTTTTTACTCAATATTCTTAGTTCTCCTAATACTTATTTGGTATTTTAGCGTGGAGGCATAAAATAAATAATTAAACCAGGGGTGGCCAACCCACGGGCCGCCTTGAATATTTTTTCGGCCCGCGAGATTCATCACACTTTTAGAATACATATTTATTTTATAATGGCTAAAGTAATCGTAATTGAAAAGTAATTATGCTTAAATTTAGGGGCAATTGTCCATTTCAGGTTTACATGAAATCCACACCTGGAAAATATGGTATAAAAATTTGGGTAGCAGCTGACTCTTCCACGGCATATATATTGAATTTACAAATATATTCCGGATTGGTTGATAATCGGAGAGAAATCGGTCAGGGATCTCGAGTGGTCATGGATATGGTTCGACCACAATACGGCACCAATAGGGGAGTAACGACAGATAATTTTTTTACATCGGTGCCATTATCAGCTAAATTATTAGAAAAAAAATTGACCCTGACCGGTACTCTTAGGAAAAATAAAAAAGAGATACCCAAAGAATTTTTGCCAGATAAAAAACGTGAGGTATACAGTAGTATTTTTGGCTTCACGCCTACCACAGTTCTTGTGTCATACGTGCCACAAAAAAAGGCAGTGATACTCCTTACTACACAATTTCATAATGGAGAAATAAATGAAAGTAACAATAAAAAACCGAACATTATTTTACACTATAATAAAACCAAAGGTGCGGTGAACACAGGGGACAAGATGACGGCAGAGTATTCGTGCGTGAGATCAACGAGAAGATGGCCTTTTCGCATCTTCATGGAGATTATAGATATTGCAGCACTAAATGCATACTTACTATGGACTCTAAAGTATCCTGAGTGGAAGAAAAGTGATAGAAGTCGCCGAAAATGCTTTATCAGAGAGCTCAGTTTGGATTTGGTCAAACCTAACATTATGAAAAGAAAAAATAATGCGTTTAAACTTTATAAACCACAACAAGCCGCTATTGAGATTGCAATGTCCCATTACCAAAAAGTATCACCTGACACGGGTATAATAAATATTACAAGCAATTCTCAGGACGGTGTATCAACATCAACAGCTTCCCGAACGTTGGCAAGAGCTTGCAAGTTTTGCTCTTCTCCAACAAAAAAAAAGGAGCACGCTAGTTTGCAGTATTTGTAAAAAACCTGTTTGCACGACACACAGAAAAACATTTTGTTCTGATTGTGAGAGAATGAACGCAAAAAAGATATTTCGTTTAATTTATATTTTTCAAATTTAATTTAATTTTTTAACATTTTATTATGTATTTTATTATTTCTTTTGTGTGTGTGTGTATTTTATTACTTCTTTTTTGTGTGTGTATTTTATTTCTTTTTAGTGTATATTTTATTACTTCTTGTTTGTGTGTGTATTTTATTTTTATATTATTACGTATTATGGAAAAGCTGCTTATAAAATAAAGAAATAAATATGGGCAATGTCAGTTACATTATATTTTTACATATTTGTGGTATTTATACGCATTGTCTTTTTATTCAATGAAAAATATGATCAAATGATTGGAAAGCACCGATCTAATCTACACGTGGCGTTTGTTTGGTACTCCCAGCTCGCATTCAGTAGCATGCAAGTCGTCTTCTGCGATGGGCCTGTCGGCTATTTACGATGTTTTTTCTCGTTTTCAGACACTTTTCAGAGCTAACATTACAAAAATTGTTACATTTCAACCTCAAATATAGTCAATAAAAGCAATATAGTTAAAAATATTCACTTCTTTCGGTTTTTAAATCACTTTCATAAACAACAAAAATGTTCCATCACCGCTGCTCGCGGCTGCTTTTATCACAGTAAGGGGAAGGTTAAAATGTTGTACTAAAAATGTGGATTTAGAACAAAATTTATATCAATAATTGGTATTTTTAATTAACGTCAATCAGCATTTTTTTATTAGGATTACATCCTACGTACCATATTTGTTATCTATTTGAGGCGAATTAATATTTCTAATTACACCTGTTTAGGACTATAGATATAGTACTTTCACCTCCAAAGCAACCCCACATCATTCGTTTTCACTTCAGTATTTTAATTGAAGCCAAATATTTGAAATTTGTACCCAAAGCAATCTATTCAGTATATTCGATTTGTTTATTACACATCCATTAAGTCCATATCACCATATCAATTTGACACAGACACAAAAAATAACATTAAATGATCTAGTTTCATTAAATTTTGCAATCAACTGACGAGCTGTAAAACAACAATTTATTTTTTAAACAATAATAAAGTGAAAATTTTGGGCGGCACGTTATTTTCCTGTTCTTCAAAGTTCCAGTCTCCTGATGTTTTCAAATGGGAAATTGCACCCCCTTGATGGAAATATTCATTTTTTTAGTAAACACGCTGATTGAAATGCTTTAATATTGCGATACTTACTTTTACTGATTTTGTCTCGTCCTGTAAACCGTCTTAAACTTCAAAGTGTAGCTGAAACACTCAATAAAGATTCTAACATTGAAAATAATAAATAAACATATTATTTATCTAAGCGTTTCCAAACTTATTATCAGTAGTTTATATAGAACCATAACAAGGGTATGAAGCGTCCGTGGCAAGTATCTATCTTGTGCCCCTTCTCCCCCCCCCCAACACCTCCAAATGTTGTACATTACATATTGACTGAAAATTTGGACACGAAAAAGCTGTGCGCAAGATGAGTGCCGCGTTTGCTCACAATCTTTCACTGTCTCGAACTATTTATTGGTTCCACTATTCGGGACCATTTCAATCCGCTCAACAAAAGTGCACAGCAAGGTGCGAAACCTGAATATAATATCCATATCCGTATTATGGAAGACTTCAGGTACGCATTAATCTCTGAAAATGCCGCAAAAAGCCCTAAAAGAAGACGGAATGGCCACAAGATCTGTGAGTCTAACCGGTCCGCTTTTCGGATCGCTGACATGACGAATGGACGCCTCCTAATCGGACGCCATACTTGAACATGTCTACAGAACGATTATGAACGATAACGAGTCAATCGGTATTGATTCATGTAAAGTAGAATGGTCAAGTAAAATAAAACCCTCTATTGGGTCGGTATTCTGCGTTTTGCGCTCTAAATCCAATTGCGCCCGTGGCAGGCGCCTGTTTTGCCATCCCATTGTTACGGCCCTATGGTTTACTTAATTGAAAATCAAAAAGTTGAACTCCAAATTATTTGCGTTTTTCTAATGATAAAAAAGGGTTGTTTATGAACATAAAAGACAACTTTTATAAATCTTGTTTGTCAAGATCAGATATAAAATAAAACATAATTATATATTATTCTTGAGTTTATAATGTACTTGTCTTATTTTAATACAGAGGTTAGTGTGTTGTCTCAGCTGTAAGACAGCTAATCAATATTACATTTACAGATCTAATAATGATAATTGTCTAACTATCTATCAAATTTGAGTGGCAATGTCCAACAAATAAATAATTGTATTTTTGTATCTATTCAATTGATACAGTAGAAGATTTTTTTCTAACGGTAAAAAAAATACATCATTTTTATTAGTAAGTTAATTATATTTCAAACTTATTTTATAAAGCCATAGTCCTGCTTTGGATATGCTATGACATATTATGATAATTTAATAACACATGAAAAATAAATGCAATTTTTTGATGAGATAACGTGAAAATGTGCGGCATCTTTTTCAATTTAATTAACCCAACGTAGCCGAGGTCTTCCGATGGGTCTGCTTCCACTAGGTTGGAAATCTAAGACGGCTAAGGGGACTCGGTGTGTCGGCATCCATGCCACATGACCTCCCCAATGGAGACGGCCAATATCTATGACAAGCGATTGGACCTCATGGTTCAGAACCTGAAATCACGGAGTGGTCCAGTTTTTTTTTTGTGCGATAGTGGATTGTTAATAATCCGTCAAAACATATATATATGAATATATAAATAATTTCTTAAAAAATACTTGAAATTCTGATAATGCTATTGGAATCAATCTTATATTCAGAAGTATATATTTTTTAACTTACAATATTGTATGTCTTTCTTTTTCATTTATGGCTTAACTGAACAATATGTATATGGTATTTTAAGTATATAAAATAATAGCTCGTATAATAATGGTGCTTGTAGGTAGGCTTATAATTTGGCACTTGGACTTTTAACTTAATCATTTTGGGTTCAAATCCTTTAGACCACTTTCTTAAAAGCACATCAAATCTTGTCAAAATGGTTAGTAGTGGTCCCATAAAAACGACATAAAGAGTTTACTACGACGAAATAATGCTGAAAATTGTATTTCATGTATATCCTACAAAGTATTCATTTACAGCCTTGATTATACGTACCTCATGATTGTATGAAGCAGCTGTTTTTAGATTTATTTGTTCGTAAATTGACATGCTTAATTACATGCATTTTTTTTTGTATGAGATGCAGCTTGATGTTCATCATTCCAGAACTCTTTTGTTATTGTACCTATTTTAAATGATGCAAACAACTGATGTCACCTTGTCAGCGTAAAGCCTATACGGATAGTAATAATATTCATGTAGTTGAACCCTGACTAATAATCAATTTCAAATAAAACTGTTCAAACACTATATTAAAAAGCGCTCTGTGTTTTTCATACGTATAACAACATTAGTACTTCACGTTCGCTAGCGGAGCTCAGACACATTTTGTATTGAATATTGAGCACTATTGCTTCTCGGCAATTGTAAATTAATAACGTCTCTTTTATGATGTTTGCTTGACTTTTTTATCGCTTCAAAATGTCTGAGGTATTGATTATTTATAAATCTTAATTTGTTATTAAATCATCTTTTTTTAAATTAGTGTATTTATCCCTGATTATTCCTTGAATTTTATCTTTTTTTGAGAAGTTTTACATCACAATATGCAGCTGAAATTATTATAATTATCTATTTTTATATTTTCAGGTACGTGATAGAGATACGTTGACATCAGTGGCAGCTCGATTTGATACCACACCTTCAGAATTAACTAAAATTAACCGTTTGGGTACCAATTTTATTTTCCCTGGACAAAATTTGTTGGTTCCTGATAAAAGCGATGGTAAATTTTCTTAATAAATGTACAATGAAAATGATAAAAATTACATGAGATTATTTCTAACTGAGCAATAATATTCACAGATGAAGCTAAGGAAGGTGATGCCCCTTCAGAAAGTGGTGAAGGTGGATCAGACACATCTTCGCAGCAAGCAATTCCTTCCCAAGAAAAGGGTAATTTAAAATTTCAACCTTTATATTCAAAATTATATCACAATGCCGATATAAAAAATGTATTTTAAACGCGCTGATTCAATATTTTTTTATTTTCAGATATTCTCGAAACATTAAGACCAGTTTCTCCTGAACTCCCAACTTCACCAGCTGCCCCCCAAAGATTTTTGAAAATCAATGTTAGACATATTACCGATGGACAGGTGCTCAATATGAACTATTTAAATTAAAACCATATGTTTATATATGATATATTTTATTAATGAATTACCATTGTAATTTTTTTTAGGGTGTTGTATCAGGAGTATTACTTGTAACTCCAAATGCTGTCATGTTTGATCCGAATGTATCAGATCCACTAGTGTTAGAACATACTGCTGAAGCATATGGCGTCATAGCTCCTATGGAATTTGTTGTCAATGCTGCAATTTATTACGATATAGCTCATATGAGAACACATGATTCTAATCCAAATATAACTAGGTGGGTTATTAAATCTAGCTATTTGCTATGAGTGATTAATTAATATTGTTTATTAAATTCTTTTTTTAATTTACACTTTCTTTTTAAGGGGTGAAAGACCAGAAATCTACTATATGAATAAAAATAATTCTCCTGGCAAAGATTCTCTAGTAAAAGTAAATATGTCTATGAAGCATTGTTTTATTTATTTTGAATTATTACGTTTTCAATTCAATCATGAAATTACACTTTTTATAAATAACATTTTCAGGATGAAACTTTCCCAGAATTGGTTACAACTGGCGACGGAGATCTGCCAGAGTGGACAGGCTCCGCAGAAGATCGGACATCAACGGAAGCCGACGACAGTGTTACCGGTTCAAGTGAAACTGGAGAAAGAGGTGGCGATGCTTTTCCTAAAGCATTTGATCGTGAACTTGTTACGCCTACAAATGCCCAGGTTTGTTTTTACACGTTGCATCAAAAATTGAAGGGTTGGATTTTTCAATGGTCAATAGTATGTTGAGTAAAAGCAATATACTTCAAGCATTCACAAGAATGTTTATATGTGCTTTTAGCATACAAATTGCAAGCACGCACATTACAATATCCCCAACAGCTTTGTTGTATTATCCATTAACCGAGCGAATACTTCAAGGTTATTACGGGTGTCTCAGATGGATAATAAAACAATGGGATTTTTGTACTTAGTTAATGATGTTAACCTATTCACGAATATTCAACGTTTGACTACAAAATATTCACACTGTCTCATCGGCTACATGTGTTGTTTATTTGCTCAGTATTTATATTCTAAAATTCAAATTTTCTTTACAATAATTATTGTTCTTTAAATATAAACAGCAGTGTATGTATAGTTGTAGCATGATATTTTGTTGTTATAAACGTTTGAAAATTCCGTCATCAAAAGCTTTGCATAATTTGTGTTATGGTACATTATAATTTAACAATTTTTCTCAAACATCAAAAAATGCATTTCTAAAAATTCCACGCTTAAATATGAATATGAAAATATTTTCAAAATTATAATGTATCAGGCTAAAATATGCTTTCGTACAATTCATAGCTTTTATTGTAGCACATAGATTGCTAGTTAGATTGTAGGCAAATATGTGCTCCATGCTACTCAGATTTGAAGATGAGTTTTTTTTATGTATATAGCTAGAAATTTGCATATTTACTTTTCGTTATAAACGATATTATTGAGCTTGATTGTCAGTATATAATTAAATTAAATTTAAATCTTAAAGTCCTGTTTACTGATAACGGAATATCGCAATTGTGGTAATAGTAACTTTTATTTTATTAATGATTTTTATTTGAAATAGATTTAAAGTACCAAAATTCTACAAAATGTTTCCATAATATTTCAATACTGAATTGCAGCCACTCTTTTCATTCAGTATATCAAAAATGCGGCGTTTAGCATTTAGCATTACACGTTTAAAACTATTTACAGTTTCATGCACATTCAAAAGAGAGTCATATTTGTCTACAACCAAATTTGTGAATATCAAATACCACATTATTAATGAAGCAAAACGATATTGGGCCAGCATCACCTTATGTTTAAGAATTAAAATTATGCACATAAACGATGAAAATGATTACTACATATTTAAGCACATTAAAAATTTTCATCAGCTGTTCACTATTCATGATTATGCAAAAATATAAATGAGTTAAAGGGTGGTTAATGTTTAATGAATGCTAGGTTTTTGTTATTTTTAAGATAATTTTTCGAGGATTTATGAAACGTTTGAATTACATTGAATTTATTTTTAAAAAAATATATCACAAACATGCACAATCGGCAAGCCTTCTTTGTCTAATTTAGAGTTGTAGTTTTAGTAGTTTAGATATCAAATTCGTTTTCTCACAGCAAACGACTGAGGAAAGAAGAAGGTCTCTACTGGACCACCACTGGGCAGTACCAAGCAAGGAAAGAATGTCTATTGACATCACAAGTGAGGTAATAGTGATGCTTCACAAATCAAAAGGATTTACATTTTCTCCTTCGTAACACTTTTACTTTGATGTATTGACTGTTTATTTATTTTCTGTTATTTCATAGCAAATTTCTTTAGTTTACTCTATTCATTTATTAGTATATTCATAACAGCTTCCATGTTTCGATCATATTATTTTCAGTATTAGGGATACCAGAAAAGATTGTCATTTTATAAATAAGCTAACTGCGATTTTATTTGATGTTTCGGCACCTATGCCTTAATTTTATAATACTTCTTTCGTTCAAAGGGATTTGAAATTAGTTAATTTTCTTATTCATTTTTAGATCTATGAAATCAAACACAACATAGAAAGTTGTATGAATAAATTGTGCACTTTTAGTTGCACACAATTCCATGCTTTCTGTAGCAAATCCTGTTTATCCTCTCAGTAAACCGTTCTTTTACTCTCTTGATTTTTTTAGTAACTAAAATGATTGTGGATCTTATTATAAAAAAAATGTATGAAATATTAACTAAACAAAAAGGCTGCTGTCGTAAAAATCATTACGAAAAAAACTAAATCAGACGAATTTGAAGAATTTGACGGCTATGTGCGTCAAAGTGTTAAAAACATTTTCTTTTGAATATTTAAATACGAATTTAATAAAATTTGTATTATAACAAAAATGATATTTTTTCTAGTACCTAAACCCTAATACTCTTCAAATTAAACCTTCCATTGAGAACAGTCAATATATTTGTAAAATATTTCATTGTAGCATCTTCTTCCTAACATTTTCTCTGCATAATATTGTTTAATTTATTTTTTTATAGGAATTTAAGACATTTTCTTGTTTTCCTACGCCTATAGGTATCCTATAAATAAAATCAATTAACATTGTGGGAGTTTTATACTTTTAATAATTTACAGTTATTGATACATTAACACATATTTTTTTAAACTCAAATTGTGTTTTATATAATAAAATATATACAATACTAACAATGAACGAAATATAAAGGAAACAATTTTTTTCTCGTGGATAATGAGAGACCAGTTTTTTAAAAGGCTTCTAAATTATAGACGATACAAAATTTCAAAACATTGCCGCTATTAATTAAATCGGAATTTGGTTCTTGGACTTGTGCATGCTCTTCTTCTTAACATTTACTATGTGATCGTATTATTTAAAAGTAACACTGCCAATACTTGAGTATGATTTAAATATTTGACAATAAAGTAAGAAATGACTTAAAAGTTTAATTGAATTTAAAAAACTTTTCTTTATAATACCTATAATTTTATTTGTTTGCATGAATTAGTAATCAGTGACTTAATTTTGTAGTGTTTCTTTATTGTATGTTGTTATGTTAGAAATGTTATTTTAGATTTGGGCGAATCTGGTAAAAAGTTTCTTTTTTTATCATCATACATATTAAGTTTATTATCAGATGGCTTTTAGAATATTAAAGGATTGATAATGATGATTTTTCAATCTGAAATATCATCGCAAAAGCTAAATTGTATCCTGATATACAATATGCTTAACAAAATGATACTTATGTTTGAGCTTTTATGTTTGTGAAAACCAGTCAAAAGTTTACCAGATTGGCATGCTATTTCATTTCATCAACCGTTATATGACAGGTTTCCACGTCTTCAACGGACTGCATTAGAGAAGAAGATACACTGGATATGATCCCCAAACTGCTGCCTCGGCAGGTTCCAGAACTTCCCGCTTTGCACCTCGTCAAACTTTCCTGTCATGATTCAGGCATTGATATAAGAGATCCTTTGCCAAATATCACCCCAAACAACACAAAAAAGGTTACAATTATCACATTTTAATTCAATGAAATTAAATTTTAAACGTCATTATCCTTTTTGTGGGATAACAGATTAAATTTCTTACAGTATTAACACTAACTGTCCTGCCGTTTTATTTTTAATATTCTCTTTAAAAAATATGTACAGCAGTTTTGATCGTTAATTAAATTTTTAATACTCATAAACAAAATTATTTTTTCTACATAAGGTATGTATTTACCTTCATATAATTGAATGGTTCCGTAGTGTTTTTCTAGTTGATTCAAACTTAGTAAATATTACATTTAGAAGTATGAACACATATTGTGTAATTCACAATACTGGCTTTTAAGTTGTTTTAATTGTAGTAGATTTGTAAAATTAGACATTTTTATTTTACCTTTATAGATATATAATCATATATTTTTAATGTAAGTATTAATTAATATTTTCCTACTCAAAATTCACTCAACGTGAAATTTATCATTAGCTAGCTTTTTTAAATGAATAGATACTTGAATGAAACCAGAGCTTTAATTGCTACTTTATAATGTTTATCTCAATATAAAAAATACATGATAATAACGAAGTTCCATTCTATCTTAAATATCCTTGTACTTCCTGATTATTACAGAAATATTTACTGAGATTTACTTTATAATAAATTATTTAAACAAAAAATGATCATACAATTACAATCAAAGTCTATTAATTTATTACTTTAACATACAAATGATTCTTTCATTAAATGTATATTTTATATATATTGTTATTTTATGTCAATAACTTAATTAATTTACTCAGATACTTCCTATAAATACTATTAACTATACGAGGCATATATCTGAATTAAAATAATGATCTAAATATATTGAAGTATAAGGATATTAAGTATAATTTTTTATGATGAAACTTTTTAATAATCACATTTTATATACTTTTTTATGTGATTCCCCTTATTATTTTTTATTCTCTCTGAAACACTTTATAAGAACAATTACATTAATGCCTTATAAAAATAATTATTATTTACGATAATAATTTATGAAGCATGTTAAATTTGATTGATCACCAACTAATAAATAATTATTTTTTGATAATCTTCTAAATATATCTATCCAATCAATTTGTACCCATATTTATCCAATTATTTGTAATTAAATGTTGATGATGTCGTACGCAGGTTTATAGTGATGCAGATATAGTTCTCTCTCAAGATTGGGTTCCTCCACTTGCAATAATGCCAGCTGCTGAACCTCCACTTTCTGCACCTCCTATGGCATCTGAGGAACGAGTTAAAAAGCAAGCTGCTGTTTCCTTTTCGCTTGACAATAATACTAGCTTGCAAGATGCTTCAAAAGAAGATCCTACAAAGGGAGAGAAGAAGAATAAGGTTCATTCTAATTTTATTTCTTTATTCAACGTCATTTATAATTAATATTAGAAAATATTTAAAATTATATAGAATATATATTATAGAATAAAGTCCAATCCAATAAATGAGACCACACACTAAAGACATTTATAGACATATTAAAATATAATACAGTGGAACCTCGGATTCGTAAGCTGAAAAAGTCGTATCTCGAAACGAGTTTTAACATAAGAAATAATAAAAACGCAATTAATTCATTCCAGACTCGAGACCTAGAGGCACCTTTTCACTCACAAATCCCTCGAAGTCTCGTTCTAAAACCACCTCATGCCACAACTTTATTCTAAAATATCAATGTGGTTTTGCCAAAAGACCTCGTAGGGTAAGCTATGTGCTCTCGGTGACTTTAAAGCAGAGTTTTAAAAGCCCCTTTGTATGCAATTTCTTGAAGTTAGATATAACTTGTTGATCCATGGACTGCAGGATGTATTGGATGGAAGGAAGACAATTTTTATAAAACTAAACTCCTCCAAAATATTATCCTATCCTATCCTATATTATTATCCAGCAGGTATTTTTTATCTCAGGACCAGCAGCAGAGTCTATCCATTCAGTAAACAGATCTTTGTCGGTCCATGCCCTGCTATTTGACCTCCACATAACAGTAGGCCTGTCCTTTCGCACTTTGCACCTCTTGAATGCTCAGATGGTCAGATGGTCTTTCATTGGTTTATGGCCTGGTAGCTTGGTCAGACGGGACCATGTTACTGAACTTACGAAACTCGCTTGTGCGACTCGTAAGCTGAAATTTTTCTCATAAACTAAGACAAAAATTTTGTTTAGTCTCAGCTTGTAAACTGAAAAATTTGTAACCAGGAACACTCATAAGCCGAGATTCCACTGTAGTTATATTTTTTCCAAAATTATTAAATATCATTTTATGATAAATCTTTAAGACTAATTTAATATAATGCTTTTCTTACTAATTTATAGATGCTGAAGCGTCTGTCTTATCCGTTATCCTGGATGGAAGGGTTAGCAGGAGATACTGGAAGTGTCGGCTCAGGCGGCTCACAAGGCTCTCAAGGAGACTCTCTGCCTACATCGGCAGATAGTCATAATTCTGGGAATGTGTTTTATAAAGTATTTAGCAGGTAATAATACATTTTTATTCCTAAAGACTAAATTTAAAACAACAACTGTATAAAAGCTTCACACCGAGTGATGTGAATTTGATAGCTACTCAACATTTATAAGCTTTACATGCAAATTTTATACAAACACAAAACATTTAAAAATGCATTAATAATTTACAATTCAAAGTTATATTATTGCCTTTATTTATGCATTTGATCTCTAAATTGTCTTCTATGAAGATATATATCATGCTTTTTTATGATAAGTATAAATCTTCAAAAACATTTTGTAAATTATCTTTGACATGATTTTTTCTATGCATTCTTGAAATGCATGTGCATGTGAAAAATAATACTTACATAACATAAATTAATTCTTAACTCAAAATAATAAATTTGAAATATTTTGTTGTTTTAAACATAGACGCCTAATGAATACATATTGTGTTGAAAAATTACGTCATGATACCAAAGTAATGTAGCATGTATTCACAAGCTGTATTAAATTTTACTCATAAATACTTTTCAAATTATTCGGAATGAAATTAAATATTCACATCATCGCTGTTGTTAGAATCAGCCATGTACAACATGCATATTCATAATGGCAATGAATCGAACTCTTCACAATCACTCACCGGTTTCAAAAATGCTTTTTTTGGAATCACTGTACTTTTATGACATATCCTCAATCACATATTGCGATGATTGATCATCGCAACTCTTCATTATGATATCACATCACCCCTTTGTACAGTTCAGGGAGCAATATGCTTACTATAAACATAAAATACAGACTGTATTTCAAAATTATATACTACAATATAATCCTGTTCTTAATATAATGACGTATATAAGAAAGTATATGTTTTTCTTTTTGTTAACGCCTACCTGCTCTGGATTGGAAATGCGTCAAACATAAAACATCTTTGCAATATATTTTTTTGAATTTTGATTATTTCTATCGTATCTACAATGATCCATCAACACCGTGCTTATTGGTCCCACATATTCTATAAAATACATAAAACAATAATGTATAGCTCTCCCATGAATTTAGTTGAATTGGGCACAGGGTTATTTTTGAATAAAACTCCGTCTGAAGAAGGAAGCCATGACTCTATGTTTCCACAGTCGGGGTATGTGACAAAAAGAATAAAAATATCAGTGTTTAAAAATTATTCCATTAGTTAAATGTTTCATGCTGTTATTTATAGTAATGAACGTTTTGAAAATGTTTATCAGTTTAGTTGTGACTTTGTTTAAACTGTGTGGATGCTGTCTTTCTCTCTTCTATGGCTCTATTTATTCTTCGCCACATGTTAAAACTCTCTCGCTTTTATCATTATTTCGAAATCATATAAATTTCTCAGTTAATCAGAATCATTTATATAAAAGCTGAAGGTATTTTTATATAATAATAGATTTTATTCAAAACAGGTAATGAACTTTCACAATGGTTTCTGATCGACTATAATGTCAATATTTGGTCTTCATTTCATCACACCGTTTATTGTGTTGCATCTTTATGATTTATAAATTTAAGATTCTCTGTAATAATATAACATCAAATTAGTTTCATAGTCATTTTAAAAAAGTATGTTGACTCTTTCACTTTCACTAAATGTATAAAAGTTGACCCGTAGACGACTCCATGATTTAGCTATCGAATTCATAAGTAAAATATGTTGATTTCAATTCTACAAGAAGAGTTGGCAAGCAGGTTTTAAAACATACAAGTACTTAGACAGTGCCGTAACAAGGGTATGAAGCGCCCATGGCAAGTATCTAACTTGCGCCTCCCGCAAAATGCTGTACATCGCATATTGACTGAAAATTTGGATGTGAAAAAGCTGTGCGTAAGATGGGTACCATGTTTTCTCACAATGGAACAAAAACAGCATCATCATGATGTTTCAATCGAGTGTTTGGCGATGTTTCACAATAATAAGTTTGAGTTTTTGCATCAGTTTAGGATGAAACATAGCGATCCTCCACTGTCCCGAACTATTCGGGTTGGTTCCGCTATTCAGGACCATTTCAACCCACTCAACAAAAGCGCACAGCAAGGTGCGAAATCTAAATTTAATATCCATATCTGAATAGACACGCACATTCTCAAATTCGAGTGGCCACTTGCGCTCTGAGCGCGGGATAGAAACTAGTCAGATTTTATAACTTAAAACTAATAGGCTTCCGTGATCATACAGATCATGAAAAACCCCAGGTACGCATTAATCCCCGAAAATGCCACAAAAAGCCCTAAAAGAAGATGGAGTGGCTACAAGTTTCTGTGTGTCCAACCGGTCCACTTTTCGGATCGCTGACACGACGACCCGAACATGCCTGCATAACGATTACGAACTCTCATTACAAAACGAAGTGGTCCGAAGAAGACTGATCGGGTGGGTTGTTTAAATTTTAAAACCGGTCAAAAATATTGCTATCTTTATTTTATTGCGGGTTTATGCTGGCTGGGTCTGCCCAATGTTTAAGCGATAACAAAAAGAGGTATTAAATAACTTAGTATATATTATAAAAAAGATCAATCAGTGTTGATTCATGTAAATTAAAATGATCAAGTAAAATAAAAACCATGTGCAACTCTCGACTGGGTTGGTATTCTGCGTCTGCTTTGCCACCCCTTGTTACGGCCCTGTACTTAGAAAAATATGTCAATGTTATGAGAAACGGCCTCTATGAGAGTCGCAAAAGTAAATTATTATGCTTACTTATTATGAAATTAGTTTATAAGTATTACACTTTATTAAAAATATGTTATTACTAATGTTGGTCGCTAATTCAATATAAACCCAATATATATATATAATTCTTAAATATCTTAAATGTGTCACATGTTTCCATGGCTCTTGGTTCACATGTTTCCATTATTCATCAAAATCCTATCAATATGATTTGTTTTTAATAAATCGATACAAACTTTCAACAGCTTATTATATTCATATAGCATTTATCACAAATCAGAATCTTTCATGTTTTTAATTTATTTGAAAGATTTTTATTTTACATCATCTACTATCATGTATCGTAAGAATATTCTTAAATTCGATGTATAATGTCAGCACGCTAAAATTAACATAAGTGTAATCCAGCACATTTGTGCATGTTAAAATCCACCCCCGCCCTGACTAAATATGAACTATTATTAAGTATCAGTTTATTTTTTGAAATAGTAATAAATAACTTTATACAATTTCACTTGCATGCCCACTTCCATAATTTCTCGATTATTTAAATAATGGCTTAATATTTTAAGAAAATCACTTTACATGTAATGCAGTGCACTTAATGATGTAACATAATGTGTTAATATCACCAAACTCCTCGAGAAGCATGCTGGATAATCCGTGCATATAATTAATCATAGGGAAATGAATATACGTCGTTTATGTTGTTATTTATTAATGATAGTAATACATGTGTTGTGAGAAATCAATATTAACTTCTCAGTAAAAAGATCTAAATTGCATGTTGTTTGCAAAAATGTAGAAATTGCTTATACGTCTTTTATTTAAAAGATATATATGGATATTATTTTATTCAGTTAGTCTGTGTTTACGTGATTTTCAAGAATCTTCCTCTTTTTCTACGATACATGGATTTTAAATATCATGTTTTCTTCTTGTGATTTTCAACTACATCTATTAGTTTCTTCAGTGTTCAATTCTATAAGATTCTTTCAGTCATATATCCGATTTATTTTATTTATATCGAGTATTAGAAAAAATATTTACAAATTCAATATTACAGACGGAGTTCCTATGGTGGTTTTGGAAGAACTGATAGCAAAAAAGTGCCTCACAATACACCTCCTCGATTAGACTATCGCAGCATGGTATCTGTAGATGATAAGCCTGAGCTATTTCGCTCATTAGACAGTTAGTAATCTTATATTATCTAAAATTTAATATTTTATTCAATCATTTACCAATATTAAAAAAAATGTATTTTTGCAGAAATTATACCTCGACCGGCATGTTCTTGTGATGATCCTCCGCTTTATTTGAGATTGCGAATGGGACGTCCCATCAATAGAACTGTCTCTCGATCCACACCTTTCATGTCTTATGGAAGGAAAAGGATGCGTCCTGAATATTGGTTTGGTGTACCACGGAATAGGTATATACATTCATATTTTTAAATATATATAAATAACCTGTAGATTTAACCGCGATTTAAAATTTGGACTTATAACACAATTGTTTAGGATTTCAATCGGCACACTTTTAAAATCATGTTAAACTATAGATGTTTCACGTTATTTATTCATTTTTATTTTATAATTTTCAGGGTTGATGATCTTTATAAATTCCTTAACCACTGGGTGCCTGAATTATATGGCGAATTGGGAGATGTTACCGAACGAGGATACATTCTAATTGATAGTGATACAGAAATGTCTGATGATGAAACTGCCACTCCAGGAATAAAGGTTGTATTTTGTGATGTTCTCTTTAAGGGGTCATCTCACTTTATCGCGTCAAAAAATTCTCGTTTTTTTATTTCATTTTTCGAAAGGAAATATCTCTAAAGAAGTCGTCCATAATTTTGGTGAAGAAATTCTGATTTTTTCAATGTTTTACAGCCATTTTGCATAATGCGCTCGAAACAATCACTCCATCCAGATTGCACCCCAGCGGTTCTGAGACCTGTACCTGCTTTTGTTTGTAGGACAGAGGTTCCTATTGAGGACCTTTCTTATCTTTGTTCTAGTAAGAAGCAAATGAAGTCAAAACAATTTTAATACAGACTTAAAAAAGCTGAATAAGCCAGTGGAAAGTAAGGGTCAAAAAATAATGAACTCTGTATGAATAATTTTTTTAAAAAATATCTAATTATTATGGCTTAGCTATCAGCAAATAATAAAAGACTGAGGTAGCTGAAGAATTTTTTTATGAAGCTGGAATCGCTGATTAGTAGTATACCTCCCTTTTCAAAAAAAAATTAGTACTCAAAATTTTAAACGCGTTTTTCTCGAAACGACATTTTTGCACGTGGTGTGGAAGGAATTTTGAAAAACCAAGTCGCCGATTGGGATGAAATTTTACGAGCTTATTTAAAATATATATGGCTATGGCAGTTCGCAAAACCAGGTCAAAACGTTTATTTTATCTTTTGTTTTATATTAAAAAATACCCCCGAAAAAAGTCTATTTTTCCAAACTTTTTTCAAACCAGCGCCATTTTGTTACTTTTAAACAGAAACTGTTCATTAACGCTACTGCGATAGCGACACATTTACAGATTAAGAATCTTTTTGATTTTTTTGTTCCAAGTAAGCCTGAATGAAAAAATTGTTCCACACCATGGACTTTTTGACATGTCATTTTGATATTTCAAAAACGATATAATATATATTTTTTGTAAATTATGAATTTATTTTTTTAGTATTATATAAAAGTGCCATAATAAATCTCAAAAAGATTCATTTCATTATATGGTGTATTTACTGAGAAAAAAATGTTAAAAATTGCCTATTTTTTGGGCCGTCAAAGTGAGATACCCCTTAATACATAATATTTTTCAACGCATATTTTATGAATAATTTTTATCAAAATTTATGCAGGGTGAGCGTTCAGACAGTCAAGGAGATATGGGAGATCTTACGCGAGAATCCTGGGAGGTATGTTATGCATTTTTTAAACAATAATTTATTTTGAGAGACTGTGAATGTTGGTGTTTGCATTTATTCTTAAATTTCCAATAATAGAAATGATGGTTAATAAATTTACATCTGTGTATTGTATCCTATTCTTTGAAAATTGTAATACTCTTGATAATTCATATGATACATAAATCATTCATTATTGAATCATATTTTTGTCATGAAATTCTTTATTTTGATTTATCATAATAGTTGTATACCTCATAAAAAGATTTTAATCTTAAAGATAAGAGGCGACCTTTCGATGTAGCTTCTATAGTGATTCACTGATTTTAAAGAAATCTAATAGCAATCTACCAAATCAAGAAATATATTTAATCGATTAGATTCGTATATATATTATTATGATATAGCAAAATAATGATTTTACACAAACATTTTTACACACAAACAGCGTGAACATGTGCATCATATACAGTTTTTAAATATTCTTCGATAATACATATATTTACCAGTTATTTGATTTTATGTGATAATATATGGTATGTATTTTTTTGCGTTATTGGTTCTTAATTAAATTTATCACTGGCATTCCAAAACATGCCAAATTTTACATAATTATTTTTGAATATTACGGTTATAATGGCTTAAGAATGGTTAATCAATTTTTATTAAATTAATAAATAATGATAAAACAGTATGATTTAAATTTTTATAATACTATGTAATTCTTGAAATATCTTATATTTTAGTTTCACAAAGCATAGGATTAATTTCAATTATTAGCCTAGTGTTGTATAAATATTTGATAAATATGCTATGTAATTTTAAATACGTCTTTCAAAAGCATTGCCATGAGCATGAAATTCTAAAACATTTCGCTGAAAACATAATCTGTGTTTATTATCCATATATTATTTATTTCGATTACAAACTCTGTTTATAACTTTTACACCATATTCTCAAAATATTGTCACACTCCGATACTAAACAATGGTTTTGAAAGCATAAATTATAAAATTGTTCACATATATTCAACTATTCACCATCACTCTCCATATACCAATTTCTATTGTACAAATTATTAACATCAGCTATGTTATATTATATATATAATACAGTATATCAATTATATTCTAAGAATTTATACCCTAGGCATATTTTGTAGATTGAATCTAATTTTTCACAACATGCTCATACGATCAATAAATATTTTGACACTCCACAGTTATTCCCTAATCACATCGTCGCATTAATCATCACCAATCATGATCATTGAGAAATATCATGAGTTTGATTGTTACTCAAACCCTCCAAAAATTATAAAATCATAAATTAAATCTCTTTTGTGGTTGTGTGGACGATTAGTTGTTGAAGGCGCCCTACGTCAAAATCTACTCCATTCTCAAGAGTCAAGGTCTATCCGGAGATTCTGATGAGCATTCCAGAGATGAGGTTTGATGTGACGACCAATGTGTCAAACTTTCCCTCAGTAGTGGCAAATTCAACCTTTCACCGCCCCGCGACCCCTCTTGCGTGTTCTATATTATTTGTATCAATGTGCCAAATGAAAATATAATTTCAGACGAAACTCATATTTAATCATATTTATTTTCGTACATATAAATAATAACATTTTTTAATAACGATGATAAATTATATTTTAATTGGCCATGAAATTACGATACAAATGTGTGGAAATCCCATGCATGCTTCTATCCAAATGCCGGCCATGTTATGTTTAGATGAAATCTCCAACGTCATTGATGGAACTCTATTAGTTTTAGATATAGTTTTTTTTTGTAAGCCGATATCTCTGCCAATCAAAAAAATACTGTTTATTAATTACATTCACATGTTGAACAAAAGTATCTAAACATTTAAATGCATACGTCTTTTATGCATTATTTTATGATTGGCTGAGATCAAAGCGAATTGATAATTGTAGTAAATTTCGACCCCCGAATATTTCATCAGGTCCGTGACTAATAAATATTTTTTGTCGCATTCACTATATATTTACTACACATGCTCATTTTATACCGTTGTCGTGGATGTACTTTCGTTTCGTGCATTAACTTTTATGAGATGATTCAAAGTTTGATCTTTTTTGACGACACACGGCTGAATGGGCATGATATACTATGTGTTAGTTGAAATATTTATGTTCGATGCACCTAATGTCATTAATTCCCTTGTACATTTATCTGTGGAATGTGTATAGATTTTTAGTGAAATCAGCACCGCCTTCATAGAAATTCTTAGATATGGCTCTTGACGCACACTTTGTCTTTTATATATTGTTCGATGCAGATGTGAATGGAATATTTGTAATTATTTTAATTTTATTTTTTTGTTGTCTGACAAATATCTACTTAGAGTGATTTGTCACAGTACATTGTAAATTTACATATTTCTCTATGCATTCAGCATTTTAATTATTTACAGTCTCGTTCAAGAGTATTTTGAGGCTTTCTCTATGATTGAGCTGAATATTTATAATCTTATACTTATATTTCTATATCGACTCTTTAAATGTTATTATTTACAATATCCACACCATTGACTAACTATTTATTCGTAACGATAGACACACTCATATGACGATTGTTCAAATTCAATCTTCTTTTTTGTAAAACATAGATTTTATTGTGCCGAGGAGAAAGTGTAACGCGATGAAATGATCGCCTAATTTTGTTCAATTTCAAGTACGGACGTAAAGAAACTTAACGACCTCAAATGTCCTTTCTTGTGTACTTCATAAGTTGACTTGGAAACAGATTGAGTATCCTCCAATGTAGGTCGCGGCTACTTCCTTTCTATATACAGGGTACATACCTCTCAAGTTTATGCCGCATGCCAAAAATTGAACAAAAACTTTATCTGTGTTTTTTGTGCCGATCCCAAGCATAATTGAATATATAATGTGAATATTTAATTATATTTAAACTACATTTTTACTATTTAAATAATATTTTTCCCATCGATCAAAGAATCTGTTAAACTTTATAATGATTCGGAAGTAAAACAAATACTATAGCACCCGTATGTAAAATAATATGTATTATTTTACATTATGTTTATGTATTGTATCATTTTGACGACATGTAATACAACAATATTTATTGTGTTTGATAACAATTTGGCAATGATTTTTAATGACGAATCGTTATCTCTTTGGCAACTTCATTCATTTATTGTGTTAGGTCATGGCATTTCTAAGATAGGCATTACTATATTAAGATTTGAAGAATAAAATTATTTTCTTATATATATTACTGATAAATATATTATTTTAATGCTAGGGAAGACATCTTAATTTGACAAAAATCTATTTTTCGTTTGTCATCTGCCTTCCTGCTTTTTCAACCGGTTTACAATCATTTGCAATGGTTGATTTTACATTATGATTGTTGGACTCTTTCATTATTTCATTGGTTTATGAATAATCCATTGCCACGCATTGATGAATATTGGCTATCGAACAAAGTCAAATGACATTGTGATCAAAAATAATAATGGCAATTGTGGTGAAACAAGTGATAGTGCCGTCATATGTATGTCCTTGGATTTGGATTCGACAATTAGTGGAAATGAAGTTTCAGCACATGATTAAGTGGTTACATTGTACTCGACTGGGTGACAGTCCGTAACGGGCTCGTCAATTCTTTGAAATTTTGAATATTGGCGTTCATAATTGGTACGAAGATAGAATTATTTTTTTGAATAATGAGTCTTCCTATGCTTAGGATTGGACGTAGATGACTGTCAGTATCTTCCAGAATAAGCATTCGACTAGTCTTCATTCGTTTAATCTCTCATTGACGTCAACGCTTATCCAATCTTTTTTTTCTAACGAAAATTTCAATTCAACAACGAATCGATTAGTTGTATTTTCGAAATTATATGAGCAAAAAGTGTGCCTTTGATAGAAGCTTAGTAACATCATTGGGATTTTACATCTTACATATGATTGACAAAAAATGTAAGTATGCAATACAATGCTAAAGCCAAACAATAGCATATATTCAGTCATCTTTTTTAATGTAAATAATTAGCATCGCTCTCCAGTAGATAGCAATATATGTTCATGAATTAAATTCAAATTATATAACACAGGTGGCAAATCATATCATCTTCTTGCGCTCATGATTGATGTTGGAAAAATAGGAATAGGATCCGCTTTGATCGAATACATAAACATATATATACACCAAATATATATGAAACGGCAATATATAATTGTTTGCAACTTTTTGGTGTATGGTATGCTTAAATTATAATATAGAACTATTTATTTTATTTTACTTATCATCGATGGTGCTCCGTCAATATACATACTCATGAGTTTACTGTAATCTAATTTTATATTTTCAAATATGTCTGATCATCTTGTATCAGCATGCAATGACTCCAGATAGGCGAGTTCTTCAAATACATTAAAATTATCATAAATTCCTTTTATAAAAATGCTTAACTTAACCACGTTGATTCATCCAAAGCTAGAGAAATAACGTACAAATATATTTTGCCTTCTTCTGATGTCTTTCTTTTTCTCAGTCACATATTCTTTTCGTAGCTCAGACCCAAGAATGAATTTCATTTTTGCTTTTATTTCAATCTGATGCTGTGTTTTATAGTGTCTTTTAAGGTCATGTCCTGGAGGCAACGGCCGTACAAAAGATTGGATGACTAGATGCTCGTCATATTTTCATAGTCATAGATGACTCATGGTTAAAATTCAGAAATGCAATTTGTTGGAGACTATTTATTGTATTTTGCTAAATTGAAATTGACAATTTAACGTTCGTCTAAGTAAAAAGAAGTTGACGAGTATCTTTAGTCATTTATAATCTTGGGATGCACCACATTTGGTGTATGGGTCATAGGTTGGCCACCCCTGAATAATGTATGTTAAATCGATTTTAGATCATCGTTGGTGTTATGTTTCTACATTATCGCTTAAGACGTGATCTTGAATTATTTTTCTCGGCATAATTTCGCTACATTGTATCCAAGCGTTGGGAAATTTGCATGCGTTGTGAAAGTCTCGTTGGAAGTTATGTCACAACCTTCCTTTCTCTTCGGATTTGAACTTGACATACAGCCACACCACCACACGAAGACGTCGTCGATGTCCAACCATTAAATAATCCGCTGGTCGAAGATAAGTTGACGGCCTTGCCACTTTGGATGTGAAGCCAAGATCAAGCTCCGATATCGCTTTGGATAATCTATAATCTGTTGAAAAGCACGAAGGTGAACCATATGTTTATGCAGCGATCTCGGACAGCATATTACCTTTTCGTCCAAAAAATAAATAACAAACCTTCGCATAAAAGCTTCCAATGCACACGTCGAAGCTGTGCTCTTTCACACACATTGTCTCGGGTCTTTTCGAGACAAACGAGTGGAAATCTCCACAATTTTGTCTCCTAAAATGGAGTTATTCGCGCTTGATTAAAAAAGAAAATGTCACATAGGATCACATCAACTGGACATATTACCTCGTCGCAATGCACTGCATAAATTACTTTACAGTGCTATTCGAATTAGTTAATATACAGAGAATATGGTTATTTTTAGATTACAACCATGCTATTAAAACTATAGTGTTAACAAGGTGTACGATTCAACGGCTTATAAATAATTATTTTTTGCCCTCGTGTGACCATCAGCATATCCCAGAGATCAAACGCAACCCGAGCATCATTTTTTTTTAATCCAGTACTTCATTAAACTATTCATGATGTGTTTATTATTATGTTCGTCTTGTTGCTATATAGAATTTGGCTTGAATCCAATGACGAACAACGAAAATGCAGCTATTTGGCACGATCGAAATGGATCTGATATTAATCAAAATACCGCCCGATTCAAATCGTTCAGATCCATTTGTCCAATTGAATGTTTCGCAAACACAACAAAAATAACGAGGACCTTACCAGATGACCCTTTTGGATGCTAACCATCTATATATCGTCGATTTTGAACACCCAAAACGTTTTTTTCTTGTTCTCAACACTAATAGCGTTCGAATGTTGTTTTTAGTCTCAGTAATTTTGTAATAAATGCATGCAAAAAAACATCATTTTTTGTCATATGCTCATACTTTGTAATTTGTTGTCTGGGACCGGATTTTGCTGTCGTTTATGGCATTTGTCATTTTGAAATACAACTGGAAGTCAACTTTGTCCAACGGTTGATGAGCCACAGGATGTCAATTATGTGGGCTTGTTTAGCACACAATAATTCAATATTAATTTGGAAACTGATCAGTCATTGAAAAATGTCTTCAAACACAATCATTCAATCTTTGTGAAAATAGATACATTTTATAATTCGTGCAGAAACAGACTCACAGGGAGAATCCATAACTTCTTCAATGTTTCGACAATAGTTGCAAATGGAACATCTACAAAACTGAAAGATATAAATTCACTTATTATAGTATTATTGTCGATGATATAAACTTATTTAATAATTTCACTAAAAAACTTTGGGTTTTTCTGATTAATCGAACTTATATCAAGCTGTAAATTCGATGCTATGGAAAGTAGCGTTCATTAGCCAATGATCAAATTTCCAAATTTAAAATTCCAAGCAGACACATAGTGTAAAAGTTCCACGCTTTCGATTATACGAAGAGAAAATGCTAAAATTGTCACTAAACGATCGCTGCTAAAAATTGCAATCTTCCTCTTTTCGCAAGTTAGTTATTGAAACGATTAAATAATGTTTTTCTATCGATTCTAGAAAGAGCAATATTAGCTACTGTGTTTGGTTCATAATTTTATTAATTTGTTAATTTTTGAGATTATATTTCGGTAACTATGTAAATGCTGCCATTGACTTCCATGTCTTCTTGAAATTGTTTAAAGTTCGTTAAAGTTAATTAATTAAGTTAAGTTAAGTTAAAGTTTACGTTCTACGTTTTATTTTTAATCAGGGAATCTATATTAAATATATTTCGAGAACAGTAAAAGATACCAGAACCATAACAAAGGAGTGGTAAAAAAGGCGCCCGCCGCGGGCGCAACTGGGGCTTAAGACGCAGAATACCAAACCCGGTCGAGAGTTGCACATGCTTTTTATTTTACTTGACCATTTTACTTTACATTAATCAACACTAATTGACTCTGTCCGTTTTTATAATATATACCAAGTTGTCTAATCACTCTTTTCTTCGTTATCGCTTAAAAATAACAAAGACAACAGTATTTATGACCGATCGTAAAATTTAAACGACCCATCCGATCAGGCTTCTTCGGACAACTTCGTTTTGTAATGAGAGTTCGTAATCGTTATTTAGACATGTTCAGATCGTGAGGCGCTCATACGCAAAGTCAGCGGTCCGAAAAGTGGACCGGTTGAACACACAGACCTTGTGATCACTCCGTTCTCTTTTAGGGATTTTTGCAACATTTTCTATGTTCTTCAACCGAATAAACGGCTCGGGGGCGCAAGTTATATACTTGCCACGGCCGCTTCGTACCCTCGTTACGGCTCTGAAAGATGCTATACTAAATAGTATAAAACAACGCAATGGATAATGGAATACATTTCAGTTTTTCAGCTTCCCCTTGAATTATGTGCGCCATTTTATTGCTACTCTAGAGTCTACTTCTTTGGCGTACCCTCAACTATCACTTTGTTTATCACTTGGGGTAAGCGTACCCCGCTTTGGAGAGATCTAAGAATACGAGGTACGCGTATAACGATTCAGTATAGTATTTTTAAAGGAAACTCCGATAAAAATATTTGCATACAAAAACGTCAGCATCTTACGTTTCATATTGACCGAAGAACGATAAGAATTTCCATTCTTAAAAAAGTTAATCTGGCTTTTATTCACACAGCTCCCGATTTATTTCCTCGGCATTCAATAAACTTATTTGCATGGTCGAATTTGCTCAATATAAACATTATTTTCCGAATATTTTAGGCTCCCGTTCTATTAGCACGTTCTATCGACCGTTATTTCGAGAAGCGCAGAACCATCGACCACATTTTTAATTCCGCAATTACCGTGTCATCTCATCCGCAATGGACGTTACACTCATCCAGGATATGAATAACTGTAAATTGATCGTCTAATCATCAATTGACATGTGGTGCTATCTCCATGTGGTGTCGAAAAAGGTGTCGCGCTGAGTTCAGCGACCGCGGAACGATGCATTTCTGCATTTTGCAGCATCAGCTGAGATCGAATTATTGCATTATTGTATAAAATCGATTGCCGAACAGGAAATGTACGACAATGTCTCTTTTTGCTATTGAATCATTGAAGCTATTGAATCGCATTTGCGAGACGACCTTTATGATCTACAAATAGCAGCGGATGAATCGATCCGACCGCAAGACCAAAGAATCTGAAGAGTTAGTTAACATTTTAAATATTTGAACTTAGAATAAGCATTTATTCAACGACGAATCAAAATTCTGCTATCATAATCGTTTAATCTCTCTAAAAATAACATAAAACGACCTTCGTATAAAAAAATAAGTCGGTCGGACGCTCGAATTTGGTTCCATTACCAGTTAATTCTCTTCGCCCGTTCATAATACTCGATCTTTGGAATTTCCAACTATATTCTGTGCTCAACATCTTCCCCAAGCGTTAATAGCATTTTAAACAAGTCATGTTATATACATGATTTTCTTTATACAAACGCATACATATGATGATGGCTGTTTTTGCTCAAAATATCCCAGACGCAGTCTTATATATAAATATTTAATTTTATTAAAGTAATCTTTCACGTATTTATATAACCGATGAATACTTGACTTCAACTAAGGATTTCCCATCTAATGCACACATTTTTGCACTATCTGTACGCTTGGCCTTTATTATTTTATCTTTAAAGAGGCATGTAAAATATTCTCGACAACCTCATACGTACTGCAACACAAAAATGCATTCAATTTTAAACTCTCTTGTGTATTACAAAACATATTATTATTCTCAAAATAAAAATATTTCGACCAGTATTAAAATGGCGCCTGATATTTTCGCAAGTATGCTGATAAACGTATTGAAAATATCATTTTCGGTATATTTATAAATAAACTTGGCTTTCAATACGAACAATTCGCAAAATAATTTGGAACAAAGAGTGACCATACGAAATCAAGAATTTGTTCAAGTCATGATTTGAAACATTGTGGCTGCTAAATCTGCAATATCTTTTACATACTTTTACAATGTTCGTCGATAAAAAAATTCAAATTGTTTCATTTAATCAATCAAAGAATGCAATAATTTCATACAATTCGTTCCGATAATGTGTTGATAACAATTCAGCATTAACCGCAAATTCAGGAAAAACGTGTTACTGTTAAAGCAAAACGTACTTTTTTACAACCAAAATTAAATGGATCGACAATTAATTACACTGAAAATGGACGTTATGAATTTTATTTTATGTATTAAGTACAGAATAAAGTGTTGTAAAGTACAGTGTATCAGATCCTGAACACTTATATTATGAATATTTCCGATCGATCGTCTCAATCTGGTTTAGACTAAATTTCTGGATATTAACACATTCCCGTCGGGTTGCGCATTGTATTTATAAAGATTTGCAAAATTAAAAATCAAAGAAAATATTTAGGATACGTTTAACCAGAAATCAAAGTATTTATAGCGTTAAACCCTTTTCTTTAAACCGATGAATCACATGGCTAAAGACGTTCAGGTACGTAATCCGATGGAAATGTGTTAAGATGTAAATAATCGAGTCGATTAATATTAGGTTTATCGATTTTTAAAATTCTCTAAGAATATCTGTCAAATTGACGGGGCATAAATTTTGGTATACACTTAAACCTTTTTTTGTGCGGTGGATGCGTTCCGTAGAAAATCGCACAAAAAGAAATCTCACAAAAAAAGCTATGACATACTTAGAAAAAATGAAGATGCGTTCCATGGATTTTAAAAACCGCATAACTTTGAAACAGCTATATAAAAAATATCCAAAATCGCATAAAAAAAGTAAATAAAAAACAGAAAAACAATAAGGCAATTAAAAACTCACATTTTTGGTAACATTTAAAGGACGTCTTGCATCATTGATAAAATTTTATGGATGTCTGACATCTGGCATCTCAAATGCCTAAAATATGTATAAATACGTATATACGCCTCACTAAAATACGTATAACTCCATAAATGGTTGGAATTTTGGAACTTCCTTTGGAGAATGTATTTTTAAAAGTCGAAACATTGGAAAAATGCAAAGAAACGAAATCAATTTTTTTCAAAAATATTAACCAGAATAAAGGGCGTGGTCGTAATTCAGCTATAGCAGATGCAATATGATTTACACAGTCCCAAATTATTTTTTTCCAAATTTCGGTTAATGTTGATGATTTATTTCCTATTTTATCCAAAATATCTCGATACGTACTCTTTTTGAAATAAAAAAAACTACTTTAAAAAAAACCGCATAACTTCGAAATCGCACAAATCCGTGTTATACAAGGTTTGAAGTTCATACAAAATTACGATTCGCGTTCCAAAAAAATATCGAAGATATTTTACATAAGTATGTACTAATTTTTTCTAAATAAACACATAAATTTACGAAATTAATTGAAAAAAAACTTTAATAACATATAATATACCATTCGTTCATCGTCGCCATCATTTATAATTCTATGCGTTTTATTCTTTTTCGAGATCTATTGTGGGTTTCCATGGTCAGAGAACTCTGGAGTATTTCTGGCTTTAGCCTTCTAAAATTCGGTAATAAGCGATTGTCTGCTTTTAGCGTATAAGTCTTTACGTATTTAATTATAAGGTTTCAAAATGTTGTAATTCTCTCTTGAATTACATTTTTTTTTAAATTTTAATGTGAAATATGTGTAGCTACTTCGCTGCCACTTCTTTCTGAGTCATTAATTGTGGTAGATTTGTTTAATATTTCGATTCATTCATCTTCGTTCAACATACGATCCTACAATATTTCTTGGATGTCATGAATATCCATGTCATCAAAACCTTCTCCACCAATATCATGACAAATGTTTATTGTCTTTTGGTATTCATCTTCTATTAATGGCAAAACATTCTCTCCAAAAACTACTTTTAGCCACAGCTTTTTCCAATAAGAATTTAAAGTGGATTGTTAGGGTTGAATTATAGATGTATGCAATTCCTGGATGAATGAAGTGTGCTCACAATCTGAAAACGATTATAGAATTTTCACACGAATTGAATGTAGGGCTTCACAGCAAACAGTCTAGGTCGTTGTTTCACCACTGCTTCGCCTGCAGTCAGCTACTTCTTAGATTTGAAGACTCATCACCTCCCATCAGCATTCCGTGGGTGGACTCCTCGTTCTGCAGTTGACTTTTGCTGGCCCGTAAAACCACCGATCAAAAGTTAAATATATCGTTTGTGGTGTTTGCCAGCAAACCCAGTGTTCGTCAGTTGCCAGTAGCAGCTACGGCAGTCAGTCGCGCGTTTCGGTTGCCGTTGTCACGTTCTTCAAGCCCGCCTAAAAAAGATAACACGCGAGTGTTCCATTTGTTTTTCGCACTGCTATCGCAAATAATCCTTCTACAAACGCCGTCACAACAACTTCTCTTCGAGTTTCAATTTAAAAAATACCGATCATCCTCATAACTCTTCGATTCCTGCGTAAGCAACCTTGCACGCTGACACCTGTCAAACGAGTCTCCTTTCGAACATATGCGATAACCCAAACAATTCTCTGACCCAATAAATAAAGAAATAAACACCTTAACTGCATAACACAGTGGTTTTACCATCATCATCGTCATCATCAAAGCAGCAGGTTTTTCGACAAATCGAAACGACTCACGTTGTTGTGTTTATAGAACTGTGCATACTTGAGGCCAGAATGAACTCACCTTCAAATATTTGAGTAATTACAGCATTTCCAACACCTTAATGTTGCTCAAATAAATAGTCAATGATGAAGTGCAATATTTCACAGCATCCGTACGAGCGTTCATCATACGCGCGTGGACTTCTTGACGAATCCAAAGATTGCGACATAAATTCCATGCATTTAAATTTCAGGAAATCAGAGTATAAACAAACAGAATAAATGATTTTCCCGCCAAAATTTTACATCATGCTAAACATGGATTGCAATTTTATAATAAGACGCATTTAATGCTATTTTCGTGTTTGACTTGAGTTGCATTGGCAAAAATCTGAATAAAACTTGTGCTTCGGAAGACAAATCCAAATCTGCGTGCAAATATCTCAAATGCGACGTTCGGATTTATCCCACGTCGTTTGGATGTGAATTTTGATTAATCATATAAAATTTCCCCTATAAGAAAATACTGTATTTATTCAAAATGCTTATTTTGTTAATCATAAATTCATAACGTCCTAGTCGACTTTTTAAAGTAATCATGCAATGCGTAAAAATCGCGAAACGTGATCGTAAAAGAAACACATGGATAATGTTTTTATCGTCGTTTTGCGTTTAACCGTTCGAGTGCTACGTCAAATTTCACAAATTCATATCAAAATGCGACGCATAAAAATTATGAAATATATAATATAGATGTGTATGAAAATATTACACATTAATATGCCTCTGCATCAAGTGACAATTGCCGACTGTAGTTCATCGTCTATATATCGCCTCGTCGCATCTTTGGCGGGAATTTATCGCAGCGCTTGAAATGACAGCGGACAGATTTAATGGCAAAGAGAATAGATTATAAATGGAACCTATTTGATGTTCAATCTATTATATTGTTTCATGATAGAGATGAATGAAAGGAAACCGTAGTTATTATGATTTTTTAAGGATTTCATTGCGTTAATTCAAACAAATTCATATATTTTTCTACCTGAATTAAGCGACCATATTTGGTCACGATGACCATATCGAAGTGTTATAATATCAACCCAGTCTTGCGGTGACAAATTAACCCTTTGAGCCATATTTGCTTGTCTGTCAGGACCGCAGCAGCGCGTATGAAGCTTATATTTAACACTCTCGTCGCCCAACGTGAATCGGTATTGTTTCTCACGGGGCCCAAATTCGATACCTGGAAGACATTATAGAACGACGTTCGTAGAGTTAACATTTTCTAATCGTTACAGAAATACACTTTAATTCACTTTTCGGAGACGGGCATATTTAGTGGAAGCAGCGACGAACGAGTTAAATAAATAAACACTGTCGATAGCACAAAATATTCGGTTATTTCTTCAAGTAAACATAAACAATACACTTGAAATCGATTCGCTATATCATTCACACATCATTATTGGTCGATGAATTTGGGTTAACAATCTATACAATCGTACAAGGTACGCAGAAACCTCTTTGTCTCTGTCTCCTTATGTTTTATCTATCTTTGTCTCTCTCCGAGCTCAATATACAAAAGTGCTCTTTCTGACTAACTGGAATTCGCTCGCAAATACGCGATCATCCTGCCATACAGTTCAAGTATACATCTAAAAATTTAAACATAATGTGCGGGCATCGCCGCATAATGCGCAAATCATTTTGCATATATCAACTCAATGGCAAAATAAAAAAGCATTTGATAATTAAAGAAACATGAGGCTTAAAATCAATAATATTTACATATATACACCATTGAAAATAATGACTGAGTGAAAATTTTTGACAATCAAGCTCCGCCTGTAAACAGTTGTTTTGATTGAATATATTACAAAATAAAAGCAAAATACCTGTGCTATGGCGATGTGTTAATAGTGTTACGGCGCCAAGTATTTCTAATTTGCGTGGGTGTGTCCTGAAAATTCCAGAGATTCTTGAAATTATCTTCTTAAGATCAGATATTTAAAATAATTTGACCTCTGTTTTTTTGTGTGGACGCTCACCTCGCAGGCTACCGAGGTAAACATGTCGAAAAATGCCTTTGAGGACTCAAAAGCCAATCTATCAATAATTTCGTATTTGTCCGAATGTGTTGGAAGCATTGCTTATGATATTTTCATACTCACTGCATGCATGATGTAAACATAGTGTTTAAACTGGAGGAACGCTTTAATGATGAATTAATCTTTCGATCTTCAACAATGGTTAAATTGACAAAACTCGCATGCTATTTGAACAAATAGAAATTAACACGCGATGATATTTTGTGATCAACTATGAATAATCGCTTCGTTTCGATTGTCTTTTACAAAGGCGCAGATCTCTTCAATGGGATTTTTTCGTTTGTTATTCAATAAGATGGTAATGTTTTGTTTTTGAGCTCGTTTTGCGTCACATCCTACGCATCCATTGCTCCAAATCGAGTTTCAGAAACGCATGATATAAAAACAAGTACTACCTGTTTTTATAATTGCATATTGAAAGCATTGTACGTTAAGCTAAAATGCAAATAGTCATATATTCAGTCGCCGACTTCAAGATAGTGTGGGAGATATGATTATTTTAAGATAAATGATGCAGTAATTTATCAATGAATTAGATATAAGCTACTCTATGAGACGATTATACTCTAAATATGCTTCTTCGTTAAAATAATGAACTCCCAGATCTCCGTTACTATGAACAATTCCATCATGTCGATCTGATTTAAGCCATAGATATGATATCCGTGTGAATTTGATCGGCAATAATCATCTTCCGAGGACTCAACTTCAAGTTGGGCATATAAATTCACCTGTTTTATTGCCAGGTACACAATGAATTCATAATAGATATATCATTATTGAATACAATAGCCGCTGCCAACAGTGTATGATGGCATATTCTGCTATTGTTATGATCAACGATGGTACCGTTCAAATGCGTACCATGCATGTCACTAATGTGATAGTTAAGTTCCAAATTAGTATAGAAACTAATCAAATCGGTTTACGAATGACTATTGATAAATTCTTATGTGCTGATTCAACGGCTAAATTGTTGGATTGAACAATATCGATAAATTTTTGTAATCGCGTCGTTGCAATGCAAATTTTTAAATCTTGATTTATCTTTGGAGACATTTGCACACTTTTATAAAAACATCTTTTTTAGAATGAATACATAAACTTTATAAAAAAGCAGTTTGAATAATTTTGTGCGAAGATAATGTTCAAGGATATTGGCTTATTTTATTTTAATGGCTAATTCTTTTTATTGAAATATCATTTGGCAGTTAGTTTTTTTTTAACTTATTGGATATATTTTTATTTTTATCAGAGAATATTTTATAAAATCCATGAACACATTTTTAATCATTCAATACAGAGATGCTCTCGGAGCATATTTAGATGTTGTCGTCATTTATCTAATTGAATTATTATTCGGTTTCATGATTAAGTTAGGCGGTTGTATTTCTATTCGGTGGAAATATCATGATTCGTCAAAAATCATCTTTCAACGGGGTAAATATTTTATAAATAACATATCAAATGATTTTGTACGGGAAACCTGCTGCTTTCCTAAAAGTACAGTGCTTAAAATCATATTTTAAACCGTCTCCATAATAAAATATAAATTAAAACTCGCATTTTTTCTTTAACTAAATCATAAAAGATAAATTTTCATTGTACAGGAGATTGTGCAAAAAAAGGTGTTATAAATGTGTGTGTGATTTTTTTTTCTTGATAACCTTTAATGTTATTGAAAACCTTGTGAGAAAATTATTACTTCAGTATAATAATAATCAACTACAACACTGTTTCCAAACAAAGTGCTCAGTTTATATCGCAATGCGAAAGAATTAAAATCATCTCTCATGTCTCTAATATATTCCAGGACGCAGCCAGAGGTTCGTATTAAATATTGCTATCCGTTCCGTCCGGATAAAGTGTATCATCACACTTTATCCCAAGTTCATATATATTATATTTTTTATCATCATATACTAAAAAATAAATCTGGATTCAATATTAAGTTTTAATAATAATAATTTAAAGTTGGCTTCTATAGGCCAACCTTAAATTGTGTATTTCTAGATTGTTAAAATCTTCTGTCTTTATATTTTAAACAGGATGTGGTTTCAATTTTATAATTACCACCCAAACTTTAGTATGAATTCTAAATATATGCAACCATTTTTAACGTAATATGTATTTAAATAAAATTCACTGTATTTTTGAAGTGCATCATTATTATTATATTTGCAAAATCAAGTTTATTTAATTTAATTAAAAAATGGAATGGCATACAACGACTATCTTAGAACATTTTTGCTTAATTTGATTATCCTATTGAACATTTTATAGTAAAAATGTATTGACCATCAAATAGGAAAGCTTCATATTCTCCTAATTATTTTTGTTTAAAGCTCAATATTAAACCTCATAAACTATAATATACGATAGATTACAATAATATAATTTTATTATCAACGTGAATATTTTAAATCAATTAAATATAGTGATTGTGGATGATAGTTATGAACATTACTTATAGAATTATTTGATAAAAACAAACCAATAATAACCTCATCATTTTAACATTTGTAATATCAAAACTCTGATTAATATGACTTTAATGAACGTTCATTATGTTATAATCTCTCAAGATTATAAAGAAACATTCAATTTTTAAAAATTGTTAGCGTTCCACGTTAATCCTTCATAAAATACAATATAATGTAATCATACACAAAGTATAAAGGCATACACTATTATAACCATATGCACTTTCAATATTTTACAACCATATGTTCCACTTACAATATTTTTTTTTATAGCCTTCTATTCTAGTTTCAGTGCGCTAGCTACCGTTATAATATTTTTATGAATATAAATGTAGATTAATGCTTAACTTATCGACAAGCAAAGTGTTTTATAGTTAATAATGTACACTTCCAATGCAGGAAACAGTCGTTAACATTGCACTTTACGTATAAAATGATCTTTAGAGTGTGCTTAACAAATTAGGATCCGTTATTTAACACGTGCCATCATCTGTTGTTTTAAGAAAATAACTGCAATACTCGTCTTTCAAGTTTTAATTCAAATGTAAATGATCAAACCACAAATATGCTTGCTGTCTTTTTTCTCGACTTCGTTTCCAATTTATATTCTGTTAATATATAAATCATACTAATTAACATATTGAAAATATTTTACATTGAATAAATCACCATTCAAAAGTATTACTATTCATAATAAATTATTATAAACGTGTTTTCATTAAACCGGAGATAAACAAATTCACTTTTTGTTGCAATTAGTCTAATAAATGTTCTCGTCTACGTAAAGGCTTAATTGAAATACAAAAATAAATCAGTTTCTTTTCCACCAAATTTAATAGTAAACAATCAGTTTTGATTGTTATAACTTGACCTATTGTGGAATTCCTTAACAACCTCATCACTGTGTCTAAAAAATAAATTTCTGCTAATTAAATACGCATCATTCCTTTAATTGCTGAAACTGAAACCACTTAGTAATTTGAATAATTCTATATACCGTTTTAAACAAATTCTAAACAGAGTATTTCTAAATGTAACCCTTATAAATAATGGAATTAGTGGTTGATTTTTTAAATAATATCAATTTGTTTATTATTCAAATGATCCGTTGTCTAAAAATTCTTCAATTGCCGATATTTCCCCCATCGTTATTTTTTAATAAATCCCTCAATAATCTACCAATTCTAGCAGTTATTTGATTTTAGGGTATTATTTATCAAATATAAGGGAATTGTATGGCATAATTTCAAAATTCGCTCAACTATTCTAACATTGATGTTCAGTAAATACTTATTCAGCACAAAAAAATATCCCTTTTAATATGCTAATATGAAATGTTAACATTTTTGTATTCAATGAGTATTTACTGGGATATTGGACGTATACCGTTGTTTTCGATATTTATGGCTTTTCAAGCTGTAATAGACAATTTTTTGTAATTTGATAAGGCATTGTATATTTTAATGTGTTTTTAATAATTCTCGCCGCTTGACAAACATATATATTTACATGTTGTATGTTTAGCGAGATGATGCATTGTTATTGTAAATATGTGTCTTAGGAAAGTTTCCATGTTGAATCATAATTTTATTTTCCTTGTAAAGATATATTGAACTTTCATTGTTCCTTAGGAACTTTTAATATCAATGTTGTAATGTGAGTAAAATTATTTTTATGTATTAGCGCTATTTAATATATACCGATTTATGTCAATCACAATATAGCAAGAAGCTCTCCCAAATTAACTAACATGCCCCGGATGTAAATCCTTACAAAAAGAAAAATGGCTTCACATGCCACTGTTTGTATCGTAGAGATTTTGCTTCACACTTGTGCTTTATGCAACTAGAAAAATACATCATCTAAGATAAATGTGGCAAAATTGAATCAATGTATTATCGTCATTATCGTGACTTATTCAAGATGTAATGATCCAGTATTTTTTTGAATTATCTTGCATATGTCACTGTCGCTGAATGTATATTTTTATATTATTCTACAATAAATATAATTTGTGAAGGTGCTGTCTATGAGCGATGAGTTGCGACGCGCTCTATATATCTCAGGCGCCTCAGTCGATATGGAATTCAGCCCTCCGGATCTTATCGGAGCAACAGAAATTCTCACAATGGACCATAGGTATAATTATTGATTTATTATTTAAAACAAATATATATTAATGATAAAATTATAATCATGAACCTTTTTGTAGGGAAAAAATCTGCGGTCACCTTCCGGCAAGAGCCCAAGGCTATATGTGGTCTTTGGTATTCTCCAGCAGCCAACATGGATTCTCACTCGGATCTGTATACAGAAAGATGCAGAGAGTCGATAGCCCTATTTTGCTTATCGTGCAGGACACAGATAATAATGTAAAAACCAGATATATTACATTGTTTTAATACTGTTATTCTTAAAATTACATTATAATTGAATTGAATTTCAGGTGTTCGGTGCTCTCACATCTTGTGCTTTGCATCCTTCTGAACACTTTTATGGCACTGGAGAATCTTTCCTATTTTCCTTCTGTGCTACTAGTCCCAGCTCTACAAGTGGAATTCCTCCAATTGCGTCCACTACACCCGCTACAGCTCCGATTTCTGATACTGAACCAACAAAAACTGCCACAGAAGAAGATTCTACAGAAACTTCTCCTCGAGCATTCAGAGTTTGGCAATGGACAGGCGATAACCTTTATTTCATTAAAGGCAGTAATGACAACATCTCTATTGGTTCTGGAGAGTAAGTACTTAAAATAAATATTTTTACTATTGAAAATAACACTTATTTTTCATTGATTCGTGATTTCTTTCTATTGTAACTGGAAGTGTTGATATTACCAAGTGTCAATAGAGTGGATCAGTTTCTAGATTCTTTTTATAAAAGTACAGATTCAAATAATGACTATCAAATAGGGATTCTGAAGTCTCGGCCTTTTCAAAGTTCCGGAATTCGAGACATGATAAAATCGAGACTTTTATTTTCTCTTTAATTTTGGCTCTAAAAAATTTAACACTGATGTGGTCAATAATACCAGAGTGTCTTAGCTCCTAATTTGATAGAATAATTAAAATAACTTTACAACTGGCTCAGATTCTTTTCTTTGTAAAATTTATAACCAAATAAACTTATCCTCATTTAATCATAAGTAGAAGGCAATGGGAAATTGCCTCATACATATCTTCTATCTTTAGGAAAATCTCCTACAGAAATCGTCTGTATAAAATAAAAAATATAGCATAAGAGACAAACAAAATCTTTCTAAATATATTAAATCTTGCAATTGCATTTTTTTTATAAATATGTGTACATAGTCTTTTAATTTCTAATAACATTTATATATTTTTTTTTTAATTTTCAGTGGTAAATTTGGATTGTGGCTAGACGGAGACTTAAATTTGGGAAGGACTCAATCTTGTACCACCTATGGAAATGAACCTCTTTCGACACAAGAAGACTTCATTGTTAAGACCTTAGAATGTTGGGCATTCATATAATGAATGACACCTCTCAAACGTAAAAATCTAAAAACAAAAACTAAACAGATTTCCTGTAGCCATGTTGAACAGAATAGCATTTTGTGTGCTTAGATCAAAGGATGTAAATGCTACCATTACAAAAGAATATATATATATATAAAAAATGTATAACAGAACTTGTAGGCAGAAGAAAAGAGAAATATTTTGAAAATTATTATAATATCTAATAAATTAGACGTGTTTATTAGGAATTTTACGCTGGTTGTAGGATTTGAATGACTTGTTAGAAGTTTAGAGCCAATCGCTGTGTTGATGTGTCGGCTCAGTTAACAGTGACTAAATTTATCCTTGTAGTGGCAGGGGTTACGTTTCCTATACTTTTAAAAGTAATCAAAACGCATTAGAGTGGCGGACACGTGTTCGATTGATAGTCAAAAGATGGAATAAAGAATGCGCTTCGAGCGCAATTTTAAAAATGAAATGTCCGAGTGGACATTTTCTACATAATCTTTGACCTAAATGTAGAAATTCAGCTTGTACTGAATTAAATGGAGATTAATATTACCTCTAGTCTGAAATTATTTCTACTAGTCCGGGACTCTGCCCCACGTTCTGGCAGAATGAAATCGTACCAATTTTCTATTTTTCCAAGTAAGTGATATTTAAAATTTTGAAACGCGTTTGAATAATTCCGAATTATTTCTATCACTTGCGAGACTAAATTTTGTCTGATTAAAAATAAGAAAAAATGGACTTTAAAAATATTTGCCCAATGTTGCTGCATTGAAAATTTCAAATGGGAATCTTGATTTCTGTTTCGTCTTTGCTAAATTATATTACTCTAATATATATCAGTATATATATATACACGTATATCATATATAGCGTATGTATTGTAAATTGGATTCCAATGAACAAGTAGTGCTTTTAACATATGCGGTATGTGAAATAAAAATGTTCTTTACCGACTTATATGTTGTTGTAAATGTTATAGATGTTTTAAATTACACCTTTGTAGCTTTCCCAGTCCGATCACTTTTTGACATGTTTAAAGTTATCGTGAACATTAAAGAATAAATACTGACAATAGATTATGTCTGTAGATATTTTTGTTAGTGAATACATTTAAATTTTTAGAATGAACGTGTTGAAAATTATTTGTGAAATTTTGTACGAAAGATTTCAGACTTAATTTGCATCAGTCTCCATTTAGAGCCAAATTTTTTGTGCTTGCTAACTAAATATTTATAAATATAAAGTTTAACCTATATACATTCTATTTCACACATGATGCACATTATAAAATCATATTTACCCTCAAATATGTACGCATGTATTGATGGACGTTTGCGTTTCGTTCTATTACTTAAATTATTCAAATAATTTATATTGCCGGTCGCTAAAGATATTTTCAATTTTTGAGAACATATTCAAGAAATCCTCTCGACAAATATCTCATCACAAATGTGATCAGCAAAAATAGAATTTAAACGTTCATAAGATAAGCTAATGTAAATTATTAATAGAAAAAATTCTGACCAAGTAAATCACCAAAATTTAAAATACCGTGTGATGATTTTTATACATAATGTGCTTATATACATCACCGAATATTACATGGACTTTCTAAACTTACTAAGCAAGTTTGAACGAAGACACTGATGTCGAAATATTGGATGGTGTCGTTTTGTTTCGAATCGGAATGATTGCAAACGTTATGCTTTAAATCGGAAAATATTGAAATGAATAAGGTTCGTCTAGTCATATTGATTCTTGTCTTTGAAAGCCTGATGCACATCATTTTTTAGGATATAAATCTTCACACTAAAGACAATAATCCACATGCATTTATTAATATTGTTTCAATAAACACATATCAAATTTCCTTTCTTCCGTCTTACTTGAGGCATGATTTACTTTGTTTATATTCATTAATTTCGTTCCATAAACTTATACCTCATATACAATTTTGGTGATACTATACAAAATTTACTACATGACACACAAACAAATCTTTTAAAGGCTCATCACTGTGCATGGTAAGAATTTTTTAAAAAATACTAAATGAACTTAATGAAAACAACAATAATTTTTAACGAGACGCTATAAATATATATATATATGATATCTGCAAAATGTCTTATTGTATACGTATTTAATAGGGCTTTCAGCCTTTTTGCAATTGATCTTAGTATGGATATCATTAATATTTACAAAATAAATCATATCTTAATAGTAACCGATTTCTTCAAAGTACAGAAGTTACACACTTTAGTTACAATATTAGTAAATCATTCTACAGTGTTTTGATATTTAAATTATACAATGTATTTAGTATGAGCTTTCGTCTTGTTCTTGCAAGATATTTGGAGCTGTTACCCCTGTCAATTCACAATTTTTTTAATAAGAATTGCCTATATAATAATCATACCAATATGTAATTATATTGACGGTAATTAAGTAGTTATATTAATATTAGTAGTAGAGAATTAAACACTGCATATTCTTTAAGGCTAACCTTCCATTTATTTTTGCATCGGAATGTGGAAAAAATTATAAACTGTTATTTAAAATATAGTTATGAATGTGTTAATCTGCAACATGATTGATATCTACGGCTTTAGCGATGTGAATTTTTTCATTATTTTTAATTTCCATACCCCTGTCATACCAGTATGTAATCTTAAAGCTTAAATGTGTATTTAATAAAGAGTCGTTCATGTTTAATATCATATCGTTAATTCATTTTATATCCTCAATTGACCACAGCTTTATAAAGTTATCTAATGAAGTTTTACCGTTGCTTATTTTCATATATAAATATCCTCAATTCTGCCTGCCAATCTATCTGATTACTATAATAATTTAACAAATTGTATTATCGGTAACGTTTGTTACTTTTATGTTACTATTGCGAACAGTGATGCTTTGATATATGCCCGCGTTTATTTTTATATTCACATCCAATCTGATTGAAGTTTGATCACTCACGATATTGTGCGATTTATTAATAAATACGTTTTATTATAAAGATTTCAATGATCGTCTTTGTAGAACGTTTCAATTATTAAAAGCTGTTGGACCAAAGAAGTAATTAAAATTTAATTGTGATGCTATAAAATGAATATTTTTAGCAATGTGCCATCTCTTTCGTTTTAATAGTTTTATCCGCGTGTGTTCATCACAATTTTATAAGTCTCTTGGCGTAAATACGGCATTTTCTGTTTCAATATTCACACAATTACGGATCGTGATTAAGACAAAGGATTCATTAATTGAAAAACGTAGCCCACTACTTCATATATTGTTTGAATGCGTTTAATCCGCTGCATTACTACTTAACGGCAACAAACCGATGATTTGATTAACAATGCAGATGTTTTAAATTATCATTCTTTCAAACATTGTGATTATGTAGTATTATTACTCTTATTTGTATAATAAATGTACATAAACACCCATATTTATCTATTCGGCCATAAAAGCAATTTATTTTTGTATTCTTTAGAATCATACATTTGTATTGCCAGTGTCCCTTGAATGTATCTATACACGTATTTGTGACTAGTGAATCACATAAATTCTTTATTTTTTATTGAAATAACTCTAAATGTAATGGATGTAATGAGAGAGCCCAAAATTGGTTTCATTTAGTTGAAAAAAAATTATATTTTTAATGTATGTAATATATGTATATGAGATGGGCACACTTGTATGTAAAAAAAAAACTATTTAACAGCTATGTATTTAGTAGGCCTATTTATGTATGTACGAAAAATACTGAAATACTACATTCATATATGTAAAAATATCAGCTGTGTGATATATTATATTGAGTATAATTAGTCAGCATTTTTTGAGTAGTGTGGCACAGTTTTGATATTTCTCAATGGACGCTAAATTTTCAATTATTTTTACCACTTATCCGTGTCTATCTTGTTTGACGGGCAGCTAAGGTATTTAACAAAATGATTCTTCGTTGTAACCTTGTATTGTCCATAGGGAATAATCAAACAAACAATCTATGTCAAATATTTAAAAATGTAATTAGCCAACCACATTACGCTTCATATAGAGAGACTCATTATTGTTAATAATATTATATGAAAAATTGAAATTAATTAGTTGTTAAAATGTTTACGTATGAGCTAAATATTACCAAATAAGGGATATTAAAAACATTTATTGTGTTTAATTGAAGATAACGTGTATTTCTTAACAATTGAATAACAGTGCGTGCCAAAGGACTTGTGGCGCCCTTTCAAAGAACAATATTCATCGCAAATCCCATTCAAAATGTAGCTTCTTTCCACACTTATTTCAGAAACGCTTGAATTTTACATCATCATTGATAATCGTGTATTTATTTCCGGCGTTTACTAACCGTACGCTTCTGATTGAACTGCGTCACTCTCCGATTGTATCAAATGAATATAAATTTAAGCAAAGTGACAACGACTAAAATTACTGTTTAATATTAATTTCCTTAAAATATCGATGGTGAATGTACTATTTCTTCATGTTAAGAATGTCTAATTGTCTAATGGATGCATTTACGACGGGGCTATTATCGCATTGAATGTCAATATAATTATTATTGTTATCAATGTTATAAAAAATATGTACTTTTCAAAAAAAAAAAATACCGTGTTTCTATGTTACCACATGTCTGTTTAAACGTGTAGCAAGCGATGTCGCCAGTAAACTCGATGTTATTATTAAATGTTGTTGACGCATTTGCATTTGTATTAGAAGATACACTCTGTTGTTAAATTTATGAAGCATGCTGTTCTTAGATATTGTCAATTTTTAAATGTGATAACGCGGCGCCTGCTAAATAATTGACAAACGTCTTCTCGTTCACTGCTAACTGATCTTATTTGACGTTTGCCAAGGCGCCACGGTCCACTATGGTTGTAACAGATTCTGCAGTCAAAGATTTATTCTGAACACATTGATCTTGTTTTTAGCTTTATTACGTGATATTTAGCAGATGTATGTTTGATTTGATAGCATAGTTTAGCGATTAAGTATTTTTGTGATATTCGTTCATTATGTTTAATACTTTTCATGTTTTATCAATAGTCCATTTAATATTTATGTGTAGTTTGTGTGAATTATATTTCCCATATATTGTATGCTTTTTCTTGTCTTTAGAAACTTAATAATCATCTTTATACGTTATTGAATTAGTTATAATTTTTCTTTTAACGTTAAGATATCTTCATTTGTGTTAACAATATGTTTCATATAATTATGCAGCATCTTATATTTCTATTTACGTTTATCACAGAATAACATTAATGTCTGCAGAATCAATTACTAGTTTAACTATTTGCACATAGGATTATTTTGGTTTAAACTGCTGATTTATCTTTTATGTATATTATAAATTACAATGTTTTATTCTCTTTTACTTGTGAATTATTTAAATCGACTATAAAACATGATGTTTATATTAGAACTGTCCTTTTAGAATGCATACTCACATTGTTAATTTGTTATAATAAATGATTTGTAAAGAAATATTTATCACTTCTTATTAATATTATTGTTTATGTGACAGCCATAATTTTGAGCAAATCATATATAATTGAAAATGTAATTTAAGAATGAGTTAAATGTTGCTCGCACTCATGTCAATTAGTAGTCAGACTGTTAGATGAAGACGAAAAATAAAAATGAGCATCTTGTTGTTTTTTGTAGAATAAAGCGAGACAAAACTATAAACGGATGAGAGCCAGATTTCTCATTCCAAGAATTTCCTATGCTTCATAAAGAAAAAAAATGTTTGCAGAATATTTTCTTATTATTGATTTAACATATTTTTGTAAGGAGATTAAATATTTTATTTGAATAAATATACATTTGCAAATCATATCGAATGAAGTTTACATTATCTTATTATTAATAATATACTATTTTTAATAATCCAAGCTAAAGTGCATAAATAATCTGTCACATATATATTTATTGAAAAAGATGAAATGAAAATTCTGGCTCTGAATCCGCATTAGAATATGTAAATAAGTGTAAGTTATTGGATGAAAATATATAATTATAAATATATACATTATATATTGCAAATAAAGGAATAAAATAACTCATTCTTCTTTTTCTTCAAAACACTTGATTGATAGTTGAAAAAAAGGTAGTAAAAGGGAACACGAAACACTAGTTAATATTCATCAGGGCCGTAACAAGCGGGTGGCAAAGTAGGCGCCTGCCACGAGCGCAACTATGCTTGGGGCACAAAACGCAGAATATCAACCCAGTTGAGAACTGCACATAGATTTTTATTTTTAATCAACAATGATTGACTGTCCGTTTTTATAATATATACTAAGTTGTCTAATCCCTCTTTTCTTCGTTATTGCTTAAACTTTGGGCTGACCCAGCCTGCACAAGTCCGCAAATTATGCAAATTATACAAAAGTTATAGTGTTTTTATTCTCACCTATGAATTCCGAACGTTTATGTGATACGCCCTAATATTTACAATATTTGAATCTACAAAATAAGACAACACTTCAAAATAAATACATTTAGTACAAGGTAAATAAAATTTATTTTGTTATAATATTAAGAATAGTTCAATTTCAATATAGTAAAAAACATCTTAATTAGTTTATATCATACACTCCGTAATATATATATATATATATATATATACATAGCACTTTTTTTTTAATGCTAAACATAAATTACTAATCAGGTTTTATATTATTTAATTCTTTCTGCATCTTATTTTCTACTTTGTAATGTTTTTCTGAAACACTTTGTTTGTCGAATAAATTCTTTTTAACATTCTGGAATGGTAAATCAAAGAGAAGTGTCATGATGATGGCTAATGTTGAGATTGCCATTATATCATTTATATTAAACTGAAATAAAAAAATATCATTCAAAAATTGCAACTATAATGTATAAGATGTAATAAATGAAAAGTTGTCATTAATTATATTCACCACAGCCGAGAAAGTATAGTTTTGTGGTCCCCTCACTTGTCCAAGTATATAGAAAAAGTACGGAAATTGTACTAAATACACACCATAACTTATACGAGTCCAAATCATAAACCCTCGCCATGAATAGATGTTTCCGAAGAAATCTTAAAAAATAAAACATTTCTCATCGAAAATTTGTATATGGAATATAAAATAAATTGCCATTGACTCCAACTTACTGCTTTTTCCATAGTACGATGCATAAATAATCCACCAATTTAGAGAACACCAACAAATAGGGCTAAACGTTGCATGCAAGGCATGACTGAAAGTACTGTATTCATACTCTTTTTTACTCATATGGATCGAACATAAAAGCAAGCCCCAAAATAAGACTGAAGACAAAACCCATCCAAAATTTATCTAAAACAATTTTTTAACATGCCTATAAATCAATTCAATTTTTTCATTAATAAAAAAAAAGTTGTAATGCGTTCGAAAATATCGGTTTATTTCGGTTCGGTACACGTCTTACGTGAAAGAATTTGGTTGATTTTTATGCTGATTTAATACGTTGCCTTCACTGTTCTTATGCAGAATCGTAAAAATGCAAAATGTAACCACTCGAAGCTGCACCGAAAAACCCGTCATTTATCCCGGAACCGAACCGATATATATTTTTGGAACTGAATCGGAACGAGAACCGAAACGAAAAAAATAATGTTTCGAAGCGCTGTTAAATATACGCAAGCATTATTAATAAAATATGTGGCCATCTTCAGATATAATGTTGATTGTACAAGTTTATTTTTCATTAGGGTTATCGAAAAGCATTTGCGTATTTTGAGACGATTTGAGGGATGTTTGTGCTCAGTCTGTGTTTGGACACAGAAAGTTATTTCGTTTGTAAAACTATTGTTCAATTTTTTATTGGAAAGGATGAAATATTCAGACCCAAAACTAATGAACAGGGCCATAACAAGGTAGTGGCAAAGCAGCCGCCCGCCACGGCCGCAACTGGGTTTGGGGCGTAAAACGCAGAATCATCGCTTAAACATTCAGCCTACTAATAACACGAACAACAATATTTTCGACCGGGAGTTCGTAATCGTTCTGTAGACATGTTCAGATATAGCGAGGCGCTCATTTGTCTTATCAGCGGTTCGAAAAGCGGACCGACTGGACGCACGAACTTTGTGGTCACTTGTCATCTCTTTTAGGGCTTTTTGCGGCATGTTCTATGATGCATGCGAATAGCGGGACTAATAAACAGCTCGGGTCAGTTGAGTGTTCCCATGTTTCTTTGTCTCAGATGTGAAGTTGACCCATGTTTTATTCTGAATTGATACGAAAACTCGGCATTATCGCTGTGAAACATCGCCAAATACTCGATTGAAACATCATCAAGACGCCGTTCCATTGTGAGTAAACGCGGCATTCGTCTTGCGCACAGCTTTCTCATGTTCAAATTTTCAATCAATATGCGATGTACAGCATTTTTTGAAAGGCCTACTATGTCTGCTAGCTCGTCCACTTACAACGATGGTCATCCAATATCATTTTGTGGATTTTATTCATCATTTCTGGGATGGTTTCCTCATTTGGTCGATCATTGCGTTGCTCGTCTTAGCAGCTCGTATGGTCTCGTATAAAAATCGTTTTTTAAAACAACAACAGCCATCTATTCGTTAGATAGGGTACTTTTGGGGCTATTTTATTTGGGTTTGAATGGCACTAAATCCAGTAAAACATTCAAAGATGTTTATGGTGAAAGAATAACAGTCATGAGATGACACAGAATAAAATACGAAAATTAAACTGTAGTGAAAGTGAAAGTGTTATCGCATTCTTCTTATTCACCGGACATTGTCCCTACAGATTTCCATCTTTTCAGGTCCATGGAGAAAGATGATTAAAAAATGCAGCTGAAAATATGGTAATGCATTTAAAATCGATTTTTGCTACTAAGCTGGAAAGTTTTTATAAAAAAGCGATGGGAAGATGTTGAACATAAAATATTTGTTTTCAATAAATTTGAACTTTTTATACTAAATACGCGAATACTTTTCGATAATAATATTATAAGACACATTGTGTTTATTTTTTTATATAATTAAATTTTTATACCTTGGACAGATGATTTTTAGGAGGGTAGCGAAGATAATATCCGAGAATAATTCCCATGACATATACTGTTATTCTATATGGCGCCAAAATGTACATTAAATCGGCTGTTCTGAATAATTGCTGCAAACTAAATATTTAATATTAGTTGTTAAAAAAAGGTTTTATCATAATCTGTTCATTTTTCTAATAACTATACAATTTTACATACTTCACACCAAAATAAACGAAATTAGCCAAATGATGTACGTAAGATACATAAAAGCGAGATATTGTCGACACAACTGATAGAGCTATTAGTCCTCCCATTATTTTTCCTGCATATTTCCGATTCTTTGCCATAAAAATAATTATGGGTACACTGAATACAAACAGTTGTGTATCAATTCCTAAATGGTGAGTGTTTTGATAGCACTAGAATCATAAATCAATAATTATAAGCAAAAAAATTAATTGAAATAATGTTATAAATGAAAAAAGAAAAGAATCTCACTATGTTTTCAAAACCAAAATAGTTATGGATGAAGAGTAAGTTTCGCCACCAATAATTTTTACATGTTTTTGAATGGTGTTCAACTAGCAATGGCCAGAGTGGTCCATTTGACATCAATGGCAGAATCCATGTGCAAAATAATATTAAAGTACCGAGCATTGGAATAAGTCTTGATTATAAAAATAAAAAAAAAACATGTTTAGCTTTCTCGTTGAAGAATATCTATACATTGTATATGAAATACATACCTAAAGAGCCGATTTCCATATTCTTTCCAGAGAGAAATATCTTTCTTTTTATCGACTTTCTCCATTATTGAATAACATGTTAACAGACCGCTAAGCATGAGAAAGACGTCTGTATACACGGTAGCACTTCTGCCAAAAGTGCTCAGAGAACTTGACAAATCCTAATCAATTAATATATCATATAATTTCAACGTGTTATTTATTTTAAAAACACAAATTAGTCCAAAATATACGCATAATCACTTACATCTACCATTTCTGATCTATTTAATAAAGGATAATAATGAACAGCCATAGACTTGTGAGAAAAAATGAGAAGCATTGCATTCAACCAACGAATTCCATGTATGGTTAAAATATCATTGTGTGATCTCTGGAGTGAAAACAAGGATTTAAAAGTCCGCTTAAGCGAGAAACACGCAACCAATTCATCTAAAAACGAAACAAGTTAATATTACATCATTTTATTCAATCTAATATTTGAGGCATTTAAAAAAACTTACTCATTTTGGAATCATCGCCATTGTCTGTCATTGTTGCATATAATACAAATGCAATGAAAGCCAAGAATAACGAACTGAAAATATAAATATTAATCAATCTATGTACTTCTTCTTATTATATTCACTACCGACAGTAAGTTTGGAAACGCGAAAATTTTGATATTGCGAACACGAACCCGGCAGGAGGTTCGAAATATCTAATTTAGATCTTTCCACGGGCGCATTATACCCTAGTTACGGCTCTGCCAGAGTATATTGGTATAAGTATCAGGGGAGTGCATAAGTTCGTGCGCATTAATAGCATGCATGGGATTCGCTATGACTCACTACTAAACACAGAATACCGACCTGGTCGAAATTTGCACATGGTTTTTATTTTACTTGAACGTTCTATTTTACATTAATCAACACTGATTAACGCTGTCCATTTTTATAATATTGACTAAGTTGTCTAATCCCTGTTTTCTTCGTTATCGCTTAAACATAATAAAGACAACAATATTTTCGACCGATTGTAAAATTTAAACAACCCACCCAATCAGTCTTCTTCGGACAACTTTGTTTTGTAATAATGAGAGTTCGTGATTGTTCTGTAGACATGTTCAGGTATGGCATCCGATCGCGAGGCGCTCATTCGTCATGTCAGCGGTCCGAAAAGTGGACGGTATGGACACATAGACCTTGTAGCCACTCCGTTCCCTTTTAAGGATTTTTGCGGCATTTTCTATGATCAGTCCAATCACGGAAGCTCCTTCAGAGGCTAACTTATATAGATGGCTCGTGGCAAATGAGGTTGTGAACAATATTTATCTATCTTACTATTTTATGCTGCAATCTTAGCTACTTTTTTAGCTTTAAGTTATAAAATCTTTGCATAGTTGCAAAGATTTGATTTGGATTGATGCAAAACCTCGGCCTTAATGCTATGAACCATCAACAAACACTCGATTGAAATATCATTGCGACGCTTTTTTGTTACATTATGATCAAATGCGACTCTCAACTTACGCACAGCTTTCTCATGTTCAAATTTTCAGTTATACAACATTTTTTGAAAGGCCTACTATGTCTGCTAGCTCGCGCACTTACAGTCGACAGTTATCCAATACAATTTTGTTCACAATTTTTTGGGTGGTTACCTCATTTGATCGACCACTGTGCTTTTCGTTTTGGCAGCTCGTACGGCATCGTTTAAGCTTAGTATTATTTTAAAAACAGCAACCAGCATATATACGTTAGGTCGGGCACTTTTGGGACTATCTTCGTATTAGTTAGTTAGATACTTATCACGGGCGATTTGAAACAAGTCTGGGAATTGTGGGGGTCAATATATACTTTTTAAGTACCGGAACATTATTTTCGTATTATAAAATTGATTGGCTGATTTAAAATTTTCAAAATATCAACTTATTTATATGAGAGCTAGAATGAATCTCTGAACTTTTTATTTTTTGATACGTTTGTATTCAAGTGCATGTTCAAGTTTTTACATAAACCCAAAGGTACGCTAAACATTTCCAAGCTTGTTGTTATGTTATCATTTTTTTTTTCAACTCACCCAGTAATTTTAGTACCGAATGAATAAGGCTCGTCTTTTTCTATTTGACACATGCTGTCATCCATCAAAACTTCAATATTAACTATAGATTTGTCTGCATAAGCATCAATAAAATTCTCCAATATAACTGTTATATCGGACGTAGTACAATCATTTGGAAGACATAATCCCCATGCGATAGATGAAAATCTTGGTACTCTATGTCCTGGCTGTAAATATTCAGATCATATTATGCATCATGATTGATTGAGTCAAATTTCATTATAATAATTAATTAATTTACATCTGATAGCTTGCTTCTTATAGAAAAGTGCGAATGCACAAGTTGATAGATTGACTTTAGTTCATCAGAAGCCTTTTCTTTCAGTGTTACTTGAAAAAAAGGCAAGCAATATTTTCCTTTTATATTCTCATTTGTTGGATGCTGTTTATCCGAGATAGAATTGATCTGCAAACATTGATCAAAATGGCCATACTGATTTACATTACCATTTAGTAAACCCGATGGCATTTTAGCTGAAGCGTCATACACTGAAAATGAAAATTTAAAATAGATAAATATTCAAAAAACCATTTTAATTTTCCAATTTCCCACACCTATAGTGAATGGAGCTAATATAAAGAAATATAAACATCAATGATTCATCCTAATAAAATGCTTATTTACAAAGGAAAAAAATACAAACATCTGTTAAAAATGTGGCTTTTAAAAAAGATCTACAGTAGACTCTCGATTATCCGGGAGACTGTCGGGAATGACAAACACAGATAACTAGAAAGCATGGAGAATTCAAATAATCAAATTTGCACTTAGTTTCGATCATAATATCATATTTACAATACACATTACATTATTTATTAAGAAAAATAAATGCTCATTATTAATCTGTATGGATAATCCGCATCCAGATAATCGAGAGTACACTGTATTCACACAGTTAAATTTCTAATCTATATCCAGATTATATACTCAATATTTCTGTACGGAGCCCCGATATGGCATGAGTCGCTCAGACGTGAGAGTTACAGAAAGAAGCTGGCCAGGGTCCAGCGGCAGGGAACGCTCCGAGTCAACACAGCGCCCCCTGCTAGACCTCCAAGCAAATAAGAGAACCTTGGACTAGATCCTAAAAACCACAACGAGCATGACCAAAAACTGAAGGAAGCCTGGCTACAAATATGGAATCAGTCCAGCAAGGGAAGATGGACCCACCGACTTATCCCGGTGGAGGGCCCGAAAACACGGAGAAACGACTTACCGCTTGACTCAGGTGCTCACTGGACATGAATGTTTCGGTGCGTCCCTGAATCGGATTGACAAAGAAGCATCTATGGCGTACCACAACTGCCAAGTGGAGGTCGATGATGCCAAACACACCATCAATGATTGTGAGACTTGGACATCCCAGAGAAATACGCTTAAACAAGCACTCGGGGTAGCTGAGCTCAAAACTGACAACATAGTCCACGGCATGATGGTGAGCAAGAAAAACTGGGACCTTTGGCGAGATTTTGTTGAAGGAATCATGACCGCCAAAGAGAACACTTAGAGAGAGAGAGGCGCATAGCGGCTCTCCAACACCAGAATTGGGCCAGACTACCTGTCTTCCTGAGGCAGTTTGATAAACAATACCAGGGGGACAGAGAAGGACCAAAGAGGGATTTAGTCAGTGAGAATCTGACACTACTCTGGGATCAAACCCAGAGTGTCTTATGTAAAACAAAAAAATCTATGAGAATTTATTTAAAAAAAAGGGGATGGGGGTGTTAATAGCACATATTTATGTGAACTCTCCAAACTAATATAAATCAAATTATCAATTGCGTTTAACTTGTTTGCATCTAGAAAATTATTTGAAGATTGGTGGCTCAAATCAGCTAATACAAAGCATATATTACACTCTAATTACTAAAATTCTAATCGGATTTCTTAAAGAATATTTTTCGTCTGGTTTCTCAAAAAGTGATCTCTGATCTATATGATAATTGATAAAATGATATATGTAAGAATAAAATTTCATATGTATTGTTCTTAACCATATGACATTCTTGAATTTAAAAAAATGTTGTACACCCCTGAATCTTTAATAATACAATTTATTCTATTGATAGTAAAGAAATAATATAAACAAGTTTATATACTTTTATTTTGCCCCGACTCCTATCGGCTGAGGTGTCCGAGTGGTTAAGGAGTTGGACTTGAAATCCAATGGGTTCTACCCGCGCAGGTTCGAATCCTGTCCTCAGCGTTTCTTTTTTTTTAAATATTTTTTTTACCCTTCATTTTATTAAAAATATTATTTTTATTTAATACGAAATAAAAAATAAAAAGATCATATTTAAAAACATTTTTCTTTTTTTATAAAAATAAAAATTAAACATGTCAATATCGATAATAATATAATATTATATTATTTGAAATATATTGCATGCTTATTGTATATACAGTTCATTAAAATTAAAAAATTAATTATCAAAATGTATTATACATTTACGACTTAAAGCGTAATTTGGCCTGTTTCGAAATTGACGAGGTGGCCGAGTGGTTAAGGCGTTGGACTGCTAATCCAATGTGCTCTGCACGCGTGGGTTCGAATCCCATCCTCGTCGGTTTTTTTATTCCTCCCATACAAAAACTACTACAGGCTACATGTCATTCGAAATACATTATATGAAATCAAATAAGCAATGCCGAAATAAATTTAAGAAAATAAATAATTTAACCCTAGTTCTAAACCCCAAGATTATTTATTTTATTTGTAGTACAATATTTCACCGCTAGGTTAAATTAAATTCATATTACTTACTCAACATTGCCCATAGTTCAAGATTATCCAGAGCTTTTTTATATTTTTGTATTTGCCCACGGCATTTTTCGCTGAGGCCTGAAGTATTTCTTCCAATTATTGGCGGTAACAAATTCATGTATCTTGTTATGGCCTTTACTTCTTGTTCAATTTGTTGATCTCCTAAATATAAAAAATAGAAATGATTTATAATAATTAATTAAAATATGTACAAGCTTATCTTAAAATTAAAAAAAAATAAAAGATTCGCAGTCGGTAGGATTCGAACCTACGCTCCCAGAGGGAATCTGATTTCTAGTCAGACGCCTTAACCGCTCGGCCACGACTGCTCTGTGTTACGATTTGCTTATTTTATTATAAATCTTAAAGGTATCTTCGCCTAAATCTAATCGCCTAAAATCGTGGATTGATTCCAATAAGGATGAAATATAAGTTTTTTGGGTCTGTGTTTGTTATTCCCATTAAATTCAAGAAATTCAATAGACCATCACTCGTCAACTGATCCATTATTATATTCACCAATATATTCAGAAACTATGTCTCGAAATAGATTTCAATTATTACTTCGCATGTTACATTGTTACAACAATGAAGAACATATTTAATTTAGTTTTAGAAGTTTGGATAAAATAAATCCCATTTTAAACGTATTTTAAAAAAAATTGCTAGTGCATATTATCCTTATAGGAAAATTTGCATCGACGAAAGTCTATTATTATTTAAAGGACGCCTGGTTTTTAAACAATATATACCGTCAAAAGTCAGTCGTTTTGGTATAAAATTATGTGTTAGATATAATCATACATACAGGATCAACCACAGAATTTACTGATAATTCTGATATAGGAGTTGGAGCTAAAGTCGTAATGTCTCTCATTACCCCATATTTAGGCGCCGGTCATACATTATATTTTGATAACTGGTTTGCGACTCCAAAACTATTCCAGAAATTGCAAGAAAGCAAAACCAATGCAGTCGGAACTGTGAAGAGAAATCGTCTCGAAATGCCAGCATTAAAAAAAAATGAAGAAAGGGGATTCATGTTCATTTCATGGCTCTAGCACGGAAAGACAAAAGGGACGTTACCATGTTGTCGACAATTCACACTCCTGAATTTGTAGAAACTGGAAAATCAAATTACAAAACCGGCGAGTCCGTACTAAAACCTACTGTAGCTATTGATTATAGTAAAAATATGGTGTAAAGTGTAGATAGAGGAGCTCCGTAAAAAGCATCAGAAAAACCACGAGATGGTATAAGAAGCTCTTAATGCATACAATGTTCAATGCACATGCACTGTATATGCTGAAAACCGGAAAGCAGATGTCATTATCTAAATTTGCTTATTCAGTGATAGGTCAATTATTTGAAAAACATAAAATACCGATAGCTGCCAAAATAACATCCACGAGTCTACCATCACGGTTAGGAGGCAATACTCATTTTATTGGTACTAAACCCTTTTCAATTGGAACAAAACCTGGAACTTCATCAACGTATTTGAGAAGAAGAATTGTTTTTATTGTCTGTTCTTCTTCAAAAAAGAGAACGGATACAAAATATGTGTGTATACAGTGTAATGTGCCAATAATAATATTTATCACACACAATTGAATTTTTAAAACAATGTAAATAAAATGTATTGGTTCAAAAAATATTTTTCAAATGATCTAAAAATATATCAAAAATAATAATATTTGTATATATAAATTGAGACAACCCTAAATAAGCAATTAATTTGAATGACGTGTATATAATAATAGCAGAAAATATGATGAAAAAATATAATCATTATGAGTTGTGGCAACCCTAATCAAGAATCACTCAAAAGCTGTAAATGATCCCGTAGGATGGCGTGTGGTATACATACATATGCTAGGACACATAAGTCACCTTTCGGCAATAAAATATGCAAGTCAAACTCATTTTTATGCAATTTCTAATATCTCTAATTTCGCTGGCGTGGGGCGCACGGCTCGCTCATTACGCTATGGCAGTTAAAAGGTTAAAAGATTTCACTGTGGTAGGACTGCGCTAAAATGGCTATAGCTCGGTAAGTACTCGGAATTTTGGAATTTTTTTTAGAAAATGTATTTTTAAAAGTCGAAACATTAGAAAAATGCAAAAAAAACGAAATCATCAAAAACGAAAAAAAAATATTTTTTAACTATTTTTAAAAAGTTGAAACTGAAAAAATGACTTTTTTTAAACAGTCGCCATTTTGTGATTTTCTTTGTAGCTAGGAACTATAGCGACATTTTTACTAATTAAGAATTATATTGTTATTAAGATAAAATCTACACAAAACAATGATGACATTGACATTGCATACTATTTTTTTCAAAAAAGAGTGTGATTTGGAATTTTATCGAAAATCGCAACGAAAATTATCATACATCGATGATAGTGTGTAATTAAAATAATTATAATAAAATAAGCATTAGGAATACCAGATGCCAGACATCCATAAATTTTTACCAATAATGCGAGGCATCCTTAAAATACTACCAAAAGTGTTGTTTATTAATTTTCATAAATTATAATTCATTTAAATAGGATTTTTTTTAGTTCATTTCAAAATAGATTTGCTAACAATAATACTGACAGAGCTAATGAAACAAAGTATGTGACTATGGACATACAACTATTTCTCCATTATGTACAATAATTGATATAAAGAAAAATTATTTAATGTTAAGGGGACATTAAAATTTTAAAAAATTGGTCGATAGTCAAATATTTTAATTTCTTAAACAGTACTCAACAACAATAATCTTGCAATGCGGAAGAAGATTTATCATAAATCGTTATTTATGTTCTTGAATAAATTACATTTTTTTTTACGTTCAGCAAGATTATTATAGTAAATCTTGATTGGTTGAAAAGATTCAAGTATTAGTCGTAAGATGTTTCAATGAATTTCTATATGCATTCGATGATATTTTATATCACAGGCTCCTTTTCAAACATTTTGTTAAAAAAAAAAAAAAGTAAAAAATATTCAATAATCATGTAATGTAATCACTATGTAATCTTCTTGGTGCAATTGGCACTTGAACAAAAAAAAAAACAAGAATATATGTTATTTTCATAATTATTTAGATCAATAATACATTGCAAAATACAAAAGCAGTTATTTTGTGTTATTATGAAAAAAAATAAAAAGTTATGTCGATTTAAAGTTGACATTTTGTTGGATATTTTTTCAAACAATAACTGACACTTAGGACATAAAGCCTATTTGTGAAACCTAGCAAAATAGCCCCCTAGCCTCTAAAAAGATTATATCGGTCCATCTGCTAAACACCCTGTATAATCTTCGAAACCATAATGAATTTATCATAAATATACAAACCCGTCTGTAAAACATTAACATAACAATACAATAAAATCTTCGGTAAGGTGATAAAATCTGGTTTTAAATTGATTATTATTCGTTAAAATTGAAATTATTGCTATAGACTTCTGTGTTTCAAACAATTATGCGCCAATTCAAAACAATCTGTTGATTCATTGTCAATTTCAATATGGACATTTTCCAAACAAAATATTTCACAAAAACAATGATTTTCATTGTGATAAAAATATAATTTTCAGGCAACAAATTTCAAAAACGTGCAATTTTTTGTAATCCTAAATTCTCAATGGTATATGCATCTAGATATTTTTTGATTGATCAACGTTAAAAGTCGAAGCCCAATCGACAGAATGTTCAAGTTCACGTGAAATTTGGTCGGCCAGCCTCGACTTTTTGGCAATCGCAATTTCGTAAGAGCGATTTACAGTTGTCGTTTTTGCCACGAACTTGTTTACTGTGATTCAAAATTAAAATCACGTACTGTTATTGATAATGAAGGTCACCTTTGAGGATGATTAAAATTCAATAGGAATCATCCGAATTTCGATATCATTTTTGTTAATTCAACCCAACAATTCCGATTATGTGAATAACTACTGGCATCCCACTTTAATTTTCTAATTCGTAGAGTTTACTCTATTGGCTGCTGCGCTATTGTCGAATGCTGCCGTGATGATCAGAAAATCTGGACATCTACCATTATCATAATCAGGGTCGTAACTAGAGCGTGGCAAAGCAGGCGCCTGCCACGGGCGCAACAGGGATTGGGGCGCAAAACGCAGGATACCGACCCGATTGAGAGAGTTGTACGTGATTTTTATTTTACTTGACCACTTTACTCTAAATGCATTAACACGTAAATTGACATAAGATTCGCAATGAGTCATTTTCGATATCTCTCATGGGGTTCCCGATTCTTCGTTTGGAGATAATATGTACATACTTGCTTCATTACTCATAATTGGCTCGAGATAGATAACACCATCGATGTCATTAATTCAAAGCAACATGATATAATAATTGATTAGCGATGCTTTATCTCCACTTTAGCGGTGATCCAATTTTATGGATAATCAGTGTTCCCGATGAAGCTCGTAAGAATTTTAAGTGTCGACCCGATTAGTCATTTTTGGATACCCGAAAAAAAGTGTTTCGGCGCTCGTTGTATCATCTCCTTATATTGCTTCATCAGCACCAACACCACCTACGCCCTTCGGCCAGTGCGCCCCTCGGCCAGTGCGCCCCTCGGCCAGTGCGCCCCTCGGCCAGTGCGCCCCTCGGCCAGTGCGCCCTCGGCCAGTGCGCCCTCGGCCAGTGCGCCCCTGCCTCATTTTCGTCCAAACGAAAAATACACGAGAAACACTAATAAGTAAGTAAATGTAAATTATGTCAATATTAGATGTTCTTCCAATTATTGCGGTTTTTATCTCAATGCAATTTTTTTCAATTTCGATAACAGAGGTCGCGCGTTATCGTGCTGGAAAATAATGGTGCATCTATTCACCAAAGTTGGCTTCTCTTGATGTAAAGCGTCGGAGCGGGGGCGCTCTCGGGGCAGAGCCCCCGGGCGGCGCCCCGCTCCCACGCGCTCGTCGTGATGGTTGCACTAGCGCGCGAGTATTCTGTTTGAATTGCCTTTATATGACTCAAGATATAGGTGCATTAAAACATAATACATACGTCCAAATTAATAAAAAAAAATCAATAAAAAAATGTTCAATTTCTTATGTCCAACATGCATAGCATCTGCTTGCTGTTGCTTAATTATTTTTGCCTATTATTGTGTTGCGAAAATAAAAGGAATGAGTTGCTGTGCAAATCTGTCAGTTTACTTTTGAAGAAGTAGAAAGGGGGAATAAAAAAATGGTCAGCGATAAGAATGGTGCTCGTTAATTATCAAAATAAATGCCTGACTTCTATGCTCCTTGTGAGCATCCTTCGTCCATTGCCGTTGCTTTGCGGTCTTTATTGGAGATTGTTTACACTTTCAGATCTTTTAGCTGGTCATTGGTGCTTTAATTTTCGGTAAAATTGGTAGCCAAAATCTAGGAATGCTAGTGCCGTCATATCGTCTGTTGATTGCAGAGTTTCTTCGTTTTTTGATCTCTTGTAATTTTGATGCTGACGTTTTTGACTGTTGCTATAGTTTATGTGCCGCAAAATTGATGTGATGATCGTTCTTCGTAACATATTCGGTTATTGCTGATTTGTAATCCAATTGCAAAACTGCTTTCTGATATCCTCTCACCCTGTGGGCGATCTATCTATTGGTTTGTTCAATGTACGACATGATGCAGGCTGCGCATTCGATCTCGTAAACCCCCTGATTTTCGTTTTTCACTTTTTTCTTTTTGTCGAATAGGAGGCTTCCTATCTTTTTTCTCGTCCTAAAGATCGCGTTCATGTCGTGCTAATGAAGTGCTCTTGGATGCTTAAAAAAAATCCGTATGGTGCGTAGCGTCTGGTAATAAATGATTTGGGCGTGAGCAGCCCACATACAGATGTCCATGTGAGAAGCATGCACGCATGCCCTGTGTTTCCCTGTACTCTGTTGATGCTCGCACCGGAAACTGCACGCGCTTCAATACAAATAGCATATCAGTCAGAATAATTGGGACACATCTTCTTTCCATTTCAAACTGAAGCTTTGATGATATTATTCATCATCTTTTTATCTAACAGTCTGGTACTGTTGCTACAATTTTAATTTATTTCAATTTAGTTGCCAATTTTCAGTGTTAAAATACACAATTCAAATATAATTTTTAAATAGAACGATGAACTAACTGAATGTTGCCTTTATTTTTTGTTCATGTGTTTGGGTGTCATTTGATAAATGCCTTTTTATATAATTCAAATCAAAAAGTTACTTTTTACATTTTGTCGCGCTGATACACGCACCATACATTGAAAACCTCTGTTTTGTTTAAATATATCTGTGCAGTAAGCTCTTTTGTAGGCACCACTAAAATTTCGTTTCAATCTATTGGCTGGTTTAAGAATTATATCAATTTTACGAAAGAAGTAGAGTTTCATGAATTTCTTACGAAATCGCCCGGACTTTCAGCGAAGCTTAGCGCGAAACGCACGGACTGTAAAGTATTAATGTTTTGTAAATTTAATTCTTCGTTTTCGCCGATAGTCATTTCTTCCCAAATATATTTTTCCGACAATTTTAGACTTTTTTATGCGTATTAGCATAAAAAAGCTTTGTTCTTTATAGAAAAATGAGGGATAAGTTCCATTATTTTTTAAAATGGCATAATATCAAAATCGCATAAAAAAGATCCGCATAAAAACAGACCAAAGTAAAATATATTGGAAGTAGAATGCGATAAAACTTTTACTACTTTAGTACTTGATGTTTATAATATGTATGTACTTCAAGTCGGTATATCGCAAAAATCCAATTATTTATCAAAATTAATTTATCTTATTTTGAGAAGTTTGAGAGTTTTTGAGCCACCTAAGTTTGTTTTCATTTTGATGAGTTTCGTCGGTGTGAGATAAGATTTGAAGTGTCGGCGAAGACGGTATGCATGAACTTATTCTGGCGCAATAAGCAAGTATTATCTGCTAACACATGACGGTATTTGACGGTAACTGTGCATCGATGGGTTAAATGACATTTTCTCGAAACTGCATTTTCAAAAACGGCTGTTTTTGACTGACCCGGCTGAAGTTTTAGGTGGTTTCTCACTATAATATTGTAAAATTGTGGGTAAAATTTGTCAAGAATATATAAAAGTTTAATTAAAAAAACTACTTAGTTTTTAATTATATACTTTTATAGGTATATTCTGCTCCTGCACATAATAAAAATTTAAAAAAATTGTTTTCAGATCAATAGAAAAAATCCGACAAATTCTTGATATCAATAAAAAAAACAGTCTAATGAAATATCTTATAACGACGCCATTTTGTTTATAACTAACATTAGCACTTTTTTTAATGTAGCAATGTTGTAATAAAATAATGTCAAAATATTAAACATTATTTTATCACCTTTAAAAAATGTATTGAAAATATCCGTCCGAAAATGTGGGGGAGGGGGGGCGCGCAATTTTGATTCTTGCCACGGGCGCATCATACCCTAGTTACGGCCCTGATCATAATCATCATCATTATGTCCGTCTTGGCAAAACATCTCTTTGTTTTTAAACTTGTGAAGTCAATAAATTCAAGGAAAACTGCTATCAAATTTATAATGGTGACGATGCGTATAAAAAGCTTTTTATTCTGCAAACCAGAAGTCACGCATTCGCTGAAAACTAATATGCAAAACATCTGCAAAATTCCAAACATAGAACATTTCTTAACATATTCGGAATATTTCTCCGAATATGTTAAGAAGTAAATGGTATCAAAATTATGATTTTTTAGCTGACTTATTTGGCTGACATTTCTTAAGCCAAATACATTTTTGTTTGTTAACAAACTGCTGCTAAATTTATTTTATATTATGATAAATAAACATTTTAATTGATATTCGACAATGTATAAGGCTATTGCGCAATTTTCACAATGTTTAGTTGAAATAATAGATTAAAGCTAGTAACACTTGATCTGACAATTCATACATATACACTTAAACCTTTTTTGTGTGGTAGATGCGTTCCGCGGAAAATCACATAAAAAAGCTATGACTTACATATAAAAAGTGAAGATGCATTCCGTAGGTTTTAAAAACCGCATAACTTTGAAACAGCTATATAAAATATATCCAAAATCGCATAAAAAAAGTTAATAAAAAAAACAATAAGGCAATGAAAAAAATAGCATTTTTGGTAACATTATAATTCATACAATATAATTAATAATTGGTAAAGATGTCACCGTAGTCCCTAAAATCACAAAATGGCGACTGTTTAAAAAAAAATTGGCTTTTTTTGTCACAGTTTTAATGTTTTTTTTTTAAATAGTTAAAAATAAAATTTTGACATAAATCTGGTAGGAATAATAGAGGGTTATATAAAAAAATATCGTACCCATTTTGTAGTTAATTCATTAATTTAAACTTGATATCGACCGTTTTGAAAAAAGTAATTTCGGGAAAAACGCGTTAAAAGATTTCATTATGGTAGGACCGGCCAAGTTGCCGCGCTAAAATGGCTATAATTCGGTAAGCACTTGGAATTTTAGAAATTCCTTTGGAGAATGTATTTTTAAATGTCGAGACGTTAGAAAAATGCAAAAAAAAAACGACATCAATTTTTTCAAAAATCTAAATGAGGTGTGGTCGTAATTCAGCGATAGCAGATGCAATATGATTTACACAGTTCCAATTTTTTTTTCCAAATTTCGGTTAGTGTTGATGATTTATTATGTTCAAAATATCTCGATATGAAATTTAAAAAAAGAAAAAAAATGCTTTAAAAAAAACCGCATAACTTCGAAGTCGCACAAAAAAAGTCACACAATACGAGGTTTGGGTGTATTTTGATTACAAAATCATGACTCTGATAATAGTACAACTATTCAGGTTTCAAAAATAGCCGGCATTAAATTAAAATCTACCAAGTTGCTTTTCTGTCTACATGTTGATTTTTGTTAAATAAACATCGTCTACTTTCGATACAAGGACTCTAGAGCAGCGCTTCTTAAACTTATGTAGTCCGCGGACCCCTTCTTGGAGCAAAATTTCCTTCGCGGACCCCCTCTTGAGCAAATTTTTTCTCGCGGACCCCCTTTTGAACTTCCTTTTTTTTGGTGAACCTCATCTCAACCCTTGTGACTTAATTTTTTAAACAAAAAACATTTCCTGGCCAAAATAGAGCTTCTTATAATGTTTTCTGTAAATAATTTCACGAAAATATTTGGTTCAACTACAGATAAATGTTTTTTTTATATCTTCGCGGACCCCCGGAAATGGCTTCGCGGACCCCCAGGGGTCCGCGAACTCCTGTTTAAGAACCGGTGCTCTAGAGCAGCGCTTCTTAAACTTATGTGGTCCGCGGACCCCCTCTTGGAGCAAAATTTCCTTCGCGGACCCCCCCTTGAGCAAAATTTTTCTCGCGGACCCCCTTTTGAACAATATTTTTTTGGTGAATCTCATCCTAACCCTTGTGACTTAATTTTTCAAACAAACAAACATTTCCTGGCCAAAGTAGAGCTTCTTATAATGTTTTCTGTAAATAATTTCACGAAAATATCTTGTTCAACTACAGATAAATGGTTTTTTTATATCTTCGCGGACCCCCGGAAATGGCTTCGCGGACCCCCAGGGGTGCGCGGACACCTGTTTAAGAACCGCTGCTCTAGAGCTTAGATAGGTGTGGCGCGGGAACTTGATTCTTGAAGTATTGCAACTTTCAAAGCATTGTAATATTATATGCACATAATATTTATTATAGGCAGTTACAACATAGTTTCAGTCTTGTAGATATTTATATAAAATTAATTTGCAGGTCTCAAAAATTGTTATAAATGTCGTTTTGTTTACATACAATGCCAAAACAATATAAAGGGAAAGAATCAGCGTTATAGGAATATTATATAAATAATGTAACTGCTTCCAGTAATATAAGTAATGTTTAATGTTTTTGTATAGTTTAATTAATAAGGATATGTGTAATCTTCAAAGGCAACGCTTGTTATTTAACCATGATTAAATTACGTATCCTTCCTTGAGGATACGACAAGGATAATAACGCAAGAACAGAACAAGGACAAGAAGAACATCAAAGAGACGGCCTCGAAAGGATGCATATGAGAAACTTCACTTTGCAACGTAAACAAAATTGTCTTCCGTTGACTTCTATATCGTTTTGTAATCGCCGAACTGAGAGGGGCAACCTGAAAAAATGGCGAAACCACTCAGTCTCGAATTCGCTCGGGTAAGTTGTACGGTGACGGGGAGACACCCTCAGTTGGTGTAGGAGCGAATCCGAGATGCACTTAAGCGTCACGTATGTCTTCACCCTACCCCGGCAACGCCCTAGCGAGGAAAGGGGGGACTGGACTCCTTGTACTCCAGAAAGCCCTTTCCAGTAGAGTCAAAAAGGTCGTCTAGAGTAGTTTTCCACCATCTCCCTATGAAAACTACTCAGTCTTTACAAACACCCCAAACTCCTTATCGAGACGTTCGCGAAAGTGTTCGTCAATACGTTCACTCAGGATACCCGTTGGGTGAGCGTTCAAAATAAAACTCGGTGGTAATGCTACCTTCAATATCGAGCGAATGAGGAGGTGAATGTATGACACAGACGAAATGGATGTAACCTCTTCCTGTGAATGGATATTGAAGAGGCCCATAGTTCTGTAGTGGACTGTTAGTGGCTGCACTATGATGATGATGAAATTACGTATAGATTAACAGCAAATTGCTCCCATAACAAGCCCTCGAGTATGCTTGATTTCCCAACAACAATGGATGCGACAATGCATTTTCAATTAACATTTTTTTCTTATTACTTTGACTCTTAAGGTATGAGACGGTGAGTGACATGGAAACAATAGTAATTTAGCTCCTCACTCAGAAGTCAATGGATAGATGAATATGGCGTTCGCCATATTTAATAGTAATATTGTGTTCTTGCATGTAAAATCGACCTTCGCCATTATGTCCTGCATAAATCATCCACAACGACGATAATAACTTCAGGCTGTGCCTGTGAAGATTATCTAATAGTATCCTGGATAAAGTCTAGCTCCGGATGGAGGTTGTTAGCCTTCGCTGAATAATAACATAAAAGGACATCTGATCCGTCTGTGGTAAATCCCAGCGGTTTACAGGACGATGCACAGAATAGCAAATAGGCGCCATATCCGTCATTAGCCATGGACTATCTCCATTTTGTGATTAAATTAGGATAAGATTATTTGAATAGAAGTTTTAAGTAGGAGAAGATGATTGAGTGGCGAAAATGTCATTGTTTCAAAATTATATTTTGATGATTGTTATTCATAGGCGGCCTTGTTTGACTTCATTCATCATCTCAGTGCTAAATTTTTCAAATCTAGGTCTCAAACTAAGCCTGGATCGATATTATCTGATATATTAATACTATGACTATAATGTATGCAATTTGGATTTCAACCCGAACAATTGCCCGACTTAATGAAATTTGTCATTGCTTAAAATAATTAACGTGGTCGGACCAGGCCATTTTATTTTTGCGATGATTTTTTAATAGTAGCTATGCATAGATTTTACCCAAACTCCCTGTAATTGCCAGGATCCCAGATCCCAGATCATTTAGCGCGTATTCATGGAGGATCCTGCTATTCGTATTTGTACAGAGGCAGTTTCATGCAACATGTTTCGCGTTCAGATCGCCCGCCAGTATCGTAGGGAATAGTGAAGTTATTAAGAAAAGAGTCTAGATGTTGTTTGGGTAGTTTTATTTGATTACGGGGAAGATAGATCGAAATTATTCGAAAAGTAGATCGCCAGAAGAGGCCTCTGCGTTGATGAGTTGGGAACGGGATTATTACAAAATGTGATGGCCTATTTTTACTAAAAATGTTTACTAAAAACCTTAATGACCGCTGTCGCAAACAACAATATCAAGGACGAATATTAAATTAAATCTTAGACGAATGGGATGGAAAGATTTTGACTGACAAATATTACGTAATAATCAAAACAGCAATGCGATTTATTTTGTTAAGAGATCGACGTCAGCTATCATTCTAATGTATTATGAAGAAAACAAAGCTATTACATTTAAAATTCTAATGAGCCAAGCTGAAAGAAACTTTTAAAGGAATGAACAATAACCTGTTTTCTTTCGTACAATGAACTTTTCTTATCCAAAATCATTTAAATTTAATTTAAAATTGGCACGTTGTTTACTATGGCTGATAAATCATTGAAAACATTCAATCCAGTGGCGGATTTACCATCGGAGGGGTCCTTGGCCCAATTTAAGTATAAGTCTTCCTAGAACAAATTCCGACATTTAACTTCCTTTTGAGCCTCGATATGCGCGGTTTCCTATTACAAAGGCCTACTTTTTCAATAGAATCTTAACCACAATTTCTACATGCCGAGTGAAATATTTTAAGGGATGAAAATTGGATCTTTTGAATCATATTATCGTATGCGATGAGCCAAAAACTTCAATCAAATTCAAAATCAGTGGCCAAATTTATTTCATCACAAAAGAACTTAATATGCAAAATCATTGTTGGCTTTAACTTTGCCCTAAAAACACTATCACAGGGCATGACGCGCATGCGGATAGCAATCTTTGATTTCTCTGCCACAAATGAAATTCATCGTAAGCGACGTTCTTTCTATTCGTGATTTTCATTCTCGTTACAAAATACCAATTGTGCGATCACGTAAAATTAGAGAGCTCTTTCAGTATGTTAAATTATGCCGGTCGAAGACAGGAAGGTACGTGATCTGGTCGAACAAACAACCAGGGGGAATCCATAACACCTTGAAATCTGCGCAAAGCAGACTAAACTATTAGTCAGATTAAATTGTGTTTTGACAGTCAATTTCAATACGGGGATCTTTTTTTTATTTATTCGGAAGCTTCTACAGTCCATTGAAAAACTGTACACGTTCTGTAATGCTTGTATTTATCAGTAGTGAACAAATCAAAATATTATACATTCAAAATGTTTAGAAAATTAAACATACAACTTAAGGTCTCAAATGATGTACATTTGAACTAAATTAAATATTGATTCAAATTAAACTAAGTGCATAATGCAATCAAAAATATTGATTCTAAACGCATATATAAAATTTAAGTATGGCTGTCGAAATGTTAGACTTGATTAAAAATATTTGAGATCGACCATGAATATGGTATCGTGTAAAAGGAAGCCTGTGTAGTTCAAAGGACGAGAATGTCCCTTGAATTACGAAATTATGCGATGGGTCAATAACTATTAAACTACTAATACTACTGTGCACCTAAATATAGAGAAATCCACCACTGAATACCAGAGCTAAATTTGCATATTTTAGCCTGATTAAATAGGGTCACTTTTAGACTATTTTTATTAGATTGGTGTTTGAAGAAATATTAACCAGTTGAGCTAAATATGAATGTATGATATGTTTATATTTAGCATTGATTTTAACCGTTTGAGTGCGCAAAAAATGATTAGCCCTAAATGATAAACTAATTTGGTAATACACAATATTAAAGATCTTTATGAAACATTCACTGTTTAAATTTATTTTATTTAGAAATAGTCCGTATTAAACACAAAATAATATACAGGATGTTTTGCACATGGACCAAAAAAAATATTTTGGGGGTTAGGGGGGTCTTTTGTTGCGCTTCATACATAAACTCTATGTCCTAAGTGTCAGGGTTGTCGAAATAGATATTTTTAAACATTTTGAAAAAATATCCAAAATTACATCATGGAATCGTCATAACTTTTTAATCTGTGGTCGTAATAGCACGAAATAACTATTTTTGTATTTTGCAATATTTTTTTGATCTAAATAGGTCATTATTTTATGCAATTGGTTTAAAGAAAATTACTTCTGAGATTCCAAAGTCACATAAAATGTGCTTGATGAATGATATTGACCCATTTAAGCTATTTATGGAGATGGAAGGATTCGACGAAGAGTTTAAATACAATGCTGATGAGACCGACTTAAATTGGAAAAAAAACTACCAAACAAATCTTTAGCATCAAGACGTGAAAATATTTCACCTGGGTACAAAAATAGTAAAGAATGTTTTATTATGGTGTGTGCAAATGCAGTAGACAGACTTCCAGTTGAATATGATCATCAGAAAAAAGCCTGGATGAATGGTGGAGTTTTTAAACGATGGTATGAGAAACAGTTCATACCAGAAGTGAAAAATATCAAAACTCAGAAAGGAAAACATTATTAATACTAGACAATGCACCATCCCACCCATCTATAAAAGGTTTAAACCAGATCGATGAAATGTTTACGGTAAAATTTCTTCCACCAAATGGCACATCGGTAAAAGACGTATTCAATCGTTTACATAGAAATCAGATCCTTCGACAATTATTGCTAGCAGACGAAAATAATAAAGAAACAGTTGTCAGCTTCCACTAGAAAATAAATTTAAAAGATTTATGCTACATCGCGCCAGATAGTTGGAATTCTTTGGATTTGTCAACTTTGAAAAAATCTCAAAACAAAATTTTGAAAAGACTTTTAGTAAGTTCCAGTAACGCAATACAACCTGACATAGGAGACACTGCGGAAGCAATAGTACACATTTCTATATGTGCCGAATACGACGAAGAAGATGCAGCCGAGTGGTTAAATTGCGATGCAATCGATCCTGGATTTCAAATTTTAAATGATGAAGAAATAATTTAAAGAAACGTCTGCCTCAGAAGAATAAGGTTAAGAAGACGATGAAGAGATTTGCGAGGGATAGATATTGGTCCCTACGCATTCTGAAGCTTTTTAGTGTTTAGATGTCACTATGAAATGGCTTGCGAACCAAAAATTGTGTAATTCATAACAACTTATATATCTTAAGAGTATTCGTGATTTCGCATATTCTAAAAGAAGAGCTAGTTTAAAGCCAAAATCGATAATTCCATGTCTTTCCTTGTCAATTATGATTATCCGGATTTTCGTTGTCCGGATTTTCTTTATCCGTACTACTTTCATCTCCAATTTGTCCGGATAATCGAGGTTCAACTGTATTTCATTTTCATGCGCCAATATTATAAAATGAAAATTTAAATATGCTAATTGCAAATATGTATCCCATTAAAATCGCAATGCTACCCTTATCCTACCTTAAATTATTATATAATTGATAGGTAAATAGTATAATATATGGACTTAAGATATCTTTATCGCTTTTTTTCCTGCTTAGAATGATTTGTTAGATTTAAATTTAATTCATTCACAATTATACATTTTATTTTTAAATTATCATAATATTAATTCTCGATATGACATTAAGTAGATAGATATTGAATTTTTAATGAATTTGGCGGCTTTGGGCGTTAAGTCCGAGTGGTAATCATTCGTCATGATGATTTTATGTAACGGACGCTCATTTTGTGTAACAAAGTCGTCCACTTTGAATAATAATTCGCCTGTCGCCTATACAAGTGTACTAATTACACAATACTTAATATTGTATGCAAATCGTGTTTTAGCGCATCGAAGATTCTTAGCATCAGATGTCTGACATAATTTTGATAGATTAAATGATGATATTTAAATATGCTGACAGATGATGGAAATGGAGCAAAATCGAACGTATTGAAACTTCCATTCAAGTTGTTTTATTCGTTTTATACATATTTAAGCAATAGACTAAAAATGTTGTTTTTATGCAAAAATTTCATACAATTGAATATTTGATTATAAAAAAAAATCAACACTGTCGCCATTAAAATTCATGGAATAAGAAGCATCTAAAAGATTACCAACAACTGTATTCATGAATATTGTATACATTTGATCAACTTTAAAATCTCGTTTATATTTTGTATTCAAATTCGTTAAAAATCATTAATAAATCACACGGAATTTTTGCATTTAAAAGAAACATCAAGAGCTTTTGTAAGGATGTATTTTTTCATTAATTCACATTATCTAAATATTATATATACTTCATCATCATTTATTAATTAGATGTCTTTAAGTATATAATGTAATATATGGAAACACTTGGGTCTGTATTGAATGTTTTAGAATAATAATTGTTCGATTATTCACTATGAGAACTCATTTCTCATTTCATTTCCAAATCTCACTTCCAAAAAATAAAAATTGATCAAAACTGTAAATTACAGCAAAAGAGCTGATTTGTATTTATTATATATTGCCACCCTGTCAATGAGAGAAGCATTTAAAGGACAACCAGCAAAATCTACTATCTCTACTAAATAAATGTGCAAATAAATCAATGTATGTTTCAGCTTTTCAAGTAAATTAATCACTTTAAATGCATTCGTTTTCAAGGATATTTCGTCATGATCTTATAATAAATCAAGCTATAATAGTCATAGAACCTCATGATTATAGGAAATGCTTCCCCATAAAATATTTTTGTATGATTCATCATAAATCTAATACTTTTGGTCTTTGTATTGGGTATATCGAAGGTTAATAAAAATGTATCAAGTATTTGATATTGCAAAATTACCTTTCGCCAATAAAAAACTTTGTGAATTTTTATCTGACGATCTGTTTCCACATTCTGTCAATATAAAAACAACCTTTTCAACCGTATAAGGTAAGATTATGAAATTTGTACAAAACAGTTATAGATTATATTTGATTCTTAGATTTTAAAAAATGCCAAATTTCTGTGTATTTGCAATCAATTCTTGATAATTGCATCTTCAGGACGTCGTTTTCAGTTTATTATTTTATATACCCCTTTGAATTAAGGTTCTCTTATTATATTTACGCTATTTTTTAAATTGTAAAACCTAAAAGCTCGACGGATTTTCATTATTATCAAACAAAAATGGCATGCAAAGATGCAAAAACGCCATTTTTTATTTTTGATATCAACATAGTTGTACGACAAAAATTCACAAATTCAATCAATTTTTTTTAAAAATATTTTAAGAAAATTTCTGGATAATTGTAAAATTACAAATAAATCCTAAAAATAGTTTTACCTGTGGATTTTTGGAACTTTTCGCACACTTTTCCAGCGATGCAGCCATCAGAGGTTGCGTTCGATGTCGAAATTACAGCATCGGAAAAATCACAACCCGTTTCACAGCCCTTAATGTCAGAAACACCCTTAGTCTCATTGTTATCCGATCCCATTAACACATAATCAACCCCCGAACATGATCCATCGATTTCTACGTTTTTATTGCCCAAGCACAATTCCTTATTGTCATCCAGAGCACTGGTTCCATTGTGTTCACTATTAAATATCAAAACCAACAAAGTAATGACCAATTTGCTCGTAGCCATTTTCGATCAATAATTAAATAAACATTATCGATATGTATCAAAGGGTTGTTTAAATATTTCGATTCAACTTAAATTTAAATGAAATCAAACTGAATATAATGTATCTGCTTAAAAATCGGGGGATGCGATGTATGTTCTATTCTTCGATATTGATATCATTATAAACGCCTGTGGCATGGATTGTTCGTTTATAAACTATGCAAGTTAATCTATTGGAGATGGTAAGTTTACATCGTCCAGCAGGTGTAATCAACCATGAATATTAATTAAACGATCAGATTTCAATATTTGATTGTTAGGAAGAAGAACTTGAATCATTGATCTTTGATTCTTTGGTCGTGGATATGTGCTCATTTTTGATTCACATATTTGCCATTGACCAATGAATTTTATGGATTGTTTTCAGTGCTTTCAAAATTTACATTCAAACTTATATAATTATACTAATAGATACGACATGGACTAATAATTTACATCTTTACGAATAAAAAAACAAAAATATTTGGCTGATGATGACACTGACTTAGCAAAAATCATGGTCACTCTATTATTGGAATATAATTTATTCCAAATAAAATAAATATGGATAATATTATACATGTCATGGTAAAAGTAACAATGAAATTATTTCACACGTTATACTTACCAACCACTCTTGAAAATATTGCTTTTACAAGCGTACAACCATGCATATGCTCATATTTCTTCATTATGGAAGAACGATGTAAAAATATTGATAAAAAGTAAAAACTCTGTGCTAGCTGATGGTTATGTGCAGGAAGTATATTTTTATAAATTACGCTGTATTTTGGTCAACGTTGACTAAAATTTTATTACTCCATGTTTTTTGAATAATGAAGATTTATAGGAACCATTTGTACAAAATTAAAAACCCATTCCCAAAACACAGAGTGACAAAAAACTATAATATGATGAGTATGGTGAGTATAATTCTTATTATGAGGGTGGGCTGAAAACTAATGCACACATGTTTGTAAACCGTGAACAAGATGACTTCCAGAAGTGCGCCAGGCTCATCGACAATTTGATTCTAAATGACCGGCAAAGCAATCAAAAGCGTATTGCAAATCATATTGGAATATCCAAAGAAGGCTTTATTATTGAACAATAGGTATTCCGTAAAATCTGTGTACTATAATATACTTTTTGCCCAACTTTGCTATATGTTTTTATTCCCGCTCTACAAGCGTGTGCATTTGTTATCATCCTACCCTCATACTATATAATACGCTTAATGAGTGTATACATTTTATTTACTGGCACTGAGTACTGAGTACTGCCCCCGACCCCTTGTAGTCCGGAACTTTTTGGAAATGAGTACTTGTAGTACGAAAAATTATGAAAATGGTGAGATATACATACATAATACAAGGTTTCATATTATAGAATTAGCGTCATAAACAATTTTTTTCATAAACAATGTCCTTATAAAACCACTTTGCTGTTATGGTCAATATGTAGATGTTTAGCATTCTTGAAAGTTTGCCTTTTGCTTGGCCCATGGCATGATATAAATGGTGAAACTTATAATAAGATTCATTACGATTTACCGTATATATGTACTATGTATATTTGTATTCGAATGTCGGATTAAAGGGCGCCGCCGGTTTAAAATGGGGCCGGATTACCGCGGGTCTACTGTATATTACATAACAATAAATATCAGATCACGAAATACGTTAAAACGTATATGCTAATAGCAGACCATTGCTTATATTATAGAATTTTTAAAGGTTAAATCCAAAAATAGTTCAATTAAAAAATTCACAACCGCTCTAAGATTGTTAGCGATAGCGATGACGATGAATAGTCCATTAAAATTCGAAAATATCAGTTTTTCGATTTTGGCTTAATGTTTTCTGTTTCATACCGTTCATTAGATTGCGATAAAACTTCGGTCACTTATTTCTAAGCATTGCGCGAGTAACACAAGTATAGTCTTTCTTATGTATAAAAATCAATGTTTGTTTGTCCGTATTTAATGCGCTGCCACACCGTTCATTCGATTGCGCTAAAACTTTGTCAACTTATTGTTTTCACTTGTAGAAATAATATAGGCATAGTAAAAATATTATTTGTGTTCTCAGTTTGTTATGCGAGACGTGGCATTGCAACGCATACCAGGCAATCACTAGTTTATAATATTTTAAAAATTACATAATCAAGATGACTCCAACATATCAACGAGTATGTAATTAGGATGAATCTAATCAAGTATGGATCCCTTTTCAATAATTGCAAATGTAACATAAGCAATCTTCATGATAAATGCAGAAATTGTATTTTTTGCATTAAATTGCTTTATTTACAATAAACAATATTTTATTTTTCAGTTTATTTATTTAAGTATATTATCGAGGGTTTCAAATATTTGTAAGACCTTGAAGTCCATACTACTGCATCTTCCACCGACACAATCTCGTGTCCAAGGCTTTTTTGGGCTTGACTTTATGTATGGCATACACACGATCGACACTTAGTAAATGTGTATTTAAATATATTTTGCATGATTTTTTGATTTTACGCTATTGGACCCTGTTAAATTTCGGATGTAGTTGATTTTTCAGTATGTGATTTTTGTACTTTTAAATAAGTTCTGTTTAATAAAAATATTCCTCGACATGGCTTTGAATGAGTAGCGAAACGGAATCTAGCATTGGTGGGTGAACTTTTCACCTCGTATGACCCTTGTTGAACTTCTGTCACCCTGAATGAACCTCAATGCCCGACTATCACCTCAAACGGCCTTCATCGATGGAATGAAACCACCCTGGAACGCTTTCAGTGTCCTCGGTTTGCTTAATTCGACCTGCAATAACCGTAGGTTACCTTTGGTGACCTAGATGTTAAAGGGCGCTGCATTGAACAGCCTGTTTTTTTATGATCAGACACAAACATTGAAGAAATTGCACTCTTGGGTGAAAGGTATCAAAAATGCATTAGCGAGTTTGTCGCTTCTTTTGCGTTTATTTGGTGGAAATTCTGCATTGAAATGTTGCATCAATTCAATGGCCCTGAAGGGACAAATATAAATATTCAAGACAATGGTGCTACGAGACATTCGAAGGTGCAAAAGATTCTGGAGGTCGACAATTGTCAGTACTCGAACAATATAAATTACACCTTACAAACGTGGCATCAAGCTTAACATGTTAAGCAGATGCAAGAATGGACACAATGAAATCCATTTTTTTTTTAAGAAATACAATCAATTTTTAGAGTATTTTCATCATCTGATGATCTATTGGTATCTACTGATATCCATTGGTAACCCCTAATATTTTTTAGAGATTGCATTGATAGGACTTTTCTTTTTTATAAACATGTCCAGTTTTATTTTTATGCTTTATTGTTTCTTTTCCTTATAAATTTCATTATTACTGATAGTGATTGTTGAATACTTTCGAAGATCTATCGGTTTCTAAGAATACACATATATTAAAATTCTTGAATTCCATTATTAATTTGGCTATAATTTCAGCATACTTTTTAGGTAGTCCTTTGAGTTTATCTAGCTTTTTCATATAATTTAATTTGTTCGTGTAAAACGTTTTTGCTCAATTACACTCTTGATTTGACAAAACATAATACAGTAAACTCTCAATTATCGCGAATAATATAAGAAAAACGCGTATGTAAACTTGTATGATAGGATGATCCCCTTGATTTTCAAAACAGCTGAATTTTAAGAAATTAAAGAAAGAGAAGAAGAAGAGAAATCTTGTTATACGAGGCGGAAATCACAACGAGAGTAAGATTGTGAAAATATACCCGGGATGATTAGATACACATGGCTCGATTACTAAAACATTAGCGTGTACGGTAGGATGATCGCGTATTTGCGAGCGAATTCCAGTGATTCAGAAAGAGCACTCTTATACGCTGAGCTCGAAGAAAGACAGAGACATTGTGGACGACATGTTGAGCAACGAGAGTGTTAAACTCCATAGACCCTCCGCACCACTTGTCTACCCGGTTTTCATATAATAAATTTAAGGGGGGAAACCAGTTTAGGAGGCAGATTTTTTAGTGATTTTCGTGATTTTTTTAAACAGGGAAGGAAATATTTTTGATTAAAAATACAAGACTTTGATTGATTTTTGAACAGAATTCAGTTCATGGAATAACCATTAAAATATATTATATATACATTTTTAAAATCCCTTTATCATTTAAGCACAACTTAAATTTTGACTTAAGTCATGGGCATGGGCATTTGAATCTGTGGCATTATCTTTAATGTAATTTTTTGGCAACGATCGGAGAGGGAATTGATTACAACTATCGATATCATCATATAACAGTTACAAGTAGTTCATTGTAGAATTATAACATACCTCTAGTAAATAATCATCACTTTCTAATTGTTTACCACTATCAACAGGAAGCCCACTACTAGTTGTTCAAAACGATCTTACAATTTATTTATTTTAAAATATTTTTTTGGTTGATCACTCTTATATAATAGATTGTCTAGTTAGAAATGTCGTGAAAACTCAACGAGTTTTGATATAATTTTTTTTCGATTAAATATTTCACCTCTTCTATATTTATGATTTTTTTCCCCAATAAACAATGCTGTACCAATCTAAATAAATGATAGTCTGAATAACAAGGTTCGGATAATAAGGATAATGTGGAATCGTTTGCCAACACAATTACTTTAATTTGCTTTCGATCATTTTTGATTTATTGGGTCACGCATTATAATACTACTAAAAAAAATTGACGACGGTTTATATGAATATAACCCTTTCCTGCGAATACATATTGAAAAGCTTCCAGTTTTGCAGAGAATTCATTACATCATAATATTGATTGCAATATGATGATGATTAGAGATTCGTGTTTTTAGCACTTTGTGATAGATGCTAAAAAATGCTAAATTTCTAAATAAAAATAAATTTATGCTAAAATCGTAAAATTTGTGAATTGATGCTAAAATCCTAGTTAAATTAGTTGTTTTTAAAAAATGTTACTGTAACTGATATGAGATATCAACAGGCGATAGCTTTTGTAGACATTGCAGTTGTCAAATAAGTTGACAGAAGAAGGATAATTTAGAAAAGCATCTGAAATCTTCATACCATCGAAAAGTAATTTCCAGGGCTTCAAATAATACCATCCAATCTAAATCTAATCTAAAATCACGAGTTTTGTAATTGCGCATATAACAAGAACCAACAATAGCTCTGAGTTGATTTAAGGACTAAGGTCTCAAAGCTAATATTCCACTGGAAAAAAATGATCATCCAGCAATGTGAATACCTCAACAAGTTCAAACAAACGTTCCAGACTTCTGTAATGTATCATGTAATGATCGAATGCGGAGAGCTTATGTATCAATTTATGGCACAGAATCAAAAAAATATTTTTGAAAAATCATCAACAACAATAGTTATATTGGTTGATTTCGTGAGGTATTGGTTGATTCATGATTTCATCAATCTCAGATAGATTAGGACGTTGTGTATTCGCCGTTCTTGGATATAATTAAAAATACTTCTTCTTCTTCTTTCTGTGTCATGTCAAATCCCCCCGACGTTGGCGATCACTCTGGCGCTTCAGCACTTCTTAAGCTTATGTAGTCTGCGGACCCCCTCTTGGACAACAATTTTTTTGCGGACCCTCTCTTTAGCAACATTTTTTTTACGTCTTCTAATTATGACCTTTGACTCTCGGCTCCCGATATACGCGGTTTCCTATTACGCAATATTTAGACAGAGAAGCGCAATGTCGGGCTCTATGTTGGAAAGTTTTATTCTAAGGCAGTGTTTCTCAACCGGTGCACCGCGAGCTTATTATAAGTGCACCGCGAAAAAATTGGTAAAAACGAAAAATTCTGCAAAACAGTGAAAACCGAAAAAGTCGTTGGCGAAATTATGAAAGTCAACGAAAGAGTTAATGTAATTTGCAATTAGCCACATCAATTGCGCGTATGTTAACCGTTTAACGTAGACTTTGGGTATTCTACGCCTCGCAGCCGCAGTCTGTTCAAAGTGGAGTAAATAAACATGCTGTGGAGAAACAATCGTCTTTGAAATCCAGCACCCTGTGGAATCCTTCTCGTCAACGTTACGGGAGACGCGGCAGTCGCAGGCCGTCAGAAGCTCTATGAACGGAGGTAACTGGGACTGGTCGATAGAAGCAAGACGAAGATAACTGGGCCCCGGTATTCAGCTGAGAGTTCTCGCCTACGTTACAATGGATAAATTTATTACCAAACGAAATTGTGAATCAGACCAAAATATTAGGGGTACCGGGAACTAATCCATTTTTTTGCATGCCTTATTTGTGATCAGTCTGTCTCTGGACACCGTGAAGAGAACATCGTCGCAAGTTTTTCTTTTTATAGTACTGTTTCTCGGGTTTATTTTTTTGCCCCATAAATATTTTTTATTGTTAGGAGTAAAATGAGCAAGCCCGAAGCAACAGAGGAACATATACGGCACTGCATGCTCCTTTTTTTCGATGAAGGCTGGAATGCGACGAAGACGACCAAAAATCTCAAAAAGCTTTATGGAGCAAAAGTAACAGCTAACAGATGTCAATTTTGGTTCCGGCGATTTAAATCGGGCGATGGAAACTTGAAAGATGAACCAAGATCAGGAAAACCGTGGAAATTCGTAGACGATATGCTGAAGGCCATGGTGGAATCCGATACTCATTTAAGTATCCAGGAATTATCAAAAAAACTCGATGTTCCATGGTCCACAGTTCAAAAGCACATGGAAAAAATCGGCAAAGTTCACAGAATGGGAGTTTGGGTTCCACATGCGCTGTCCGAAGACAACAAAAATGCACGCATAGATGCGTGCAATTCGTTTTTAATTAGACATAATACTGATCCATTTTTGAGTCGAATTGTAACTAGTGACGATAAATGGATCGTCTACGACAATGTGAAATAAAAAAACAATGGCTTTCGAAGAACGCAGTACCTGTTCCGACCCCTAAGCCGGGTCTCACCCTCCGCAAGATTTTATTGTGTGTATAGTGGGATAGTCGTGGAATTATCCATTATGAACTTTTAAAACCGGGCAAAACGGTAACTACTGCAATTTATTGTGAACAGCTTGAAAGAATGAATGAAAAATTAAAAGTGAAACGTCCTTCTTTGGTCAATCGAAAAGGGGCAATTCTTCTTCACGACAACGCGCGCCCATACAAGGCAGCGGTGACCCCCGAAAAAAAATCTGAGCTTAATTTCGAAGTTTTAAATCATCCTCCATACTCACCAGACCTTGCACTATCTGACTTTTATTTGTTTCGCTCGTTGGAGCATTCTTTAAATGAAAAAAAACTAATATTCCAAATGACGTTGAAAACTTTTTAAATTCGTATTTTTCCTCAAAGACATCCAACTTCTACAAAAAGGGGACTGAAAAGCTGCCAGAAAGATGGCAAACAGTCCTTAATAATAATGGAAATTATATTTTATAATGATATGTAAATATATGTAAATATATTTCAATAAGTTTTTGTTATGTTTAAAAAATGGATTATTTTCCGGTACCCCTAATATTAATGACACAGGGAGTACAAGTGAAAGAAGTAGTGACGATATTACTAGACATCATACGTCTCATACAAAAGAAAATGTATCCAGTAAAATCAGAAAAAATAATCGACATTATTCTGAAGAATATTTATGTTTCGGTTTTACGTATTTTTACGCATTATGTATTTAACTCAAAGTATGAGTATATTTGAAAACTTCGGTATTTCGGATTGATATTGCGCTATTCGAAAGACTTACCTAAAACAAAGAATTTAAACATCCATTAGACCAAATATTTTGTGTGTATATTTTAGATGACAAATTAAATGTTAGCTCAAATTTATCTTGTAAATCTTATTATCCTTACCTGAGAGCTCTTACTGCATGAAGTCCTGGACACCTTTGGAATTTGGTTCACCAGCAGTTCTTTTGAACCACACTGTACAATTTTTCACAACGTCCATCTAAACTTAAGACTATTGATTGATCAAGGCTGGTCGATTTCGTAATCAAACAATTGCGGATTGCTTTTATATTAAACACGATTTCATACCTAAAATTAAATATTTGACTATAATGAAGCTTTTAGCTATGAAATGCTAAATGAATCACTTCCGAATATCGTATTTTACATATACATTTGAATGTTAGTCGTGACTTTAAAAAAATGATACAAAAATCGGACCTAATAAATCCTAACTCTTAAAATAGACATCTTGATTTTCCAATCCACTATGAGTATTATTTCCGATCTGTGTTCTTGAAATCTCAATGCAATTGTTCAACATTAAACATTTCGATAATAAGCCTAATAATCGTATTACAATATACTTAAAAACTATGACTACTTGCCTCAATATTTTAGCTGCATGACGATCAGGATACAGTCTGGAACACGGATCACATTCCGGAACGGCACAACACTCTGTGTATTAAAAAATATCACTTAACATACGCACATGCACATCCTAACCTGTCAAAATAAAATATAGCTCTGCACCGAATATTGTTGCATAGCATAAACTCGACGCCTAAACTGGACGGACAAATTGAAACGCATTTATGATAAATTATTAATATTTATAAGAAAAACTATTTTTTAAAAATCATGGGATTAAATAAGCTGCTGCGATATATTCCCAAAAATATTATTTTTCAAAAAAAATCACCATCCTTTTCGTTGCATAAATATATTATTTTTTAATGAATTTCAAATTTGATAAAAATATTTTTGGGAATATATCAAAAGAGCTCATCTCAGAGAGAATCTCATGCATTCTTTCAATAGTTTTTCATAATAATTTTCATTTAGTATTAATACATTTATATTCGTACGCTCAGTTGAGCCGTCGAATTAAGCTAGGCGACAATCAGTGCGTGTTCGGTTCTTAGGTTATACGGTTTGGCTTAATCGTCAGAGGGATATATCTTAATAAATAAAGTGCAGTGTTGTTCCAGAATGCGTCCCGTACTCCAGGATCTATCCTGAACGTCATGCAGCGTCGATACTCAGGCAAGTGTTCTTAGTTTTTTAAGTGTTTTGTACTGCGACTTATAGTACAGTGGTGCCTCACACAACGAACTTAATTCGTTCCAGGAGCAAGTTCGTAATGCGAAAAGTTCGTTATGTGAAACGCGCAAAAGCACGCTTTTTGGTCGATGGTTTCATGAAAAACCTGTCCAAAGTCGTTCGTCGCGACTTCGTTGTGTGAAGCGAAGTTCGTTGTATGAATCATGAAATGAACGAATGAACGAACGAACGGAACGAACCGTGACTTCAAAAAGGTTGAGAATCACTGTTCTAAGGTCTGCTTCTACATTGAGCTTGTTTCTATATTTTGGTTTCATATAAAATATTGCCGTAAAAGCCTGTTTAAATAAATATGTTGTTTAAAATGGAATCAAATGTTGGAGTGCTTTATTTGCAAACGCAGTGTAACCTGAGAAGTAACCAAAAGCCTGTCAGTACCGTTTTCTTGAATCATAATTTCATGGACGTATCGCATAATAATTCTACGAGAATGTCCTGTTCATGCGTAGATAAATATTTAGCATCAGAGACTTCCGTGTTGAATGGATCTCTAGTCCACTTGTTGCCAGAATCAGGACTGGGAAAATAATTCCTGAAGTTGCATTATAGTCATTAAATGTTCAACAAAAATCTGCCAAATTTCATCAGGAAACTCTACATTCGAAGTTTCTATAAAATCTTTGAGTGTTGGAAAAGACTCATACACACATTCGTGAATGCGTTTCGACCACAAGTCGATTTTTTTTTATAATCGCTTCTATTTTATCTTCAACGTAGGTTTGTAGGCTCAAATTCAGTTAATTTAAATAAGTAAAATGTTTATGTTTATTTTAAAAATCGTGAATTGAGTGGACGAATCTTAATGAAATTGACAACTTTAACAAGTTCGTGCATTATGTTTTTAAAATCGGTTGACATATTTTTGGATGCCAATGATTCCCTGTGTATGGAGCAATGGTTCCAAATGACCTGAGGTGCTACGCCTTTAGCAAGAGCAATCAATTCAATTTTTGCTCCTGGCTAGGGAATTCAATCCCGAGCCAAAATTTCGATCCCGGGATTTCGAGATTCCACTAGACAATCCCGGGACCAGTCCCGGGATCCCGGGATTTTCAATATTTTAAGAAATTACATTGATTAATTTGATCAAAAATTACTAATAAGTCCATTTGTTCAATATAAAAAATCACTTGAAGGCCAAAGAATTTTATTTATTTAAGAAAAGATAAAAATACAATTCAAAAATACGTAAATAAAACACTAAAAAATTCAAATATTATTTTGAAAATATGCCCGAAGTAACTTTAAAGCATCGAGTGTTTCGTCATTTAGTTTGGATCTGATTTTGGAAGTCAGGCAACTTGCTGCTGAAAATGCACGCTCAGCTTCCACACTCGTTGGAGGTATCGTCATCACATATTTAAATGCTAGTTCGAGTTGATGACCACGTAAGCCCTCATTTTCGTATAACACCATCAATGTGACTGATAAAATTCCTTTCTGTTGAGACACGGACAAAAACTCGCAAAATTCCCGATTTCCCGACAAATTATTTATTTCCGTCGCTGCAGATGAATACTTATATCTTTTAATACTTTGATGTGATTCGTAATTATACTACGAAGGAATACAAAAATTCTGAACCCCGTATCTATTATATTTCATATCGATATTCCCATTATTCGTCGAGGTGTAGTAAATACATCACCGGTGGGGGGATGTAAATATAACAATTTGAAAAACACACATGTACACTATATATGTATACATAGATTAGACAGTCACTGCCCCTAGGTGTTGCCTAAGTTCGCCAATTAGTAATTACGCCACTGTTTCCAAGCGTCTAGATTTCGTCGGGAATATCTCGATTTAGTAGCCTTCATCGTGCTGGTGAGGTGTACGATTTCTGTTAGATAAAAATTTTAATCCCGAAATTTTCGGGATTACGTTTTCTAATCCCGGGATTCTTAAGTACCTAAAAGTGTCCGGGATCCCGGGATTGGATTCCCTAGTCGCACCCCCTTTGCTTGGTCGCCGTTTGCCGTCGGTTCACAACCTGTGATTTAAGAATAAATGCGTTGAGCGGCTAATGTGGAATTTTATTAGCTCCTGCGGCCCTTCTTCATTTCGAATACTCTCCCGGTCTCGAGTTGAATTATCCTGACGAAATCGTTGTTAGTCATCGGCGATCCGTTTGGTCCTGCGGATTGATACAGACGCAATAAGGAAGGCTGCTGGCCTTTGCACAGCAGGCGGGATCAACGCAACATAATCATTTAATTTTTTATTTTATTCAAATAAACCTCTGATTTTCCTTGTGATATTTTTTATACTCCTTTTGCGCGCAACGTTCAATCATCGCGTAAATAGACCATATTAACGTATGATTTTCTTTTTGGTATTTTAAACACTTTGTTCTCGATTTGCAACGCTAACATGTTTGGTTGTGTTAACGGCTTAAAGCCATCTTGTCATTAAATATTAATAATTACCATTGATTATTTTATTGAATTTCCAATTAAATGCATTACTAGACGAAATGCTTCAATATCCTTTTAGTGGGGGAAAAAAAAATTTATCCCCCACTTCATATCATCATCGTGTTACTAAAATAAGCAAAAATACGTTAAACCTTAGAGTGCTAAAATACGATATATCGTCGATTGGCTTATTGATGATTTCAAAATGCTTGAATACAAAATGCTTATGCGTTAGCGCAATCAAACAAGAGAGAGGAAGATTACAAACAAACTTCCGTTTATCAAAATACACCGCAGCAATCAAAGAGTTAACTCTTATAAACATATTTCAGAAAACCTTGTGAAAAAATACAAACATTTGTATTCAAATAAGGAACCTGCAATCAAAACTAATCGATAAAAATAAATACAATATTTCGATTTTACGATAATAAACATCAAAGTTCAATGGAAATCATTTGAATAATAGTTGTGAAATAGATTCTGTCCATTTAAATAATTACCTATCATTTTATTTTTTATCTATTCTATCATAATGACTTTAAATGTTGTGTCAAGAATGCATTGTATCGATTATTGAATCAGATCTTTGGAGAATTTATGTGGGAGTGGCAAAATCATCATTATTTATAAAATGACATCTCAATGATCAGTCACACATAAACGACTCAGCCCGACTTTATCAATCGTCTCAGTCTTTATTTTTTCATAAGCAGAAAATTAGGCCAAACCTGGATCGAGACGATCGATCGGAAATATGAATACTTGCTGAATATTTTCCGGGAGCAATAAAAAAAACAACAAACCTTCAACATAATCATCACATTTTTTAACGATATGATCAATAGATTAAGTTGTAATTTAAACAATAATTACTTTCGACGACCTCGACTAGAATCGGTAATGAGTTTTTTTTTCAATAAAGCTAATTTAAGAAGCTCTCTCGTAGACGATAACGTTAAATGCCATTCATCTGATAAATAAAGATGTGATTTGGAGACAATAAAACAAAGTTCAATATCAAATGCCGAATCAAATTGCTATGTAAATTTATCTGGTATGAAAATTTGAGCGGAAGTATCTCTAGCATACGAGAAATTGACGATATCACGGATATAGCGAGCAATCGTTATAAAAGACTCTTATTTTTAGGCTTACAACGAATACGACAAATTTTTGTACACATCGCAAAGCATGATTGTTAATCATTTCACTTTGTTCGAAAGCATAACGTTTTTTCAATGCTCTCGCTTTTTATCCCATATCCATAACTAATTTTATGGTATTTGTGTATCCTTCATTTGGAAAATTAAAAAAGACGAGCTGAAATAATTATAAATGGGCAAAGTCTCATTGTTAGCATCTCAAGTGCTTGTATAAGGATACCACCAATCGATCAAATATTAGTACGTAAAGACGTGTTTAAACTTTGCAAATAGGCTAGTATCACTCCACATCTGTCATTTTTTCTTCTTCTTTACATTTTCATGAATATGGAGCATAAAAACATTTCACCTGGCATCTGATCTCACCTTGAGGGGTGATCTTTTCACCTAGAACGGCCTTCATTGATAGAATTAAACTATCCTTAAACATCATACCACGAAAAGTATGCTTTTATTTGAAGGCCTACGAATGAAGATAATAATCCATAACAGAAAGACACCACCGTGTCCGGTGGTAGTATGGGATTTTATCCAATAAAATCCCCCTTCTCTTCAGCTGTCACTCCAGACTATTAGTTAAATATTGCTCAAGGATGGCAGCCATGTGCCCCCTGTTTTTTTTTGTGTTTATAGCCTTTGGCCTTTTTTTGTGCGTTTAGTACAGGGGTCGGCAACCTGCGGCTCGCGAGCCACGTGCGGCTCTTTGGATGTGAAGCTGCGGCTCTTTAGTTCCATACGCAAATAACGAAATTTTCTACTTGAATAACCATGCAAAACCATCGCTCCCATTGAATTTGTTTGCCCAATTATTTGTTATTGAAGTACAAGTTAGTGTTGTAAGTAAATTTTAAATTGTTTTAATTTTTTACTTAAATAATAAGTGATTATATTTTTTTCTTTTTTTCCGTGGGAGGGGAATCTTCGCAAGATACCCATTCTGGGTAGTGTGAGATTAACGATTAACTCGTTCCTGCCCACTAAACCCCTCCCTTGTTCTTCTCTGCCCCCTGGTATTGTTTTACACATTGCTTCAGGAGGTCGGGTAGTCTGGCCTTAGATTGGTCCTATTCTAGTGTTGGAGAGGCGCTCTGCGTCTCTCTCTCTCACTGCCCTCTTTGGCGCTCAGAATCTCTTCTACGTAGTTGCGCCAAAGGTTCCAGTTCTTCTTGCTTCCTATCATGCTGTGGACTGACGTTGAGTTTGGCTACCCCGAGTGCTTGTTTCAGTAGTTTTCTCTGGAGTGCCCAAGCCTCACAGCCAATGATGGTGTGCTCTACGTCGTCGACCTCCGCTTGGCAGTGGTGGCACGTTGCGGATGGTTCTTTGTCAATCCGCTTCAGGTACGCACCGAAGCATCCATGCCCAGTGAGCACCTGAGTCAAGCGGTAGGTTGTTTCACCGTGTCCCCCGGCCCTCCACCGACGTATGACCGGGATAAGTCGATGGGTCCACCTTCTCTTGCTGAACTGATCCCATCACTGTTGCCAGGCTTCCCTCATTTTCTGGTCATGTTCGTTGCGATTTTTAGGATATTCGTAGTCCAAGGTCCTCTTCTTTGCTTGGAGGTCCAGCGGGGGCATTCCAGCAATCACAAGCACAGCGACACTGTCTCGGAGCTGCGGTGACTCGGAGCGCTCCTTGTCGCTGGACCCTAGCGAGCTTCTTTCTATTGGTGTCGCGTCTGAGCGTCTCGTGCCATATCGGGGTTCCGTACAAAAGGATCGAGTGTATTACCTCGTTTATGGTACGTCTTCTGCACGGCTTTGGCCTTCCAATGTTGGGCATGAGCCTTCCAAACTTTTGCACCTTCTCTGATGTTTCTTCCATGTGTTTGCTAAAGGTCAACTTGTTATCCATGAGGATCCCGAGGTATCTCAGCGTTTTGCTGCATTCCACCTCGTGTCCTCCAATAACAAGTTGCTCGACCCTCGGCCTTCTCCGTCTGCTGCATATCATTGCCTCCGTTTTCTCGGCCGCCAGCTGCAGGCGATTATCCCGCATCCACGCTCGAATTCTGGCGAGGGCTTTGTTGCCCGTCGCCTCCACTTCCTATGGATATTGAGCCGTCACCAGTAGCGCGACGTCGTCCGCGAAGGCAATAAGTTCTGCTCCTGCAGGTAGTGCCATGTTTAGAACACTGTTGTAGAGTACGTCCCAGAGGGTTGGTCCCAGAACGGACCCCTGCGGGACGCCCATCTCCAGTCTTCTCGTCAGGTCCGTTTCATTGTGATGGACATATCGGTCTTTGAAATAATCGCTTATGAGGTCGAGTGCATACTGTGGAATTTCATTTTTTTCCTCCAGGGCTCCAACGATTAGCTCCCAGTTTGCGCTATTGAAAGTGTTTTTTTTGTTGGCAAGAATTTTTTTTGTGGCTCTTTAAACACTTTGAAATTTGTAAATTGTAATTTTTGGCTCTTCCGACTCAAAAGGTTGCCGACCCCTGGTTTAGTATATATTTTTTCCCATACTTGATCCACGCCGCCCATTCTCCAGGATCTTCAAGCATCAAAGAGGTCATGTCTGATGAGAGCGTCTGCTCCATGCCTAGAAGACGAAGATCGCATGTGCAGCGTCGTCGTCATTAGCTCAGCAATGAAGTCATTCCGGAATTATCTCCTTGACTTTAATAGACCTTGAGTTGCCTGATTCGACCTGAAATGACCCTCGTTTACCTTTTAAGATCCCGAAATTTACAACTAACTGGTTGATATTAACCATAATAACATATCTAATAAATTGTGTTGGGTAAAATTAAAAAATAGCTATATTAAATGCAATATATAAAAAACGTCAAGGTTTAAATCTGTTTCATTTTGTTATTATTTAAAATCGATGATTGTTGGTCAATGGAAAGTTCAGATAACTAAAATGTTTAACAAATATTAAAACATTTTAGACATATATTTATACTTGTACACATAAACATTTTTTTGTGCGGTAGATGCGTTCCGTTGAAAATCGCACAAAAAAAGCTATGACTTACATATAAAAAGTGAAGATGCGTTCTATGGATTTAAAAACCGCATAACTTTGAAACAGCCATATAAAATATATCCAAAATCGCATAAAAAAAAGTTAATAAAAAAGACCATGAAAACAATAAGGCAATTAAAAAATAACATTTTTGGTAACATTCAAAGGATGTCTTGCATCATTGGTAAAATTTTAAGGATGTCTGATATCTGGCATCACAAATGCCAGACATCTACTAGATAAATGCTAATGATATGATAATTTTCGATATGACTCAAAATCACTTTCTTCTTCGGAAGAAATAGTATACCCAGTGTCAATGTCATCATTGCTCTGTGTAGATTTTCTCTTTCCAACAATATAATTAACAATTAGTAAAGATGTCACTATAGTCCCTAACTCAAAAAAAAAATCACAAAATGGCGACTGTTAGAAAAAATTCTGTCAAGTAATTTTTTGACCTTTTTTTGCGGCAGTTTTAATTTTTTTAAACAGTTAAAAAATAAATCTTGACATAAATCTGGTAGGAATAATAGAGGGTTATATAGAAAAGATTCGTATCCAGTTCATCATACTTTAATTCGTTCGATTGATTGAACATTGCACGCAAAAGAAATACACGAACTAAAGCAATCAGTGGTATATTTGATAAAAAACTAAATTGAAATTGTTATAAAAAAAACTCTGTTGCACTTTGAGATTCGTTTTTTGATGTAGCATTGTCCTCTTTCTGACATATAGAGGTCGGTTATCATCGTCGTTGCGATTTGAAGGTCCGTTATTCGCACGTGAACCCACGGTTGAAAGCACCTCGATGCAATGCGTGATCGATCGAGATCGAACAGGGCGCGGTCCGTACACAATGGTCCCGGTCAACGAGTCAGCGTCGATGAACGACGGAAACGTCGGGAATATAGATAGCAAAATGAGCCAGCGGCAAGCAAGTGGAGCGCTAGATAATACGGCGAGACGACGGACGCGGCGCCGGCCAAACCAAGAAGGGATGCTTCGTCGGTGCGTGCTCTCAAGTTCGAAGAATTGATCGTCCTTTCGAGCTCTAAGAATTGATTGTCTTCTCGAAGATCCGCCGAGTTGAAAAGAAGAGAAGAACACGCGTTCTAGAAGATCCTCTTCCGACGAGGTCCAGAGACAAAAAGCGAATAGTACTGGGGGCTTGTTTTAATCTATTTGAGCATTTTTACAATTTGTTGAACGAATGTTTAAACTCATTCAGGTGGCTCTGAAGACGATACTGGATGATTTTTGGGTTTTTCATAGCGAGAATGAGAGTGATATCGTCTGCTCAAGAAAAGTTTTGCTCAAGAGGGGGTTCGTGGACTACATAAGAAGTTTTAGAAGCGCTGCTCTATATCATACATTCACCTTCTTATGGGCTCGATGTTAAAGGTGACATAAACTCCGAGTTTAATTTCCTTCGCGGACCCCCTCTTGAGCAATTTTTTTCTCGCGGACCCCCTTTTGAACAATTTTTTTTTGGTGAACCTCATCCCAACCCTTGTAACTTAATTTTTCAAACAAACAAACATTTCCTGGTCAAAATAGAGCTTCTTATAATATTTTCTGTAAATAATTTCACGAAAATATCTTGTTCAACTACAGATAAATGTTTTTTTTGTATCTTCACGGATCCCCGAAAATGGCTTCGCGGACCCCCAGGGGTCCGCGGACTCCCTGTTTAAGAACCACTGATATAGAGGAAATGGGTGTAGCTCTTTCTTATTCATGGATATTGAAGAAGTTCAATTCTGCAGTGACTTCATTGTGATCGATTTTTTTAACATTTTTTTTATGCGAAAAGTATTAAATATAGAATGTTGATACTTAATATGTTGACTAGGAGATCTTTATTGAACATAAAAATATTTTTTATAGTATGACAAAGTATGGTAGTGGGAGGTGAGGGAGCCACGTATGTCGATGGACGAGCGGTGACATTCTTCACCATGGAAGTCCTAAGTCCTGGACAGGTGATTTGCAGCAAAACTATTAAACATATTTTTACTTTGTATAATATTGTATATAGTATAGACTATCATTAGGAAGAAATATTAAAAAATAAAAAAGTAGTGAGCGATTGAAGAAAAATGTGTGTTTTTACCAACTTTTTTTTGTAGTTTTTTGTTCGTTAAACAAAAACCGTTGAATATTTTTGGATAATTGTAGTCTATACGACATAGACGTTTATTGTACACGTGTCTGCCAAATTTCATAAATAATGCTCATATATGACTTATGGGAGCACTTCCATGAGCTTGAAAAAAGTAGTTTCGAGAAAAACGCGTTTAAAGTTTCTCATCTCTTCAGCTTTGCAAAGCGCAGTTTCTCCTCGTCGGCTTATAACTTTGTAAATTTAATTTATATCGACTTGAAATTTCCTGAACATATTCTTAAACATTGGCTCTTTCCGATACATGAAGAAGAAAAAAATTTAACCAACAAGGTACAATATTTATTTCAGATACACTTTCGATTAATAAATATTGTTAAAAAGGTCTTTTTGCACGAATAATCATACGTTATCTGCTTTAAAAATCATGTGTTATCTACTTTAAAATTCATGATCAGATCCAAAATATAAATCCTAACCTAACCTAACCAAATCATCATTTAATTAAATAATTTAAATGCATATTTGAATATCATTGAGTCACAGTTATTAGATTCCAGACATTACCTAAAACTTGTTTTTCCTCTTTCAATGTTGATAAAATCGTAAAAAACGCATATTCTAAGAGTGAAAACTTAATAGCCTATACGAGAATTGTATTTTTATACATTTTTTATTGACATTTTATGAAGCATTTGGTATTTTTATTACGAATTTGATAGTAATTTGTCCCTTGTATTATTATTTCCTTGAAACCTGGCATATTATATAATGTAACTTGATTCAAGGCCATGAGAGATCAACCTTGTCGGAAAAGGTCGTCAGGGGTTAGATCGGGTCACTGTAGGTCGCGAAAAGGGGATTGAAGGCCACGCAAAACACCCTATCCTCCCCAAAACAGAGGTTAACGTTTGCATCGTATAATTGAAGGCCATACGAGGAAACAGTAGGTCAATGTGGTTATCAAGGTTTTGAAGATTTATTCTAGGGCACATAAGGCAATCAATTTAATTATAAAACTCTTCAAAGATCTTGAATACTTTATGCACATTAGCAATTTCATCTTAATAAATACAATCATTTATTCAAAGATATTCCCCTATTATTATATATTTATATTAAATGATTTTAACGCGGATTAAGAGTAAATTAATTGAAAATATTATAAATATAATATTATTTGATGTTTGATAAAATTGAATTTATAAAAAACATTAAAATGACAATTCACACGAGGGCAATGGTCGAAATTTTTCGACTTAGGTCCGTTAAAGTTGAGACGTTGAGAGACGTCAAACTGATGTCAAACACACAATGGCGGCCTTACTAAAAAAGAGGGCTTTGGCCGAATATGGACACAATTTTCAGGTGTTTAGAAATAATTCGCCACACCTATGACTTGATAATTAATTTTGGCTTTTTTGTTACATTTTTACATGATTTGATTTAGTCATTGTCTTGCTCATACAAATGATGTACCATAATTTTGTATTACTTTATGTCATTTTTATGTTTATGCCATTTGATTTAGCGAATTAGAATATTATTCAAACTTAATAACGGTTATTGGCTATAAATTTGATACATTTTAAATAAGACTACGCAGTATTTTACAAATTGGATAGTTGAGGTTATGTTTAGATGTTCACAATCAAACATAGTGCATATGTCGACTTATTTCGCCAAATGAATACATTCCAATATTTTCTGCATGCTGTAAATCACATTACTTAAAAAACGAATGGACTATTCAAATTTAAGAGTACAAGAAAGACTTGAATGTGACATTTATTTGTGTGAATGCATAAAAACATGTTACTGAGATTCCAATATCCTATTGTTAATTCTGTATTTGACCAATTTATTATTTATTTAATATTATAACCGTGTATATTACAGGATCCTCCGTCGAAAAAGTTGAACCTCGTTAAAAAACCTTTAATAGGAAGCTCCGCAGCTGTGTTTATTGGGATGCTCGATAAATGCAAGACGACCAACGACGCCCTTGTTCTGCTTTTGAGAGCATCTGATTGTCTTCAATTCCAAGAATCCGATATAGAAGAAGCCATAAAAAAGTTGTCGGAACACTTTCAATCAGAATCAGGTGCCGTCGTCCGAATGAAAATATTATGGATGTTTTGCGATATCGGTCTTGAATGTCCCGGATCGGATATCAATTATTTAATTGAAGAAACTGTGTCCTTGTTAAAAAATGAAACGTCACACAAAGTCATCGCACAGGGAATGACCACGATACTTAAGCTCGGTATTAAAACGCAAAATGATGATGCGTTTTATTTGAGATTGATCGCAGTTGCAAGGGAGTATTTAAAAGATACCAGCCATCGTGTAAAATGTCAGTGTTTTCAATTAATAAGTGAATTATATCCAGTATCCAAAGAAACCAAGGAATCATGCGAAACGGATGGTATTTTAAAATTGATTGCAGATTATACGTACTCTCAGGTAAATTCTGGCTTATTTAATTATTGGTTATATGAGCTAAATATGCAATTGAAGTGAAAAATATTTTTTTTGTTTAAAAGGATGCTCGAGTTAGATGCCAAGCATTTGAAGCTATGTTAACATTAGAAAGCAGAGGAATTAGTCTTGATCCTGTAATTTACGATCAAGTTTGTCCGGCACTATGTGATGATTATGAAATTGTTAGACAGGTTGCATTAAAACTTGTTCATTTCTTTGGAAATAAATATCCAGAAAAGTATTTATCTATTGTAGCTTTTTCAATACACACCAAGTTGTTTGTATTTTTTGTCACTTGATTTATTTTCTTTTAGCATAATAACGTTACCAGATGGAGAAACAACGTTAAGGCTTGTTGACGATGCTTTTGTTAGAATATGTGGTGCAGTAAACGATCTTTCTATGGTAACTCGTGCTCTTGCTTGTTCTCTTCTTGGTGGGATGCAAAAAGTTAGCCAAAAATTTTTACAACAAACTTTGGATAAGAAACTTATGAGTAATATGAGGGTAAATAATAATAAATTATTTTTAAAGTTTATGCACTAACATAGTTTATAAGGCTAAGATTTTAATTTTTTCTTAATCATTTTAGCGCAAACTGACTGCTCATGAGCGAGGAGCTCAACTGTTGGCATCTGGTGAATGGGCTGATGGAAGGCGTTGGGGAACTGATGCTCCTAGAGAAAAGTTGCACGAAGCTTTGGTCGCGCCTTTATCACTCATGGCAGGCGGAGCTGCAGGTGCCTTTGTACACGGCTTAGAAGATGAATATTTGGGTAAATTTTTCATGCCTATAATTTAATTCAAATCAAATAATTATATATTTTAAAAACGTTTTCATATATTGTTTATAGAGGTTCGTTCTGCTGCTGTAGAATCAGTTTGTCAGTTGGCTTTAAATAATCCAACATTTGCTACTACATCTTTAGATTTCCTCGTTGATATGTTCAACGATGAGATAGAAGATGTCAGACTAAAGGCTATTGATAGTCTCACTAAAATATCAAGTCATATTGTATTACGTGAAGATCAGCTGGAAACTATTCTTGGTGCTCTAGAAGTATGTAAAATATTATTTTGATACTCTGTATGGTTTTTTAAAATAGTTTGCTTATGAATTTAATATTTTAAGGATTTTTCAATCGACGTACGCGAAGGATTGCATAGGATGCTTGCATCATCAACATTAGCTTCAAAAGTCTGTTTAGAGATGTGCGTTGATAAAATCCTCGATAATCTGAAGAAATATCCTCAGGTCAGTTTCTTGATTGATTTCCAATTTAATCTCTGTTTGTTCGTATGTAATGCGTTGCCATACCATTCATCAGATTGCAATAAAACTTCATCCACTTATTGCTAAGGATTGCGCGAGTAACAAAGGCATAGTCGAATATATAAAAATTAATGTTTGTTTGTCCGTATTTAATGCACTACCATACCGTTCATCCGATTGCGATAAAACTTTGTCAACTTATTGTTTACACTTGCTGGAATAACATAGGCATAGTAAAAATATTGTTTGTGTACGCAATTTGTTATGCAAGACGCAAAAAAACTTTTCTTCTGTGTGTGGTATTGCAACGCATGCCGTGTAATTATTAGTTGTTAATATTTTTTAATTATAAATATGAGCAATCATATAATCTTGTCTAGAGCTCATGATCATCTATAAAAATATTTTATAAACATGCACTTTTTATCAATAGGATAAGAAATCTACGTACAGATGTCTTCAAAAAATAGGTGCTGCACATCCAGAACTAACATTACCATTAGTACCACAGCTTCTAAACATTCATCCATTCTTTGACATGCCTCAACCTGATGTTGAAGACCCTGCATGTGAGTATATGTTATTTTTTAAAACTACATTTACGTAATAATACCAATTATTTGAATTCATATTTTTTTTAGATATCTGTATATTAATTCTGGTACTTAATGCGGCTCAACACTGCAGTGCAATGTTGCAGCTCTTTGAAGAACATACTGTAAAACATTATTCATATTTACGAGATACAATGCCTCACCTCGTACCACAATTGAGAATAGGTAAGCTTTTTGACTTATTTTTGTTGGCTTGTATAGTCCAATATGAGAGTATCGGTCATGTATTTAACCCTTTCCATTTGTCCCTCTTCCCTTCAATTGCTCAGGCGCGTGCAGCATCTTTATTTACTTAGACGAGATTTTCCAACGAGTCTGCTGCCGCTCAATTCCAAATCTAATATGGTTTGAGGAACTCTGTGAGTTGGGATCTGTGCCACATGACTTGCTTAGTGGAGCACCATATATGTAGTCTTATTAGTTAGTGATCAATTATTGTAGAACTCTCCAATGGTGCCCTGTCGGAGTCTTACACGGTGGCAATGCGTATCAGACAGTGAGATGCCCTCTCATCGGTACTTTTAAATATTGACATGGAATCAATTGTTAGGGATGTTAGTAGATCAGGATGCATAGATCCAGGAAAAGACAATATTATTGTAATGTGGAAAGAAAACTGGTTGGAAAATCACTGATATAAGAGATGGGGTCACTGTGTAAGCCTGTTGATTTTCATTTCAAGGGAAGGATTTTTACAAGAGAGTAATGATACTCGGCAACTCCAAAATGTTCTCATGATCAAAATCACAAGCAAATTCTGATTGAACAATCCGTGTTTAATCAACAACCATAGAAATGACTTGTTTACAAAAGCATACGAATGATCAAACTTTCTGGAAGCCCGATTAGCATCTAGTTATAGAAAATATTGGGGAAATTAAGCCCTTGAATAATTTATTATGTTAGCTCTTATTTACAAATTCTTCTCTGCCAAAAAAGTTCAAAAGTTACACTGCTAATTTTCCATTTGTTTTTGCATTTTTTATAATAGGCGATTCTTTAATGTCAGACGCGTCAGCTTTAACAATAAACTATAATTCTGCGCTAAAGGGAGGAGTAGAAGAAATGTCTTCAAATACTTTTAACTTATTAAACACCATCATGTCCAACGTTGATACTGCCGGCACTTCTACACGCGTGCGCACTACGATACTGTCTGCTGCTCAAAACCAATTAAATAGGTAATAAGAGATAAAATTTATTTTTAAAAAATGCATATAATCTTGTTACTGAATTAAATTCATTTTAGGTTAGCTGAAATTGATCCATCTGTAAGCGGTGGAGCCAAATTCACTGCTCTATTCCTCGGTTGTGAATTACTTTTGTGTTCGGTACTCTCTAACCGACTTTGGAACAATACAACTGCCTTGGCATCTCCACAAGGGCTTATTATAAAAAATAATATATCTACCCTTCTGACAAATTGCTTGAAGTAATTATTCGTATTCTAAAATATTGTATATCTTATAAACGCATATATTTAACAATATTTTTTTTTTATAGATTGCAGCATTTGTTTGTGGGTTGCACAAATGAAGATATTTCCGCTGTAAAGCAGCTGAGTTTGAGGGCGTTGGTTTTACAATTAGTTTACATTGTACGTGGTAGCAATCAATCTGCCTTGGCACCATGTCACGCTCTATTACAAGAGATTGAAGAATTGGACCGTTTTCTTGCAGAATTCGGTTGGTTATTTTATATTATTTTCATCATACACAAGTCAGTTTGAATTTAATATTTTTATTTTCTGATTTGTAGGCCTTGAACCAGATCAGTTTACGTTTGGAGTGTTTCAACAAATTGCACTATTAGTCGAGCCAAAACCAGGGCCGGTAGCCAGGTGTTTATTACCGTTGCTTCAGAGTATACCTCCGTCTCAAACACCAAGACCAAACAGCAATGTATGCCTTATTATATATCTATGTACAATGTAATTCAATTCAATGAAATATTGCAATATTTTTGCATTTAGATTCGAATGTGCACTACATGTATTTTGGAACCCACTGGTGAGGCGGAAACAGCAATGTCATTTACAGCCGGTCTCATCGCTGCCGTTCCACTTGAAGCAGAAGTAATGCATATTCGGGATCCTACAGCTTTAAGGGTTCACGTTAAATATCCCGATCAACTCGTCCAAGTATCCGTTCCCAGATCAGGGCATTTAAGGAAGCTTGATACTAATGAAACAGGTTAAACTATAAATATTCGTATAAGGGTTGCATTTCCTAATTACATGTAGCTAATATTTAATGTTAAAGAGTCGAATTATTAAATATTAAACAATATTTAATTTTTAGATGGTGTTGATAAAGGCTCAAATCTTCGATTACTTACCAAAGTTCTAGTATCTCATCAAGTATGGACTGAGGCGTGTCCTATTGAGATATCATTGTGTTTGGCCGTTCCAGATCAAACTGGAATGGGTAAAAAGGAAGCTACACTTATAGATTTATGCAAACCAGTCAAAGTAAATATGGCACCAAAAGCCATCAAAAGAGGAATTTAAACTATTTTAAATTTATTTTAATCAACAATTTATTAACAACCAACAAAAACATAATAGATTTAGTATTAAAAAAATAAGTACAATTAAATATATTTGTAAAAAAAACATAAAAACATATATTTCATTGTCATGTTTGTAAAATCCCAGCACCAATGTATTAGTCATTAGAACCATATTGAAAATGTATCTCAGTTAATTTGTACATATACTAAATATTGTTATGGTTATTTGAATACCTATTATATTAATTATTATTCAATTAATATTCAAATCAGTCAGGAATGGCCAATATAAATTTTAACTTAATATTTAATGTCAATAATGGTTCAATACAAATAAAATTGTAATCCTTCATCATCAACATCAATAGTTAATGATCTCAAATGTCTGGCCATTCTTCAAACATTTAATTCAGTGATATATTAAAATCTTTAATTTATTGTCATGTATTCATAATAATGAAGTCATGTTTTAGAGTATCTACTTTTAAAATAATATTGATTATTGTGATTTATTTGCCCAAATAATAAATTTATTATTGGAAGGCAAATCAATTTTTTCCTTTAAAATCATGTTATTTTTTTCAGCCAATTCAATTAAGTCTTCAATAGTTCTTAACCCCCAGGTTGAGTCATGTGCTCTCAGTTTTTTTTCAAAGTTAAAATTGCCTTCAGGCAATTCTTCGTTTTTAAGTGCATAAGCTCCGTAAGTAATAAGCAAACCTTTGGGTTTTAAATATTGATGTGCGTTAGCAAATAAGCTTATAGCGCACTCAAAAGGTGCAACATGAACCAAATTCACACAATATAAAACGTCAATTTGTTTTTCTTTGAATCCATGAATTTTAAGATCCTTCGATATATCTATATGGAGAGGTTTATTGATATTCTTGGTTGTGCATTCATTTGCATACGCAGATATACTGGGCAATAAATCGGCAGCATATTCCGATGGCTGAAATGTTATATTGGGGAAATTTGGTGCAAAATATGCGGTATGCTGTCCGGAGCCCGATGCAATTTCTAACCAAAATAATTTCTGTTCGAGGTTAAAATATTTTGGCAATTCATTCTGCAATGTTTCTAGGATGGGAACTCGATTCCTTTCAGCGGCCGGAAATATAATTGCATCAGTTTCAGTTCTAAAATATTAAAAAAGCATTACAATAATTTTTTTTATAAATTAAAGCGTATCGCAACACTTGATTTTATAAATAAATCTCATTTTAAATATTAAAGTGTAATCGATAATTAATCTTGATTATAATAAATACATAAGCGAGTCATAAAAAAGATGATTGATAATGACAATTTGATATTAGATTAGATATAAATGATTTTTCTCATGCATTTTTAACTGATTATAAAATAAATGGAAGTCAACTTAGTTTTAGTTTAAGTTTATCTTCATCTCTACTTATGTGTTTTTAGTATCATGAAATATAATAATGTATATTTTTCAAATAAATGTAATGACGGCTCATATTTTCTAAATGGATGATCTCACAGATCTTTGATTTGAATATTACGGTTCCAGCATTCAATAGAAATACTATTTGTATTCAATATTTAAGTTAATTATTGTGTTTGCTAGGAATCGCTCTACATAATTATCGATCCCACCTCATGGGACATTTTTAATGTCCCAATAATCAGTTTATTAATATTATTTTCATTAGAATATGAAACATTAACTAAATATTAGGGGTACCCATAAGTAATCAATTATTTCGAATTGAAACGAAAACATTTTTTTACAATTATATTTTCATTATTCAATCAATTATATAATTTCCATCATTATTTACAATGATTTGCCATCATTCGAGCAAAGTTTCAATGTCTCTTTTATAAAAAGAGGCTGTCTTTGGTGAAAAATAGTTATTTAGGTGAATTTCAACTTCGTTTACATTTCGAAACGTCTTATTTTCAATGGAGTCCCTAGAGATCTGAATAAATAATAATCAGATGATGCAATATCTGGCAAATAAGGCGGATGAGGTAGCAGTTCCCAGTTCTCTAATTTTTTCCTGAGTTACTTTAGCTACATGGGGTCTGGCATCATCATGATGCAATATCCCGCCTTTTCGCTTGATTTAATTTGTATGTTTTCCTAATAAAATTGCATTTACTCTGTTTAATTGTGAGCAGTAAATTTGTGCATTGATAGTTTCTCCTAGCTTTAGAAACTCAAAGTGTATTATTCCACTACAAGGCTGCGTCTCTGTCATGATGTAGATATTGAGTTTATTTTTATCTGTTGATGAATAAATGATGTTTAGAGTCTACTCAATAAGATACAACTAAATACACAACCTCTCCAGCCGATAGGTCAGCAACAACTGATATGTAACAATACGCTCTCAAATAATTGATTACTTATGGGTACCCCTAATATATTACTTTCAGATTAAAATATGCTGAAAAATGATTCCTGATTTTCAGTATTGTAATAAGTTCATGATATTATTTATTTTTCACTAAAAATATATTCAATTTGTGATCTAACTGTTAAGACGAATTTTCATATAAAAACAAAAATAGGTTTTTGGAAAATAGTTGTTCGGGGAAATCTCTGATAGTATTAAATGTTCTATTTATAAACTTTAAGCCAAACAAAATAGTATGATCCAAAATTTGCACATTTTTATGTGATAAATCAATTAAGATTACATTATGTATTGATGTCTCCTTATTTTTTTTATTCTGGGCTGTTGTAAAAAATGAGAGGTAAAGTACAAAACATTAAAATTTACATACAACATACAATGTAAAATCATCATCATCATCATAGCGCAGCCACTAACAGTCCACTACAGAACTATGGGCCTCTTCAATATCCATTCATAGGAAAGGGGTTACATCCATTTCATCTGTATCATACATTCACCTCCTCATTCGCTCGATATTGAAGGTAGCATTACCACCGAGTTTTATTTTGAACGCTCACCCAACGGGTATCCTGAGTGAACGTATTGACGAACACTTTCGCGAACGTCTCGATAAGGAGTTTGGGGAGTTTGTAAAGACTGCGTAGTTTTCATAGGGAGGTGGTGGAAAACTACTCTAGACGACCTTTTTGACTCTACTGGAAAGGGCTTTCTGGAGTACAAGGAGTCCAGTCCCCCCTATGTAAATATATGTTTAAATAAATAGTTATTAAAACAAATTGGAAATATTTTTTAACATAATTAAGTTGGTATTAACAAACATAAAAGAATTGTTATTTTTACCTTTTTCCAAAGTTTGGAAAACCTTCCCACCATGCAGAATTCGCCATAGTATTTTTTTAGCATATGACAGCTGAATACACTAACCAAAAAACGCGTTTGACATATAAATACGAAATTTATTGCCATTGAAAAAAAATCATGTCTGAATCCACGTTATTAAAAAAATACCTTAATGATTTAACTATTCATTATTATATTTATAGGGTTTATTTAAAATAAACAATATGTTTTACATTTTAAATAAAAATATTTTTAACCAAACAAAATTATTGAGTTGATACATTTTAAATAATTAAAAAATGCGTTTTTTATCATTCTTTATTTTATTTTGCTTTTTAAAATATTTTTTTATTCAATAAATTAAATAAGATGATATATTAAATAAATATAAATAATTTAATGAAAGATGTAAGCTTGTATTTTTTTAACACTGGCAACATTAACAACAACCGAGATGGCTGTGGGCGGATTGACGTCTAGCATTTCTTTATTATTTTATTTACTACTCCCTGTTTATTTCGGGACTATCAATGGTAAATTGCATTTATTTGAATCATATTTCATATTTACGTTTTTTATTTTGTTCCCGCCTCTCATTTTCATTCACAATTTTAAATTGCATATTTACACTCACGTGTCGAAATGCTATTGGCTGTCAAACCCAAATTACGTGGCCTTTACTATCAATGATTTTCTTTGAGTTAATACGAAAATGGAAATCATATTATTAATAAAATATTTTAAACACATTTAATTCTAAAAAAGTCATTCGTTAAAATTGATAAAAGTCTTATCTTTAACAATTTTATTATGTCTATAAAGTTTTATACTTCATGCACAAATTTGAATACTATTTCATTTCTAATTAATGAGTGGTATTCCATTATTCATAGATATATTATGAAATGAACTTATTTACTCACTAAAACTTGATTTTTTGTCTTTCAATTATTACATTTGTTTTAAATAGATTGAATTTGGTCTGCTCATACAGATTCAATTATCACATTGTTCGTATATTATAAAAAAATATTAACTTTGCCATATTCTAAAATCCGTCAAATCATGGTGATTTTTATCATCAAAGTGCATACAATGCATTTGTTAATAGAACAAAGCCAAAATGCTTGATTTTGAAATTAAATTTTAATAGTATAGGGATTAAATGACAAAAATATTTTAAAGTTTAAAAATAATCTTGAACATCATCATTATATTATTTTGATAAATTCCAGATATACTGATACAAAATATCCAATTGTATGTAATAAAATTAATAATTCAATAATATGTGATTTTAGCCTATAAAACTGAATTCGTAACATGCGGGTCCATACTGAAACTTATAAACACTGATCTGCGACTAAGATTGCATTCCCACGATGTTAAATATGGCACCGGTTCAGGTCAACAGTCAGTCACCGCTACAGATGTTCAAGATGACAATAATAGCCATTGGCAAGTTATAGCCGAGACTGGAAAACAGTGTAAAAGAGGGTAATTACTTAATTTATATACAGTAGAACCTCGATTATCCAGATTAATTGGGGATGAAAGGAGTCCAGATAACGTAAATATGGAATAATAATAATGTTTTCCCTCTTTTATCTATGGAGTTTTGATATTTTTTCACTTCTGGTATGAACTTTTTTTCATACTTTCATCATTCATCCAGGCTTTTTTCTGATGATCATATTTAACCGGAAGACTTGGTATATTAAAAGCATTTGGGCTTCTTTGATTTGTAAAATCGTCTGCTTCAAAAGTAAACTGGCAGACTTGCACGGTGACCCTGTGCTTTTATTTCCGCAACACATTAATAGACAAAAATAGCTGAACAACAAAATTTCATTTATTGAGCTTGCTTCATTATCAAGCTTGTTACGCGCTGTAGCGAAACTGACAGAAAAATGGATTTACATTAGAACATAGCGTGTATGTTCTTCAATTTGAAGGGATTGAACAATTGGTAAACTTCGTAATATGCAATCCAACACGTACGTAAACAAAAGTGGACAAAAACCTCCACATGCAATTATTTTTTTTTTGCTTTATTTTGAACAATCCGGATAATCGAGGTTCTACTGTATAATATATAATTTTCACTTGATAATTCAACAATGTGTTCATCTTATTGTTTAGCGATCCGATAAAATGTGGCACCGTTATCCGGCTGCAGCATGTGGCCACTTTAAAAAATCTTCATTCTCATCATTTTTCATCGCCTCTGTCAAACAATCAAGAAATTTCTTGCTACGGTGATGCTAACGGTGTTGGAGACTCCGGAGATCATTGGACGATTGTGTGCAATAACGATTATTGGAGACGAGATACTCCTATTAAATTTAAGCACGTCGATACTGATGCGTAAGTTTTCATTTTGATTATCGAACTATTTTTTTAAGTGCGCTTGCAGATTTTAAGTTTATTTATTTTATAGATATTTGGCGGGCTCTGGCCGTACATTCGGTCGGCCTATCAACGGTCAAGGAGAAGTAGTCGGAGTTACCTCAACGTATAGTTCTTATACTGACTGGCAAGCCATGGAGGGACTATTTGTCCATCCCAATGATCTAATACCAAATAAGGCGATATTCCACACAGAATTATAATGATCATTTGTACAAATAATTGAGTAATAAATAGCGTGAAGAAGAAAATCTTAGCAATCAAAACATAATTTTACAGTACTTGTTTTTGTGAACATTTCTGAAAAATTACATGCAAATTATTTGTTTCTTATAACAGATATATGGACTTGAATCATATATTTATTTAGTCAAATTAATTTGTATATAAAGTTCATTAGTCTATTGCTCACCTACTTATACCTAATTACTACATGGAACATTTTTCACTGTTTAAAAATAAATATAGTTCCAATTTTAGGTAAGCGATGATTATTTGACGAATAGTCGTCGTAATTGAGCTGTGCTAGATATAAGGTTTTATGCATGAGCTGAGTGTGTGTGTATGTAAAATATTTGATTCCAATCGAGACGAAAGTGCAATCTACATATATAGTATTTTGTATTATTTGAAGCAGAAAAATTATGAGTTAAAATCGAAACCATAAACGTAAATTAAAATGATCAAAAATTCCTACTTAATTGTATTGCACGTGTTCAAGGTGTTCTTGTTTTTTTTTACACTAGCAGAATATTCTTACACGGTTTTGTCTACTTATAGTGCGTAATTATTCATTCAAACGAGTATGATTTTAAGTATTATCGGAAATATAAGTACACTTCTAAAATACACATGGTGTCCGGATTATTTTAGTATATTTGTAACGTTAAAAAACTACGTTAAAAATCAATTGATACTGTACGTCACGCTGCATATCTACCAATTTTTTGTAGAATATTATTTGAAATTTGTATATAAAAAATAAATTATTTGAACTGCCGTTGATGTATTTTTAACTAATCAATCACATCCTTTTATTAGTGTTACCAGTTTCATGTTAAAACCAATGTAAAAACTGCATATAATAATTAAAAATAAATAATAATGAATAAAAAAATATGTATTTGTATAATAATTGTACATTTAATATATATATATGTAAAAATATGCATTTTTGGTGATTATGTAATTTTAAAATTATGGTAACGGTAAAAGATCATCATATTTGAAGCTGGTGGCTATTCTATTGCCTATTTTTTTGAATAAGCTTGAACATGTTCTTTCGACGTAAGGTCTCGAAGCCCTTAAAAACTCAGCTCTATTTTGATTTATTATCTGATTTGCTGCTTCACCTTCAATTAAAATAATGCATTAATATCACATTCCATCGTTACAATAAAAGCAATACATCGAGTATATACCCAGTTGTTCGTTCCCGTTGAAAAGATTCGTTAATCTCATTGAATAATCTTGAATATCTATAACAGTATCCACACTAATAAATTTAAGATATTCTGCTCCGTTTTTATTTATTATTTCGCCTTGCAAAGTAACATCAGCGTCGCAGTTTGCTGAAATTATTAAATTATCACATTAATTGATTTATTAAACGATGATGAAATATGATATGAAGATTAAACGCACATGCATTTGCGACTATATCTCCTTTTCCGTGTATCGGCACAACCAATAAGCGAGCATCGAGATCATATTTTCCTTCAAATTCAAGCCGTGGAATGAATATCCTGGCTTTCATTAAAAGCGTATCCAAGTCGACTCTATAAATTAATTAAAATAGTTTTTAATGTATCGAATAAGATGTTTCGTTGATGCACTTTTCAACTTACGATAAATCTTTCAAAATGAATTTACTAGCTCCGTATACTTTAACGTCTCGTCCCACAGCTTTAAATCTAACTACGTTTCCTTGATCTACTACCAGCTGGAAACATTAAATAGTGTTATATTTCGAACGTTGTTGATGCAATGTGAGATGTTTATTTGTAATATTTGCGATACCTCTGGTATTAGAAGCGGCTCGATGGCTGGCGCCCTAAGTTCAGGTATACCTTCGGCCAATTTAGGACGAAGAACTTCTATTGAATTTCGAACACATTCCTCTATTGTGTCTTGATCTCTTTTACAAACTTGTATATAGTCGGCTAAAAAACCAAAATTATTGTTAAAAAGTTATGTATTTAAATCACACATCACTAAATCATGTTTATTTATTCGTTCATATTTAACTTATTTAATAAATTGTTAATCAAAAAGTATTTGCGTCATTTTTATATCAATTGATTTAAACTAATCATCTTTAGGTAATTTACATAAAAAACGATACTTGTAACATGAAGAGTAAATTACACAGAAAATATGAGTGACTCGTTGGCATTGAACTTAAAGTGTTAATTGTAATTATGAAAATGATGTGTATAGTAAAATAATTTAATTCTAAAATCTTTCATTAATTTATTATTCTGGTTAATCACTGCTATTGTATGCAATAATTATTAATCTATCGTATTTATTATGATATAAACCTTTGCTTCAATGAGTGTTATAATCAGAAAGATGCACTATGTAATGAACAAAATAACGGCTCTCGATAAATGTGAAGGCTACAAATGAATATCGATATAATATTTCACGCATAAACAAGTTTTTAAATTAGTGAGATATTTGCTTTTAATGTATTCGAAGATATTTTAATTTCCATACAAAATTCTTTATAATCCGTCCATTACGCAGTAAAATATTTTTGAATCCATGAAAACTGTTTAAAAATAATCTATGCTTATTTATTCATATCTGTTTCCAGTTATATTATATAAACTGTTTAATTGTAATTATATTATTCCATCCATGCTCGGTACCAATTAGAATAAGATGATAATTTAAATGCACTCGTGCACTTTGTCATGTATCAAAATTAGCCATTGTGTAGATTTCATTACATATAATTCTTTAGAAATAAGTGCTCACCATGAAGATTTACATGGTAATGGTTAATTTAACACATTAATTGTTTCCTTGTGTCACTATCATACGTACGAGATCTCCCCGAGCACTTCAATTGCATTAGATGTATGTTACATGCATGCAAAATAAAATAAAATATGAGCATATTTTACTGTAAGGAATTTCTTTAAACCTTCTATCAATGGATGTTTCTGTTATCTCCCGTCAATGAAAGTGGTCTGGCTGGACTTTCATACATTTTGTATAGAAATGGATGAAAAAAAATAATCTTCACCTTTTTCCTTCATTTGGTTTCACCATGATGATTAGTTCTCTGGTTTATTCTTATAATATAAATGAATGATGCCAATACTGCAATATCTAGTATATTGCAGAAAAAGCTGCAATATTTTATGCTCGGTGCACAAAATAACAGTTTTCAAGCTAGTAGAGCAAGCTAATGTCAACAAACCAGCAACTCTAGCTTTTTATAAACAGAACAACTTTGTATGAAAGTAAATCGCATTTAGATATTAGATACGATTAATTCCCTTTTCTATTGTCACATAAAGACAGGGCAGTAACAAGGTGGTGGCAAAGTAAGCGCCCGCCACGGGCGCAACTAGGCTTGGGGCGCAAAACATAGAATACCAACCGGGTTGAGAGTTGCACATGGTTATTATTTTACTTGACCATTCTACTTTACACGAATCAAAATATATACATACTAAGTTGTATAATCCCTCTTTTCTTCGTTATCGCTCAAACACTGGCATCCGACCCAGTCGGTATAAGTCCACAATAAAATAAAGGCAACAAAATTTTCGACCGATTGTAAAATTTAAACAACCCACCCGATCAGTCTTCTCCGAACAACTTTATTTTGTAATGAGAGTTCGTAATCGGTCTATAAACAGGTATGGCGTCTGATCGCGAGGCGCTCATTCGTCATGTCAGCGATCCGAAAAGTGGACCGGTTGGACACACAGACCTTATAGCTACTCCGTCCTCTTTTAGGGCTTTTTGCGGCATTTTCTATGATCTCTACGATCACTATGATCACGGAAGCTCCCTCAGAGGCTAACTTATATAGGTACACTTACATACCCGCGCCAAATAAAGTCGCGAACGAATCTAGACTAAACGTTACTACGTTAACAGCATTGTCTTCCATTGACTTCTACATCGTTTTTAAATCGCCGAACTGAGAGGGTCACTCTGAAATCGGAAAGCACACTCGGTCTCAAATTCATCGAGGAAAGAAGGGACTGGATTCTTTGCACTCCAGAAAGTCCTTTCCAATAGAATCTAGAGTAGTTTTCGATTGTTTCCCGAAGAAAACTACTCAGTCTTTACAAAACCCCACACTCCCTATCGAGAGGATCTCGAAAGCGTTCGTTAATACGTTCATTCGGGATACCCACTGGATGAGCGTTCTAAATGAAACTCAGAAGTTATGCTACCTTCAATATCGAGCGAATGAGGAGGTTAATATATGACACAGACGAGATGGATGCAACCCCTTCTTGTGGATGAATATAGAAGAGACCCATAGTTCTGCAGTGGCCTATTTGTGGCTGCACTATGATGATGATGATGATAATTAATTATAATAAATACAATGCGAATGAAATAAATTTAAGATGAACCGAATGGCAAATTTTGAGCTCTTGTTGTTGAATTCACTTGTACGTTGAATACAGCATTGAATAAAATATTTAATGAGGTTAATATGTGCAGACAATTCCGCCAAGACCTTCAATAGTCAGAACACAACTATATGTTTGCTATTGATGCTCAAACAATAACACTGAAAAAGCGATATATAAACTATGTTATAAAATGGTATTTCACATAATTAATTAAAATTGATAGTAAATCACAAAATGCTGTAATTTAGATTACTCAAAACGAAGTTAATGGGCTTACAAATTGAAAAGCTTATATCACGATAATTTATAAACAAGGCATATAAATCATTAGGTGTGTATCTTAATATTATTTCATACTATTAAGGAACTAATGGAAAAATAAATTGATTCACTTGAAAATCTATTGATGTATCAATATTGACAAAATGTTATTAATTCAATGATTTTGATATCCAATGTGGATTTAGTTTCTTTGTACTTTGTCATTATAGGATTGGCAATAAAGATACATTTAATTGATATCGGAATTAATAATGTTATGCAAATATTTTTTTATGAATTAAGACATTTCCTCTTAATGCATTTTGACGTAGTTTTCAAAAGAATTTATGATATTATTTGGAAACTACGTCAAAAAAAAAATTGAAGGAAAATCTTTTAATACAAAATGAAACATCAAAGAATCATCAACCAGGATATCCTTCGTAGTGATTAGTGGTTTTCCAAGGAATAATATTTAGTAAAAGTACTATTGCATACTTGTCAGCAATCAGGATATTAAATGACCCTTAAAATGCGCTCCATAGACCACCTAAGCTCGTACACAATTAATATTTGTACTATTTGTTACGTTTTAAGCTGAATTTAAACTAAGGCCAAAACTTGTGCATATCTAAATATTTAGTTTTTACGACGAAAACCAATAGAATTTTCGATTTAAAATCAATTCAAAAATGCTTTTATCGCATACTTCGCGATTTTTAGCAATTTTTTTAACGTAAGATTGATATAAATACATTTTTAATGTAGAAAATCATATTTACTAGGCGTGCTTATGTTTGTATAAAAGTGATTTTTATTCAATTCTAATTCTTCGTGAATTAATTCTTCATCTTAACGATAAAATGTCGCATTTATCTGATTTTTGCTTTTGGGGGTAGCTAAACATATTCCTTATTTTCGCTTTATCAATACGTTTTAAATTAATTTATCATGTAATATAAAGATGATTCGTTTAGGAATCGCTTCGAATAAATATTGCAGCAGGCCATCATCGAATATTGATGTTTGTTTTGATGCGATTTAAATTTTGCGAATCAAAATTGATCGATCAAACAGTGAGATTTTCCTATGATCGTCGATCATATTCCCAAATATATCGATTTATTTATTTTTGCGTGTTTTTATGCTATCTAAATAAATCTTAATCCCTATGTTAATTCGATTTTTGGATTGCATATTAAAGTAAACAACTGAGAGTCCATCGACCGTGTTTGCCATGGCATCGGTTTACATTGTGAAATGTTTAAAAAATTCCGAGGATGACTGACAAAATCTTACAACTCAAATAGTAAGTAAAAGTGAAGGTCGATAATAACACACGGAAGATGTTAATTGACAAACAAATGCAGAAGCAATGGCCATAGAAGAGAACCTTCGATTATATCCCGGATTATGAGTTTTCTTTCAAGGAAAATGTGGATATATATGGATTAATTTTATTAATCAAAACAATGAGTCTTTAAAAATAGTGGATCGTTTAGATTTAATTATACCGATTGTATTAAATTGGGCATCATAACTAATTATTAATCCTGAAGGATATTAATTATAATATTGAGATTTTCATAACGAAACTGATGATCTATCGATCGGAATTGCAATTGGTTAATTTTGTCATATCTGTATAGTAAAAAATGAAAACATAGCGTAGAAAATGGCAACAACAGAAAATGCATACAATTTTAAAGATGATGCTGTTTACCTTGACTCTAAATATGGATTTATTTAAGCTATTTTACTTGATACAAATAATAATAAACGATTTAAATTGAATTTATTTACAGTGCTAAATAAAAAATAATAAAAACTCACGTATATTTGCAGATTTTGCATCCCAAATGACTAGTTGAAAAATGGTAAAAAATAATAAAACACTCAGGGAAGACATTTTCTATGCAAAATTATCAATATGACAAATCTTCGAAGCTATCCTCTTTTCTTGATAAATAAAAGGGAAATCTTCCTCAGTTACTGGAGTAACTGTTGAGAGCGAATCGTAGTAAAGAAGTGGTCAGGATGATGTTAACTATTGCGTTTATATGCAAAAGAGATGTATCATCTAAGAAAGTGATCACCAACCATCAACATAAACAAATTTGAATTTTACTTAAATCTACATATATTATAAATCATGCCAAAATATCGCATATACAACGCTCATACTAATGCATTTAATGCAACGTACTCTTTATCTAGGCCACCATTGATGTTGGTTTAATAATTAATGATGTACTGAGTCGAAGGTCTTTTTGTGGTCGACGAAGATTAATCTAACATCTAATTTATTTCTGAAAAATAAGCTGATATTTAAGACAGAGGTTGAATTTAAAGTAGTGGCTATGTTAAAATTGGGTTAAATTTATATCATTAACATATTAGGGCACATCGCATGAACGTTCGGAATTCGTAGGTGAGAACTAAAACGCCATAACTTTTAAAATTTAAAATAAGATTTAAAAATCTGATTTCATCATTGCGAGTTCTTACAATTCGTGCGGCACCATATTTACATTGATTTAGTACATTTGACTCAGATATATACTTACTTACGCATAAAAAAAAAACAAGAAAACAATAAGGCAATAAAAAAATAGCATTTTTGGTAATATTTAGAGGACGTCTTGCATCATTGGTAAAATTTTAAGGATGTCTGATATCTGGCATCTCAATTGCCAGACATTTACTAGAGAAATACTAATTATTTTAATTGCAAACTATCATCGCTTTATGATAATTTTGTTGCGATTTTCGATATGACTCAAAATCGCTCTCATCTTCGGAAGAAATATTATACCCAGTGTCAATTATCATCATTGTTCTTTGTAGATTTTCTCTTTCCAACAATATAATTCGCAATTAGTAAAGATGTCACTATAGTCCCTAACTCAAAAAAATAATTCACAAAATGACGACTGCTTAAAAACATTTTTTGTTTTTTTTTTGGTCACAGTTTTAATTTTTTTTAATAGTTAAAAAATAAATGTTGACATAAATCTTGTTGGAATGATAGAGGGTTATATAGAAAAGATTCGTATCCAGTTTGATGTAAATTGATTAATTAAAACTTGAGATATGATGTCAACCGTGTTGAAAAAAGTAGTTTCGAGAAAAAAGCGTTAAAACATTTCATTATGGTAGGACCGGCCAAGTTGCCGCGTCACTAAAATAGCTATAACTCCGTAAGTAGTTGGAATTTTGGAAATTCCTTTAGATAATGTACTTTTAAAAGTCAAAACATTGGAAAAATGCAAAAAAACGAAATCAATTTTTTCAAAAATCTAAACCAGAATAAAGGGCTTAGTCGTAATTCAACGATAGCAGATGCAATATGATTTACACATTTTTGATGTTGTTGTCGCTTGGTATCGAAATGATTCATGATATTCATGGTGGACTTTGATGAGCTTGAATTGGTAATCCAAAGCGTAATAAAGAACGTATCGACGGTATGCTTTGTTTACCTTAGCAACCACCAGACCAATATGCGCCAACATGATGCATCCGTTAAACGTTTCGCAAAACAAATTCAGCACACAAACGATGGTCGTGCTAATTTAAAAACCTTCTTGGGTATACGCCCAATAATTCATCAATGTTTCATCACAATCGAATTAATGGTATAGGAATCAAAGCAAACTCAGCAAGCAAACTTGTTTATTAATCTCGCACCACAGACAGACATTTATTTTGTTTTAAGATAAAAAAAATTTAATGGCTACTCGGATGTTTTAAAATCGAATACATTTAATATAATTTACATATTAGATAATCCGAATGAAAATGTCGTTTTTTAAATAAAAGTGGTACATTCAAATAAAAAAAATTACTTATTCATTTCATAGATACAATCTATTTTCCTTCAGTAGCTACAACTTTTTCTTATCTATTTAATATAATTTAAAATTGCAATGGAAAATTATCGAATTTGAATGGCAGCCAATTTATATTTGCACGAGGGCGGCCAAACCCTTAGGCGCGCCCCTGATTAGTTTCCAGTGTGGCATTTAAATCTTCATCACTAACGACGGTTTTGGGTCTTCTTCGAGGTTAATTCTCGAGGTTTATCGATATTTTTACCTGCTATTGCTGTGTTGTGTCCCGATTTGAGTAAACGAAAATCTTTTATCGACGTTATCTTACTGAATTTCAGAAAAAAACACACACAAGAACTCCGTATTTTAAGACTGCAGTATACTTAAAAAATCAAATAGTCGAATTTGTAAAAAATGCAAATAACTTTTATAAATTACGAGCCGAATTTTCATATGATACTATGAAATGAGGGTTCTTCAATATCTGTTAATTGGAAAGAATCACGTACATATCGTATCTATCTTACATTTAACTCCCCATGCGTTCGATGTTGAAGCACCATGACTTATGAGCTTTATTTTTGAACGCTTATTCAGCGAGTTGCCTAAGTGAACTATCGAAGAATATTTTTGTGACATTATTGATAGGGAGTGTGGATAAATGTGGAGAAAGACGTTATTTAATGTTGAAAAGATGTCTCACAAGTGGTCGTTAGCCTAAAAGTGTGATCACTTCACTGCAGTAATGGGCATCCTAGTAAATCATATACAAGAAACCACGCTCGTGGAATCAGTCCATATGTTGGGGGTTTCCTGAGAAAAAATAGCGAATACCGTGTTATATAAGACCATAATAAGGTTACTCGGTGAAACAGGCGTGGTGTGGCAGTGTAAAATCCAGCAGACACACTGTAATGATTGCGCTAGACGTCAAGAATGCCTTCAACTCGGAGAGATGGCACCTGATCCTCGGGGCGTTGTAGAAAATTGACACCCCACCATACCTCATCAGAATGGAAGAGAGCTATTTGCACGGGAGAACCCTTATCTACGAAGACGCCGACGGGGAGAGAAGAGAAAGACCGGTGACGACAGGCGTTCCACAGGGGTCGGTGCTTAGACCCGCCCTGTGGAACATAATGTACGACGGACTGTCGAGGACGCCACTAATGGACGGAGCCAAAATGGTCGCATTCGCTGATGACGTTGCCTTCCTAGTCACCGCCAAATCCACGGAGATCCTGCAAACGACTTGCGAGGACGCGCTGAGGAAGGCTAAGAAGTGGCTGACAGAAGCTGGTCTGGAGCTCGCTGTTCAAAAAACGGAGGTCCTCTTTTTCACAAGACGCAGGAGGCTTGCGCCCCCACCTTTGAGGATCGGGAGTTGCGAGACTAAATACTCAGGATCCATTCGGTATTTGGGGGTGAAGATTGATAACAAGCTCCGATTCGTCACCCACGCGGAGAAGGCGGCAGCGAAGGCGACCAGCATCGCGGAGAATCTGGCCAGGCTGATGCCCAACATTGGTGGCCCAAAAACAAGCAGGAGACGACTCTACAACGAGGTAGTGCACTCGGTACTGTTGTATGGTATGCCGATATGGGCTGAGGCACTACAAATTGAAAGGGTCAGGCTTAACATGGTCAGAGTCCAGAGAAGGAACGCGATCAGGGTGGCTGCTGCATATCGCACAGTATCGGAAAACGCAGTACTGGTACTAACTGCCATACCGCCAATCGATCTAATCGCCTTTGAAAGAAAGGCATTAAAAGAAGGGAAGACGAAAAAGGTGGTTAAAGAAACCACTATGATGATGTGGCAGTCTTGATGGGACAGTTCAACAAGGACGGTGGACACACCAATTAATACCAGACTTGGAAGCGTGGACTACTAAGAAACATGGTCAAATGAACTACCACCTAACTCAGGTCCTCACCGGGCATAGATGTTTCGAGAGCTACCTGAAAAGAATAGGCAAGGAAACAGGCCTGGAGTGCCATCACTGCTAAGAAAATAACGATGTCCCTATATGATCCCTTCAACGCTCAAGGATGCCAGGGCATGGAATGCGTGGAGCAGGTATATCAAGTGCGTTATGCAGCAAAAAGAAGACGCTGAACGAATAAGGAGACGAAGGCAAGTGGAAACATCCTCAATTCCTTATTTGATTTCGACCTGACCGAATTACAGGGACAGAAGGATAGCCCGAGAGGGACACATCGCTGCCACTCTTGTGCAAAAATCTCACATTACCACCAGAATGGTCGATGTCTTACGAAGATTCCCCTCCTTCGCGAAAAAAAAGTTTACTCAAATATCGAATGACCAAAACATTCCTAATAATGTGAAGAACTAAAAATTCTGTTTTGGTCGTTCTTGTATTTGGATTTTAAATTGAGACTTCGATATTATTTATGGTAAAAATTTTCATCGATCATAATCGATAAATTTTATAGATCAATTATGTTAAATAAATGCATTATCCAAGTGGAATTAATTTATTTAATGCTGCAACGTCGGGGATAGGGTCAATGCTAGTAGTGTTAAGGTTAGAGAATACAATAAGATAATATCATAAAATGATTAAAACAGGTTATTGAAATTTTATTATCCATTATCATCATGTAATGAAATGATGCTCATCATTTGTGCTGCATTCAAAGCGCATTTTATGTGTGTAAAATTGAAAACATTTTAAGCATTAATTTATTTACATCTATATGGGCTTTTTATGGTAAAATTGCAAAGGTAAAAATGGAAAAAAAATGATAATGAAAGAATTTGTGAGGATCAAAAAAGGAGGTCAAATAATTGTCAATAGACACAATATTCAAAGCCCAAAATAATGATGCAAATTGACGTGTGAATTCAATGCTAATTTTTCAATATCAAATTGTTTAATAGCCGAAAAGACTCTTCCGTCTTCCGTCTTCCGCCATTTTGAAATTTCGACATTTAATTCATCATACTATGCAATAGATGGCGTTCACTTCAAATGCGTTTTTATAGCGCGTCATCAATCATACGTGTAATTCAAGTTCAAGGATTAAATCATTCCAAGCAATAACAACCTAAAAACCTGCAATTATTCTCAATCCACGACGCAATACACGATCGACTTTTTTACAGACCTTTATTTTTGCAATGGTAATTTGCGGTTGCGAATAGAGCATTATAACGACATACATCGTGACGTTGTTAATGGTCATTTTCAACAATGCTGCTATTCTCGGAAGCTCGAGGAAGTTTCTTGATTTCTAGGAAATTCATTTAAATTTTGTTGGATCACTGAAAAGTCTTAATTTTTGGTACAAAGTACAAGGCCAATCGGAGTGTTGGCATGATGTCGAAGAAATCTATTTGATGACCGATAAATGTTTGCTCATAAAGCAATAAATAATGTATTAAGTCATCATTGTGTGCACATCGGCGACCCCTCCCCTCATAAAAAGATGTTAAAATTTTAATAATATTTATGCATATTGTGCATAGCAATTATATTTATTTAAATGACATAGAGTTATTCTAGAGCCACGACCAAATGTATGGTCTTTTTTTAATTTCAAATTTAACCTTTTACCAAGAATTTCAAGGGGAAAGGTTTAATTTGAAATGAAAAAGGTTTAACATGAAGTAAAAAAAAACTGTACTAAGGAACCCGATTAAGCTTTATATCTAACAGAAATCGTAGACCTCACCAGCACGATAAAAGCTACTAAATCGAGACATTCCCGCCGAATTCTGGACGTTTGCGCTTTTTTTTTTTTTTTTTTTTTTTTTTCGAAGGAGGGGAATCTTCAAGAAGACGCCTCCTTCTGAGGTAGTGTGAGGTTTGACTAAGCATTGGTAATGCGTCTCGCTAGTATTTGACTGAGCATCGCCAGACTCACTAAACCCCTCCTCCGGTTCCGCCGCCACCCGGCTACCGCGAAGTATTGCTCTAGGGTGGCGGTATGTGTCCCTCTAGGGCCTCGTGTTAACGTGAATTCTTCACGGTTCTTCTATTCTTGATATATCTCTGCTGGGTTTTCTCGCTCATGGGTTGAGGAGGAGGAGGATGCTTCGGTTCGTGTCCGACGTCTCAGTCGTTCAGCATCCTCCTTCTGCAGCATAACGCACGCGACGTATCTGGACAACGCGTTCCATGCCCTGGCATTGGTTAGCATCGTAGGGACCATGTTGCTGGGAGTGAGTGAATTGACTTCAAGCTCCTCCCGCAGTGTATCCCTCTCTGTGCTCCAAGCCGGACAGTCGAATAGCGTGTGCGCGGCATCGTCCAGCTCCGCTCCGCAATGGTGACAATTTGGACCGGCCTCTTTTTGAATCCTGTGCAGGTAGCTACCAAAGCAGCCATGCACAGTGAGTGCCTGGGTAAGGTGGTAGCACAGCTGACCGTGTTTCCTAGCTGTCCAGGGCTTAAGGTCAGGGATGAGCCGATGGGTCCATCGACCTTTGGTGGAGCTGTCCCATCGGGACTGCCATTCCACCATGGTGGACTGCCTAGCTCTTTGCCTGGTTTCCCCGGTGCGTATAGCTTTCCTTTCTTTTGCGAGCAGGTCGATTGGCGGAATGGCAGTCAGTGCCAGGACTGCGTCTTCTGACACTGTGCGATATGCTGCTGCGACTCTGATCGCGCTTCTCCTTTGTACTCTAGCCAGATTGAGCCTGGCCCTTTCGAAGTGTAGTGCCTCGGCCCATATCGGAGCTCCGTACAATAGTACCGAGTGCACCACCTCGTTATATAGTCTTCGACGGTTTGTCTTAGGGCCACCGATGTTAGGCATCAACCTAGCTAGACCTTCCGCAATACTAGCCGCCTTTGTTGCGGCCTTCTCCGTATGTGTAACAAAACGGAGCTTATCGTCAATTTCAACCCCCAAGTAACGGATGGATCTTGAGAACTTGATCTCACAGTTCTCGATACTCAGAGGTGGGGGCGCAAGCTTTCTTCGCCTAGTAAAGAAGATGGCCTCAGTCTTCTGGGCGGCGAGCTGCAGTCCAGCCCCCGTCAACCAGTTCCTGACCCTCCTTAGCGTGTCTTCGCAGATTATTTCGAGGTACTCCGTTTTGGCGGTGACTAGTATTGCGACGTCGTCAGCGAAGGCGACCATTTTGGCGCCCTCCATGAGCGGTGTCCTCAATAAGCCATCATACATTGCGTTCCACAGGGTGGGTCCGGGCACCGAACCCTGTGGGACTCCCGCGGTGACTGGTCTTTGTTTGCTCGTCCCGTCGGCTTCTGTATATATTAGTGTCCTCTCGTGCAGGTAGCTCTCCACCATTCTGGTTAAGTATGGCGGGACGTCAATTTCCTTCAAGGCCTTGTTTATTAAGTTCCATCTTGCGGAGTTGAAGGCGTTCTTGACGTCCAAGGCTATCATTACTACGTGTTTACTTGCCTTGATACTGCCACCCCACGCCTGTTTCGCCGTGTCAACGACCTCGGTGACAGCGTCGATTGTGGAGCGGCCTGCACGGAAGCCGTACTGTTGCGGGGATAACGCAGGTTCGATAAACTGCTGGAGTCGCTGGAGCAATAGTCTCTCCAGCAGTTTCCCTAGCCCGTCCAACATGCACAGCGGTCTATAGGCCGACGTGCTTAGGTGACGCCTAGGAGCAGTAACTGTCTAATTTGTGTATACATATATATTTTAAAAAAAATTATATTAACCTTTCCCCACCGGTGATGTATTTACTACACCTCGTATCTATTATATCGTATCCTTCCTATGAATGGATATTGAAGAGGCTCATAGTTCTGTAGTGGACTGTCAGTGGTGGTAGAGTTTTTATGGGTGAGGAGAAGTCTAGACACTTTTGGAACCTCATTGGCGACAAGCCACCTTTGTAAATTAGCCTCTGAGGGGATTCCGTGATCGTAAAGATGGCCTAAAAATCCCTAAAAGAGGGCGGAGTGGCCACTAAGTCTGTGTCCAATCGGTCTGTTTTTCGGACCGCTGATATATGACGAATGAACGCCTTGTAATCGGACGGCATACCCAAACAGCTTACAAAATATTACGACCTCTCATTACAAAATATAGCTGTCCGAAGAAGACTGATTGGGTGGGTTGTTTAAATTTTACAATCGGTCGAAAATATTGTTTTCTTTCGTATCACTGGTCGGCTTTGCCACTCCCTTGTTACGACCCTGCATACGACTATCAATGATACTATACGATAAATGTTGTCAAATACTGGGTCAATGAGGTCAATTTATTGTTTTAAAATGTGTTTAAAATTAAGTAATGACCAAAGCAAGCAATCAATTACATATGTATTTATGTTATTTATTTCAGCCATTTAAAAAAAAAACATTGAAAGACTATTTTTAATGTTATAACGTTTTAGATGTTGCAATATTAATATTGTAAATTTAAAAAATCATAATATGATTAATCAACTGATCGTTTTATCACCATAATGTTTAGCTATTGACTATGGCGTCATTCAAATAATCCCTTTTTATGATGTTTACTAGATTTTATTTTATCATAGAAGTGTGCAAAAACTCTTTATTAGTAATACGATGATTCAAATACCACAATTAGATCAATTGGTGATGTTTTGAACGAGTCAGGTGATGCAATGCAATATTGATTTTGATTCATAATAGCTTTATAGCTCAGTGGCAAAGCAAGAAACTGGACAATGAGAGGTCGTTGGTTTAAATGTAATATTCTGGCAAACTTAAATATTATTGTACATAATGAAATATACACATATTAATTATTAAAAGTGTTATTTCTCTGTTCAATTAAATGAATATACATTTGAAAGTTTTATTAACAGTTTAAAGTATAGTTGTAGCTTCAAAATGAATAACTTAAACCAACATGCCAATAGTCACATACGTCTACATTTGGTCCTTGATAAAAAGTCTAAAGTCGAGCAGGTGTTATCATAAAATCAAATATTGATTTTTACATCAAGTTTGATTGACATAAGATCATAGAAATCAATAACCGAAACGAACTTGTTAGCCCTTTTCTTTTCTTATCTATTATATTACCGAACATCGCTCTATCAAATATTATATATAATACAATTGCGTTGTACTTATTTCTATAGATTTAAAAAAGTTGCCAAATGCTAAAATTATAAAATAATATGTTGTACATTATCCTCATGGCATAATCAGATTTTCCCCGAGTAATTGAGTTGAAAGTTCACTAACAAAATTGAAGCACATTAAAAAAAACAATCGGGAAAACCCAACGAGACAAAATTTAATAATGTTGTCTTTTAATGTATAGAAAAGCACAACCTGTTGTATAACTAGTTTTTATATTATATAATAGTTGGTTCAAATATTATTATACATATGGTGCTCATCGATGTATTAAATAAGATACATAGGAAAATATTTAAGCAAATGCAAGAAAACTTGTATACGTATAAAAAAAAGTGCCAATTTCCTATTTTGGCTGAACTGGCCACCGTACAAAAATAATTAAAAATGCAAGCCAAGATTAACAATCAGATCTTTCAATGCATTTTTGAGATGAAATAATGTTCATTTCTACGCAGCTGAAATATCTCATATACAGGATTTGGAACGCTCCTCTTTATATTCTATTTTTCAAGGCATTTATCAACGAATACATATTTTATCCCAAATAATGCAAGATATGTTGTCAAGCAATAGAATTTGCTGCGTAAATATCCAATACAAATATTTATTTTAGAGTGCATCAATAAAAATGGCATTCATACCACCAACATATACTTATAACCCACATCGCTTTTACATGAACGCCAGCACGTCTCGTGGTAAAGCATTAATATCTCCGGATTTATTTAATTTAAGTGTTATGGCCTTGCATAAATTTAAGCCAACGATATAGGTCTCGTATAAAAAACTGTAGCTTTTAATGAAACATGGCTATTTATTGTTTTTACTGTAACGCAAAAAGTGTATGCGAATCCGGATATGTAAAGATTTAAGACGGCCAAATGTTACATTATATTCAAATTCAAAATTACAATGCATTCCCTATCAGAGCTTTTAGTGACGAGTAGAACATTTTTAGATGTTTCCAAATATTTAGACATATTGTTGGTTTTATGACAAGGTTATCGTACATAAATAAACCATCTCCATTTATAAACCACTTATTCATTTGTGGTTAAAACGATTTGTAGATTCTTTAGGAGTCGCATGAATATACTGATTGCTTTCTACCAATGCTGCGAATACTGAATCACGATAGAAGCATGTTTGCATCATTAAAACCAAGTTCTAAATTTAAAAATAAACAAATACTATCATAGAGCATTTCAACAATATCAATAAATCATCACTATTTCAGGTAGAAAGCAAATTCAGTTCAATTATTTCTTCATAGAAACACATAATTTACCTTTTTTTTGCCTTAGATTTATAATTTTCATGCCTTGAAATGTTGTTTCTATTGATCTTACTTTATGATTCATTTATAAAAATGCAGTTTTCTATTATTTACAATGGTTCTTTCATCACATTAGCAAATTTTCCTTGTTTTAGTCACAATAATAATTTTTTATATATAAAAAGTAAACTATGTGTTTATGTTTATGGTGTTTTTAATTGATAAGCATTAAAGTATGAGAAAACTATACGATAGTGTTATTTGTTGTAAACTTTGATTCTTATATCATTCATTCATTAGCTAAATTGCATTGTGCAAATATGACTAAAATGAAGAGCAACGGTTTGGATTGGTTTCCTGAATTTGTTTTTCTTTTCATTGCAAACCGCATTAAACAATAGAAGGAAATTTATTTATACAACACTTTACTTATCGCACAATGATGGTTTCGATCGTAAATGATTGCGACGCCAATTGTGGTTACCGAAATTTATATCCGACGACCACAAACCTTTAAAATAAAAGTATGATACAATATTTGTTTTCATGATTTGTCATTTATTTCCAAAAAATTCGATTTGCGCACAACAACCTCAATACATCTTCATATCACTTAATCATGTTTCATCAATGTTTAGAGAACTTTGTTTAAAGAGTTATTTTTGGATGATTTTGAACTTAAATAGTTTTGAGTGCGGAATGGTTCAAAGAAAAACACTATCTATGTTGTATCATAACAACTTAACATTTTTAAACAAATCGGTGAATCATTACACAGCATTTTGGCTGGAATATTCTGTTAAAAACCGACAAGGTTTTTCTATAGCTTCGATAAAAATATTCATTAAAAATATTCCAAAAATTCAATCAAAACAATGCTACTAAAAATTATGTCCTAAATGATTTTTATAGATTTAAATCCACATACTATTCATTCAATAATATGAAACGTTGATCGTAAGAAATCAATGAATGGTGTTTATTTGTATGGATTTAAATCTAATTTTTGGATCAATCAATGAAACAAATCAATTTTATGTTAAAGATTAGAGCAAAACTTTGTTATGTCGATCTGTGATTGTTAACATACGAAATATAACATTATGCACCGATAAAAATTATGATCTTAAAATCCCGCTCAGAGCCTTCACAATAAGCCTATTGCATTTACAATCTTAATAAATGCACTTATTGTGTGACCTTTTATCAATTCGTACATATTTAATACGTCTGCTCAAACATTGTACAAATTTTTTACACGTACAAAAAAAAAATGGTTTGTTTACTTTTGTGCGAATATACAAATACACTTTTCCTTATCGCATTTCCACAAAATTTGTTCAAGTAAAACCGCATGGCAGATTCACATATCACTGAAGAACGTCCTTTATAACGGATTTATTTGTACAATGAATAGTGTATATTGATAACGGTATATATACAATATTTAAAGCAAAAAGTTCATCAGTCTGATATACGCAACGGATAGTGCCGAGTGAATTAAGCTTTGTATTTGAAATTAAATCAATCAAAATGTTTTCAGTGTCTTATTTTGTTGTACTTTTATTCATCGGAGCAATCAACGCGAAAAATCTACGTGAGTATTATAATTTTTCAGCCATATGAACGTTATTATGATTTAATAAAATGTGATCTTGACTCGTTTATCTTATGTTTTTATATTAGCCGACTTCTTTCAAGTTTGCCAACGAAATAATCCGGATATAAACGAGTGCCTGAAAAATTCTATATACGCGCTGAAACCCCATTTAGAAACAGGTAACGTATATTCATAATGCGTCTTAAATGTTTAACGAGTAGCGTTGTTCTAATAGTTTATTATTACTAGGTGTACCGGATTATGACATACCGAAATTGGAGCCGTTATTTGTACCAAGTCTTTTGAGTCATGTACCACTCGATACAAAAAAATTGAGAGCTTCTATTTATAACGTCAATTTCTACGGCTGTTCAAATTACATCATAGAAAATATTGGGTAAGTTTAAATACATTTATATCCATTTCATTATCGTAATAAGACCAATTTCAAGACAAATGCTATTCATCTTGCCTAAGTTTTTAACATATTTCATATTGTATTCCAGCGCTGATCTCGAAAATAAAGTAATATCGTTCTATTTATTCCTGAACGATATTGATTTTCACGGTGAATACAATCTGGGGGGACGAATCGGATTAATGAAGGTTAATAGCAACGGAAAAATGTCCGGTCATTTAGGTAAATACATATATTTAATTTTAGAAGCGCTTTATACGTTATTTACAATGATTCAATTCGGTTTATAAAAGTCTTGTTAATGTTTTACATCTTTTTGTTTAGCCCACATTCGATCTTCAGTCGCACTGGAATACGAAATCGAAGAGAGAGACGGAGATGAATACATAAAAATCACCCAAACAAATATAAAAATGGGAATATACGGTGCAAATATCGAATTACACGATCTCTTCCCACATACCAATAAATTAAGTATGTATTTATTTTATTTCTTGTATATCGTTGATATTTTATGCATGTTATTTAATTGCACGTATTTTATTTTTATAGCAAAGTACATGTCAAAGGTCATAAACAGCAAGCTATACAATTATGTTGAATTTTTGGTACCGCATCTTCGAAAGCAACTATCGGAAACAGTCACAAAAACTAGTAACAAGATTTTATCGCATTATACATACGCACAAATGCTACCTGAGAACTGAACGCACGCATAAAATAGATTTAAATGTAAAATTACTATGTAGCGTTACAACTTCTGACTATTATATAGGAATAATTGTATAGAAATAAAGTACCTGATTATTTTATATTTATATAGTGAATAATTATTTTAAGATATATTCTATGAATACGTATTGTATAAAGAATAAAACAATATAAAATATGTTTTAAAATATGTATTTTCTTCAAAATGAGATGACATCATACATCCATACACGATCGTTCATAACATATCATATCACTAACAAGCTTATGGATATAATGAAAGAATTGTACAATTTTTAATGAGAATATGCAATAAGGGCATATTGGTCTTTAAAATTGGCCGGAAACTAACACATTTAATAACTATCGCACCACCGTTATCTTTATTAGTGTGATCTGTATTAAAATATACAGTAGAAATCAATGGTTTAAATGTTTTTTGAGGAACATATATTTTCCCCGAATATGTACAACAAAAAATCCTACGTTATCCTCACGTTGCAAAAAATATATAAGTATACTATCAAATACTTTGAGTTTGAGCAAATAGAAGTAACAGTAGTCAGATCAGATTTTTTAATCATAAAATAAAATGTAGAACAACTCCCTTTTGAGGAGAAAATGCTCATATATAACAATCATAGATCAAACTTTTTCAATAAGTAGCGTTTTTGTCACGTAATAAAATTATAGATTTGATGGATTGGATATCCACAAAACTGAATTTGGACGTCCCAATTACCGTATATCAAATGGATTATGAAATTCATCCCGTGTGAGTATTAAAACAAAGCCCATTTAACACTATGCCGTCCAATGACACCACAATGATGGTGACCTGTTCAAGTAATAAAGTGATGCCGGCGCCAAGCAAATAAAATTTTACGAGACGTGCGGGCGGCAAAGTGTTAAAGGATAAATTCAAGTAAACGTATTAACTGAATAAAAAGCACTCAATCTATAAAACAAAATAAAAACCGGAAAACGCATCCTCGTATGTACAATGTAACTAAAATAAAAAAATATATTTGTGGATACTACTAGCCAAACAGCATCAAATAGGAGATACAATTTTCTTTTAAATTCTCAACTCGTTTAGCACGAATGAACTTTGGAAATCGCGTAATATGAAATATACAGTGCACCAGCACTATCGGCGATAAAGTAGAAGCGATAAATGCCGTACGACTTTAGCCTTTTATTCAATATACAAGTATACATTCATACATAATACAAAAAAAATTGCAAGGAAATAGTACAGGATGCGGCGGGGAATATTGCTTATCGTAAGGCGTACCCTGAGGCGACAGTTATTCCGAGTGGACTGGAATAGCGCTCATTCCAAAGAGCGGGACATAGCGTTTTAATAACGATCATGGAGTGGACTGTATTTAAATGTCGAATGCGTTATTAATTTCTAATAGGTAATAATTTCCTTGCCGCACCTGTATAATATCCGAACGTGTTCATTTCATTTCAAATAGCTTGTATCGCCCTCGATTAAAAATCTGTTAACGTTTGCCGTAAATCTTTTAACATTAGCAATATTGTTATCTAAATTATTATTATCCAATAAAGACTCCTCGTGCTTTTGGATATTCTTAAAAGTCTCTTGTATACGATCTGAATGATATGGTTCCATTACGATTATGTTTTTTAACCGGGATCTGGTTAAATTGAGTGCTTTTATCATTCTCTTGACGGCCGGTCTTCTATACGTTTTCTGAATTGGATTGAGCAATTTTCTGCCTTTAACGCCGGGCTCGGATGGAACCGCTTTTATGCCGGCCTCGAACGGAAGCGGTTTAATGCTGGGCTCGAACGGAATTGCTTTGATGCTCATATTGCTACATTGCTCTATTAATTTGGGATAATTGTTACGGGGTATTGGCGCAAATATGGGCGCAATGTATTTGTTCAATTCTTTTCTTAAGGTCTTACCCAAGAGTTTGCTTTGAAGCGCGCGAATGAACTGAAGCCCCTCATTCAATTTTACAACGCATTCTTTCCCATTTTCTAATCCGTACTGACCGAATAATATAATGTTAAGATCTCTACGAAGTTTATTGATTTTCGAGCGTAGAGCTTTAAAAGAGAATCTTTCGATTTCGTCCATGTCGACCATCCGAACAAACTCAGTTTCTAGGGTTTTCAATTGATTGTAAATTTCAGACGGATCGCCTATATTTCTATTTAAGGATGAAAGGTATTGCAATAACCTTTTGATGGCGCTTTTCTTCTTATTTGGAATGAAAAACTGTTCATTCTGCATAGAAGGCAATGGTTGGTCTTCGATATTCAGCCATAATTTCAGATCGCTTTGAAATGCAGTTTGTTTACTTCTATCGCCTAATAAAAGCAACGCATTGCCATATTTATTCGGCTGCAATTTGTAAATAATGTTGTGTTTAAAAGATAAATGATTAAGATGTTCGGATCCCTCTGTAGAAGAAAGTCTCTCTATAAAGTTTTCGGTGAGTAGCATTTGAGATGAACCGTAATTGTCATGACTGAGTTTGTCGGTCGATTTCAAAGCTTTATTTAATTTATTGAGCGGCAAATATCCATTAGCGGTGAGTATCATTTGGGATTTTCCATTTTTATTTTGACTATTACTTGGCGGTTTGTCACCATTTTGAAGAGATGAGGTCATTAATGAAATGAATTCTTTGCTTCGTTGAATGTTTAAGGCTTCATTGGTATTCAAAGATATAAAATCATCCGAAGGAATAGGTTCGGAGGCATTTTGTGTGGGTGAATCTGCATTAACGCTGATTTTAATCTTTTTAGGCGAACATTCGCCAGATTTTAAGACTTCAATTTTTCTTTTGTTAGATAATAGATTGTTATCTTCCACTGTTTTTTCAAGAGGAGACATATTTTCTTTGCTAGGAATAGAGGTATTTGTTGTAGAAATTTGTTTGGATTGGTTGAATCCCGTGGATTTTTTATCATTTTGGATATCTCTAACACCGTCAGGAATATAAATTGGTGTGTAATCGTGAATAAATGAGGATCCCATGATAAACTTGGAATTAAATATTCTGCAATCGTGTACATAATGCCCCTTTTTAGCACAACCACTGCAATATACTTCATTTACATTTTTTTTGCTTGATGATGATACAAGTGGAATTTCATTTTTTACCTATAATCATACAAAATTTAAAAAAATCAGTCAAAATATTAAATATTAAAATATCATACGAAAGAAATATTATTACTGTAAGATGATAACGTCTCCACTGATCCGGACATTTATGGGTCGGATGACCAAATATTTTACATGTTCCACATTTGATGGATTTCCAAGAAATACACGTACGACATTTCATTGTAAACTCATTATTTTTAGAACCACACTAAAAATATAGAAAAAACAAGATTATTTCACAAGCAATGTGATAAATAAAATAACTTAATTATTTATGAAGCTTATATATTATGATCACTATACCATATATTGAATAATATAATCAATTTGCTTACGTTAAGGCACATTTTTTGAGGACATTTTGTATCATTGTGACCTTCAGTACCGCACATGAAACAAATTTTTGGTTTAAGACGACAGGTCTCCACTCTATGACCATATTTGTTACAGTAGTCACAGCTGAAACATAACAAATGATTCTTTGTCAATACATTACTAATAATAAATCATATTAAATTGCATGTAAAAATCATTCTAAAATAATGTCTTAATAATGTGTATACATACATCATTCTTTTATTTTTCCCATAAGAAATCTTATCTTCGATATCAATGCGCCACAAATCCTTTCCGGCTTGAATTTAAAAAAAATAAGTTATTATATAATTGCTTGATAAATAAAATTATTAGGTGTCCCATAAGTTTCTTTCGTTTTCATATTAAGAAAAAAATAAACTATATTTTGTATTACATGATCTCTGGAAGCCTCATTATGCCTTCTTGCCAAAATTTCCTAGGTTTGTAGGCAAAATATTGATCAAGGTACATTTTTATATCATTTTTTGAATTAAAATTTTTACCACGTGAAGAATTTTTCAATGAAAGAAATAAATAATAATCTGAAGGGGCAATGTCCGGAGAGTATGGAGAATGTGGTAAAACATCCCAGTCAAATGATAATAATTTATTTCTGACGAGCAAAGACACATGAGACCTGGCGTTATCGTGATGAAAAATAACGCCTCCTCTGTTCGCTAATTCTGACCGTTTTCTGAGAATTGCATCCTTTAGATTGTCTAGTTGGAAACAATATTTTGTTGAATTGATCGTTTCACCTTGATGAAGTAGCTCATAATAAACTACCCCCTTCCAGTCCCACCAAATGCATAGCAAAACTTTTTTTGGATGTAGGCCAGGTTTAGCTACAGTTAACCGAGACTCATCAAAATTTTTGTCTCACTCTATGAGCAAAATTTCAGGTTACGAGTCACACAAGTGAGTTCGGTCCTGATAGACCAAGTTATCAGACCATAAACCAATGAAAGGTCATCTGACACTACTCTTTTGTGCGAATACGAGTAGTGACAAGAAGATAAAGTCTCTTCTTGTTTACTCTTCGGAGAACCAACAAGCATTCAAGAGGTGTAAAGTGCGAAATGACAGGCTGCCTATTATGTGGAGGTCAAACAGCAGGGCATGAATCGACGAAGAGATGTTTATCGAATGGATACTCTGCTGCTGGTCCTGAGATAAAAAAATACCTGCTGGATAATAATCTTCCTTTGAAAGCCATGCTAATTATGGATAATGTTTATTCCCACACCAAAAGAGTTCAGGATAATATTTTGGAAGAATTTAGTTTTATAAAAATTGTCTTTTTCTCATCTAACATAACTCCTATTCTGCAGTCAGCCCATGGATCAGCAAGTTATCTCTAACTTCAAGAAATTGTATATGAAGGGTCATTTCAAACTCTGCTTCGACGTCATTGAGGGCACACAGCTTACCCTACGAGAGTTTTGGAAAAATCACTCCGATATCATAGACACTCATCGATGCAGCATGGCAGGGTGTCTCAAGAAGAAGACTGAACTCTGCGTGGAGAAATTTGTGACCTAAGGTGGTTTTAGAACGAAATTTTGAAGGGTCTGCGAGTGAAAAGGTGCCTGTCGAAGAAATCATGTCCCCGGGCAAATCTCTAGGCTTGAGGTAAGCGAATTTGACATTGAAAAACTCATTGGAGAACATAGCAAGAACCTCAGCATCCACGAGTTGTATGAACAACACCGTCTACTAAATAAAGGAGGCTCTGTCGGGAGCAAAGGAACAAGAGAGGGAAATAAAGAAACTGTCGACAGCAGAGATTAGAGGTCATACTTCAATATGGTTAAAATTGCAAACATTTGTGAAAGAAAATCGTCCAGATTCATGGTGGATTATTTAAAATATTCTTATTGTAAAGATCTAATACTGAGGGAGAAAATCTGCATAATGCAGACATGTCCGCTAACGCGTTAATTTTTTTTTTTAATTTTACCATATTGCAAATAACAGAAAATATAATCATTGTATTGCACATTAGAAAATATGTATTATACGCTGATAGAACACATATAATTTAATTTATATATTTATTGTAAATAAAAAATTGTGTAACACAATTACACACCTTTCTTTGATCGATTTCCACATTTTCACATATGATGCAGCTTGATTATATGTATTTTATTTTTTAAATCTTATAGTTATAGAATCCATGAAATTTTCTAATACATTTTTCTTCAAAATATTGGACCATATGAATAGGATGCTGAATATTTACTCACCTGGCATTTGACTTCTTATTCTCATATGGTCAAAATTTTCACCACCCCAACTCTCGTTATAAAATTTCTTCATATCTTCTCTACACTTTTCAGTTGTTATTTTTTCATCGCTAAAAAGGGCATCAATGTAACTATGAGAATCTATAAGAGGAGCCGCTTTAAGAGTACTCGAGGTTTTCTGAATATCTTCCTTCGAACTGCTCACTCCTACAACATTGGCCATGATGAGAGTATCATTATCAGATGATACAAAACTGTCCGGTGTCTTACAGTTTTTTCTCATTTCGTTAAGCAAGACCCTCGCCTTTTTTACGAGCGGAGTAATCGCCATTTCGACGACGCTTTCGGGTATATCTGAACTTTCCGAATCATAAATATCTGTAAAAGGCGCCGTATAATTTTCATCGGATACGGTATAGCTCTTATTCTTTGATTTGTTTTGTTTTCCTTTTGTTTTTGGAGTGAGAAAGACATCCTTGGATTGATCTTTATTCGACGATTTCACCGAATTAGTAATTTTTGAGTTATTTAAAATCCCAGTTGATGGAATCATCGGTGTGGAAGTATTAACGGTGGACTTTGGCTTTGGTGTTAACTCAACCGGTATGTCATCGCCCAAATCTGTACCGTGCAATTTGAAGTTAAATTCAAAATTAGATGCATTCTCTTTCGATATATTCAAACTAGAGCAATCTAGTTGAATGAAATCATCAGATGTGGATGAAACGATGGAGGGTACTGGGCTTACGCACGTATTCTTCTTTGGATTCAAATCAGAACATTTATTGCTTTTTAATGAATTTGAAATATTAGCAATCTCTTCTTCGATCGGTTCATTTTTGTCACATTCGTCGTCTGTGCTATCAATGAGAATTGATGGTTGTGGAGGTTGTAAAATTTCTATTACCGATTCACCGTCGCTAGTATCCAAGTCAATTACATCGTCTATTACGGAGTTTTGGGAAGGTTTTGATTGTTTTTTCTTTTTATTTGGCGTCTTTGATATAACGGGGGATGAAATTTTATTTTGCTTATTTTTATTCAATTGGTTTTCATTACCTTCAAAATTTTTCCTCTTTATACTTTGGTTACCCTTATTTTTATTTATTGATGAATCTAAAACTTTTCCACTCTTTAAAAATGATTCATTGCTATTAATAATTTCAATTTTTTTTGTTTTAGTATTGTCAACTAGTCCTTTTACACTAGAATCCACAGCAGTATTATTTTGTTGTATTGATTTATTGACATCTACAATAGCTTTGGTAGAAGTTCTAGTCTGCTCAGTGGTATCTTCACTATTAATAGAGTGAAACGGACTTTTATTTGGAGGAATATTTAGGTTTGTGGTAGATATGTTATTACTAGTCTTATTTCCAGTAAGATTTTTTATTGCTTCTGGCTTATCAACATTTAGAATTAACTCATTTTTATTGGTTTCTGGGAAATGCTGACGATAACCATTTTTATTAGTGGTTACAACAGGAGTTACTGATGAAGAATCAGATTTGCCAAGTTTAAACCAATATCTTTTAGAAATTAAGCGATGGAGTTGTGGAGTTTGCTTGGAAACAATAGCTACATTGTCTTGAGGTATTTCTATACTCTCATTATCAACATAATGTAGTTTTGAATAATATTTAGCCTCTGAATCATCATCGTCACTTCCGGACTCGTAAAACTCCTGCAAAAGATGGAAAAAACATTTATTATTGATCTAAGATACAGGATGCGGCAGGGAAATTACCTTATTTAAAAAAAATGAATAACACAAGCAATGTAAGAGATCAGTTTAATTATTTTTTTCATGTTACAGAACATGAAATGGATGAAACAAATACAAAGGATCTTCAATAGAATCCACAAGGACTTAGAAGATAGAAAATATTGCTCGGCAGTATTCCTGGACGTAACTCAGGCTTTTGACAAAGTGTGGCATCCAGGCTTGTTGTATAAAATTAGAAAACAACTGCCGATGAATTACTTCTTCATACTTAAATCATACCCGACAAATAGAACATTCTACATCAAATACGAAGATGAAGCAACCACACTGCACAATATAAAATCCGGCGTCCCACAAGGCAGTGTACTTGGTCCAGTTTTATACATTTTATACACAGCCGACATTCCGACAACAGACACCACGACAACGGCCACTTTCGCGGACGACAGAGCTCTTCTAATCTCGCATAACGACCCTGCAATCGCGTTTCAACTACTCCAACAAGACCTCAACAATATACAAAAATGGCTCAAGAAATGGCGCATAAAGGCCAATGAAAGTAAATTCACGCCTGTCACTTTCACTAATAGACGAGAGACATGTATCACTGCCACAAGCAGATGTAGTAAAATGCAGAGCACAAGCAGACGTAGAAGCGTGAAGTGATACTCACTCGAAAGAGCAAGATCTAATATGTGATTGTTTGATGTGCATTGTTCAGAATAGGCATCATTGAATCATGGGTTTTGAAGAAAACAGTTAAACAATTACAGTCAATTCTGTTTATTATGATTGAGATTTTGTTATCAAAACTTGAAGAAATGGATGTGGGAACACATTCCCAGATGCCTCATTTAACCCGGTGAGATTTTTTTTATGAGGACTATCTAAAATCCCTAATTTACACCGACCGTCTAAGGACCCTGGCTCAATTGAAGAATAATATTCAAGCTGCTATCAACAACATACACGTTGATATGCCGAAAAGAGCGGAGAGATGCTTCAAAACTCGATTCTCTCAATGCTTCAATCGGAACGGTTTGAGAGTCAGATACTGTTTGTGTTGTATATTTTTAAAATAAGATATTTTCTCCGTTGCATCCTGTTTTTATCCGCAAACATCTGAGAGTATGTTTATAAACATTTAATGATAAGCCTCAAACAGTAAGTATACAAAGTGATGAGAATTACATATTTTTAAACGATAAAAACACAATTTATAAAGTTTTTGTTGAAATGTCGACTTCCGTAAATTTATCAAAAATCATTTCTTCAATCATGAGTAAAATATTTAGAAGTGACTGAAAAAATTCATTAGTGAAATCCCTCAACAAAACGATGAAACAATCGTGCAATCTTAAGCATTGTGCATTTTATCCAATGTCATTGGTTAAGGTCAAAATGGCAAGCATTAAATGTCGCTTATCTTATTTTGTGAAACATAGGAATTAAATGTATTTTTAATGAAACTATAGTCTATTTTTTTTTTGTATTTTAATAAGCTTAATCTTTATTAATAATTTGTATTTCAATTTAAATTTATATGATTATAAATATGGATTACATTCATGCATGTTTTATAAGAAGACGTACTATTATTTATTTTGCACTGCTTAAATCACATATTGTGATAATGATTATGTATGTGAATGTTATTGAAATATTAGTGCACAATCGTATAGACATATTTAGAAAATAACAATTATTTTATCTGAAGAAAAATACAACTTAGAAAAAGAGGTTATTTTTTATCCATTTCACATCTATTATTGCATTTTTAAAATTTTTTTTTTTGGGTTAAGTTGACATATTTACGTCTTTCTTATTATAAGATTGTATGTAAATATTAACATGAAATTAGGCACCTGGTTAGGAGTTATTAAAATAAATCGACTCAAAAACAACTTTGCATTGAATCGTGCATTGAAACAATAAAAAAATATTTTATAAAATATGGAAAGTTTATAAAGTACTTTTAGACATTGCATTTGCTTTTGAACTTCGAGCGAAATGATAAGCGATCGCGTGTTTGAGTGATCTTTTGCGATTCTTGACATATTCAATAAGAATAAGACAATGACATACATAACCTAAAATTCACATATGCTAATTATGTTATCAAAAAACACATTTATTATATTGAACTGATATAATACCATTGTGGAATGTATCCAGACGCCTTAATAGAATCACATTTGTTAATTTTGCAAAACAAACTACAAACGTCAAAGCACGAAACGTTCTCGTGTTTTACGATTTCACTATTATCGTCCAACAAGTGATGACATTTGCAGCCGGCGGGGATGTATTTAATAAAATTATAAATATAATGTTTTGAAACGTAAATTCTATTATATTTTATAAAAGCACTACAGCGTAGTATGATTTATACATTTAAAATAATTTTGATATTACATGAATATCATTATAAATATTTTGTTTCTGCTTAAATAAGCGATTAAGTACATAGATTATATGTGTGAGAATAATTAATTTTTAAATCACATTGTTAATGTAATTACATTAAATAAATAAAATTATTTAAATTGCATTTATTTTTGAAATGTCATGAAGTTAGGTACAAAAAGGGAAGACTTTTGCAGAGTGGCAACACTGGTGATATGTTCGTGGCACGGTGACAGTTGAGCGCGATGTTGGATATCACCGATACTCAAAAAATCGGGGCAGGTTTGGCGGGCTTCGGCATCGCCTTCCTGTTCCTGGGGGTGCTTCTGCTCTTCGACAAGGGCCTATTGGCGATAGGAAATATTCTCTTTATATGCGGCCTTGCGTGTGTCATAGGTCTCGAGCGAACTTTCCGCTTCTTCTTTCAACGGCATAAAGTCAAAGCGTCGGTCGCGTTCTTCGGCGGGATCACTGTCGTGCTCCTCGGGTGGCCCATAGTAGGCATGGTCCTGGAGACCTACGGCTTCATCCTACTATTCCGCGGCTTTTTCCCAGCCGCAATCAACTTCATGAGGAGGTTACCGGTTGTCGGCACCTTTTTGAATTTGCCAGTGATCAGCAGTGTCGTCAACGCTCTCGCCGGGGACACGAGCAGGACCATGGTGTGAGTTGATGGTTTCGGTGAACACACAATCAGTTCGACGAATATACTCATTTTTCAATTCTAGATGTGCGGTGTAAATGTGCTTTAAATGGTGTGTACATTATCCCAATACTATAAAAACGACGATATATAAAGCAATGATTAGTAGAATAATATAATTATACATCAAATAGGTGAAGTTCTGATGTAACGCCATTGTATTGTATTTGTTTATGTCTTTTTAATTTATATCTTTATTTAACCAAATATGTTTCTATTTATACTTTGACCAGTTATCTAGCAAATGAGATAAAATTTTGTAGCAAGGTTAACATCATACTCACGTTTTTAATTATAAAGGATTTCGATACACCTTAAAATTTTCCAAAAAATGTGATTTTTTATGGAAATATTTCAATTTTTAGTATTTACTAATACTAAAATTGTAATAGTGTTTTTACTTATATCGAGCACTTGCATATTAATGTTTTGTTTGCAATTAACAACTCACACATGTAGTATTTTTGAGTCCTTATTGCTTATTATACATTTTCCCCTATGGCTGCTTTCTTAACAATCACTTATTATTAACAATACTAAATTTGGTTTTTGAGGGGTTTTATTCTCAACTTTTTAAAATACTTAATTCATTATAACCGTGTATTAAAATTTATTTCACTCGATGCTTGTACATGGGATATTTATATAAAAGCTCATATAATATTTCAAACTAATGTACAAATTTATTTGCTTCATTCTTGCATGTCTTGTCTAAAACATTAATCTCTAAAACGGGAATACTTTATTGTTGTATTTTATATGGAACGAAGTATATTGTAAATACAAGTTTAAGATATTTTTATATTTTACCAGTTATTAATCTAATGTACAAGCGATTTGAATGTTGGAGGTACGGGTAAATTGAATAAACGTGACTGTATTATAAATAAGATTCTGAGGGTTGGACAGTTATTGTATTTTTTTAAAATTAATTGAACAATGGAGAATATTTGTATAGTTGTTTTCAATTCACACAAGACATTATAATATGGAATTTTGATTGAAATTGCTATTTAATTTAAATTTAATAGATTTAGTATTGTTTTTTTGTTGCTAAAACCTTCCTAAATTTATTGAGTTTTCTATAAATATTTTAAATTTAATGAAAAAAAGTTGGACCAATTTTATTGTATTAAAGCATTTATGTATACATTTTTTTATGTTAAACTTTTTATCAAAATATCGCCACAGCTGCAAGATTTCGTTATTGTTATATATTTAAATTTGTTAAAATCATGAAGTTTTATAATAATAAAAAGCAAATAACAGACAGACCAACAGACTAACATGATTTTTTAACTATAGATTTGACATTCAAATTATTTCTTGTCAGAATTAAATAATAAAATGTTTGTTAATCATTGAAAAACATGTATATTGTTTCAATTTTGAAATATAGTAGAACATCTCTTATGAATGATGTTTGTTATGTCTGTCGTTCGATGAATCGTAAATCTTTGATGAAACGAATCCCCATTTTTAATTATTTGCTTCGTTTATCATGCAACACTGATCACTATGTTTAGAGTGCTATATTATGTTTATAGTAAAGATCAATACATTCTGTTAGTGAGACAAGCAGGTGGTTGGTTAAGACAATTTATGCTACGGATTTGATAATTCATATCCTGTTGACTGTCTACAAATGTGTTAATAAACACACTTTTGGTCTGTTTTTATGCGATAAATACGTTCCGCGGGGAGTCGCATATAAAAAAAGACTTGAACCACACAAAAAACTGAATAGGAAGTGTAAGAGGTTTGTAAAGACTGAGTAGTTTTCTTCTGAAGAGTGTGGAAAACTACTCTAGAAGACCTTTTTAAATCTACTGGAAAGGGCTTTCTGGAGTGCAAAGAGTCCAGTCCCTCCTTTCCTCGCTAGGGCGTTGCCGGGCTAGAGTGAAGATATACGTAACGCTTAAGTGCATCTCGGATTCGCTCCTACACCAACTGAGGGTGTCTCCTCGTCCACATGCAACTTACCTGAACGAATTCGAGACTGAGTGCTTTCGTATTTCCTAGTTCTCCCATCACACTCACAATTTAACGGTTGTAACTTGCATTCGCATTAAAAAAGCTTTATCCTCTAAAGAAAAATGAGGGATAAGTTCCGTTCTTTTTGAAAACCGCATTACTTCAAATGCGCATAAAAACAGACCCAAGTGTATTCTATTTTAGGAATTTTGTTTGATAAGAGAGATTCTACAGTGCAGAATGTTTTTGGATTTAAACGCTAAATAAAGAGATAAGAAGCAACATAACATTAATCATTATTGTATGATTTAATACCTCGATAATTTTGAAAGCCTAGGCGATGCGAAATATGTTTTATAATATACAGATCAAATATATATTGTATATTGGATTTTTAGAGAAATAAATTACCAGAGCTGCACTGCGTTAAGATCGCGCTAATTGTAATTTATGCATATTTGTCCAAGTGCACTTCATACGTTTATAGATCAATGTTTGAATAGACACTGTCAATAGCCACGTTATTCGTTATTAATTATATTGTATTGAATTGAATTTGATTTACACAAAAAGATGTTTTTATCAGTAAATTATAATTCGATGTTTATTATTTGGGTAATAAATTGTTTTCGTTTTTTAAATTGTATCATTTATGTTTCAATGTGTTTAATTATATCCTGATTGTATCTTTGTTTTAAAGGGTGAATATAATACGAGGAAAATGCTGATTAAATTTATTTTTAAGCAAAATCAATAATAATCAACAGGGCCGTAACTAGGGTATGATGCGCCCGTGGCAAGGATCTAAATTGCGCCCCCCCCCCAATAATTTTTGTAATATTAAGAAGTTGTTCATTTTTTGGATTTTTTCTATTGATGTGAAAACGAACCCATTGACGCACAGTTACCGTCAAATACCGTCATGCGTCTTCGCCGACACTTTAAATCTTATCTCACATCGACGAAACTCATCAAAATGAAAACAAACTTAAGTGGCTCAAAGAGTCTCAAGCTTGACATCGATTATCTGTCCAGTGGCTTTATCTACCTCGAGTCAATTTTCAGAGTAATGAGAATGAGAAGTAATTATTTTCAACGTTTTTATTGTGACAGGATCCTGTTAAATTTTTCTTGTATTATATTTGGATAAGGTAAAATTTGAAACGAAGACGCAGGGGAACCCCACGCAAGATACCAAAAATTACTCCATAATACTGCTATGTCAATTAACGCATTAATTCATTTAGTGTAGAAAGTAAAATAAAAATCACGTGCAACTCTTTCAATCGGGTCGGTATCCCGCGTTTTGCGCCCCAGGCACAGTTGCGCCCGTGGCAAGCGCCTGCTTTGCCACGCCCTAGTTACGGTCCTGATAATCAACAAGGGAAAATCTCTTTCAAATGATAATCGAAGAAATTCCTACAAATAATCCCGTTTCATCGAGTATTTTTAAGGGAATTCCACTGGCTCAGCAACTTTTTGATGACTCGTTGAAATTTCGATGTGCTGAATCACCCTTTAGTACAAAGTATTCGCTTTTATATCCAATTAATTTTATATAGCAACTGAGATGTTACTTCTATTATTTAATTTTCATTAATGTGCCAATATACTTATAGATAATTCAAATATGTAGTCGATTTAATATATATGTATATTATAAAAATATTTGATAGTAATATAAAGCAAATGTTTTATAAACATATAAATAAATAATATTTTTATGCAATTTAATCCATTAAAATATCAGCAATTTATAACATATCTTTCCAACGATGTTAAATCACCTTTTCATCTTATAAATGTTTAAATATCTCTAATATACTTCATTCGGTGTGTTATAATAATGAATTTTTCTTTAGCTTGGCACTAGCTTATGTTGTTGCAGAATAGTATCGTTCCACATTTGACTCAGTTCGTTGAATATGTATCTGGAAAGAATAAGTCGAGTTGAAATAAATTTGATTCATGGTTATTAAACATAATAATGAGGTTGTGGAAGTTGATGCAATATTGACGGACTAACTTGCGATCGGACTTATTTAAAACAAATACGACACCTTAATAAGTTTTTCATGTGTGTTTTCACAGTGGGCAAAGTGACTGAACATCTCCTGGTTTCCACGGCTCTTAATATAGCTTCGACGGATTCCTCCACGTCCTCTTGGTCACTCAGTCTTCTAGTTCTGCGAAGAGCCCGTGTGATTTGGATGCTGTTACCCCTGTAAATTAAATCGGTCACGAATTAAACGTTTATTTAAATGTAAATATATGTATTATTTATACATTTTATATAAAAATAAATTTTAGATTCTAAACTTTGTTTCTTTGAAAAAATCTTACGATAAAGACATCTGCTGTATGAGGGTGTCTGATAACGTCATTATAGCCTGGTTCGTAAAAGAAAATGCTCCATTCAGATTGTTTGGGGGATCAATTATCACAAATCGTCCGGATCTCCTCGATAATTCAGGAACGAATTTTGATATTACCTAGAAATAAAATATATAATCAATATATATATATATATTAGCATTGATGCAATATTTTATTGCATAAAAATAACATACTTGATATTGATTAATGATATTTTTGTCCACTATGTCTGCAATTTCATCAATTGGTTCTAGATGTGATTTTGATGACGTACCTGCTGCGTATACTAAAATATCAAGCTCACCGAAATTTTGTTCTATGTTTTTAGCGAGTTCAGATACTTGTTTTGGATCCGCAGTATCGCATGTATAACTTAAGCAATCTGAATATAATACTTTTCTCGGTCCCGCGTATGCTACTTTGCATCCGCGACGTATAAACTGTTTAATGAGCTCTCGTCCTAGGGATTTATCTGCGCCTATGATCTAAAACATGTTTATTTGTTGAACGTTTGACTTGTGTTATGTGAATTTAAATAATTTGTTTAATAATGTTCTTACCAATACGCGATTTCCAGTTAACGAAGGATTTCCTTGTATTTGATAACATAGACGGTGAATAGCAGCTCTTGTAGCTAATCCCGCAGCAAAAATCATAGCTCCACCCAATTCCAACGCTCCCAAAAGTCGCGAACCACACTCCATTGTTATCTCATTTCTGTAAAATAAATTAAAACAAATTAATTTAAATAACTATTTATTTATTAGTTTAGTAATACCGCTGCAAATATAATTATAGTTCAAAACGGCTTGCTGCTTTCATTAATTTCAAACAAGGAGTGGTTATATGAAAGCTTATTGGCATTTAAGATCGCATTTCTCTATTATATAAAAGTCTAGACGCAGTATTTAGTCTGCTATCTTTATGACGGCTGGTTTTTGTCGACCTAACTAAAATTGCAACAGCAATGTATCGCATGAAGATCTACCGCGTTGATAGTAAATTTGTCCTCGATCGAGTCGAGGTAACAAACAAGGACATATTATTTCATATCACATGTAATGCAGCAGTTTATTATCTTTGCAATGACAACCGTAGCATCAAAAGACGTGATGGAATGCGGTCGGATCCATAACGTTAACATAAATATTTGTCAGAGAATCATTCAGATTTTGGAGCATCTCGTTGAGGAATCACGATGCCAATGTTTGACACGATAAGTCAATATAAATCAAGGCTTTTTATGCATTAAGAGGAATAACAATGGTGCTGGAATGCAAACAAATATGAATGATTTGCTAAATATATGCTTTAATAAAATAAGAATTTGTGTGACGATAGATTAATTGTATTGTGATTAATTCTTACAGTTCAATAACAACATTAATGATTTTCTTAATAACTCATGTGATATTTATTCAATTAGAAAATTCTAAATTGGCACACTGCCTTCATTTAGTGCAAAAAAATGTTATACATTGAATAAAAACTTGCAGACAATGACGTGCAGAGTATGCAAGCAACTCTTATGGAAATTCACACACTATAATTAATTATTCATATCCAATCATTAAAATCGCATGCAATCTTTGATTATCAAGATCTTGCCAAAGAACTAACTCGTTTTTTCTTTTTCAAATCCAAGCGTTAACGTCCTAGTACATCGGATTTGGAGCAAATTTGAAAATGTCACCATCAATCATCACGTCTTGTGTTAATTATATATCAGTTTCTTAATTTTATTTACCGCAGATGCAATAGGAACGACTAGTTCTTATCTCATTACGAAAACATTTCCTTATTCAAATATACTCGGTATGTATAAAGCGGTTTTATGTTTTCCAAGAACCGTCCTCTTCAACGTCATCGGGAACGGAGAAAGTGGTTGAATAGCAATTTCTTCCTGGTCGAGTATTAAAAACGCCTTACATAAATGCGACCAGGAAGGCCGATTCTGTTTTGAATGTTTCGTTTCGCTGGTCGAGTACATTGGTTTAAACAACAATAACGGTTGAGCTAAAATGTAGATTATGCAATGGAATGTCTGAACGCCATCAAAGAGGAAGACGTCTTCTATGTAAATCATTGCATATTTTTATTGCGTAAATTCGCTAATAATACACGCATTGTTATATTATCAAATTGATGTAGATCTTTTGCATAGCCATGCGTGTATTACTTCAATTGTTCATATAAAAAAATCTTTATAAATGGGTCAAATTATATGGTTGCATTTACACTTTTATTAATGAGATTCATCAGACTTTTACGCAATATCAGATAATATTTTTGTTGCATAAATTCTAGCTTATTATTTGATATGGTCACCTTTGACCTGGATGTCGGCGTTGATTCTAGTGATAAACGAGTAGCATGCTGTATGAATCTGACCCTTTATAATACGTTTCCTTGTTTTGTTACTCATGCGTTTTAATGATTCTCCAGTTCCAAAAATCATTCCAAATGGAGAGGATCATGGGTAGGGAATCCAATCCCGGAATCCCGGACAGTTGTAGGCTCTAATTCTACTAAATCGAAACATTCTCACCGAAATCTGAATGCTTGAAAACAGTGACGTAACTACTTATTGATGAGCTTAGGCGACGCCTAGGGGCAGTAACTGTCTAATCTATGTATACATATATACAGTACATATATGTTTTTCAAATTGTTATATTAACCGGTGATGTATTTACTACACCTCGACTCTAATAATGGGAATATCGATATGAAATATAATAGATACGGGCTTCAGAATTTTTGTATACCTCCATAATATAATTACAAATCACATCAAAGTATTATAGTATATAAGTATTCATCTGCAGCGACGGAAATAAATAATTTGTCGGGAAATCGGGAATTTTGCGAGTTTTAGTCCGTGTCTCAGCAGATAGGAATTTTATCAGTCACATTGATGGTTTTATACGAAAATGGGGACTCACGTGGTCATCAATGTACAAAATAACGCCTCAAATCACGATCCTGGCAGCTTCTTACTATATCATGGTAACTCGCTGCTCCAAACTATTAATACGCTTGTCGTTATTAGTGGTTTGACGGCTACAATGTCGTGAAGTAACCGACAGATCTTGAACAGTTTTATGTGCCAATTTTTTTGTATCAATATGTATACATTTGTTAATCCGCTTTCGGTATTTTTAGCCAGAAATCAGTTCAAGATCAGCATGCTGTTTTTAGCAAGGTGAAAATTAATATAAATTGCCCTTCGTGCTTCTCTTTCTGTGTAATTAATATGATAGCCATATTTTACTGAAGTATCGGCAGCCCTTGATAAATTATGATAGTGCAGTAAATATACACAGAAGTTAATTAAATGGTCTCAAAATTATATGTTTTATGAGAAATTGAGTTTATTGAGCTAATTGGTTGCTATGAGTCGACATGTCATGAGTATACTATCGTCATTCCATCTGATGATATGATATATTCCTGATATTTTCTATGATGATGTATTCGTTATTAGATCTAGGCGATCTCCATAGGAGACTTTTCTAGGGAATTAATTTTGGGTCGTTTCCCATTATTTTGATGGGTTTTATATTAAATGTAAACTTATATTAGGGCTTCGAACAGATAATCGGTAAAATTATTATTTTTCTCGGAACAAAAACCGCAACCGAACCAATATAAACATTAGGAACGTAACTGAAACCAAAACCGAATTAAAAAATAACGGTTCAAAGCCCATCGTTTGATTGCTCCGCCAAATTTGCAAATTCTTCCACACAAACTGATTCCATTTTTATTTTTTCTATTACACCCTAAATAAAATATGCGCAGACACAATTCAAAACGTCCCACCGCGTCATGTGACAATTGCTAGTTGTAGTTCAACGTCTATATATCGCAATGCCGCACTTTGGAGGAAAATTCTTGCAAGTTTTATATTGTGCAAAAGTGGCACCTATTAAAAAATGACGACAAATAGGGAAAAACACTGATTTAGATGAGTTTGAAAGAAGTGACGACAGCAGTGATGAATCAGATTTTCGATCAAATACATCTACTCCAATTGCCAAAAGTAGTCCATTATGGAAAGATGTTATTAATGATGCTACGAACGTGAAGAATTATTTGCGTATACAATTTGCTATGCGAGACGTTTAACGGATGCACCATGTTGGCGCATATTGATCTGGTGAAATGAAGCTTAGCCCGCAGGGAAGGGGAGAGGAAGGATACGCGCGCAATATGGTGATTAAGTCGGCCTTCGAAACGAAAGCGATTATGCGCATGTTTTTAGATCCTAGCCATTCGGCCCGCGCTACACATAGCCTGAAGCAATAAACCACGTACTGCGTTTCTTTTCAAATAATTACTAAGCGCATGTGCATTGCAATGCATGCCAGGTATTCGCTATTATGTTATAAAATGTATTCAGCAAGATCGAAATAATTCGATAGTCGATCCTAGATGAAATATTTTGATTAAAGCACCCAATTTCAAAGTCAATTTATAAAAAATATCCTACAAATGGCAGTATGATTCTGGTTTGGAATACCGGATTTCATTGGGCGAATACTGCCAAATAATATCCATGCAAATAGTTCAACGACTCAGCATTGATGATCAACTTAATCGATCGTTTTATTCAAAAGAGGTCCTATGCAAATCGTGCGATAAGTCGTTATGCAAATATTTATACAAAGCATGCGCAATTTGAGATGACGCAAATTTCTAATACGCCAAGAAACAACCAAAATCTTAATTTCAAACATCGACATCCCAAAACGATTTATATTCGAATCTATATTCCATATCGAGTCATTGATCTTGTAACAGAGTCAGAATTGGCGATTGACCCAATGCGTACTGCAATGCAGGAATCAATTAACAATTTGAGAGGCGTTCTGCGATACGACTGGGTTTCGCAATGGCGGAAATTCATCATTGTGTACCGAAAATGAAAGAAAAAAGAACCGATGTAAAATGTGAAAGGCTTCAAACTGGGCCAACGAGAAAGATAGCAAGGTGATATTAAGAAAATCGTTTATTTTCATTGTATTACGTTTTGGTGATGCAATAAACCGCCATTCATCCTACCACACCATTCTATGACACCGACATAAATCCCACATAATATTTATTCAAAATGGCTACAAATTTGATGAAGGACATCAACATGCGCGCATGTCCTTTTGCGGATATGAAGACGTTTGTTGTTAATTGATTTGTATAAAATCCAAGGCCTTCAGAGTAGATTCCTAATTTATTATCCTTCGTTGTGAGGTTTTCTGATTTTTTTATTTTTATGACATTTTAAGCTTTTCGTATATGTGTGAATGTAACGAACATTTGGGCTTTTTATGCAAAAAGCAGCTAAGCACGTGCGAATTTATTTACAATTTTTACATCTTTCAATAGAAGGATCCTCGTTTCAAAAATATAGATCCAATTTTTCGACGTCCATCTTAAATCAACAAATATTAGTGGTAGTGATAAAAATCCAGGTCGACTATCCAATCTAAATTTTACCCTTTTATATTCGCGAGCTTTAATATTTTGAGGTGTGAGCAAATTTAAAATCAACGAAGTTGTTAATGCCATAATTGCTTTACACCGATTACTTTCTGTCAGCTCCTATCAGCGTAAGATAATCTTCAAATCGAGGCAGAGTCAATTGTAAATAAGCACTGTTGATAGCATACAAGACCACGTTATTTTTTACATAAACAATACAAAATAAATAAATAATAAATTTGATCCTGCTATAGAAGGAAATGATAATCGGACAAAGACTCAATCAAACAAGCAGCGACGAACAAGAAGCAATTAAATAGATAAACACTGTCGATAGCACACAATATTTGGTGATTTTCTTTGCGTAAACAAATATAAACTTGAAATCGAAATCATTATTAGTCGATAAATTTGGGCTTATGTGCGATGTATGCGGGGAAGCTCTCCGTCCCTGTCTCCCGAACTGCGCTACGTTCTCTCTCTCTGTCTCCGAGCTCAATGTACAAGAGTGCTCTTTCTGAATAGTGGAGGGGGGGGGATCCCAAGCCCTGGGATAGTACTCCTTTAGGGGTTGGATATAACACAATCAACTCAGATTATTTCCTTAATGCTTCCTCAATATTAATGCATAACACATTTCATCAGATTACTAATGCTTTAAGCATATTTTGCTAATAAAATGGCATACTTTATCCAATTCAAAAAATCACAAAAGAAGGCGGATGTCATAGGATGGTTGGCGTTGTCATTAAGTCAAATATCTTAATATTACATTAACAAGGTCTGTAACCTTCTTCCTTAAAATAAATAATAGAATTAAACCAGTTTAGTGACAAATTTACCTTGACGAATATTTTTATAGTTTAAATGGCATTGGACTTATTTCATTCAACTTTGAATACGTAAAATTTGCTTATTACGTTGACGATTCATATTATGGTGTTTTTTATTTGGCCATTTTGTCTATTGTGATTAACTAATTTAATTTAAAGAATCTGAATGTTAAGAAAAAGTAGCGTGGGACGCTCTTGTGACGTAAAGAGGTCGGCTATCTTCGTTGTTGCGACTTGAAGGTCGCATGCGAACCAGAGATTGAGAGCATTTCGGCGCTATACATGATTGATCGAGATCGATTGTGACGCAATCCATAAGAATGGTCCCAACCCACGAGTCGGCTGCGATGAACGACGGAACACGCTTATGATTTAATTCGCTCGGCGAAATAGATCAAAATGAGGCAGGTGATCAATAAAATTCGAACGATCGACACTACGTCATTGTCGAACCATTTTATTGAACATGAAGTTGATTTTATTTTTAATATTCCTTGTCCGTTGAGGTCTGATTTTCTCTTTTCGAAAATCAGTTGCTATTTTGTCAGTTGATGCTCTTTGACAACCTGTCGCTGATGTGATGACACTTCATGGGATTTCTTGAAAATAGAAAATCCGAATCTGATAGGTTTGAAATTTTCCCAGGATTTCCTTCCACGTTACAATACTGATTTTATCTAGCCGATCACGCTCGAAAACAGTATGAAAGATGGATGCTAAGAAGATTTAATTTTACTAAATGTTTAGCTGCCAAAAAAATATTATAATAAACCTATTTCGTAGTAAATAATAAATTAAGAATGAGATCACCATAGTTTTATAGTAACATTTGTCATGCGGATTTCAACAGTTCTCCAATTGGATTGCAGCAATGATATTGATATGGCAGTGTGGCGTATTTGGTTATGGACTATGACATTTTACGAAGCCAACCGAATCATTTGGGATCACTTTTCGAAAGCCTAATTGGCATCCGTTATTTCAAAAAAACGAGGATGAAACTGACTTAATTTCGAGGCCTACATTTTGTCAAATGTTTCAATTGGATCGTCTCCAGCGATGGACTTCAATTTGCGCAACACTCAAAGAACTAGTTTTGCTTCCTCAACTGATTCTCTTACGATTGCCGATCAAAATCAAGGCAACGCATGGGAAGAATGTTTTATTTTTTAGCACAATTTCACCGACAAACATGTGTATGGTTTTTTTTATAGCGAGTAACCGGCATAATTCCAATAATGATTTTAATCGGCCATACGCCTTGAGCTATGTTTGAACTTGAGCTTGAATTATAATTATTTCCATACGGCAATTGAGCTTGTATACAATTGTCGAATATAATTGAGACATACTAGTACTATGATCATTGCCAGAAGTTTTCAACTGTCTATAAATTTTTTGGTTCGGGAATAACTCATTCTGATCTTATTTATGCAAATTTTGATGCTTACACCCCCTCCACCCCCTCCCTTAAATATAAACATCCTTTTTGTAAATTCAATGTTATAATAATTCACTCTTTCCGAAGAAAATTGGCCAGTCCTTTTTAAAAATCACTATCTCAATTCCTTATCTAAGCATTGAAAACATCCTTTGACACGTTCATCATGGTGGCTCGTTGGGTGAGCATTATCAAATAAAAATCAGAAATCATACTACTTTCAATATAGAGCGCATGAAGAGGTACATTATTGATACAGATGATAAAAATATGAACTTTTCCATTAAAGATATTGAAGAGGCCCTAATCCTCAGTCCTGAGTAGTGAGCTAATTTGAAATCTTCATAGTCTTAGATGCTATATTTGCTTGACCGCCATTTATCATCCGTTCAAATCCATTTATCTGTCAGGATCGCAGAAGCGCATATGTAGCTTATATTTAAATAAATAAGCTCTATCGATAGCACACAGTATTCGGTCGTTTCTTTAAGTAAACATAAACAATATACTTGAAATCAATTCATTATATCATTATTAGTCGATAAATTTGGGTTAACGATCTATAAAATCGTACAACGTACGTAGAAAGCTCTCCGTTTTATCCGTCGTTGTCTGTCTTCGAACTCAACGTACAAGACTGCTCTTTTTGAATCACTGGAATTCGCTTGCAAATATGCGATCATCCATACAGGTTAAACAGGATTTTTATTTAATTGAAGTGGGATCTGCTACAAGACTACAGGGCAGTCCGTGGGAATTGCATGTTTGATGTCACGTATAGAAAAATTATAACAAATTTAATAAAATTCGTATACAATTCTGTTTGAAATAAGAGAATAAGTATTTACTGAGGTGAAACACTCGTATATTTAATTATTACAAGCCCAACGTGTACTTAGAAAGGGATTTGATGTTATATAAATAAAACCAGTATTGAAAGTATTGGATGATGTAATCGACTTTAGATTGTCTGGCTTTCAAAAGATCTGAAACTATAATATTGGAAACACAGATAGACCCTTTAAAAAAATAGAGGCATGTGCGTATATTTTATATTATTATACTTAGTTGTGCGAGAATTTGCAAAATTCCTGGAGTACTCTTCACAAAAAATTAACAAGTTTGATAAGCTGTATATTTCTTAGAAATAGATTAAGGTACTACTTAAGCAAATATTTAATAACTGATTTGTAAGATACAATTTTTTTTTAACCACGAGTGGAACTTGTGTGATAGATAAAATGTAAATATATTGTTATATAAAATCCAAATGAATTCGATATGGGTAAGGATTAAGTTATAATTTAATGAATTTAACTCCATGAAATAATTTTATTTGTAATAGAATTAAAATTATTTAATGTGACTATACGAATTGACCATGTCTGATTCTTTTCCTACTTGAAAAGTCATCAACGTGCCAAAAAATGAACTTCAAGCACGAGGTATGATAAAAGAGTTCATTGGCAATAGTTCATGACCAACAGTTTATTCTTGCAATATTACAAAAAAATGCTTTTTTCATAACAAAACGATAAGTCAAGCATAAATGTCTCACTTAAATCAAATCGTTATCGATTAGCTAAAATATCATGGTTCCACTTAATTATTTGGATTAATAGATTATAGATTAATAGAATATAATTAGACAATAATTAATAAATTCAGCGATAAACACATGCATTTTAAATGCAAGATGTATTTTAAGACTTAAAATAATTCGATTTTAAAATGTTAAGGCTGAATTATGAAATAATTGCAAATTTTTTTATCGATTAATTTCGCTGCATTATGCAGCTGACCCCTGTATAAGATAATCTTTATGTTTCTAAAATGAAGTTGCGTTATATGAAACAAAATTAGTATAAAACATTTACGGATTTTGAGCATTTCTTGTTCAGGATTGTCACAACACAATTGATATTTAAATTTTATTGCTTATTTGGGATTGTCTCAATAAATTAGTTTTTTTACAAGGCCTTCTGACCAATACATTCCAAAATAGATTCAGTTAGGTAGCAAAAATCATTCAACGGACAGCCCTGATGACTTTTGTTGAATTTATTTAAAAATAAAATGGAAACACCAATATCTATTGAAACGTCTACACATTTTTGGATTCACTAACATGCGTCCCTGACATAATATTTTTTAGGTGCTAAAAATGTTTTCTGTAAAAAAACATAGCGACTCACCGGTGAGTCGCTGACGATTAAGTGATAAATATCACGCAAGATATAAATATGTAATTTTTGTCATCATTTTTAATCACCATAAGACGACTATCTTTTCTTATACGAAAAACGATCGTTCGGTTTATATGCTCTATCCTCGTTTCAATTTTCTGTTATTCCAAATCCCATTTCCAGCAATTTCATCAGTTTCTTCTTCCACTAATTATTTTTGAATATCTTCAACATTCATATATATTAAACCATTTCCACTATTAGTTGACTTTCATATAATTGAATTATTTAAATGCTGCATTCAAAGTTCTTTTACAGCAATTCACCTTAATTTTACAGCAATTAAAAAACCATTCTGTAACGTGGAAGAAAATCCTGAGAACGCTGCAAGCTTATCAGCTTCCTATATTCTATTTCCAAGAATAGATTTCTCCAAATGAGTAGTGATACTTGGATGATGACGCCACTCTCGATCTTCCATGAGGTGTCATCACATCAGCGGTGAATTATCAAAACAGCAGCTAACAATTCAAAATAGCGGCAGTAAATCATAAACATGTTCCGTCGTTCATTGCTGCCGACTCGTATGTCGGGACCATTGTTACGGATCACGCCGAGATGCTCTCAACAGCATTAATCATTCGCGTGCGAACGAATAGCGACCCCCGTATGTCAGGCGATGTTTATGATTAGATTGCAAAACCAGACTAAAAAATATTTTTTAGTTTAGATCGTTTTAAAGCTCTTTTTGGTGGGATGTTGGGTTTCATCCATCATCCATTTGTTCCATTCCGCTCTCATATACAATAGATTTTAAATTATGTATTTATCGAGACATCAAGAGGTTGCAATATAAAATAAATTCTCCTTGATTTCGAATATAAGATGGACCTGCAATTTGAAGGCAATTTTTCGAAGAAAAAATTGCGTTTTATAGTCGGTAAAATACGGTATTTAAAATCACCAAAAATGTAGTTGGAAAGATTTAAGCAAACGAGTGATTAGTTCACTATGCTAAGCAGCATTTAAAGCTTTATCTATGTCCAGAAGTACCATAACAATGTTTTACGATGAGTTTTTTAAATTGTGTTTGAATAATCTAATATCAACCGATGGACTGCAATTCGAGCTAAATTGGTTTGTATAAACTGTTTTGGCAATTTTCAGATTGCTGAAAAGCATCCTACGTTCAAGCACTTGTATTATCTATCGTATCAAATTATAGGGATAATTGATTCTATAAAAAGAAAGACCACAAATTATATAATAAATGGATTTGGCATCACATCAGTTGATGTCATAAATGGATAAACTTTTCGCCAGTGGCTTTTACAGCGTGAAAATTGCATGATTTGCGCATGGAATACATTTACATTTTAAAATGCGTTTTTCTGGGTTTATAATTAGCGTCTCTAATATTGATATTTATCCGTGATTATACAAGATAGTTGATATACGGTAGGAGTGTTACGAAATAGCCGATTTAAGCCTCGCAGGGAAAGGATTTTATGACCTTCGACTTTGTCATTTATTCATATTGACATCGGACTTAAGATATCGGAAGCATTGGTCCTGTAAAGCAATACGTTTAATAGTACAGACCGTGAAAGTTGTTAATCGAAACCTTTTAAGCACACCAGCTGGAGTACAATAACGATACGAAGAAGCTGCTCAACCACTACCAGTTTGAGTGTCAAGGGCCCTGTCGTAATCCACAGTAGTCGTTGTATCCAGAAATGCTTGAAATTTAATATTTGAATATATAAAGGAAATTTGTTATTTGATATTTCCGTCATTGAATATATCAAAATTATCATTGCGAATAAAAACAATTTATCAACTGCGAAATGTTTTGGAACTTTGTATTGGAGTATTGAATAATTTATCAGGAATGTTTTTTATTCAACACATACGTATAAAGTCGTAATAAGAACTGACGTAAATAAATAAGTACACGGGGATTAAATTTTCGGCGTCATTGTGATTCCCAGAAGATTAGCTTTGCAGAATAATGATTGATGATGTATCATAATGTACGATGGCTTACAGCCATGATGATGGCTCAATTTTACACCTGAAGTATCGCAATGTTTTGCTGAATATGAATAATGAGATCAGTGGCGGATTTACTTATAGACGCAGAAGGTCTCGAACCTCAAAAATCCAGGGGGAATCATACATTTTAGGGGAAATTCAAAAAATGTATTCTCATCCCTTAAAATACACGACATGTAGAATACCAACCTTCAATTGAAATCATAATATCGAGGGCTGAAAGTGAATTTAATACTGTAAATTGTCTTAAGCCGAAATGGGTCCAGGAGGCCTCCAACTTAAATTGCGCTTTTCAAGTGATAAATCCGCTTCTGAACAGGATAATTTTTGGATATGTTTAAGTTTTTTAGGCTTTATAAGAGTGCCAGACGATGTTAAAATCAATTACAGTCGAATTCTGTATTGAAATAACAGGTATTGCGAGTAATCAAAGAAGTGGTTGGCAAAGGTATAGCTCAATAAAAGAATTTTTCGCTTATAAGAAGGTCACTAAATCTACCTATACCTTCGATAAAAAATTTGCAATCACATAAACCATTTAAATGACATTTTAATCTATAAAAAATTAACTTGTTTTTATGCTAGTATTATTGAAAAATATTAAAAGGTATATTTTTGGCATCTTGTTGAACATTTTTTTGTGAATCTTGGTGTTGTTTTATGACTGCTTTTACATGAAAAAAATTAACGCTTTGATCAATCAGAATTATCCTTGTTTGCAAAGTGTCTATATATATACTAAATAAGTCAAAGAAATTTTGAGATATCTTGGCAAACGATTTAAAAAAATGCAGTTTCGAGAAAAACGCGTTTAAAGATTCAAATTCGTTTATCACCAAGAAAAAGTTAACCCATCTTTAATCTTCTATGTCTGTTCTATAAAATAAACCTTCAGTTTCTTCATGAAAATCTTGCAAATCCGATTTTTGTTCCCTGGAATCAGTTTTAGATCTTTTAGCGAAGTCATTCGGAGTGGTAGATACGCGTTTCATTACGACGATAGGTATGAGCTTGAGTTACGTGGCCAATTGTACATCCTATTATAACTAAAACTTTCAAAATATCATTAAATCCTTAATCGAAGATAGTCACGACAAGAAAAGTTGCTATTTCAACGAGCTTTGTACCAGAATGCAAGTGTATAGGAGCAAAAGTCCACATCAATGAATCTCGAAAAAGGATTGCATCTATTTAGCGGATCACCCAAATTAACATACGGAAATATATTTTGAGATAAGTCTGATCAGCATTCCTTGAAAGAAGACGATAATCTAATTGAAACGAGTTGATTTTATTGAAAAAGACAAGACACAAATCGGGTCTAGTAATCTATAGAATCAAATCCCTATTTATTTTTTGCAAGGACTAGCATAAAAATCTACACAATGCCCAAGAAATGGCGTAAAATCAGATTTATGATTAATATATGAATATGTCAATAATTGTTCGCTAATTGGGTTTTGGACAATGGCGTACGTATTGCTATAGTATAGCCGCATTGAAATGATTCACAAATGTTCATACATCTTTAAAATTTGCATGTCAAAGTCTAAAATACATTGTATCAGCGTCACATTCAAGACAATGGACTTTCAACCTTCAACGTCAAAAACATGAGATCATTATGCAAAAATATTTTTTCTAGATTGTATTTACGCAAGAATTATATTTTCTATTTTCGAATGTTGATTTATGATCACGTCAATAATAATTTATTCGTCTAAGTGATTTTAGAAAATTTGTCTTTTATCAAGAGATGGAAATTGTTACACAGGTCAAAGCAGCAAGTCTTTAATTAGGGTTTTCTTGCACGCATCCACATTGAAAAACCAGTTCTCGACTCGGCCCTTATTTGAATAACATTCTTCATTGTGTCAAGAAACATGCAGAATGCCCCAATACCATGAAATTTTGTGACCTTACATTTATCTCGTTTCGGTTATTGGTCAATCGATAGCTTAAGATCCCAAACTTTAGGCCCTACTGACACGATTAATAATGTTCGGATTGCATGTGGATTTGAATAATGACGAAAAACATAAAGTTTTATGGATTTTTTTGACCCAAAACACCATCTTGAGATGCATACTGGTTTTCATAATGGATGGCTTCCGTTTCAAAAGGTTTCACTAGTTATTTCTAGGTTTTGGGGGCCCTTTTAATAGCCAAATGTTCGATCGTCGTAGAATAAACATGAGATGATTTCTACCATAAAGAAAGCCATTTAGACGCATAGCGTTCTTTAATTATTGAAGTATTTTACGTCTGATACAAATTTGCGCTTTTTGAATGTTTAAAAAAATTTAAAGATTTGATCCGACCTCAAAAAACCGGTTTAAAACAACCATAATCATCATATAGTCCTTCGCTGCGAAATTGCGTTACTAATGCAAAGATGACACGCAAATCTTCTTCATTGTTTGTAAATGCACAGAGAACCTCGGCGACAAATCTTTTCATCTTTAGTCATATGAGCAATTATTAGCTTTTTACGTATGTCTAGACTAGAAAGCAATTTTAATATACCGTACGCAAATTGTTGCTAAATTTTGTATGGCGACAATATCGAGAGAGAGTTGCGGATATTGCAATATTTTTTGTTTCCAATTTGTGGTTTTTATTTGAATGAAAAAAAATAATATTGATAATGGTGCTAAAATTTTACATTGTACTCAAAATAATTGTGTAAACACGTGGGGAAATCGTTTGGGTCTTTTTAAGGTTACATTGACGGATATATCAACCAGTTTATGTACTAATGTTTACTTTTTTACGTTTTCGTTGCTTTCTATGTATACAAATTGTTTGAAAAAAAAAATGCTGTCTCAAAAATGATCTAACATAATTTCGAGCCATATATTGAGACTGGTGCAAAATAAACATTTGATGAAATGGCAAAAGTCGAGGATGTATTTTTAAGGGTGGTAATTATCAATCATTCTTCAATAATCTAAATATATCATGTTATAATCACCATTTTTTTTAAATTCTGCAGTTCTTTAATGGAGACTATTGCCGACTTTTTGACACGATTTCCATATATACTCGAAAACTGTACTTTAAAAAATATAGATAATATATGTGCATCATATATCATTACTTTGTGATAGGAAAACAATCACATGATGATTTTGTTCTTACTTCCTGCAAATTAAATATAATTACACAATTGCTAACGTTCAGACTCATCCATCTAACATCCTTGAACCGATCAAATCAGTACAAAGTCAATTTGAGTATTACTTTTTTTTCAATCGTATCAAGGTACTCTTGCGGTATTTTGAAAATTATAAAGAGAAAACCCCATGGTTTCATTGCGACAACATCTGCTGTTTTCAGAACGCAACACTCAATTAGGTTGTATGTCATTACAAATCGATTAATCGACCACAATGATAGCGAATTATGCAATGAAAACCGCATGACCATTTGACTACATGATGAATGGATGATTAAAATCAATGTTTGTATCAATATTATGAGAATTTATTATTCAAGGCAATAGTTATGCCGTGACAATGGCCTTGTTGGTCATTTACTGTGGCAACTCTTTGTGTATGTTTTTTTTTGTAAAATATATAGAATTTGTATCGAAATCCTGTTTCTCGGCGATGGAATCGAAATCCGTTTTAACCACTTTAATATTTAACAATTATTAACGAAATATCAGCAACCACATTCCTCAATAATAACGAATAGTCCTTCATAATGTTAATAAAACTGCTTGTAAGTCCCCATTTTATTTGTTTACTGTATTCTTAAACGAATCTCGAGGTCCTACAAAAATAAATTTCAATGACTATTCAAATTTTGTACATTTTCTTAACAATTTGCTCAAATATCACCATCTATATGCAGATTATCGCTGATTAGCTATTTTTAACTGCGCAAAAAACTTTTTTTTCAATATTCAAATTATTATTAACCATTCTATTGAGGGACGTTTCTACCTTGTTGGTTCAAAAAAAATCTTTTTTTTTCTTCGCGTATCTGAAAGAACCAATGTTTAAGAATATATTCAGTAAATTTCAAGTCGATATAAATGAAATTCACAAAGCTATAAGCGGACGAGGAGAAGCTGCGCTTCGCGAAGTTAAGGAGAGGCGAGACTAACTTTTTACTACTTTTTTCAAGCTTATGGAAGTGCTCCCAAACGACCTAGATGAGTATTATTTATAAAATTTGGCAGACATATGTATAATAAACGTCTTCATCGTATAGACTACAATTATCCAAAAATATTAAACGGTTTTTTTTTAATGAACCAAAAACTACAAAAAAAGTTGGTAAAAATACACTTTTTTTTTCAATTGCTCACAATTTTTCTACTTTTTAATATTTATTCCTAATTATAGTCTATACTATAAACGATATTATACAAAGTAAAAATATGTTTAATGTTTTTATTGCAAATCGCTTCTCCAGGACTTAGGACTTCCATGGTGAAGAATGTCATCGTTCGTCCATCAAAATACGTGGCTCCCACTACATTTATCAGTATTTTTAAAATTAATTTAGTGCTTTGATGCATTTTGAAAAGAAAACATTGTGATTTTTTTAAAATGTAAATTGTTTTTAAATTTAAAAATAGTAAAACCAGCCAAATGAATTATCGCAATTCGTACCTTTATCATTACACCATGAAATTAGGGGGTTTTAATCTGAATGATTGCTAAAAAAATGACGATTTCCATCAAGGAATTACTTTATACCATAAGAAGACACCAGGAGACTGCGACTTTGGAAGACAGAAAAAGACCGGACCGCCCAAAATTTAATACGAATGCCGATGATAATTTAATTATATCGGGGGTAAAAAGATTAAGGATTTATTAAAATCCGACGTAAAATTAAATATTATTACTTCAAGAAAATGCAGAAAATGTTCAGGTCTTCGAAAAACACATTTCAGCAATATAATTCAGCAATAGAACGACCCGATATTCATAAAAATGGAATACTTATCTCTTATTATGGGGTGAGATCGATTTAAAAGCGAAAAATCGTTCACATACTTGTGCCTGTTGTTGTCAAAACGATTTTTTGATTGAATTGCTAAAAAAAAAATTATAAAATATGCTTTGCCAATATATGCCAAAATGTGGAAATTTGGATGAAAACGCCATATAATGATTTTTTTAAATCAATTTGTGTTATCATGTAAATGTTTATATTGTGTGATTATTTTGAAAATGATATGTTTAACAGTATTCATACATAAATATATTTTTAATATTGATAAGTGAACGTTTTTTGCGAAATATTAAGCGTTTCCAAACTTATTGTCGATAGTGTATATTTCCAAATATAACAGATTAGTTTTAAATACAATTCCCACAACTTAAATATTGCAAATATATAGTTTTAATGTGATATATTATACGTGCATTAAAATTACCTCTGGCGTTCCAACGGAAACAAACGACAGACACATATGGACTTTTATTCATATAAAACCCTAAGAACTTCTTAAACAAATAGTTTCTTATTGTCTTTCACATACGGTTAAATTAAATTAATTATCTACTTGCATTCGATTTTAAAAAATATACCTAAACATTGAGAAGCATTTGCAGAAAAAAATATTTAATGATGATCAATGAGTGATAATAAATTCGATATTTTCAACTTGACGACTTTAAGCCTCATTTTATCTATATTTATTTTAATGTTATCAGGTTTTTTTAAATGCATTAAATATTTGTCTAAAGATTTTTTACTTTAACAGTTCTATATCAACAGGTTTAAAGGAGTGGTGTAAGTTTGCTTTTCTTGAGTCAATATTGGCAGCGATAATTGTAAATGTTTAGCGTGTCTATTTGCCAAAAAAATGCTCTAATTCCTATGTTAAGATCCAAACGAGGCCTTATTTGCGTCGACATGGCACTTTAAATATTAATTTATGAGAAAATCTCAATTTCTTTGTTGAGCCATGTTGTTTTGTTGCTGAAAAATTTCTCTTTAAAAATACAAACTCAAGTACTATGTCAGTTTACCTTGAATAAAGATGCAAAAACGATTCATTAATGAAATCGACTGTGCTGAATTGAATTAAAAGTATTCATTGGAAGACGTTGATGGGATTAAAAATAAATACTTTATGATTAACTTATAAGATCACATTAGCAGTTTTTTCTGAAGGATATTCATTTAATAGTTGTCTAAATGATCGCCATTTTAAAAATGTATAAATGGATGACATCAGCGATTTTTGAATATAAAAGCAATATCTAATAAAATATTATTAAATATTGAGCAAAAATGCATTGCAAAAGTTTTGCATTCTTTTATAGAAATTTAAATATTTTTGGGTGTAACCTATCATTTTAAAGTTCTGCAACATGATTGATACATGCCAAGGAAATGATTTCATACGTGCAATGAAAAAACGCGTGCTGAAATATGAATATATTTCAGTTGCGAATGTAAGCTATTATCCTTCAAATTATTTCTTCAGATTTAATGATTTTGGCGATTTTACACGCTCATTTAAAGAGCAATACGAAATGAATCTCTTTATAAGGAATCTGAAGGATTCAAACCAGTTTTAAATATAATTTATGGAGGCGGGGCGTTCAAAACAGGCGAAAATCAAATTCATCGTCTTTTGAGGGCATTGAATTTTTTTCATAGGCATAGGATACATTCATACAACAAAAACCTGTTAACAAATAAGTATGCCGGCACATTCCTCTGCAGGACGTCGATCACATGACATAAATCACAGTCAAACATGTTAATTATTTTGCAGTTCGCAATATTCAAATATAGCATAATGAGCACAGCAAACACGAGACAATTCTATTCATCATATGACACCGCATGATTTCGACATAATTGAAATTTAATTCTCTTTTGCATTTAAATAATATCATAATCCGAACAACTTTATGATAAATGATAGAATTATTTATTTCAATATTATGTAATTTATTATGCCAAATTACTATGAAGTGACATTTTTACATATAATCAAAAATATTCACAGATCCGAATTTTCAGGTTTATAAATACCGTTATGCTATTTTACTGTTATATGACTCACATCGTTTCCCCCTTTTCTAAATGGGATATTTGAATTAAATTAGAATATGGCCGTATCTAAATTTGTTATGTGGGGGCGGAGCTTAATTAAAATGGCGACCGTTTAAATTCTATCAAACGTCAAATTTTCATTCATCGAGTTCATTGTTAAATCACATGAAACTTTACTTTGTATTCAAGTCCCAGTATTAAAAAAATCCTGCTTGATCTTAAAAAAATATTTTAAGATCTCATCGTGCGTATTTGATTTTTGCATATAAAACAGAATTAGTATGCATCAAATCAAGTTTTCAAATTAAAATTGCATGTTTTTTTAAAAATATTAATCAAGCATAACACCATCAAATTATTGCTTGTCAGATCAAAGATGTATTTGTTCGATTATAATCTAATAACTGCTGTTGTTCAATGTGAATGCATAACTACTTTTTGATTAACATAAAAAATCTCAATAAGGAAATACCCGTATAGGATAAATTTCAAATAAATCAAATCATCTAATTGGTCGTTCCTTTGTATATAAGAAGAATGTATATATGGCATATTAATATAGATTTTAATTTAAATACATCTTTACAATATAAATACTAAAAGTTTCTTTGTTAATTAATACAGGATCAAAATGTAATTAATTAAGCTTGAGATAAAAATGTATATATTTTTAAATCTCTTGATTTCATGGCATTCTATATAATCATATATGTACCTAAAAAGCTAGTAAGTGATCATATTTTTCACATACGCTACGAAAATAATTTCATAGAAAAGACTGCAAAAGATCAATTTAAAAAAGTAAATATTTAAAATAGATATGATATTACAAATGTACACTATCGACAACATATCTAGAAACGCTTAGTACTTGAAGTGAATAAAACGATAACACAAATGGTTTTAAAAAAATGTAAATGAAACTTTCGTCAAAATATCCATCTTTGGCAAACCATATTTTTGGCATTCTTCATAAAAATTAATTAATTTAATAATCATTAAGTAAATCTCTCTAGTATTTTTGTGCATTGGTCCATTAAAAAAATGATATCAAGCTTTTCATCCTGATATTCGAAGATCTGAAGGCACTGGATTTTCTCGGAATATTTTCTAAAAACCCTATTTATTTCATTTTTCGTCGAATTTTACTAAATCTCCGTTAATTTTAACTCGTAAAGAGTCGTAACAAAGATATGAAGCGCCTCAAAAAGTGACCTCCAAATATGCTGTACTGAATATTGAATACAAAATTGAACATGAGAAAGCTGTGCGCAAGATGGGTGCAGCGTTTGCTACCAATAAAACAAAAACAGCGTCATGATGATGTTTCAATCGAGTGTTTGGCGATGTTTCATAAATTCAGAATGAAACATGGGTCCATCACTTTATATCTGAGACAAAGGAACATAGGAACCCTCCACTGATCCGAATCGTTTATTGGTCTCACTTTTCGGGAGCATGCCAACCCGTTCAACAAAAGTGCTCATTCTCAACTTCGAGTGTCCAATTGCGCTTTGAGCGCGGGGGAGAAATTAAAACTTTGTAACTTAAAAGGCTTCCGTGTTCATACAGATCATAGAAGGCCTCGAGCACGTATTTTTATCCCCGAAATGCCGCAAAAATCCCTAAAAGAGGATGGAGTGGCCACAGTCTGTTATATCCAACCGGTCCGCTTTTCGGACCGCTGACATGACGATTGAACGCCTCGCGATCGGACGCCATACTTGAATATTTACGAACGATTACGAACTCTGATTACAAAACGAAGTTGTCCGAAGAAGACTGATCTAAATTTTACAATCGGTCGAAAATATTTTTGTCTCTAATTTATTTCGGACCTAAGCGATAACGAAGACAGCGAAGGATTAGACAACTTAGTATATATTATAAAAATGAAGCGAGTTATTCATGTAAAGTAGAATGGTAGACTGGGTCGGTATTCTGGGTTTTGCGCCCCAAGCTCATTGTTATGACTCTGGCATCCGTAATAGATTTTGGGCGGTCTGGTCTTTTTCTATCCTTCAAAGTCACAGTATTCTGTTGTCTTCTAATGGTAAATGTGCCCTCTTGATAGAACTCTAGCGATTTTTAGCGATTTTCCTGATTTAAAATCCATACTTTCACAGTTTAATGATAAAGGTACGAATTGTGATGTTTAATTAACGTTTTATGACATTTAAAATCATGAAAAAGTAGAATTTTTAAGTAAAATCTCAAAAAACAAAGTCTTATCATTATTTAATTCGTAAAACTCAAATGACTGGTTTCTATGTACTCCAGAAAGCCAATAAAATCATTATGATCGTCTCGAGTAATTTCTCTCCATCTTTCATGAATTAAGGCCAAATGCATATTTAAATGCTACTGGTCCTGATCCTGGATCAACCATTGGATGAGCATTTGAGACCACATACTAGATCTATACGTGGAAAATGCAATTAAAGCGTCCATTGCTAGCATTGAGGGGCTTTGGGAAGTCCTAGTATTTTCTCTATTGTTAATGTATTTTAAATCAAATGATACATTATAATTGCTTATAGAAATTATATGCTATTATAAAAATTATGACCTCCAATTGACATAACCTCGCAACGATTTCTTCCTTTAATTGCTGTCAACATTCTTTTGATGTGTCATTCACATTGCAAAAAGTAGTAAAAACTAGTACTATGTGTGAAGTGTAAACTCGTCATATATTTTTTTAATAGATAAAACATCTACCCTTTCTCTTTCTGATCTTGACAGAGAATTTTACAAAGAAAAAATGTCAGTAAGTCTAATTTTTTACATAATACATATGAGGACTTTAATATTTCCGGATCATGCAGAATAAGATTTTTATAGGCTTTTTTTGCTATTCAATGCCTTAAAATTTATAGCAATGAAAGGCTATTTGGGATATGGCGAAAAAACATCAGAAGTGATGACCCGTTCCGAATTGAAAAGGCAAATACATAGTTTAATAACACTTGACATTGGCATTCATATTTCAAGTTAAACTTTCTTTAAGCGAATCATCCAAAACCTCATTCATTCAAAAATATAGTATTAACAATATTATTCGAAATGAAATATTTTCTTAGTCATACAGTGATTTATTGGGCACTTAAAATAACATTAAAGCGTCGTGATGGTAATGGTCTGGTTATCAATAATCCTTGACGAATGATAATTTTTTTTGGTGTCATGTTCAATATATTCAAATCTATGGTAATTGCAAAAATAGCTATGTATATATAATACAATATTTGTATTGACATACCAAAAGCTATGTAAATTTATAAAATTGGAAAAGTTCATGCTTAAATATAATAAAGTATTATCATAAAACTCATGGAGGTATAAGATAAATGAAGGTTGTTTGATAGTAATTAAAAGATGATATGGATATCAGATTTGACGATTGATATGTATTATATAATATATAGGGAGATAAACATTATAAATGGGTTGCATTGGGTGTAATTTGTAAATTAATATAACAAATCAGACTTTTATATCGATGAATCGGATTACATTGGGATGATGATGGTAATATAAAGCAGTACTCACCGTTACAACTGTGTTAATAATACAAAGGATTTCCCTCGAGGATTCACAGGAAGATATTTTTAAACACTGACTAAAATCTGAACCAATTTGCTGTAGATAGTCATTTTAGTAGAATCATCGAAAGCACTTGAGACAATCAGCAAATATATCACGTTTTCGTTGTTTTTCTTTATAAACAATGCGAACTTCCAGACGTAACTGATTTTGTTGAGTATCGTGCGGCTCTTACCACAGCCTCAACAGTACTGTTGCTGCAGACAGGTTGTTGATGCGGCCAGCCAAGTAAATAATTGCTCGGACATGGTTGGAAGTTGTTTCGTATAATTTATGCAAAATTTGATATAACATTTTAAAAACTGTCTACCACGAACCCACAATAATTATCCGATATATAAATCACATTGACGATGAAGATGAAACAGAAGGTTGAAAGCAAATACGGTTAATTTTGATCATTTCAAGCAAGAATGATACTCAATAGCACATGGCGCTGGATTTACCGTTGATTTCTTTACACTTGCAAACATAGCTAAATGGACCAAATCATCAATTATAACAGTATTTTAAGCATAATTTAGAGTTTAACTCGATTCTCAGATACTTTTAACAGCCGCGTAAAGTATAAAGTATAGCAAAAAGAAGGACATTGGAAGGTCTTTAACGATCATAAACCGGCATGAATATGCCGAAGAAAACCATCAAAAGGTCACTAGCAGCAGATGCAAGTTAAATGAAAACATTTTTCAAAGGGGGGTTTTCAAATGAAGGACTTCATGTTGTTTTACACGGCCATGGCAAACCATTGCAGGTCATCGAAGGTGACGATACGGTCAATTCAGGTCTTCGAAACCTTCCAGGGTAGTTTTGTTCTATCGATGAAGGTCGTTTGAGGTGACAGTCGGGCAATTGAGGGCACTCGAGGTGATTCGAAGTTCAACAGAGGCCGTTAAGGTGAAATGTTCATAAATTAAGGACGTTTTTCCGTCCATTGATTTTGAATAAGTTAGACAAATGTCTTGAAATTACATAGTGAAATTCTATTACTTGAATTTCGATTATCGGAATTATCAATGAACAGAATTCGCTGAGGGAACTATTGCTATTTAAAAGAACAGCTGATTCATTTTATAACTGCCTCTTTCATCATCGGAAGTTCCTTTGACGTCTTTTGATGACAGATGCCAATACCTATTAGTTCGGAAAGTCATTATCATATCAATTGAAGTTGTCATAAATTACGAAACGCAGCTTTAAACATCTCGAGCGACCTACAAAGCAACCAAAGTATATTTTGTAACTGTAACATCGTGCGGGCATCGTTCACAAGGGCGATCGTTTCTCAAATATATATTATACATGAGTATGGACCATAATGTGACACTAAATTACGAATAAAAATAATTTAAAAAAGATAAATGCTTCAAATTAAATTAAAAATATTTTTTTTTGGCTTTTAAAAGGGCAAACCAGCTACGAGACTTCAATGAACATGAACTTCTTCCTCGAGCATGGCCAAGGTCAATTTGAGGACGGCAGAAAGAAAATATTTTCAATCGACTAAGTCCTATATTATACTATTCATACAAGAAAACATTCATTATTAATTGTCAAAAAAATGATTTTGTTGCATAATATTGATATTTTTTGTGAATTTGATTCTGAGTAACAAAATAAATTTAATCGGTATTCCATTAAATACAGATCGATCATTAACAAATTTTCATCGGGACACGTAGTACTGCGTGATAGTTATGTAATGCAAGATAAGGAACACTATGTGTCATATTAATTAAACTTAGTGCATTTGTACTTTTGCATAAGGATAGTTACATTTAAAAGTATCACACCGAGCGTCGTTATTAGGACCAAATATAAACATTCAAAAAGTGTTTAAAAAAAGTCATGAATATGTTTTTTATAGATGCCCCCCTCAATATGTTTTTTACTACGAGAATATTTTACATTTTTTACGGTGCACAATTTCTTCCGCTAAAACGGCAATTTCGCGCGCACAACGCCCGACTACAGTGAGTTAATATTACATCAAAACATAATTTAATGCGATTAACTCATAAAATAAATAAATGTCTGTAATAAATCTTAAGTAAGGTGCGTTACCATTAATTTCAATTATGTTGTTTTGCGTATGTAATTATTCGATTAAATATATGTGTTATGGATCTTGAAGATTACGAAGGATCATACGTCCACATAATGTCATCAAAAGTAGACGAAGGCTACTTGAGGTCCTTTAAGGCGAAACAAGGACACTTTGAGTTAATGCCAGGTCATAAACGGTCATGGATGTTGCATTGTGGGTCATTGAAGTTAACAGGCGGCCAATGCAGGTCATCCGAGTTGACAGAAGTTCATTTAAGGTCGCTTGAGGTGAAAAGTTCATCGATGGTTGGCAAGCTTTCGTTTTCATTGCATAGAAATCGAAAGTTTAGCCGAGAAATTACCATTGAGCATATTAATTCCGACATGACGAACATGTAGACCTTTAAAAAGGCAAATGAGCATATTAAGTCATATAACATCAGGAGGATCAAATCTCGTTCGTTAATTGTCGTCAAGGTGTTAAAAAAAATAGCCTCGCTCCAATTTTCAATGCTTACAAATGTTATTTTTCATGACTCCATATTTTGATGTCATTCAAGCCCTCCGATGCCAAATATGTGTTTGTTATTACACGCCCTACATTTGAATCCAAGTCCTTCATAGTCGTACTTTATGAAAATAAAATATTTCTCTCTGTTATGAAACAAATACGAAAGAATTCCATAAGAAAATTAATAAACCCAAGGTTGCATTATCTCCGTGCATTCATTGAATAATAGATTTCATAATGCATCATACGATAGACAATAGAATATCGATGAACAAAGCAACCTTTGCTTATGTTGAGTGTACAAAGAAAATCATTTTTGTATGAAATAATAGTCAGAAAACTTGTTATTTTGTAATCAAAAGAGTTTTAATGAGACTTAGAGTCGGATACCAGAAGTAGTTAATCTTTTTGTGGCCATAGGCAAATTTGAAATATTGTTCGCCAATTAGTGTTTCACAATCTCGATTATTAATGAGAATTATTTAAAAGGGAAAAATGTTTTTATAATTTACGTCAGTTATATTTAATATATTTAAATTTATTTCAATTGGACTTCAATCGATTTTTTCAGAATCTCAAGTCCAAAAAATATTTTTTAGTGTTAATTTTTTGCCAAATTTCAAAGAGCGTTTCAAAGAGATTCACGCTTTGATTTCTGATCATTCGATTTAAATACAATAAAGTCAAATAGTAATAGCTGTAAAACAACCAGTCACCTCTGGGCTATTATTCTGTGGAGATTCGATGTTTATTCTATAGATTTGCAATCATGCAGCTGCAATAATAATAACAAAATATGATATATTTTTTCTTAAAAATGTTGCAAACATTTAAGATAAGCGAGAATATATATTTTTTTAAATTTGTATAAATCGCAAAGGGTTGTCTCCATAATTTTAATAGATTCAATGTTACCATTCAAAATTCATTACAATGACTTAATTATGTAATGAGTTTTAAATGTAGTTAAAATTCTTTGATCTAATCATGCGAGTTATATAAATGATTAATAATGCTTTTATTTGTTATAATAGTTTCTAGATAAAACGTTAAAGTCAGTATTTCGATCACATTCATAGGGAAATGAAAATGAAAGTTCGCCTTCAGCGATGAACTTTTCACCTCAAATGAACTTGGATCACCTCAAATGACCTCCATTGGCCTCTCATCACCTCCCATAGCCTTCAATTGCATATCCATGACCGTTTGTAAGCACAAAATGCCCTTGCAATGCCCTTATGTGAACTTTGATGGCCTACGTTTACCTTTGATGGCCTTCTATGAGAAAGCTCGAGCTTTTTGATCCTTCACAGAACGATCTTCAACTATAATTGTCTATTACGTCCGATTTTAATATCGAACTCATTCATTTGCAAAATTATATCGATATAAGTCTGAAAGCATGCGTAGATTTTGCTATCATACAAAAAAGGATTGTACTTTGATATTCAATCATTTTCATGAAATTATCAATTCATGAGTTAAGCTCACATCTTGCATCGATCTATAAACTGTTATTTTGGCTTGTTTTGCTTAAATAAATCTATGAAAAAATTGTATAGCTATCCAAATATGACAATCATGAAAAAGGCATAATGACATCAGAATTATGTCCAAAATTCAAACGTTAGTGAATTAGTGTATTGATATATGAATCGCATTGAGTGCATGCATTTTGTAAGTCGATTTCGTAATGAATACGGTGTCAAAAGTTGAACGTTCGACAATCGTATGAACTATTAGATGTAGGAATAAATATGGTCGATGTTAAAAATTGAGCAATGTACGCTAAATTTGGGCTCGGATATGTTGTTTGGCCCAGCTATCCAACAAACGGGTGCACAACCGGTTTTTCCGGTATTTTTCATTCACGAATTTGATCTGTCAAGGGCTATTGCTGCACTGGGACTAAAACTACATAAGATGTTGCAACTTCGATATTGAGCAATTTCGACTCCAGTTTTGTGGGAAATTTCGAAACGATAGTTGGGATCAAGGTATTATTGATTGTAGATTTGGAGATAATTATCATAAAAGTACCGTATTTGATCTAGCAAAAGATCGCTCTTGGAACATACCTTAAAAATAATGGAGAATATACCAATTAGTGTTTCAAAACACCGATCATTTTTCAAATATTCATCTCGTTATAAATCGTAATCTATTGATAATCTTCATGCAAAATGCTCTTGTTACCATATGATCATGCTCTGGCATGTTTAAAGAAGAAAAATGAAGCGTCTTAATTTTTATTCTTGCGATTTCCGATTATTTATTCATGAGTGCGACTATTATTCTTATTGTTACCATACGGTTACGTTTATGAGAAACTATTACATCCATATCATTAGCATTATACTTTTAATTCTTCATGTATTCCATATTGAAGATACCTGCAAGAATTATCCCGGTAAGTAATTTGGATGCTTTTAAATACTGAACAGCTTTCACTGGAAAGTTTATTGGAAAAGGCTTCCTGAAAGACATGGAGTTCAGTCACTCCTACATCACAATTTTGCAAATTCAATAATAAGACTTTTTTTGAGTCCTTTCTTACTTGTCTAAATATGGTCAATATTATAATTCAAATTATGTCGGATTTTTTTTTGATTTCTTTTCCTCATCTCCACTTTTCTAGTTCATTATTTCAAGTTCTAAAAGAGAATGTAAAAAAATACAATTATGTCAAATATTTGATTCTTCTCGCTTTTTCATAATCTTACCCATACTATTTTTTTCAGATCAACTTCAAAAATGTATTACATTTATAATGCAATATCCGCATGGTGTATGTAATGTCCTACAGTTTCAGTGCAACTATCAATGGCCTACAAAATAGAATGCTGTTGCGTTTCAACCCCTCGCCGTCTCCAGGGGTACGCAATCTTCGTAGCGGCTACCTCACGCAGTTCATCACGAGGGGCGTCTTAAATCGCAGGGTACTCCGGAGTTCGAACGCAGACGAGAAGGACGGTGGCGTCCGCCCTCAGTAGCGATGGGGCCCCGCAGCCCCGAGACGAACTCGCAGGATAGCGACGGAAATTCGTATTTAACCTCCGCAGAGGAAGCAATTATTCATCTCCGACCGCTCATTCGACGACACCGAAAAGGAGAAATCTTCAAAAAGAAGGGGAAAAAATTAAAACATGGTGAACTTTTAATATTTAAATTTAATTACCATTTTGTGATACGGTGACGATCACGAGGCAGAAGGCTTCAGATGATGAGAACGTAGCACGAAATTAACACATGGCGGCAAATGAGGTTAACGTCAACAATTAATACGACCAGTCAGCAGCGACCCCATAAAGAATAGGCAGTCCGTTCTTCTTGCAACCCTTGAATTATTCCCACGCTACAATGCCTTTTCAATGTCGATGAATACAATGCAAACCGATTTTCCACATTTGTTTGTTTTTGCATTGTTAATCTACCAGTCATATCCGGAAAGTAAGTGTACTGTGACAATAATGGGCTGTGGTTTTTTATTTTTTTTAAAGATTGGCTATACTAAGTGGTAGAGGAGAGTCTCCTGATAAAGCGAGGATAGTAGGCATACGATATTACGTAAATTCATGTTGTAGTGTCCAGTTGCATGAAAGATATCGGTAAGAAATCCCGCCAAGTGCGAGCGGGTCAATAGCGCTAGTGACTTCAATTAGAAGGTGATGATTTTCTGAGCGTTATTGTGACTGGAGATAAAAATAGGTGACTCGTTACACGTCTGTCAAAAAGACAGCCATCACAGTGGAGTCACACCAATTCCCCATCTGCCAAAAAATAGCCTTAGCCACAAAGGCGCTCTTGGGCTTATTTGATTGGGATGTTTTGAGCCACCCCCCGTATTCCCCTGATTTGGCGCCTTCAGATTATCATTTTTTCCCTTCCTTGAAATAACACATGGATGGAAATACATTTTTAACCGACGAGCAGGTGCAGAAAAATATTCTGAAGTGGGGGAAGCAGCTGGCGGGAGAGTTCTTCGAGGAGGGCTTAAATAAGCTTTTGCCACGGCTCACCAGATGCATTGAAAAGGATGGTGATTATGTGGAAAAATAGCCAACAAATGTATCAACAATATCCAGTATTTTTTTTCAAAAACGCTTTTTCTAAAAAAAATATAAAAAATTAGTACACTTACTTTCAGGATATTCCTCTTATATCAGTTCTACTGTTATATCCATTCTTAATTTTATTTTCGGTAAATATTTTTCAATCATTAACATGTGTATACTCCACCTATATTCAGGATAGCTCTGATTTAATTGAAATGCATTATTATGTATTAATAATATGTTCTTAATCAGGAATTATCTTTTTAACCCTTTCCACTCGTATTTTTTTAGGTTAGGGATAGTGCTAGCTAGCAATTAATTTCGCGAGGTTTCATGCTTCATGCTCGAAACTTAAAATGAAAGTACTGATGAATAGAACGAAATTTACAGAATACAGAATTAAAATAAGACAATAATACTTGTACTATAAAGATGATATTGCTTCGTTCACCTTGGATGTTTAAAAATAGAATAAAATGAAAATAAATGGGTGTATCTGCAATGTCAACACGTAAAAATCTTAACGACAAAGCGATGTCACATTCCATACAGACGAATATATATCATATATATTATACAGACAGACATACATATGTAGACAATCAGAATTTGAAGACTTATAATGAATATGAACTCTAATATACAATTTTGGGCTAAATATCGAAACGATCATCTTGTACTCATATTATGAAATGTCGCTCTAAAAAAATACTGCTATTTAAAAGCTGCGAATGGTTTACTTTCGAATTCAAGCAAAGTTTGAGCTTGTTTTTTTGTATATTAAATGTAATCAATTTGCAATATTGTTAAGTATGTTGTAAGTGAAAAATATTTTGAAATCAAAAAAGTTTACTTTCATCTCATGTTTGTTATGATTGATATTCATGAAACTACTTTTTATCGTTAGTCTTGGGATTTAAAAAAAACATGTTGCACTCAAAAGTCATACATGTACTCTTTAAATTCTCCGTTTGGCCTCTTCAAAAGTGCCTATCGTGAAGATGAAATTTTTATGCAATTGTTTTGCAAAAATTGCATCGAGCATCATTATACTAATCGAAAGTTGCATTCGTTGGAAATATCGAAAGATGCTGAAAAAGTTGCCGAGTCATTTCAGTGATCTTTAAGTTATCTGTGACACGATTTCCGAATTTTTTCGCCATTTAATTGGGTGTGCTAATTAAAAATTGCATCTTGTGAGTGCATTTCGATACGTTTATTAAATTTATTTCATACGAGTCGAAATAATTAGAATATTAAAATCGTTAAATTTGATTGATACATAGACTGCTCAGTAAAAAAAATGGAGAATATTGCGTTATTAAAATTTGCATATTATATGAGCAAAAAGCTTTAAAAATAATTTTAAAATATGAATAATTCATTCTAAATGTGCCATATTCATTTCATATGATAGTTTTCCATTGATTTTCACATATGGTTAAATTATAATACGATTTTTCCAATAAAAAAATTCATATGCAATCGATTATCCGGACTTATTCGGGATGAAAGTAGTCCAGATAATGAAGATCCGGATAATCGAAAATAATCAAAATTGGCAGGGAAAGTAAGAATAGTTTTTAATTAAAAAAATCAATTATTGATATTTGCTTAAAGCTTGCTCTTCTTTTAGAAGCTGCAAATCGCGAATATTCTTAAGATATGTAAGTTCTCCTGAATTACACCTTTCTCAAATACTGAAAAGCTTCAGAATGTATAGGACCAATACCTCTCCCTTCATAAATCACTTCTTCGTCTTTTTGACTAAGAAAAACCTTCTAATGCAGATATTTCTTTAATTATTTCCTCATCATTCAGAATTTGGAATTCAGGATCTTTTGCATCGCAATTTAACCACTCAGTTATGTCTTTCTATCGCGTTACTGGAACTTACTAAAGGCCTTTTGAAAATTTTGTTTCATGATTTTTTCAAAGTTGGCACATTTAAAGAATACCAATTATTTGCTGCGTTGTAGCAACAATCTTTTAACTTTATTTTCTTGGGAAAGTTGATGAATATAATGAATTCCATGTTCCATGTCGTCCTTGAATTTTTCTAGCTAACCCGAACTTGCTTTGAGGGTGGAATCCCCATTTAATTTTAAATTGAAAAATATTGCTTTTTCACACAGTAATGGATCAGATATTGGCTGTTCAATTGAAGAACCACATAAAATACACTCTTCAACTTTTGTATTTCCTGATTTTTTAAAAAAAATTCATTCTAAGCTTCCATCTTCTCATATAAAACAATTAGTAAACTTCATAATATGCAATTTATCACGTACTTGAGCAAAAGTGGACAAAACTCCGGATCCGAGGATTGCTTAATGGTGATCCTGTTTGAATATTCAGAATCAGGATCCAGATTAACCTATTTTGAAATGTTAATATTACTGATCTCTCAAATTTTGTGATACTGTGAAACTATTTTTCACAATCTGGATTTGGGCTCGAACTTTTATAATAATAGTCCAGGATCTAATCCATTATTATCAACACTCGCATGACTTTTAAATTAAACTTGGAGTTGGTGGAATTGTTTTTTCACATTATTAACACATCATTATTTCTTAACACTCATTAATTCTTGTTTTTTCCAAAGAAATAACATTTGGCCAATTTTTCTCCAACGTGCATTCAAAGTTGATACCTTCAAGAGAAAAAAAATCGCATAATTTTCTGTATATTTCGTATAATAAGAATCGTGTAAAAATAGAATTAAACGTGTATGTTTTCTTTTTAAAATATGATAGCTAGCCTTATATCGTATGTAGATTTGAATCTAAGATAATTGAGTTTCGCCGTTAACCCTTCTGTTCATAAGATGGTCTGGCCAGACCCATTATGGTTTTGCGATGAGTTTTTTTAATAGTAGCGATGTATAGATCTTAACATATCTCCCTGTTTTTTTTCTTTTAAGGGTTTTACAGAATTTAAAATTTAAAAAAAGTTCGGGATACTTGTGTTTCAAGAAAAAAAGGATATTTCTATGTATGTATCTGGGGCCAATATAATATAGGTTTGGCCAGACCTAGATATTTTTTTCATATAATGTATACAGGACACTATATTTTTCTACATGTTTCATAGAGAAATTAATATTTAATATTTTCTTTTCTTAAGCTGACCTGCATTTTTACATGTGTCGTAAGAATTTTTGCATCATATGTTTGGAAAAACCTATATTTTTCTTTGTGTTGCAGAAAATTTTTCCGAATCATGTTTGTTATAACCAGATTAGTATATTGAAAAAAAAATTGAACTATTGATCTTTTTATGCTTCATGAAGTATGTCCATTGACCAAATTTAAACCGGAGTGTTAACCAATTTGTGACACACAAAATTTGCACTTTCAATGTTTAAATGATCTTTTTTGTCAACAATCATTACTGCAATCACTGGCGTCGAGTTGAGCCCGATTTTCGTTATGTTAATGTCACTATCATTACGCTTTTTCAAATTATTTTACCAGATTGCGACAGTACTTTCTGTTACTCAAGGCATCCAAGAAAAAATCGAATTGACACGTTTGAAATGTAGTCTCGTAGAATACTTTCATTGCGTTGAGAAATAATCGAAAAGCATTATTGAAATTCTGCATTGCAATATTACAGATTCATGTAAAAAAATGATTAAAAATGCTAATTTGTCATCGACAGCTTCAACTTGATGAAATCGTTTCTATCTTAAAACACTTATGCGTTTCACACCATGCACAGCTACCGATCATAGAAGCTAATTTTGGATTTACTAATTTTACAACTATGTAAAAATACTTTATTAAAAACTTCATTTTAAAATAATCATAAATGGAAAATCATCACATGACAAATTCTTTCCCTAGAAAAAAATCGTATTGGGATCGCTTATAGCAGCATTAAATATTATTATTAAAAAAATCATAATATATGAGTCTCAATTAAAGAGCTTATTGCTATCACTAAAGTGTCTTTTAACCTTTCCGTCAATAAGATAAGACGGGAAGGTAATAGAAACATTCATTGACAGAAGGGTTAAAATATCAAAAATATTTATTTAATTAATTTTCATTATTTTTCTACTAAGAGTCTCGATCATACAAATTTTCAAAATGTTTATGACGCACATTGCGACGATAGACTATAATTTTATAAATTGAATCATAATAGATGTAAATAAGTGACTGCACGCATAGGAATTGTACCGAACTAAGCATTAACACCTTATTTCATACTATTATCTAACAGGAAATGTTTTCTTGAGTTGCAGTAACCTTGTCTGGTACACTTAAGTATGCAGATCACTGAGTGCTTAATTGGCATGATTAAATAAAGAGAATTGAACAAACACATCTTAATTGTTTGAACGATACAGACAGGAGTGCCATTTATGCGCATTTTGCGTTGTTTCTCTAATGTGAAACAATATCAAAAAACATTTGTATTAGCTTCAAAATGCCATTGAATCCTTCACTTAAAGATAATCACGACAAGAAAAGTCACTATTTAACGATCATTGTGCCAGAATGAAGGTGTATAGGAGCTAATGGCCACATTAATGCATTTAATGATTCATTGTTATTTTGTGTTTGTATTTCTAAGCACCTGATCAACACTCGTAATAAATCTTCATAGATTGGTTTGGTGACTTTTTGAACTTCTGCATTCAGAAATGGCTTATGATGGTGGAAATTATTGAGTTCTCTTCTAGCTTCAACCTTGCACCATTTTGCTAAATTGTATCTAAATATAGTGTAGCATATGTGGATAAAGTGATTTTGATATTCGGGGTTGTTCGGTAGTTACAGCGTTGAAAGGCGAGGGTTTGGAGGGTGTGTTCGATCACTCTATGAGTCGGAAAATCGGACTCCATCTTTAGCACTTTCTTACTTCAACCCTTTTAAGATTTCGATCCACCTCTTAAATATGATAGAGGTGAGGACATGATAAAGCGGCACTTCATAGTAGCAGGAACTCTTCAAAGCAGTGCCTCGAATTGGGGAATTCGCCCGTTTAGACACATTCTGGATGCACTGCAGCTCTTGAACAGCTCAAACAGTGCTAGATAACCGTTGTTATACTGCATCCCGAAACTATCACGGGCTGCTTTGACGAAAGTTCGTCCACAGTTCTCCGGTGTACAATAACGTGCAGTCATCCTTGAGATCATCATCTGTCAAGTATCCGAGATATATACAGGCGGGACAGGGACCTTTTCATATCGAAACACTATCACGATTAGGGAATTCAATCCCGGGATATCGGACAGTTTTAGGTTCTCGTGAATCCTGGGATTAGTAAACGTAATCCCGAAAAATTCTGGATTTAAATTTTTTATCTGACAGAAATTGTACACCTCACCAGCACAATGAAAGCTATTAAATCGAGGCATTCCCGCCGAAATCTGGACGCTTGGAAACAGTGGCGTAACTACTAATTAGTGAGCTTAGGCGACGCCTAGGGGCAGTAACTGTCTAATCCAGCGCTTCTTAAACTCATGCAGTTCGTGAACCCCCTCTTGAGCAAAATTTCTTTCGCGGACCCCCTTTTGAGTCAATTTTTTCTTACGGACCCCCTTTTAGACAAAATTTTTTTGTGGACCTCATCCCAACCCTTGTGACTTATTTTTTCAAACAAACAAACATTTCTTGGTCAAAATAGATCTTCTTATTAGGTTTTCTGTAAAAAAAAATCATGAAAATATCTTGTTCAACTACAGATAAATGTTTTTTTTATATCTTCGCGGACCCCTGAAATGGCTTCGCGGACCCCCGGGGGTCCGCGGACCCCTGTTTAAGAACCGCTGGTCTAATCTATGTATACATATATGTTTTTCAAATTGTTATATTAACATTTCCCTACCGGTGATGTATTTACTACACCGCGACTCTAATAATGGGAATATCGATATGAAATATAATAGATACGGGATTCAGAATTTTTGTATTCTTCCATAATATAATTACGAATAATATCAAAGTATTATAGTAGTAAGTATTCGTCTGCAGCGACGGAAATAAATTATTTGTCGGGAAATCGGGAAATTTGTGAGTTTTAGTCCATGTCTCAGCATAAAGGAATTTTATCAGTCACATTGATGTTGTTATACGAAAATGGGGGCTCACGCGGTCATCAACTCGAACCGGGACTGATCCCGGGATGATCTAATGCAACCCTGAAGTCCCGGGATCGAAATTTTGGCTCGGGATTGAATTCCCTAATCGCGACTGACTTCAAAATCTTGAAGATCAGTTTGTGCATGGTGGTGTACTCCACGCCGACATTAGCGCTCTCCGAGCCTTAATAGAAGACGTTGATATAACCATATCGTCAATTTCAGATCGTATGTTTTTAATTAAGGGTTAATGGGTATAGTCAGTAACATTGGTTCTAACGACTTTCATCTTCTGTTTGATGTATATTGTCATTGCCGAAAGTCATTTTCAAAAAATACATATATATTAATGTTGATAAATTACATTCTATTCATTTTAATGACAAATAATTTCATACAACATCTTGCATTTCCAGTGTGCCATTACTCCTAAGTGGTAATTTGTAATTCCTGCGCTCTTAATGATCGACGCACTTTATAGTAAAGTAAACAGCATTATAAAGATAAAATTAGACGTTTGGTCAACCGTACAGATTTCCATCTTTAATACTGATTATTAAGGCTTAATGATTGTTATTTCTAAAAATAAGCCTATGCGATGATTGCTATGATTGTCTTGTTATATACGATTTAAAAATAAAAAACCATTCATCGAGAACGGAAGACGGTTGGCCTTGCGAATGGCATTTCAGGCATTACTTCGTTTTGCACGCGACAGCCTGGCGAAGAAGAACAATATTGGCATTGTTTGAGGCCTCACATTTTTTCAAGCCAATTCCGTTGGAAAATTAGAAACTCGGTTCATCTCACGCGATGACTTCGCCTGACTTTGTTGGTGGAAATCATGGCATCTTCCGCTTGATTTGTGGCGGTCACGGCATTTTGTATTGCACATCCTACGGATATTGGTACATATAATCGATTCACAGACAAATAAGTGATTAAAATTTCGATTACAAGTCTTTTGATGAAATATTCGGATGTGAAAATGAATTGAAGTCATGCATTTATCTGAAATCATAAGCGACTCTTTAAAAATTGTATGAACCGTCACGCATTTTCAACTTAATTCTGTATGAAATATTGCAGTTAAGAAGTTATCAGACAATTCATTCAAATTAATGAATATAACTATAAATATTAAAAGTTAAATGTAAAAAATGCAATGGCCGTCAAATTAGCTTGAACGTCACGAAAGTTGAAACACTTTCACTTATCTGATTTCAGAATAGAGTAAAAAGAGGAAGAATTGCGCATGCGCATTCTACTACACGCATGCGTCGTGCAGCATAAATCATTTATTAGTTTTAGCTAATTATTTATCGCTATTTGCTATATAGAATTTGTATTAAAAATGTCATGGATGTTACGACATTGGACCGCAAAGGATTAACATCGATCTTAAAATTGAACAAATAAGTATTTCTACGATTGGCACTTCATTTGTATATATATACTATAATTAATTACTATACTTACGATGGCAACGACCTTCCTCTAATCAAGATAATCAATTAAGTTCTGCTCGAGTGGTGTTGTTGGTACGAAAAGGTGAGAGGCGGTGAAGTATAGCGAATTGTTAGTACTTAATATCGCTCATTATCTACAAATAGCCCACATTTCACATCCTAATTATGTGTTGCAGTTTTCATTATTTTCTGAGGAATGCACACTGTGCATCAAATGTACTTTTAAAGCTTAACCACCAATTATGATGTAAGCTAAGTATCATCGTGTAATTTGATTGCATATTTACATGCCAAATTCGACTTGCATCATCTTTCGAAATAGTTTAATTGATACAACTTGAGATAGATTAATGCATCTATTTCAGGAGCCTAATGCTATCAAAAAGTGCATTACTTTGATGTATGCAGAATATAAGAAAATTATGAAATATTTTGCTCCCTTTGCGAATTTTGCGTTACAGTTGCCAATATCTCGAATAATACCATTCACTATAACTAAAGATGATCCAGATATCCTAATTGCCTTTTGTATTACTTTCTTATGTGGCTCCATAGCTCAATACGAAAGACCCGGCCCCAACAACCCATTTCTGTCTGTTCTGAACTTGCTCCTTCTAATTGTCCAGATCTATTAAAGAGGGCATCCCCCTGTCTGATTCCCGTCGTTATTTTGAAGGTTTCCGATAGGGCGCCGTTGAATCACACTACATTGGCCGATTCTGATACGCATTTGCTCGACAATCTCACCAGCTTACCCGTGATTCTCATCTCCAACATGGTCCCCTAAAGTTTTTTCTATTTGATGACGTCGCAAGCCTGTATTCTCATATTTTTTGCGATAATAATTTAATGAGAAAAGGTTGGTCCACAGTAAACCTATCCGACCTGAATTCACAGTGGTACTCTTCAAGAAGTTGCTCAACGATGGGCGGCAATCATCCGATTAGAGTTTTGGCAAATAGTAGAGATAATAACCATGTAGTTAGAGCACAGGAACACATTCCCCTTCTTATCCGAGCGGGTGTTAGACTCCACGATGCTCACCCATAAACCCCCAGAAGAGGGGGGCAACCCTACGCCAGTGTACTTATAAAAGTGTGTGTAGAACTGCTTATTACAGAAGTATGTGGAGTCTGTGCCAAAGGCGTCACAACTATCATCAACAGCCTAGTGCATACAGGGGAGAACGGTTTTAGGCTGTTCGAACGGCGACTCGTCTCCGTAGCTAGGTGCTACAAATGACCGAACCTATAGGTTACGAACGAGTACCATAGGGAAGGAGTAGCCACTGCAGTCCGTCATCTTCTGTAGTCCCTTCCAAACTGAGGTTGGACTCGTAGTCGTAGTGACCCCGCTAGATAGCATCCCTTGAAATTAGATTAACTCTGTCCTTCTTCCTCCAAGCCATATTCGGGTGTACGTGGTCTTCCTGCTGAAATCTCGCCTCTTCTAGAGGCTACGAAGCAAACCAGGTGGGCATCTGGTTTGCTTCGTGCAGCTATCGTCAAACTACCCTTTGGCTTCCCCTCCCCCTTATAAACATCTCCACCTGCAACCTCTATCTTGAAAGCCTTCGATGTGTGTTTTTCGATGCCTGTATCTACTTTAGAGCCCTTTAGGGGGTTAACATCTCATTTTTTGAGTGTTTCAAATTACTGTAATTTTCTTTAAAAGCATACTCTGCTCTTATAAGATAATGATCGGATTCACAATTCGTCGTATCTATCATTCAGACGTCAGCCACACCACTTCTGTGCTTTTTGTTCACCCAACACATGGTCAACCTGGTTTCGGGTGACCCCGTCAGCAGACGACCATTTATACTTGTGGACATTTTTATACTCAACAGTGATGCTAAAGTCGTTACAAATATCATGAAGACTATGAGCCCTGATTGTGGGTCTGGAATGCCTTCTGTAATTCGACGGAGGCGTCCTTGATGCTGTCACTGCTTTTTTTTGAGGGGACTTATGTAGCAATCCCTTTTATGGAACAATTACCAAACATTTTGACATGGTTTTCAATGGTGTATAAATGTTTTTAAAAATGTGATCACCAGTCACACCTTCTGTAGGATTTGAACCCAAGTTGATTGAGTATCGAGTTCAACCGCCTAACCGCGGTATTACATACAGGTACAAACGTCTTTTATATAGCTTACAAATTTCAATTGGCTATTATTTGCAAACTCAAGCATATTTTTTTATATTTATGCATGCAGTATGTTTTATGTTTCAACTGTCAACGTTATGTTCATTTGTCAACTCCATAATAAAGGCTTGAAATGAATATCAACTTCTACAAAATGTGAACGTGTTCAATTGATTATGATTCAATCGTTTTATACTGAAAAATTAGCATCAGTTCAAGTTCTACAAGAAGACAATAATACAACATCTTAGAAATAAGCAAAAGAAGTAGAACGATGTTATTTGTACGATGTAAATTTTCACTACAATTTGGATTTGTATCCAAAACTTTATGATAAGATTACATAAGACATTTTTGTAACAAAAATGAAAAGTTGATCGAATAAATAAAAACAAAGCATATTCTTAAAAAAATTTAATACACGCAATGGGGGAATAAAAAGGTTCTCCCGTACGAACAATTTAGTCTCTAGGCAATATTTTACTCGTTGATGCTCCAATTGACTCTTTATGGTATAAATAAAAGTCTTTACTCATATTAAATGCTACAACGGGTACATTAATTTCACTTATTGTATTCGAATAGTCTCGTTGTATGTGAATCATTTCATCAACAATCGTATTCCTTTTCGTTATTATATTGAGCCTCTTGCAAAAAACTTGTATGAACCAAGTACCAACATAATTTTCGTTTTTAACCAAGTGTTCAGAATTAACAATTACAAATGTGTCCTTTGGTAATTGTTTGAAGAAAGTGGTGCCTGAGCTCGAACATACCTAAAAAGATTAATACAATTTTTAAATAACGAATATAAAGCCTCTCTTCTCTAAATAACTATTTAGGGGGGTTTAGTCAATAAGAATCTGACTCTACCCTAGGATCAAACCCAGGGAGTCTTTTGCAAGACTCCCCTCCCACAGAAAAAAAAAGAAAAAGTACACCTATTTTATCATATACTCGTATTATACGAACACGGCATCAACCTTCAGCTAAAAATGTTCATTTAAAATCAACTTTTATTATGAACTAAGAAGTTTTACTACTATCATACGAGGCTCATGCATAGCTTTTTTTAGATCTAAAACAGAAGCGAATCCCTCAATAGCTATACGTGCCACCATAATATCCAATGTCAATATCACCAAGATTTCGATGCCCTCCTATAGACTAGAGCTGGCGAGATAATTTCTCATGATCATGATCATTATCATGAAAAGGCACCCCATTGTCTATCTACCATCGTCACCACGAAACGCTCCGACAGATCAACCAATCTGGATACACATATCCTCGATAGCCTTATCAGCTTACTTGGGATTCCCATGTCCAACGTGAGCCTCTTCTCCGAACAATATTATTATAAGCATTGCATAAATCTACATGTGAACACCACATTTCCACATGAAAAATACTAATATGTTACTTAAGCTTTCTCGACTTCGAGAAAGCTTTCAATACTGCTTAGCATAGCGATCTAGCTCGCTTCTGTACTACATATATATGGGAGACGCAATTATATTAAATTTACAAAGGCTGTGAATATATCACGTCGTCATATTGTAACATATTTGGTTAATAATATCAGGCATCTGGATAGTTTAACTATTGACATAAAATATTATTTTAGACTAATTTTAATGGCAAAATAATTTGTATAAAGCTTTATTTTTAATGTCACGATATCTACGACTGGTGATATTAATTTGTGGCAATATTTTTTTAAGATAAATAGGCAAAATATAGTTCTATTAAATTAACAAATGTGAATCGTTGAAATTTTATACCTGAAAAATGAATATCTTTGGTTTATTTGGAAAGCGCTCTTGGATTCTTGAAATTATACTGCCGTAGCGAAAAGCGTCGGTTTTCAATTTCCTACTAGCAAGCAAAATCACAGCAACACAATCGTATGCCGTAGGTACTAAAAATAGGTATTAAAAATATAAATCCATTAATCACTAAATATAATTATTCCATTAAATATAAATTACCGTCATCGAGGATGTGATCTATTGTTTCTATATTTTCAATATCATGGAGTTGCACTGTATATCCAAGTTTGATAAATGTTTCCTTTAAAGCCTCTGTATCTTTATTACAAGGATAGCCTAGATCTGGTGAAAAAATAACCTTATTTAAAAATAGTACAGTTTTGTTTTTAAAAATGTGTAAAATATCATACCGATATTCAAAATGATTGCAATTGGGTGACGAAATCTGTATTCATCACCATCATCATTATATTCATTAGGTTCAATATACTCAGGTTTATACGTATCGAAATGACTAAAAACATATTATTAATCAATGATAATTCAAGAAAGTGCATATTTTTAACTATAGATGAGGTATCTTTACTTACCAAAATGATGTTTTGGTAGATACAAAACGCTTCGGCATAATTAATAAACGTTATTAATTGTGCTTTGATTAATGGAGGTCTGAAAAAGGACATATAATAAAGGTTAAAAATAAATTTGCCGATTTAAATGATTAGTTTTGCAGATTAATTCGTTCTATCTTAAATGTCACGACGTTTTTAGTTGTTTGTGAAATAAATTAAAATTTCACAGACGTCCTGTTATTGTATTAATTAGGGTGTCCGTATGTAATGTCGTTTTTAATACAATTAAAAAACATTATTCTTGCTATACTTCTAACTAAATACTTCCAACTAAATTATTCTTTTAGAATCGCATCATATACACAAATGCACTCTTTTGAATGCAATGATCGTTTAGGTATTGAAAAAGACTTCTGTCTACGGTCTATCCCAGTGGTTCTCAACCGGTGCAGCCTAAGCTTATTGCAAGTGCACTAAGCATTCATCAAAATCCATTGAGAAAATGACAGGATTTCGGAAAAAATCAACTCTGGAAAAATCGAATAATAGAAAAAAAAAGTAGATATGTTTCAAATAAAGTTGTTTCTGGGGAAAAATTATCTAACTAAATTTATTTTCAATATTAAAGATTTTTTATATAATTTAACTTAAAAATATGTAATGAAAAATATTGTATGATCAAAAGTGCACTGTGATTTCAAAATGATTGAGAACCACTGGTCTAACCATTGTTTTTTTCATGAAGTTACCAAATCATGAATAAATAGGCTTAATAGTCTCCTTTCTTGCAATGATCTATTTGTGATAATTATTCGATAGTCAGCATTGGATTGTCTTCCATTGCAAACTTCAGGGCTGCTTCATACGCCTGGATGGGTCGTCTATTTCGAGGCTCGTCTTTCATACTCAAATAACCAGATTAATTATTTTAAAACCATCGTTGGAATTTCTTGATATCCAATATGACACCAAAAATCTCGCAAATGTTCTTTGTAGCCTCTGTCGCTTTCTTTTTCGTATGATATTGAAAAAAAGTACAGCAACACACTAGGAACTTCAAAATATTTGCTTACTGCTCAGCAGACTGAAGGAGACTATTTTGAAGATTGTGCAGTGAAAAAACGACATTACCTATGGATACCCCTAATAAAAAAACCCGACAATATTTGAACATTGCTATGGCGCTTTTTAGTCCTCATTTCTAATAATTATAGCTAATATATTAACAGTGCCGGATTTCAATATAGGTACACAAGGCGAGAGCCCAGGGCCTCATTAATTTTTTAGGGCCTCAAAACACAAGAGTCAGATTTTATTCAAAATGTATATGTATATTTTTCAGCATCTACTGAGCGATGAAATATACTCATAAATAGTATAACAACTCAATCTCCACATATAAAAATTGGCAGACTGTTTTAACGATCATGAAGCTGCATTGTTATCTATTTTATGGGATAAATTGTTGGAAAAAATAAATAGTACAAGAATATAATTATAAGAAAACTATATAGTTTTTTGCTAGCAAAAGATCTGCTAAAATTGTTTTTCAATTTTATAATGAGTGTCAAGGATGGCTTTGGCGATATTGAGAACGATGTCAACTTATTGGCAAAAAATCAGAAATACAGAGAGATGAGATTAAAAAAAGAAAATTGTAATTTGGAAAAACATTAAATGAAACACATTTTAATGTAAAAGACTGTGTATCAATTATTAATAAGAGACTCACAATTTATATTTCTTAATGTAGAGAAAAATTCTGAAAAAAATTGACAATTGCTATTTGCAACGTAAATGGTGGAAGTTTAGTTTTCAGTTCTTAAAATTTAACACCTTGACTCCATTTAGGTTAATTTTCTATGATATTTATAGAAAATTATATATTATAGTTAGGTAATTGGATTATGAAAGTTTAATTGATACATTTACTAAAGTTAAAGCGATCGTTGTTTGTATTTAGTTTGTTTGTCAAAAAAAGCAAAACATGGGGAAATAACATTAAAAACCAACCAATATAATATTACAATTTTCTGGCTGTAGGGATAGTGAAAATATTTATATGGAGGCCTCGAAATTAAATTACACCTCACCAGTGATAAATCCGCAATTGTATGGAAGCTTTGCAGCAAAATTAGCTCAACATAGATAAACAAGGATGCGTTGGTTTCGAAGCACAACCTCTACAATCTAACATACTATCCAATTCCAAACTACCTATTCCATATCTAATCTAGATCGTTCAATATTAGATTGTCCAAACAAAATATTTTTGATACAATCGAAGAATCTCTAACTATTTTGCCAGAGATGGTTTAAACAATTTTAAAGTTTTAGTTTAGAAAATAAGTTCTGAAGCGAGAGGAAAGGTTAGAGAAATTGAATTTTAGATACTTCTGTAAATTTTAGATACACTTGGGAAAAAAATGGAAAGATCATAAAACAGACAGTGTGGATAATGCACGACTTATGATGATAATCCAATTCCAAGCCAAAATTTCGATCCCTGGATTTCGGGATTGTATCAGACGATCCCGGGATCAGTCCCAGAATCCCGGGACCGGAATTTTCAATAATTTTAAAAATTACATTGATCAAAAATTACTAATAAGTCCATTTGTTTAATATAAAAAATAACTTGAAGGCAAAAGATTTTTTTTTAAATTTAAGAATAGGTAAAGATACAATTCAAAAATAGATAAATAAAACATTAAAAAATTCAAATATTATTTTGAAAATATGCCCGTTTAAATGCTAGTTCGAGTTGATGACCGCGTGAACCTCATTTTCATATAACAACATCAATGTGACTGATAAAATTCCTTTCTGCTGAGACACGGACTAAAACTCGCAAAATTCCCGATTTCCCGACAAATTATTTATTTCCGTCGCTGCAGATGAATACTTTTGTACTATAATACTTTGATGTGATTCGTAATTATATTACGAAGGAATACAAATTTTCTGAAGCCCGTATCTATTATATTTCATATCGATATTCCCATTATTAGAGTCGAGGTGTAGTAAATACATCACCGGTTAATATAACAATTTGAAAAACATATATATACTGTATATATATATATATATATATATATATACATTTACAGACAGTTACTGCCTCAAGGCGTCGCCTAAGCTCGCCAATTAGTAGTTACGCCACTGTTTCCGAGCGTCCAGATTTCGGCGGGAATGGCTCGATTTAGTAGTCTTCATCGTGCTGGTGAGGTGTACGATTTCTGGTAGATAAGTTTTTAATGCCGAATTTTTCGGGATTAAGTTTACGCAATCTTTTGACTGGAGATGAAAATGCATCAAAATATCTGCTTTCCGCGGAAATTATATTTCGAAAATTGAAAAAGGTACACTTTTTTAGATTATTTCGCTTCTGTAAAAAACGACATTTACATCTAAATCACCAAATGTTTATCAATTCGATTTGTTTATTTTAGATTATTTTTAGACTGGCGCCATTTGATATTTATATAAAGAACACATATCTATAGACACAGTTATTTTTACTTCAAGATAAACCTTTTTCGTTTCAAGTAAAACCATAGGACTTCGAAAGAAATATTTTACACTTCAAAGTTTTTAAGCACATTAAGTAATTTTACATCATATGTAAAAATTCCATTTACTATGCGAAATACGCGCATAATAAAATAGAATAGCTTTCATTATTGAAAACTAAATCTCACTATATCCTGCAACTTTTTTATTCCTTTCTTTATGGTGTTTGTAGTCTTAGTCGCGTTCAAGCCCTAGGGCGTTCAATCGTGTGAAAATAATGGGATTCTTTCGGGCAGACCTAATACTATTGTGAAGCATTTACGAGTGAAGCATCAACAAATCTGCAATGTCTGCTTATTGATGATTCTGTGTTCTGCACGTGGTTTTTTTTTAGGTAGTTTTAGCAATCCCTTTTATGGAACCATTACCAAGAATTTTGACATGGTTTTCATGATGTATATATGTTTTTAAAATGTGGTCGCCAGCCACACCTCCTGTAGATTTAAACCCAAGGTGATTGAGTTACGAGCCCAACCGCTTAACCGCGGGACTACCTACAGGTAAAAAATGCAAGTGATTTACATTATTGAAACATCAACGGACTAGATAAAACGAATAGTTAAAACATAGACGAAAAGTTAGCTTCGTAGAGGATCATTTGAAGCTCCATTTCTTAAAGCCCACATATTTAATGATATTTGATATCATTAAAGGATGTGGAATGCAAAAGTGCGTCAATGAAGAACAAGTGAGGTAACATAAGTCCATTTCATGTTATCGATGGTGAATAGTTCAATTTTGAATGTGTATTTAGAGCAATGCTGAAACCACAATCGTAAATCTATTAAACTCATTATGTATATGTGAAGTACTTTTGTTCAGCCTTGCGTTTTCACCAGGTTGCACAAAATCATATTCGGAGTATAGAAAACTTGCCCGAATTGATTCCTCTGAGCACTAGATCGAGCATTTAATACGATGCGCCATATGTGTGCTATACCAAAAGGCGAGACCTTAATGGTCAGACCTAGATATTAGTTGATTATGAAATTTCACTATAAAAATGGTGGTCAATACGAAATAAGATGCTGCGTAATTTATAACTGTGCTTGTAGGCTGGCAAGTCGCCCTAATGCAATGCAATATGCACTTGGTATCTGAACTCACAATTCAAGTTGCCCTCTTACTTTTCAACAGTGAATATATAGCCATCTTGCCAAGGTAACCATCTATCGTTGGAAATGGTAAAAGATGTAATTTCGAACGCAAAGGGCAATCGGAAAGATATATCCACTAAGCGTGCTTGCTATCAAAATGATACTACGAGAGCTCTTAGACTATGAATGGCGACCCAAAATTAATTTGATTAGCCTATTGAATGTGTCATAAAATATTTTCAGCGATTGTCCTTCTTGACCAATTTCGCTCTATACATATTTAGCGAATATCTACTCAAGGGCAGGCCTACTAATTATTCTCTGCGACAATGACGAGTTCTGCTCATCAATAAGGACACCAATTAATAAATTGCTCGATCAACATTTTCAAAGAAATCCCACAGGTCCAGAATGGGATACAATTACTTTTTAGCAATCATATAATAGCCCCTGTGAATGGATATTGAAGTCCTACTCCTATAGTGAACTGTTTGTGGCTGCACAATGATGATGATATAATAGCCAGTGTAATTTGAGTTTTGGATCACTTTTGATAACACTTAAAACTGTTTCCCAAATCCCCTTTTTTTGCACCCTTTACAGGATGCGACAGGAAAACTACCTTATCTGAAACGCGCATCCTGAAGCGACAGTTTTCCCAAGAAGGCTAAGATGACGCCTCTAAGGCGAACGCGCGTTCCTTCCTCGTCCATTGCATGATCGTTACTAAGCCTACATGCATCATCTCCGTATTTTCTTTTTTGATAACAGAAATCCAGGCAGAATTACTTTAAAATGATCGATTTAAGAAGTAAGTAGTTATGATAAAGCAAGGATCTGATTAGACCTTTTTATTGAACATCAGATACTGATTTCCAACAACACATCTTGATGGTAGACAATATCTTCGTCGCTGCGACTTAAAGGTCGCTTTGTTATCAATAATTTACCATGCAGTGATACTTTTAAATTAAGAGTTCCTATTTACATACGAACTTTGTGTATAATTTTACGCTATGCACCTGAACATAGAGTGTCAAGATGACCTATAAACACACCCGATATCGACATCCATCATACGCCCCTGATTGCTTGTTGCAAAATTATTAGTAACAAGCAGACTTCGTCCGGTTTAATGCGTGCCACCGGAAAAATCATGATGAATTTCCGTTAATTTTGCAGGTGAGTATTACGTTTCTGGTAAACGGGTTCAAGGAAAACTCGTCAAGCCCGAAGGTTGAAACTGGAACTCGTTTTCAACGGCTCCAAGCCAGCGACAGTTGCCATTAGGAAAAGTTTAAGTTCAACTACCATATGGATCTTTTGCAAATGCCGGCATGAAATCGGAAAACTGACACTCCACATAAGAAAAAATGATATGGATATGCAGTTTCGGTTTAGAATGTCAATTCTCGATTCATATATTAGGGGTACCGGATGAAAATTTCGTTTTTACATCGTCGACTAAAAAAATATATACTAGGACAAATTCCAACATCAATCTAAATAAATGGTAATCACATGAAGCAAGATTGGATAAATATGGTATATTTGATATTGATTTGATTTGATATGATACATTCCATTAATTTATCCCGAATAATTTTAGCTATGTAATAGCTATTGGTGTCGGTATTGAGGGATGCTGGAGGTTACACCTCCCTGAATGTCAGCAATAAAAACATTGAAAGTGTCTAAGAGTTTAAATACCTTGGATCCATCCTCACAGAGAAGAACTCGATCAATAAAGAAATAACTTCTGAAAATCATATTGGGGAATAAATCTCTATCGTTGAGAACAAAGATTGAAATTTACAAAACATTAATAAGGCCGGTAGTGGTTTATGGAAGTGAAACATGGACAATTCGCGACGCGATACACCTAGAGAAGTTCGAGATAAAAATATTCAGTGACCTAATCTAATCTTTCCCTACCGGTGATGTATTTACTACACCTCGACTCTAATAATGGAAATATCGATATGAAATATAATAGATACGGGATTCAAAATTTTTATATACCTCCATAATATAATTACGAATCACATCAAAGTATTATAGTATATAAGTATTCATCTGCAGCGACGGAAATAAATAATTTGTCGGGAAATCGGGAATTTTGCGAGTTTTAGTCCGTGTCTCAGCAGAAAGGAATTTTATCAATCACATTGAGTGTGTTATACGAAAATGGGGGCTCATGCGGTCATCAACTCGAACCAGCATTTAAATATCTGAAGATACCTCTAACGAGTGTGGAGGCTGAGCGTGCATTTTCAGCAGCAAGTTGCCTGGCTTCCAAAATCAGATCCAGACTAAATGACGAAACACTCGATGCTTTAATGTTACTTCGGGCATATTTTCAAAATAATATTTGAACTTTTTAATGTTTTATCTATCTATTTTTGAATTGTATTTTTATCTTTTCTTAAATAAATAAAAATCTTTCGCCTTCAAGCTATTTTTTATATTAAACAAATGGACTTGGGACGGTTTAATGCAATCCCGAAATCGAAATTTTGGCATTTGTATTTTTATAAAAAACAGTTTGTCTCTATGTTTTACACATATGAACATCCCATTCCCAAACTAAAACATTGAAATGCGTGCATATTCATGTTTTAACATTTCAACGTGTGGTCCATGCATTAATACCAATGAATAATTAATAGAGTTTTTATATATTGTGTTATATTTCTTAAAAAAAAATAAGTTCTTCATTTAATCTTTATTCAATATAAAACAAAATCAGATACATAATAACATACATATTGAGGAACATCAAAAATAAAGGATATAATCATGTGATTATTTAAAAATACAACTTTTTGTCACATACAATCAATAATAAGCATAAAACGTGAAGTGATCTAAAATCCTAAACAAATGTGAAATCATATTCCACTGGTGAAGATATCACTTCAAAAGACTTAAAACAACGACCAACGACCGATAGTTTATTCTACAAACGATTCCTCGATTTTCAAATAATTTAATAATTATAAATGAAAGACTTAACATTAACATATACATTAACATCAAATTAACATACGATATTGTCACATCATCGAAACAATTTTTCGGATTGAAACCAAACTCGAAGAAGTTAAATTAAAAAAGCTAAGCACATGATAATTTATAGTACACGAGAATATCAAAATTTAATACTTTATTGTATAATGATTACAAATAAAATATTAATTTAATTTTAAAAAGTCATATTTGAAAAACAATGCACACAGTCAAAGTGGGAAATTATGAGCATGATTATAATATCGCTGCTATGGTGAATGATCATAGAAAGGATTGTCGGAGAATGCATTTATTAAGGGGGAGCAAACCCTTTACAATGTTAAAAAAAACAGTTTTTTTTAATACGTATTTTAAAAGTATAACTTATTGATAGTATACTTTAAAAGAGAAAATCGGAATATGAAAGATTTACGAAGTTATAACGCGTAATAAAGAGCACGCCGGAACCGCTGTGAACTAGAGAGTCAGACCAGATAAGAGTGCTTAGAGCTGAGCAACACATTTTTTCACAATACATTTGTTTAAATCTTTTGTATCTTTAGATTTATTAGAGAAGATGTCCCTAAAACAATTTTAAACAAAGTTATCAATATATTGCACTCATATAATGATAACTGTAAGTATGCGAAATTAATGTTGCTCAAAGTCAGTTTAGCTCGATAGTTGGTTGTCGTTGAATTTTTGATGCAAAAATCTCAAAATATCTTAGAATAAAGAAACGAAAGAGGAATTAAATAAAAAAACATTGTTATGGGAACCCAACGTCGAAAGCTGGTCCAAATGGCAGAAAGCTATCACTTTAAAAAATATTCAAAGCTTGAAGACCTGACTCAATTTCTTGGCCAAGAGATAAAACAGTATTACCAGTTTATAAAGAATTCTTCAGGGATGAATTACTTCAAAGATACTTGGGTGGTTATACCCAAGATGCTAAATAATGTTTTAACTCGACGGTTTGGTGACTGGCTCTAAAGCATCTACATTCTGGTGTAAAAATCATTGAAATATCAACGTAAATTGCTGCTGGGATATTTAATAACGACTACAGCTTCATTTTGAAGATGATGAATACATTAAATATAATTATTGGCACCTATTGTAAAGTCTTTGCTGAAATTACCGATGAAGCGCGGGTAGCGAGGTAGAACCGTAAGAGTCTTTCTGAAATAAAAGCAGCTCGTATAGTCCGAAAACCACAGTTAGTCGAAGATAATCAACTTTTTGAGAAAGTTGAAGATCTATTATATGTACCTGAAATCATTGGTTGATCGGTAAGAAACTAAAATTGATAGTTTTATCGTATTGAAACTTTAAACGAGTGGATCTGACTGAAATTTTGGGACGTTTCTCATTATAGCATTATCTAGTCAACCAAGCTAAAGTTTTAAGGTTTTCGCATAAATAATATATTTTTTTGGGGTAAAAAATATGAAAGTTTAAGTAAAAAGTCTACTAAATTCTCGAATTTATACTTTTTGAAATTTTTATAGCTCGGTTGACTGCTTACACATATTAAATGATAAAAAATCACCATTAAAAATAATCATGAAAAACGACTCATTTTCGAGCATGTAAAGGTATTGCCCCCCCTTAATCCTACAAGCATGCTAATTTTAGACACATTTTAATGTTATGTAGCATTAATATCGATTGATCTACTAAATTCTAGGATAGGATATTGACTCAATAATTAGACCCCACAAAAACTCAATTTCAGTCTGTGAGCACTTCAAAAAAAACTCAGGAATATTATCACTGCCAGTTTTATATACATAATTACATTTATATTCTTAAGTATGTAACCTTGATAAAATATTTAAATTTAATGCATAAGTTTGAATTTAGAAACAAGTATTTGACAATTTTTCAACAAGTCAATTTTTTTTTACTGTATGCATTTTTTTCAATATATTAATGTTATCCCTGTTTCCGTATGAAGACTATTTCTAGATACTTGCCATTTTTTTATTTTTACGATTGAATAATAATTTAACTTAAACACTATAATTTTTCAACAAGATCATAATAACATTAATCGTGTCTCAGCCTCAAAGATATGATAAAAATAATTGGGTATTTTAAGATATTTAATGTTAATGTGATGGGATTGGAAATAATATTTACACACTTTTAGAAAAAACATTCTTACAATTTTATGAGATCAAATATTCAATATTATTTCATAAGCGAGAATAACAATTTTATTATTATTCTCAGGATTGTTAACGTTATAATAAACTCTTAAACAATTAATCCAATAAGTGGTGGATTTTATTCAAAATTAGTTAATCTTTTAAATCTGTAGTTAGTTAAAATTTTTATAATTTGTACATACAAATCTACTTATAATTGAAAAGTATGTTGAACATCAAATACTTTACAGTAATACTGCTCAAAGGACTAACTATTTACTTAAACCTATTCAAATATAAAGTTTGTCAAATTTGTGCCCGATTTGGAATATTCTCCTTAATAAAAATACCGCTCGTTTAACAAATAGATCAAACAGCAAGGAAATATCTTTTCGATGGCTTATGTAGATGATCTATTCTCTTCTTCGCTGCTCGTATAGCTGTTGTCACTATCTGATTGAGCTTCCATGCGTTTTTTTTGCGCAGTGAGCTCTTTAAATTGATTGACAGTTATTTTACACGGCAAAATTTCACGCAGGAAATCCAAAGTATCATCTTCTTTCACAAGATTTGCAATGTGCTTATAATCCAAATGATCAGCTCCACTCCTTTCATATGCTCGCTTGGCCAAATCGGCAACAAATAGTTCCTAAAACATACAAATACATGAAATGAAAATATGCTATTCAAATGTATAAAATGTTTTCAATAAGCTGTCCATCTTTTAAATGCAATACTTAAATATTCAATACGTCAGAGCCGTTGTAAAATCACCGAACAAACGAAGATTTAACATTGTCATTTCCTTTACAAAAATACTCTTTTGCTATTGTCAGCGTCTAATCTGCAAGCACAGTATACCTTAATTTACACAATGACACAAGAGTGAACGCTCTATAAACAAAACTTTGAAAATGGCTATAAATTGAATTAATTTAAATAGTAAATTCGATTGTAAACTGATGTCCTAAGCACATACTTATTTTGTTTATGAGTAAATCCAGTACTATGTAAAGTGACAGTACATCCTGACATTCCAATATTGTTGACATTCTAAATACATATTAATAAAATGACCAAAAAAATATTGTTCTTATTGGGCTATTGCCTAAAATGATGTTTAAATATTAACATATGAATCGCCCAACGACGAAGCATAATATGATGCTATTAATGCTAAGGATGGAAAAAAATTGGCGGTTTGTGTATTAGATTTTGCATATATACCGTGAGTTTTGTGACAAGCAGAACTGGTTCGTTGCCTACTTGATCCACGCCAGGAGAACTCTTCATTATGGTCTTGACTCTGGATGAAGGCAACTGCAGATTCCTGGGTGACGACATTTTACAGCGCGCTGCACTCTCAAACCGTTTATATTGAAATATTGCCAGTCGCAATTATCGAATCTCAATTGCCATACTTAAAAATATATATATTCCGTCAAATAAAATAACGGCCATATAAATGTGTAAACTAACCCCAGTTATATTTTTGTATACAATTTTCATTCATTAATATTTGTTGTTTAAAAATAATTATATCTAACAAATACTTGCGGAATTGCTAAAAAATATTACATAATAATGTGTGTTCATAATATATATGCGGTTTTCCTTTACTAATGTCAATACATATTTATTTAAGATAATGTCATGACATTTATTTGCTATCAAAAAATTCCCAAAATTTATATAACCATTTTTGTATTGATATAATGTGACATTCTTATGCAAAATTTATTTCATTGTATTCATTCGATAATACTATTATATTAATTTTTGCTCATGCTGTTAATATCAAGCTAAATTCTAGCTTGTAATATTAAATCATTATTATGTATTTTGTTAAACTAATTTCTTTCTGTATATCTTTTGCTATTTACTCAAACTTGGACTCCCATATTTCAATTTATATCCTAATGTTATGTATTTCAAATTGGGATTACCAAATTTCTAGCAAACAAGCATAAAGTCAATAATCTAACGTTCAATAAATTTTATTGTTAAATTTGTTTTATTGTTAAATTATATTTGTCATCTTCATTATAGTTTTAAAATTCAAAATTTTCTAGAAAGAAATTTCTATAAATTAATTGTAAAAACTACTCAAGATGACCTTTTTGATTTTATTGGAAAGGGCTTTCCAGAGTGCAAAGATTCCAGTCCCTCCTTTCCTTGTTAGGGCGTTGCCAAGCTAGGGTGAAGACATACATGACGCTTAGGTGCATCTCGGATTCACTCCTACACCAACTGAGGGTGTCTCCCCATCAACATGCAACTTACCCGAATGAATTCGAGACTGAGTGGTTTCCTATTTCAGATTGACCCTCTCAGTTCGGTGATTTCAAAATGAAATAGAAAGCAATGGAAGACAATGCTGTTATCATTGCAAAGTGAAGTTCTTCATATGCCTCTCCTCAAGGCAGTATATTTAGTGTTCTTCTTGTGTTTCTTTCCTAAAGTATTTTGGCTCCGAACCGGTATGGTTCATCATGCTCCATATTTTTGGGTAGTGTCGACTATGTAAGAGATAGCGAGTAACAAGCAAGTCATGATTTGTAAAAGTAGCAACGAATAGTAGATAAACTGAGTACTCTTTTCCTGTGCAGGTGTTGTTAATACTGTATTATCACTGTCACTTGTACACTTTTTATAATGGCGAAATCAGAGTTTTGTCGAGGTGAATTGATGCAGCGCAGGGCGAGGTTTAGTCCCTGCTGATGATCGTGCCGAGGGCGAGTGAATATTAGTTATATTTGACAAAAACCATACCTTTTTTTATTATGACAATATATTTCCTTTAATAAATTAAAAGAAAATTAGCCTTTAAGTATACATATATCAGTTCTCAAATGAGAATCTAATTTACAATTCTTAGTACAATTATGTTTGATAAAAATAGCTCCAAAAAAACATTTGTAAATCTGATCAACAAAGCTTTTCCATTTTATTTATTAAGGTAACAAACAGTTATGTATAAGCATTAAACTCAAAATAAATTACAAAAAAGTTATAATGATCAAAGATTAAATCGTCAATTCTTTGCTTATAATTTTCAAGTGAAGTGGAGGCCCTAAGAGGGCTGCAGAGTTAATGCCATTATTTAAAACTTTAAATAGAAGAATACTGTAGAGATACATACGCCTAGATTCCAATTTTTTTGATTTTGTACCTTGCTGCATTGTCATTATATTCGACGTAAGAATTATCTATTTGATAATCAAGTTATTTTAGATTTTTTTATTAACCCTCTCAATACGGCATATTGAGGTTCCAGATCACGCTCCCAAATACTAAGACACTGTGTACAAACAAGTTATACAGTGATTTCATTGTACTGACTCAGGCAAAACGTTTTCCAATTTAATCCCAGTTGTTTGTAGGCGTTAGCAACAATGTTATTGAAGTGAATATTGAAATTTAATTTGGCATTTAAAGTAATACCCAAATCAAGAACTGTGGTTATGCGATTTGGGTGTTGACTGGCTACGCTATAATTATAGATAATTGGTTTTTTTTTTATGAGTGAATGTTATTGTATATATAGCATTTATCAATATTTAAGAACAAAGCATTATCTTTACAATACGTCTCCAATTTATGTACATCATTCTGTAATTGGACGCAATCGTCAACGGTTTTAATGAGCTTGTAGATTTTGGTATCGTCTGCGTAGAGAAGGTGATATGCATTAGGAAAACATAGTCCAATATCATAAATGTACAGCGTAAATATGAACGGGCCTAATACAGATCCCTGTGGAATCCCAGAGGAAATATCTAAGAATCTCGACATATACTCGATTCTTTATATAAGATGCATCCCATCTTAGCAAAGCATATCGTCACAGTCTTCTTAGAACTCTTGCTGAGGAAGATGACAACTTGATCAATTTCTGGAAAAAAATTATGCATAGAATAGCACAATCTTGATCAAAAGTAGTCAGAAACATTTGGTTGATCATGAAGAAAGATTCTTCCTGGCATGAAAACAGATCAATGCTTTTGAATAGAATGAAACAAACAATATAACTGAAATATGTGGATTATTAGAAAATTTTAAATGTTTTGAAAACACAGATAGGGAAAACATTGAGGAGTGACTTGATCATGATTTAAAAGATCCAGATATATCTAGAAGAAAGAGATATTAATTTCTCAAGAGGAAGGAAATGAGAATGACACTATAAGCGAAGAAGATACCAGTGATTACAATAGTTAAAAAACAATGTTGAATTATATTGAAACATTGTTAGATTACGCTGAACAAAGAGGATTTGAATATAATAGCTTTAAGAAAAATTCGAAATTTGTTTTGAAAATCTCAAAAACAATCAAAAATTACAGACTTTTTTAAATATACTTCCGTTAAATATCTGTGTCCTTCACTGTATATGATATTTGAATAAATTTGAGCAAAAAACTTCAGAGATGAATCGATAAAATGGAAAATGTTAAATACAGCACACACAATGTTATCTCAGAGGTTAATAAGGATTTTATGAAGTCCCATATAAAAGGTATAATCACCACAAAATGGCAATAATTTGATTGCTATTAAGGCATATATAGCAAATAAAAAAATACATTATAAATGATTCAAATTGATTGCTATGTATAAAAATTCATTGAGATAAAGATACAAATGTCTTTGGGGACTATATAAAATATTTATGGGCGATCTAGAATACAATTCAATAGATCTTTTCATTAAGATTGTTCAATTTCAATATATGTTAGTGTTTCATAAATGCTTTGATGATAATTAATCCAAGATGAAAGTATAATCTGTCATTTGGTATTCAAAATAGAAATAATATACTTATTATTACTTGTTAAAACTAGTGTTCTAAATGAATATAAATATGTGAGCAAATGCATGTACATGTTGTAACTCAATATGTTATTTTTTCTGTGAATATCACGTCAGTGTTGATAGGCAAGATAGGGAAAGGTTGCGAATAAAACGCATTGTAAATATTAATAATTTTGTCTTTATTTTACTTTTTACCATTAAAATACTTAAAATTTAATGATGGTAACAGATGACATGAAATTTTCAAAATGTTAGTTACAAATAAATCATTGTGCCGTTTCCATAACTGTCCTCACAGAAGACGAGTAGAGACTAGAAAGCCCGATCCTCTGGCAAAATGTATAGTTACGAAACCGACGGTTCTACGCAAGCGAGCGTTTCGCATTCGAGCTGGGGCGGCTCGGTGAACGTTTTATAGATGAGTTGAGATGTCGGCTAATTCAACAGAGTGTAACATTCGTAAGGATTAGAAATTAATGTAACATTTTACAAATACTGATCAGTAATAGTACTCGCTGGTGTCGAAGAGATCGGGACGAAACGCGGAGGACTCGAGCGACGTCCGGCTGGAGGCGATCGGGGGTCGCTTACATCTCCTTCTCGATCTTGATCAGCTCGGCGATTCCGTCGTGCATCTCCTTGACGGCGTCGTACTCGGTGAGGCCCATGCGCCTCTTGTTGGAGATGTCGTAGACTCCGCCCTCGGCCTCGGTGTGCTCGCCCCTGGTGCCGCGCACTTGCAGGTTGTACTTGGAAGCGACCTCTTCGAGCTTGGCCTTGTTGGCGGCCAGCTTGGGGACTTTGATGTGCACGGAGGCGCGCACGGTGGTTCCCAAGTTGGTCGGGCAGAAGGTGAGGAAGCCCAGCCTGTCGTTGTGGGAGAAGGGAACGCGCTTCTCGATGTCGTTGACGGCGGTCACGAGACGGCGGTACACCTGTCCGAGGTCGCCGCCCATCTGCATGGAGATCAGGCGGAGATGGTCCTCCTCGTTGCACCAGACGAGGAAGGTCTTGGCGTCGTTGTGGTAGATGCCGCGTCCGGAGGGCCAGAACCGGCAGGCGTTGGCGGTCTGCAGGAAACGGTCACCCTCCTTGAACAGGAAGTGGTCGTCGATCAGCTGCTGCTGGACGTCCTTGGACATTCCGGTGAGGGGGTAGAACTTTCCCTTGAGCTCGCCCTCGAGACCGGACAGGGTGGTGGAGACCTTCTGCTCCATCTCCTTGTACTGCTCCTCGGTCAGGCAGGGGTTGAAGGGGTAGCCCTCCATGGAGCGGCCGCAGCGGACGCGGGTGGAGACGACGTACTCGCCGGCGGGGTCGAGGTTGCCGAGGGTGTCGACGTCGCCCCAGTTCTTGGGGGGGTGCTTGTCGGTCTTCTTGAATCCGGTGTGGTAGTCTTCGATGATGGGGTCGAACAGGTCGGCGAAGACGGTGTAGGCCTCGGCGTCGGGGGCGTAGATGCCGACTCCGGAGTCGTGGTTTTCGAGACCTGAAAATCATACAGAGCGAGCGTCAGAGAAGGCGATCAACGGGCGATTTTTCTGGAATCGTCTTCGAAGTGATTATGAACAGTACCGGATTGGATCACATCGAGGAGGGTGGATCCGAAGGACGTCTTCTTGTTCTTCAGGCTATCGAAGATGTCCTTGGTGAGGAACTTCTTCAAGAGGGACTTTGAGTCCGAGGCTGCCAACTTGGCATAGCCGGACTCCAGCTTTTCGAGGACGGCGGCGTCGACCATGGCGGTAGATTTATTTCTGAAACGAAAAGAAGGAAAGTCAGCGTCGACGTCGCCCCCGGGCCACCGCCCGGGGTGCCGCCCCGTCGAGCGCCGTGGACGTCGAGATATATTTTATGGCATACACTTTATTATCGTTTATCGTTTAATTTGCACCTTTCCATTTGGAAAGCATAAAAAAGGTCTACGACTACTGTCAATCAATTTAGCATGCACTTATGAAATATAACTCTACGTTCAAAGCAAAAGTATTGAAAAAAAGCTGCTCTTTTATGTGGAAAAGTCATTAATTTTTTGATGAATAAAAAATATCATCGACTCTGTTGATTTCCATTTTGAGTCTTTTTTGATCAATTATTTAAGTTACGTTTAAATATGAATTTGACTTTTAATTTTAGCATTTCAGAGGCGGATGTGTATCGATCGTCGATCGGTGATGTCGATTTCGAAACATTTCCCAGGACAAGAAGGCGTCTCCGATCTGCGCGATCGACGTCAAATGTGTCAGGAGAAAATCAAAATTTTCCAGGAGCACAAAAGAGCCATACGAAAGGATAGCGATAAGAAGCCGAAATAATAATGTTCAAGATCTACGTAATGATTGTTGAAGATCGTCTGCGCCCCGGGGCTCACCTAGCCAGGAATACATAGGAGTCAGATACACACCCTTCTGTGGCTCCTTCCGCCGGTTTGGTCTCTTTCCCCTTGGAGGTGCACCCGCCCATTATTTTAATAAGTCGTAGAAAAAATGGCGTATAAAAACACTACACTAAATAAATACGCGTTACAAAAACACTACATGAACACAATAGTGTAATTTGTGCGGTTTCGTGCGGGTGCAATCTTCGAAGGGCGACTCGAACAGACGGGGAGCAGTACGGGGGCGGGTCGCCGGTAAGGGTAGGGCAGGATGTGCACGCACCCTGATCGATCCGATATTCCACACCTACACCCGCACCTACACCCTCCGCCTTTGCCGCCACTATTCGAACATCCGACTGATTGCCGGCACTCCAACAGATCTTATACTCTCGCAATCTTATCATCAGCACGTACAAAGATAACATCTTTCCGCGATACCCTTTCTCGACTTTCAATCCAGGATATGATATATACACATCCGACTGTCTCCGAGCAGCATACTTCCAACAAATCTATCATGCATAGGTCAATATATTAATTAAAAAAATATTTTCGGATAAAATTAATCCTTCGATTCAAATATACAGGTGTGACTGGTGACTACATTTTTAAAAATACATATACGCTATGAAAAATCATATTAAAATGGTTTGGTAATGATCCCATAAAAATGTGAAGATTGCAAAAAATTGCGCCCTATAAGAGCGTCGAAATTCAGTCAATATGAATACATGCAAAATAGAATCGATTTCGAATCGACGACGATTTGTTCAAATTTAAATAATAAAAGCGCGCGCACAGTCAGGACAGGCGGCCTCTTCCGGTGGGGAGATCATACGGTCTTAAGAGAAATAAAAACCGGCATGAACCGCCCGGTTACATAACAAAGTTCACATCGATTGCGCGGTGCATTAAATGCGGCAGGGGTGTATATAAAAGGCCAGCTCGAAAATCTCGGGGTATTGATCGTTATGAATTATGCAAAACGGCTAAATGTATTTTTGTGCAGCCGGTCGTTCGACGGTTAGCGATTGTAAGGACGGAGACGTAACGCCGGCCTTGACATTGAGATGATTTATTGTTGTACGGAGATAATGAGGATGTTCTCGTTTATTTTAGCTACGGATGCTTCCAAAAAAATATATATATATATACCCACTCTAGCAGTGTCGAATGTCAGATTGTCGCCGCTACTGCGATGAGTTGTTATTTGCGTTATATCAAAGTTTTTTATGCATTAAAAAAATGTTCGAGAAGATTCGAATTTTTAAATTTGAAAATTCCAAATGCATTTGTTTGGGCGCTCCGTCGCCGTCGTTCAGAGTCGGCCCGTTTCCGTGAGTGGATTTGAGCTTTCGTTTAAAAAGCGAGGTCCCGGAGACTTCGCCGCCGTTGCGTTACATAACGATTGCGAGTCGATCGATGTCGGGTTCTGAAATTTTCAGTTCTTCCGCGGACCAATCGACACGGCCGAAAATAGAGCTTTTAAGACCGTCGAAATTTGAATCCTAAGCGCACCGGCGCCGCGCGGCCCGTCGGGATTCCGGATGACGTTTATTGGCCGCGAGGCGGTCGAAAGTGCGGCCGGCGTCGCGGACTTCGGAAGCGCTTCCCTTCGGAGCGGAAGCGCCCCTCGGCCGAAGGAGGCTCTCGGGCGGAGGATCGCTTACCTGGCAGCGCTCTCGACCTTCCGAGTCAACACCGAAGTGTAGAATGCCGGCACTGCCAAGCAGACGGCGCTCAGGAGCTCTCGCCCGATCCCCCCGCCTCGCCGCAGCGTCGGCCAGCGCAAGCGCGCCCCACCCCCCGGGAGGGACGCCCCTCGATCCAGCATCTCTTCCCGCCAATTCTTCCCGAAGCCGAGAGTTAAATTTAACCGAGCCGACGACGAGAGCTTTCGCCGGCCGGGATGCAGCTTTCAAAATCGGAAGGGTCGCGACGCGCGACGGACGAGCGGTCGGGGTGGCCATCCCGAAACATAAAATTGTGCATAAATCGAAAAAATTGATCGATCATATGCGACGTTATTGCGAATGGCAACACTTAATAATAAAAATGCACATCACAGTCAACTGACGAAAAGTTAAACTACATCGCCGTATTTTAACCGAAATTTTTAACACTTTGCCGTATTTAAAAAAGTTCTCTTGATCAATTCTTTCCATAGTGATTCATCACTGCTGCTGTAAGCGCTGGAAGGTTTGTGTTACATTTACAGGAATGTAATATGAGGGCGGTTTCATAAAATAAATAAGAGAAATTACCGCTAAAAGTGCAGCGCGGCGATATATAGACGTTGAATTGAATTGGAAATTGTGTACAAACTTGATGCGGTGGTGCGTTTTGAGTTGTGTCTGTATACATTTTATTTTGTGTGTAATAGCTTCATAAACGACTATTTATAAAAAAAAAAAATGGAATCGATATATAATTTTCATGAAGATTTTACTAAATTTGCTTGTTATGGTTTATAATTTTTTGTAAGAATTTGCGAAATTTGGCGTAGCACTCAAACGGTTAAAATCCATGCTGAATATAAACAAATCAATTCAACAATTCAAATCAATAAAAATCGACATCTCAAACAGTTGACACAAACTGACAGTATTCCGAATCCTAAACAATAACATTATTTTAAAACATCTTTTATTAAAAAAAAAATGGAAATCAAATATGCATGTAATCGATCTCCCATGTCCAAGCATATATCTCATATCGCTGTACCAAAGTGACTCAATTATCCTCCAAAAGATATAAACAAAGTCTAGACTAAACACGATATCATCATTGATAAGGCAGAAAATATGAGCTCAAATAATCAAATCCACAGCGTTGAAGACAAATCTTAACTCAATAAATACCGCTAGAATTAAAGAATTTAGATTTAAAAAAACCTACATTTTATAAAATATCATAGCTCTTTAACATACGAATTAAATTTAAATTTAGGAATATAGTTTGTTTTAAAAATGCATACGTATTATAAGATTCGAGACACTAACTATAAATTATCCCACTTTTGCTCGTTTACTTTAGACAGATTATAAACGCCAATTTCTACGACAAAGCCTTGATAAATGATGAATGTGCATGCAAAATTCGGTTGATGCAACAGAAAAATAATATAAAAATAGTACCAACAGCCAGAAGAAAATTAAGCCTGTAGTATTGACAACGACGATATATCGACGTACCGCAACAAGAGGGTTATGATAGTTAGCAAGAGAGACATCAAGCAATTGATAGTCATGGGACAGTCGATTGAGCAAATTTAACAATGCAAATAGCTTAGGGCATGGATACACAGTATACAGTATTTTTACGCCAAGTTAAACCTTTTTTATTTCAAGTCAAACCTTTTTCAACTCAAGTTAAACTTTTTCATTTCAAGTTAAGCTGTCCACGCAAGCTGTCCAAAGCAAAATACCGACCCGGTCGAGAGTTGCACATTCGTCATCAGCGATCCGAAAAGCGGACCGATTGGACATAAAAACCTTGTGGCCGCTCCGTCCTCTTTTATGACTGTTTGAGTTATTTTATATGATCTGTACGATCGCGGAAGTAATTTAGCATCTAGATTGACATCAGTTTAATTTAAAATGAAAAAGGTTTAATTTGAAACGAAAAAGTTTAACTCGAATTGAAAATGGTTTAACTTGGCATAAAAATACTGTAAAACTGAGAGTTAGAATGGCCATAAAGACTCGCAACAGCCTCGAAGTTGAAGATATGGGTTGCTATAAGCAGATTGACTGAAAATCCTGAATCAAGATAGATCACTTTGGATTGTATAGTTCTTCAGCTGTTAACTGAAGATTCAATTATTTTAAATCATATCAGATCTCATTTATAGATTTTGACACACACTGAGCTGCATTGAAGTTAAACGTTTGCCAATTATTTAGCGTCCTTTCAGTTACAACACCCTTTCTTTCATACGAGGACCGATTAATTTACGACTTATGAAGCACAGGGCACCCGAGGCCTCCATGACTTGCCTTTTGGAATCGATTCGTTCCAAGCACGAACAGTTCACAAAATGCAACATTGTAATCAAAAATATATGGCTTTCCAGTCGACAATGCCGAACATTTGACTCGGGCAGAACAGGTTAATAAACCATAACGGTGCTTTAGCGTAGTCGCCGAATGGAAACCGAAGACCCATATGCTGCATACATCACATGAATCATAATGATCGTTTCGAATTTCCTATTCGGAAATCAACATTGCAAAAAATTGATCGGATTTATCAGGTATTTCCAGGGAGCTGAACGCCGGGATCTTGGATCTATCGATTAGCATTTATTTCTGGATGAAAATATTGTCAGGGAAAATGTCAATTATTTATTAAATCAGGATAAACATTGCATTGGTTTTAATTTATTACATCATCGAAACGTCATTCCAATATTCGTCATTTTCTTATGAAACGTAATCGAGTCACGTTAGACTTCTATCACGCAACAATAAAACATTAGATTAGTGGTGAAGAATTTCGATTTCGATACGAAGAAAGTAACTTTCGAGGAAAACCATCGCGTTGATACCACAAAATTGTAACACATTTGTAGAATTAATAGCCGCATGTTATACGCATAATACAATTATAATGAAGCATATCCTTGTTGTGTTCATACGATCATGCCTTTTTATTTTAGAAGATTCCTTCATTTATCCTTTTTCATATCTTTCGTGCGCCATGTGATGAACGCTGTTGATGAATTCCCACGATTTTTGAACGAGGGTCACTGAGTATGAAAGATTTTTGATGCATGAATCCAATACAGATATAATAACCTAATAATGGGATAAATCTTGAATTCTTACTAAAGCTCTTACAATTAATCTTTAACGCTTTGAGTAGTGAGCTAATTTTAAATCATCATAAACATAGATGCTATATTTGTATGTCCGCCACTTGATCATCCGTACAAATCTACTAATCTGTGAGGACCGTCGCAGTATGCATGAAGCTTGTATATAAATAAATAAATACTGTCAATAGCACACAATGTTCGGTAATTGTTTCAGGTAAACATAAACAATACACTTGAAATCGATTCATTTGGGTTATTATTAGTTGGTAAATTTGGGTTAACGATCTATACAATCGTACGATGCACGCAAGTTTCTGTCTGTCTCTGAGCTCAACGTGTCAGAATGCTCTTTCTGAATCACTGAAATTCGAACACAACACTGTGTCTTACCTCTTTAAGATCGTTTTAACCAAATACATAAAATACAAATACAATAATTTCTTGCCTAAAATTCCCAAATAAAAATCTTTATCTTGATTTAACCATGTGTGGAAGGCAATGGGAAATCATTGGTGAAGCTCATGTGGAGATCGCCTACATCCGATAGCGGATATGGCACATTAAGAAGAACAAAATGATAAGATTCTATTATATATAGAGCAATAGTATGATGGGAGGCGAGATACCGGTTTCTGACTCAGCGCGCTGATCAATTGATCAGATATTTTTTGCTCCGGCGTTGAAGCTGAGTGAGTCTCGTTTCAAGGTGTTCAACTTCTTTTTTTTTTTTGGAGACGGCAGGTACAGCGAAAAAAAGGTCTTCTTAGCGTCTCGGGACTCCAGCGATTTGAGGAGCGCTTGGATTACGACTCATCGATAATGATAATCACGTGCTTTTGTAAGATTTACCTCGTCTGATTTAGACGGATTTAGCGATGGATCGATAATGCATTGATGTAATATTATTTTGGAAGTTGGATGCAGAGCAGTATGAAGCAATGGATGTGCGTTGGCGTGTATGTCTACGCGTGAGAGGAATGCACGTCGCCTGCATACTGCAATGACCTGCAGTTTTGTCCTTGAACTCGATCCAAGCTCACAGTTCCCGAAGGACAGGAGTGGCAAACCAACATCAAACTTATCCTGGTCATCCCATGTTACAAGGCAACAAAAAAATATAATTTTAAACGCGCCATAAAAGAGAAGAAGATTTGGACAACAGTCCCTCTTACAAGCTTTGCTGAAAGACTATTACTTGCATGCCACATGTTTGTAAAAATATGATATAAATTACACTATAATGTATTTACATATAGCAAAAGACCTCATTTGCCGCGAACCACCTATTTATATTAGCCTTTGAGGGAGCTTCCGTGATCGTATATGCCACAAAAAGCCGACAAAAAGAGGACGGAGTGGCCACAAGTTTTGTGTGTCCAACCGGTCCGCTTTTCAGACTGCTGACATGACGAATGAGCGCCTCGCGGTCGGACGCCATACCCGAACATGTCTACAGAACGTTTAAGAATTCTCATTGCGAATCGAAGTTGTCCGAATACAAATCGAGTAGGTTGTTTAAAATTTGCAATATTTAAGCAATATCGAAGAAAATTATGGATTAGACATCTTAGTATATATATTAAAAAAACGGACAGAATCAATCAGTGTTGATTCGTATAAAGTAGAATGGTTAAGTAAAATAAAAGTCATGTGTCTATATTCTGCGTTTTGCGCCCCAAGCTTAATTGCGCCCGTGGCGGTCGCCTTCTTTTCCACATCCTTGTTACGGCCCTAGCCCAAGGATTTAAATAAAGTCAATAACAAGGATGAAATTCAAGTCCAAGACAATTAAAGCCGCATTAAAATTGAATGCAGTCAACTGTAGTTGTCTAGATAAAAAAAATCCTTTTGTGATGCTTTCTATTAACACATTCCCGTCGGGTTGCGCATGGTATTTCGCTTGTCGCGGGACGTATTTGCGATTATCAATGAATCACATGACTAAAAACGCACAGGTACATCTACCGATAGTACCGATAATACTGATAATACCCGAAAAACGCATATGTGTGTAATCCGAATATCAACTAAAAGGGATTTAATGATTTAAACGATGAATTTTGCAAGGAAAGTACATAACACATTGCGTTAATATTGGTATTGAATGGATCAAGATCCACTTTCAAATGAAGACGAATCATGTAATCAAGGGATTCAAGTCGTAGTGGCAAATGATCCCGCAGAAGATCCAAGCCAATTTTTTTTTATAAGCAGCTCGAAGAGGAAAATAGAAAACATGTAATGCAGCAAACTCAAGATGGATATTTTCATCCTGTTTCTATTTCCAAGTAGAATTCCGACATGAACTCCACCAAATCATGTTTCGTTTTATAAGCCTTATATCTTCAATTTTTCAAGGACAATAAATGTATACATTTTGTATTTTCTTATCTGAAGACACTGGAGTATGCCCAAAATTATTGATTTAGTTATGCAATATATATCTTAAGCTCTTATCGACAATATCGTACGATACTGTCTGCAATAAATCGGATTTATGGCGTTCGTAGATTGTAAAATCAATGGTGCTGAATAGGGGATATGCATATGGTGCAGCGCCGTCGAGGCAATGATGCATGCACTTGAAAGTCCTGGAGAGCAGAGTGGAATGACACGAAGAATGGCCGGTATCAGCAGAAGAAACGCTTCAAACTGTACGGATGGCGACGGTCCAAGTTTTAAATATAGTCCGGATGAAAATTTAGTAAATAGAAACTAGACAGTCTTCCAGCTGCACGATGGAAAAATCTTTTCGGATTTATTAGCACCCGCTTAAATTCGATTCGTTTTTCGCAATAAGGGCAAAAATTGCGATTGAAAGATAACTTTAATGGTTTCGCTGTAAAGGTCGAGTTATTGTTGAATGAATTTCAAGCCGATACTAATAGGTCTTCATTTCAACGCTTTGTGGTGGTACAGACGTAACAGCTATGAAATGGTTATATAAAATGGTTGAGTAAATATTTTTACACAACGCATTAGGGTTATATGTAGGAATGTTTTTTGGTTTAAAAAAAAATCAATTAAGGCACCCTAATTGGATTTGAACCAACGACCTCTTACTGTCCAGGCGTTTGACCTGTATATATATAAATCAAGAGGATACGACATTAATCCAACTAGGGTGAATATTTTTTTCCAGATAGATGACAATTAATTATTGTAAATTTCATAGCGATAAGAATTTATAAGTTTATACATTTCATATTTACAAATCAAAGCTTACCGTTCTTGATGACAACTGGACACAGAGTGATTTCGACAGTATTGGAATCACGTACGAAAATTTAGTTTCGATACGCATTTCTTGGATTGATTAGCGATTTTAAGATAACGATAAATATATCAAATTACATTAATATCTTAAGTAGATAAAGCATGTTTTAAACGTTATCGATAGGCCCGTGTTGCCCCTCTCTAATTTAACTTCGTCAAAATTTTTGGCGAATTTTTTGACGATACCGCAAGGCATTCTGCTACCCCGATTGTATATTTTCCTGGATAGTCGATGATGGGAAAGGCGCGGCCATAAAAGATTCGCACACGTCTGCCATTAAGGTAGGATGGGAACAATGGCCGTATCCGGTTCCGCCCGCCATTTGCACGATTCATCGGACATGTAACTGAACCGGTGATCCGCGACTCGCTAACACAAATTATGCCGTTTGACAACTTGTAAACAAGAAAGACATTAAAGTAATCCATCTATCAAAATTCTAGCGTCATTACCTGACGAGGATGCAAGACGACGGCGAGAATTAATGAGGCAGCTAATAGCTGGACTATAAATAATACTCGATATGATGATGATTTCTTCAATACATCCGTTATGGCAGTGTACCTGATCGATCATCTGCCGGGGCCTTTCAGATGCAGTTTACTAAATATTTACAGATAATCTGTAACAAAGCTGCGGGTATTCGATTAACAGAGATCTTTATAACGGACTATTGATGCAATCTTTCAGCATTGGGTTTTCATTCCCCAATCTGTTCAGATGTGATTGATTAATGGTTGTTTTTGTAGCTGATCACATCTGAGCAAATGAAAGATTGCTTTGAGATTGCCACGTGCCAATTATTTTCGGAAAATAACTGATTGGTTAACAACAACTTGGCTTCGGCTAATAAAGAGAAGATCTGTACCTAGATATGGCAGAAGCGTTGGATAAACTATGATCGATATTGTGATGCTTATTTCCAGCAGGTAAATAATTCCTTCGGGAATGGCGAAGTAAGCCGTGAGTCGTGATCGAGATAAAGCGTCTTTTCTAATTCATCCTTGAGCTGGCTTGGACTATGCTTCGGGAAGGAGCTTATTGGCGTGAAGTCTTGCAACTGAAAGCTCACTCTTATCTAAAGCTTAAAGAATAACACGTCTAGAATAGAATAGCTATCTTTCGCTTTTTGCATCTTACATCTTACGGCTTCTTATCCAATCTGATAAAGAATGCACCACATAGGCCATCCGGATTGAAAAGAATCCGATGACCCTAAGGGTGTGATCTTGTGATCATTGTGTCTTAGCCCCTTAAAGTGGTAAGACACAATGTTTGAACTCCAGTGACTTAGAAAGAGTATCTTGTGTACATTGTACGATTGTATAGATCGTTAACCCAAATTTATCGACTAACAATGATAACCCAAATGAATAAATTTCAAGTGTATTGTTTATGTTTAATTGAAGAAATTACCGAATATTATGTTTTATCGACAGCGTTTATTTATATACAAGCTTCATATACGTTGCGACGCTCCTGACAGATAAGTAGATTTGTACGGATGATAAGTGGTTGACATACAAATATAGCATCTAAGTTTATGACGATTTTAAATTAGCTCACTATTCAAAGGGTTAAATAAATCAAAATCAAAATAAATGTCTGTTTTAAAAAAACAACCCGAAAAATAGGGCTTTATGGAAGCGTGCCATACATATCCGTCCCAAAGTTGTCAATAACATTCCTAATGGTAATAAGAGCAACGCAAACATACAACCAGACAATGTTAAGGGGTCCAAGTTACACTCCGCAAATCCCACTTCTGACACCAATGTAACGTGGATCGGGAATTTAATATTATTATAATCAGTAATGTAGATAAATGTTAATTATCTATCGGAGATAATAATGTTTAATGAATGAATGTCAAATATAGATAAATATGTCTATTCAAAAGCATTCGGACACACATGTAAGACGAATATCGCATTTGATGAACATTTCATATTCGCAATTATTTTTGATATGCATAATCGTTTTAGCGTATCACCGACGTAAGAACATTCTACAAATTACTATATTTGATATCATAATACCTTAATGCATGACAATTTTATTAGAACCCATTATGTTGAGGCTCAGCATTGCGACATCCGAAGCACGCAAGTACCCATCGAGGGCTCTGTGTCATGCAGAAAAACAAGTCTACTTAGAATTACAAAGCACTATTTAAATTTTATTACTGTATTGACTGAACTTCCCTGCCGGAATATTTCATTGTCATGCGTCATAAGCAATAGGCAACGATATTTATTGCTCTGTTTGCATATTTTATTGCCATAAATTCGAACACGAACTGTAATTTCACATCAAGCCGTTCTCAGGGATCAATCAATTTTGACTGCACATAGCAGAGCACGAACCGAATCGAGCATTGAATTCCCTGCATATTGTGAATGTTGAGAAGCGGAGGTTGTGCAAACGATGGCGATTCTGAAGAAAATTTTACCCAAGAATTGAGTAAATCCCAATTGACACTTTAAATATTGATTCCGTCTGTGTTTGTGTTAAATTTGCGAACACTCAATTAAAAATAAGATAAGTAAACATAGATTTAATGTTCTTTTTACCCCAAGATGTTAATTGTTTTAAAAAGTTTGCGTAATAACACGTGTTGATAATGGCCATGATTTCAACCTTGGGTCATCAAACGTCCATCAAAATTTTATTTAGAATCATATCAGACTTCTACATTGATTTATGTCATCATCACAATAGTTATACGCAGTCCACTGCAAGACTAGAACCTCTTCAATATCGATTCATACGAAAGGATTACATCCAACTCGTCTAAATCATACATTCATTTTGAAGGCAATATGAATTCCGAGCTTCATTTATGAACGATCACCTAACGAGTCACCTGGGTAACCGTATCGAAGGATGCCATCGCGATGGGGAGTGTGGGTGGTTTTTAAAAGACTGAGATTTTTTATCAAAAGGTGACGGAAAAACTTCTCAAAACGACCTGTATATTTTACTGAAAAGGGCTTTCTGTAATATATAATGTTCAGTTCCTCATTTCCTTGCGTGGTCTATTTATTGATTTGTGTGAAGATGGAATAAATTTAAATAAGCCTGATTTGATATAAACATTATAATACTCAGTTTTAAGGACAAATTTATTGCTGTTAATTTTGCATACGGGACTGTATACATGCAGAGTAACATCATATTTGTGAAAGATTGGCCCACAAGGGGTAGCATAATGTTAAGAGCGCCCCTCTGTTATATCCATAAAAATTAATTACGCCCCCATGTATATAAATTCGGATCTTATGTAGGATTTTCGGAAGCATATCGACAAAATGGGGGAGAAATAAATTATCAAAGCGAGGCTTGAAGTTATTCTGATTGTTGCTTATTTTATAGGAAATGATACAACATTCAACCATAAATAATCAATGCAAGACCCATCAGGACAATTGGGAGGACAATCGAAGCTCACAGTCCGATTGTATTGTAAAAAGGCGTTTAAAATGGTATATTTTTTAATATTGTTCGTAAATGGGCATATTATAAAAGGGCCCGGGGTTTCAATAAGCTGGGATCTATCCTCATTGACAAAAAATTATAGGCTTAGAAATAATCTCCAGGATTCTACGCGGTAATCGGTGCTATTTTGGTTCGACAAAGATGTTGGGAAACAAATCATTTTCGGCTAGATACAAGGGTAGGACAGTTAGGGATGTGATTCTTCTTATGAGGTTTTAGCGATCATCGATTGTAAAATTTAAACAGCCCACCCCATCAGTCTTCTTCAGACAACTTCGTTTCATAATGAGAGTTTGTAATCGTTTTGTAGACATGTTCAGGTATCTGATCGTGAGGCGCTCATTTTTCATATCAGCGGTCCGAAAAACGGACCGATTGGACATACAAATCTTGTGGCCACTCCGTTTTCTTTTAGGGGTCTTTTGTGGAATTTCTATAATCTGTATGATCACAAAAGCAACGTAGCGTATAGACACTTTCGATCACAGTATTTTTTTTAAAATAGTGATCGCCATTTATAGTATTTAATATATTGCATTTATAATAGTATTAGTTAGCTTTAAAAATAAATTGGATTTTCGGGTTGGGGGGAGGGGAATTAGATACTTGCCACGGGCGCTTCATACCCTTGTTACGGCTCTGGAAGCAGCTTAAATGCGTTTGGAGCAGCGAGTGATCATAATTAGCCAGGGAACTGTGCGGATTATAATTTGAGCTGCAAAAAACCGCTAAAGATCGCTCTTCGTTAACATTTTTATTCCATAGTGTGAAATTAATTACATAAACACACAATCAAAAGACGTTAAACGATGTGTTAATACCGTGGATATTCCAACAAGGACAAGCCAATCAATTTAAGTAAATTAAAATTAGAATTTTCTTCCATGAATAACTTTATTTAGAAACAGGGAAACTAAAATGTTTGAGTGTTTGAAATTAAAATACCAAAAACTGCAAAGTTATGGCAATTCAAATCGGTAACATTTAGTTTAGCGATGTCTGTAGAATATATTCAGCTTTATATGAATAGCTCAAAATATATACTACCGACAATAAGTTTGAAAACGCCGAATTTTATATAAAATCAGCCGAATTAAGAATCGTGATTCGTGTCGCAATCATTTCACTACGTATTGACCAACAGAAGACACCAGGGGACTGTGACTAAATATTATTATATAAATATTTAAAGAATGATATGTTTAACAATGTGCATATTTTTAAATATGAAAAAATGATGGGTTATCCTATGTTTCACGCATTACTAAGCGTTTCCAAACTTATTGTCGTTAGTGTATATCGATACTTTAATCTATTTACATTTGTCTGCAACTAATATTTCTATTCAAAGCGATTGTTTGAATATACGAAGAGTTAACTTGATATAATAGACTGGCTGATAATGGATGATCAAAACAACATGCTGTTCCTTTAAAATGAAATATGATTATTACTAATCCTCCCACATGATGCAAATTAAATACGAATTATAATAAGGGCCCGTATATCCGAGCCCCTCTTAATTAGCCGGAATTTAGGGAGACGCTGTCTAAATACTTAATTATTTCAATTCATGATGTTTTGATGTATATCCAAGCGATATGCCGACGAACAAATGCTCTCTAGCGATTAAAGACGTTGTTTTTCGAGCTGATTATCGTCTTTATCGACGACACACCTCCCTGGTCTCCAAGCCGTTGGACATAACATTTACATTTGGACACTTCACGGACGATGGAGTCTCGCTTTTGGCAAACATCACGAGGATTGTTTTTCACAGATCAAATCATATTGGAGAGGTGACGTTGCCAGGCAGAATTATCTAAGAATTATATAATTTTGTTTTTAGCCAGCGTAATAAGAGTGAGAGAGAACAGTGAAGCAAACCACAAGTAGACGCTCTTGGCATACGGCCATCGGACGAACCGTGTTTGTTAGCAAAAATATCTGCTTCGAGTGAAATATCACCAATTTGCACGCTGGCCGTTTTATTGCTATTCTTTAAAGAAATTATCTCCACGGGTTGATGGACAGGCTCGTCTACAATGACAGAGCAATGAAATGAAATGTTATCGCCTGTGTAAACTGCAGACCTCGATAATCAAGATAAACGTATCGATTACCTGCCGAGATCAATGAACCGTCGTATACAAATGTGACATATACCCTGAAGAAGTAGAATGGCAAATGTGGGCAAAAATAAGTACGTCCGAACAATTTAAATTGTATGCGCGATTCTTCGGCGAAATAATTTTGGCAGCCATTTGCAAAACTACGGAGTGAAGAAGGGTAGTGAAGAAAGTGGGTGGGTGTCCACCCCTCAGCATATAGTCGGGAATGCTACCGCATTGACGGCCAGAATTTATCATTTTCAAGGACGAAAGGATGGGATGTAGAGAAGGGGTTGGATTTATTGAGCGTTACGTATTCCTTATATAATATCATCTTGAGAGTCTTAAACAGCCACAAATTTAACTCAAAATGTATAATTATTATACCAAGTGATATAATGTAAAATGCTAAATATTATATATTAAATCGGCTGTCGGATAAGTTCTGACCTATTTTTGATCTATCGATGCTAATATACGTGAATGGAGTATGTCTCAACAAGGAGAAAATATGAACATCTACAAATCACATGTTCTACACATCGTGTCACGAAAAGTGAAACATCAAGCGGCAATTGATCGGATAGAGAGGGGGAGAATAGTTTGTGACAGACACTACGTGCATGCAGCACGTCGCCGTAGCATAAAGCATTCACTAGATTTTAAAAAATTCATTTATATGATACCAATTTCCGTTGACAATTAGGAAAAAATGGTTGCGTTTGACCCCTCGCCGTCTCCTGGGGTCCGCAATCTTCGTCGCGGTTGCCTCACGAAGTCCACCACGAGAGGCGTTTCAAGTCACGGGGCAGTCCGGGGGCCGGACGCGCCCATGCGCCTCAGTAGCGATGGGGCTCTGCAGCCCCGAGACGGACTCGCAGTATACGCGATGGAAATCCGTATTTTGCATCTGCAGAGGGGGGCGATTCTTTATCTTTGACCGCTCATTTGATCACACCGAAAAGGAGGAATCTATTTACTTTTATATTATTATAGTTATTCAAATAAAATAGCTCTAATTATACTTTTTTTGCATTTATAATATTGCAGAAATTTTTCAAAAGGACATTTTTTAAGGGATAACAACGAAACAAACACATTACCAAGCCTTATATTATTGTATTACATCTAGTATCTATTAGGCCTTTGAGTATTGAGCTACTTTAAAATCATCAAAATCTTAGATGCTATACATATTTGTATGTCCGCCACTTATCATCCGTACAAATCTACTTATCTGTCAGGACCGTCGCAGCGTGTATGAAACTTGTATTTAAATAAACACTGTCGATAGCATACAATATTCGATCATTTATTTACGTAAACATAAACAGTACACTTGAAATCGATTCATGATATTATTCACATATCATTATTAGTCGATAAATTTTGGTTAACGATCTATACAAGTGTACGATGTACGCAAGATACTCTCTCCGTCTCTGTTTCTCTTCAAACTCAACGCGCAAGACACTCCGTATCTGTCTATATCCGAGTTCAACGTGTAAGAATGCTGCGCAAATAGGCGAACGTACTAATATACAGGTTAAATAAGCGCATGAAAATATATTGAAACTTTAAGTAGTTACATTTCAACTAATGATATGACTCTGTTGAATGCAATATTTTTGTTTTCCATTTTTAATATACAGTATTCCCGAAGAAGACATTACCTTCTCCAGCATTCAATGATTGGCAGTGAATGGTGGTGATTCTCTGCTCCCACAATTAATATGTTAAAAAGAAGGTGTTCAGTAGAACATGTTTTGAATAATTCATAATTACTAGACAGTCATTTTGTTGCCTGTTCTATATTTTTCAGTGCCAATGAACTGGACCAGGATTCTAGCATATAAATAATTGCCAAGGTAACTCATCTGCATAAAAAATATAAATAACAGAAAGACAACTGCTTCAACAGTAAATTGTAGAATAAAATCGTTTTCAAGAGATAAATTTCATTTACGCATTCATTGGGCCATGGTTAAGTATATACCATCAATCTTCTTCATACACCCGAAGAATCGTGTCTCTCCGGAGCGAATTATGCGTTCGGCGATCACATCTAATTTTGATCCAGCTCGCTGATACTGCAAATGAGAGTAATTAAAGCCTCACGTGGCTTGGCTTGGCTTCAAAAAAATTAATAAAAACCAAATCACGAGTAAACATTTACAAAGCGGTTTGCTCAAAAGGCCGGAGCTGCCGATATGGGACGGAAGAAGGCTGATCCAGAAGAAATAGCGTTTCTTCTGGGGGGAGTGTGAATCCACCCACGGCTGTTGAGAGATGAGCGCGCTCGATACCAACACTAATTGCTTCTTGAACTTGACTTACCAATGAAAAAATTCAGTGTCACGCTATTTGTATAGCGCTCAGCTGTTTCATACGCAGACCTCGAGTCGAAGGTGAACTCTTTCTTTGCACGTGCTTACCTCTCTTTGGATATTTACATAATACAAGAATCTGAACAAAAACGCGCTGACCGGTTTGGCAGGAGTGGACTGAAAAGAATTGCACATTCGTTTTTCAAAAATTGTATAAAGGGCACAACTTGTTTTGAATTTAGCGTCCTAACCGTTATAGACTAAGGATTCTTCCATTTAAATATGCGTGAGACTACTTCACGCGGTAGAAGTGAAATTTCTTAACTTATAGGAAAAGTTGATTTTGTGCATTGTTTTTTTCCTATCTGTAAATTTGAAATTTTTAGCTAAAAGATTAACTTGTGTTTGTGTAATATATAATAAAATAGGTTTGCTACTGGTTTAGAGGTTACTTTGTGTTACGTATGGATACACACATTAGAGGTGGTGCGGCGCATGTGCGTAGCGTCTCTATGATGTATGCAACTTTTGCTTTTTTTCCGACTAACTGCTGATTGGTTGGAACACCTTTCGTGATATTCAAGTCAATTTGGTCTACCTCGCCTATAGAAGCTTCACTTTAAATATCAGAAAAAAATTAGCATCTGATAGTTTAAAATAAATATTTTAAAGTAAATTGTTTCCTTTTTTCACAATTATTTTATCCATCGTATTATCCTTACAATTTATAAAAATAATGCCAAAAAATAATGTTTTTGTATTGCGTTTGAAACATAAATCCGCCATTTGTCATAGAGATAGCAGATCAAATGACAAAGAAATATTGCGTTGAGAACTTTGAAGATGGACACTTCAGACGTTTTTCAGTATTTTAGATTCAGCTGACATAAATGCCTGGATATTATATAAGTAGAACCCAAAATATGTTAAAAATTTAAAAAAAAATATGAGCATTCAAATCTTTTATTTAAAAAACGAAAATCTTTATGGGTATATCTTATATGAAGAAATAACAGTGTTTGTGCTGTAAGTATGTACGTAATGCACTAAAAAAAAACATTTGTAAGAAATGTGACAAATTATGTATAACTCTTATTAACAATACCAAAAATATACTACATAACATGGAATGCTTTTTGTAAAAAGTAATACATCGGTAAATATAAATATATTCCATATTTTAGTATCATTTAAAGACTTCGTTCAGATTGGTTTTGCAGCAGAAGTGGCTTCGCCTAAATGTCGGTAATTCCAGTATTAAAGATCAAGCACATTTGACAACAAAAGTTGGCCACTTCTGGTCTAATCTATGTATAAATACATACAGTACATATATGCTTTTCAAATTGTTATATTAACCTTTCTCTACCGGTGATGTATTTACTACACCTCGACTCTAATAATGGGAATATCGATATGAAATATAATAGATACGGGGTTCAGATTTTTTGTATTTCTCCGCAATATAATCACGAATCACATCAAAGTATTGTAGTATATAAGTATTCATCTGCAGCGACGGAAATAAATAATTTGTCGGGAAATCGGGAATTTTGCAAGTTTTAGTCCGTGTCTCAGTTATTACAATTTATCTAAAAATATTCAAAATTTTCTATTTAATTAACAAAAAATGTTGATAAAAATACACTTTTCTTCGTCGCAGACTATCTCTCGTGCACCGACATACGCGGCTCCCCCCACTACCATTACCATACTTTATCAAACTTTAAAAAATATTTTATATTCATTGTCGACATATCAATATATAGATAGTTTCTTTGACAAAAATCGGATGATCGAACAGCGGAAAATAGAAGTTCCCATCTTGATCATCTATTTATCGTTTTTCTGATCGCATATCCGAGGATTGTAAATTGTAATGAGAACAATATGTCTATCACAATCATTTTTTTTGAAGGATCCAATGGGAGGTTGTGGGGCGGGGAAATTTTATTTGCCACCTGCTTTTATCAAACGCTATTCAAATCATTGTCCAGTCTCCTTCCAAATTCTCGTTTAGTGGTTTTCGGTATGCCGATTAATATCCGCCCATATTTTGCGGTTTGGGTTTCTGATCAGTGGCAGATTTAGCACTTGAGAGGTCCTTGACGAAATTTAAGCTTGGATCCCTTGTACCAATTCGGTTTTTCGACCTAGGACAAATTCTGACATTCAACTCCGTTTCGAGCCTCGATATGCGCGGTTTCCTATAACGATTTTAGTATTACGCGGCATGTAGACTGTAGACGGGATGAATTTCTTGAATTACGCAGTGTATCAAAAACTTCTTTACATCCCCTAAAATTTATGAGGTCCCCTGAATTTATGAGGTTTTCTTCCTCACAAATGGCCAGCATCAGGACAGCAGAGATAAAATGTTCATTCTAAAACACCCACTCTCCCCATGCGCACGCATGGTGCCGCCCATATATACCCTCCTCCACGTCCGCCATAGTTAAGTATATAAATAAACTATGGGTATATCATAAAGCAGGACATTTGCAACATCAAAATGATGGCTCAACATTTGGATATTAAATAAATATTGTGATTTTTAAAACTCGAATTCAAAAAAAAAATTCTCAATAAACACACAAAGTGTCTAGTAATCAAGACAAAAACAATCTTTTTGAAAAAATAAATTATGCTACGACACAGAGTTTTGACCGGAACAGGTCGGTGCACCCTCCTATCAACTCGCTGCTCCAAATAATCAGCAGACTTCCCTTTCACTCAAAAATGATTACCATGCATGCAAGGATTTTAGTCCTGGGAAGATATTGTTAGCATAAGAATAAGACTCACCCAAAAATATAAAGCTACGTCATTTGATTAAATTATGATGATTGAATTAAAGGTCATAAACGAAATGTATATATTGAATATCTGCGGTCCACGGACAATGTTATTTGCAGACATGATGACCCACAATGCGCTATCATAAGTCGACATTTACAACAATAACACTTCGAAATGCCATATTATAAATATAACTATGTTCATGTAACGTGACTATGATGCTTAAAAATAGTCCTTTTATGTAATATAAAATTAATTTTATTTTTATCGACGTGGCATTCAAATTAATCGCAATAAATGGAACATTTCGTCCATAAAGAGCTCCCCTTCTCGATTCAACCCCGTTACTTATTTATTTATAAGTTGTATTTTTAGAATTTCACCCTTGGGGGACGACCATCACTTCCTTGAGTTGATATGTAAAGAAATCACAATACGAAACATCTAAAAATCTTGTACTGATTTTTGACAATCTTATTTTCATGCTTCAAATACGTTCGACTCGTGTTATGTACTGTAATTACACGTTTTAGTTTGCAAAAAAGACTATTTTGCATAAAGACAATGGTTCGTTTTGTACATATTTTTTTCCTAGAAATTTAGAGCGCTCTTCTGTGTGCAGAAATATCTTTTATGGAATGATTATATATCGGTGTTATTCATTGTAAATCCATAGAAGGGATCCTTGAATTTGTGTAGGATAAGAATAAAAGATCAACATAATCTATCTGACTCATTTCCTGTTCGAAATGCGATTTGTTGTCTTGATAAATCGTTTCGAAATGGTATTAGATAATCAAATTTGCCATTGTACGCCATTTGTAATTGATATAATGGCCATTGAGGTGAGGCAGATAATGATCGAAAACGGAAATGCAGAATGCATTCAACTGCATTATGCATTCAATATTTCTGCATCTTATCCTTCTTGGACAATGGCGTGAACGTGTATCACAAATTCATTCCATTGTGGCCCTCAATTTGTGTTGAATTTGATGGTTTTATTGTGTAATAAGGGTCATCATGGAGTTTCTCATGCGCGAAGCCATAAGGTCATTCCATATCATCAGAATTACACAAAAAAAATAAAAACATCAGACAGAATGGTATACTTGTAGTTTAAATCAGATACGTGACCAATTACATGTTTGTACAATTTTTTTTGACAGTGAAAGATTCCAAAGTAGATTATTCGCCTTAAAAGATAGGACAAAAAAATGACTCCCACAAAAAAAGATTAACACATTTTTCAAGATAAATTTCAACAACCCAATACTTCAAGAGTGATTAAGCACAAAGTAGTATTCGGAAATATAAATAAGAGTTGGGGTATGCCAGTAGCCGACAGAAAGCTGAACGCATAAGAATTGGACACATTTTTAAAAACACGTAAACGTTATAAAACATGCCAAATTTATCGACAATATTCTAATAAACGAGATCATGAAGAAGACCCAAGTGTTTGGTTGGGCCCAAAAGTTTCATGAAGGTCTGAGAGACATGAAACAGCCTGCTGGAAAAGTGATAGCTACGGTATTTTGGGACAGATTCAAGCAAGTTTGCTCATCAAATTCTGCTGGGGTAGCTCAGCTAATATGAGTTGGGTGCGCAGTTTACCCTGTGCTGCGTACCCGTAACCCAAATGACCATGGGGAAGGGGTAGCCCCTGCAGTCCATCATCTTTTTTTGCGGAGGGGGAAAATCTTGAGAAGACATCACAATTCTGGTGATAGTGTGGTATTCTTACCCACTAAAATCCCCCTCTTCTTCAGCTGCCACTTGGCTACTAGTTTAAGTATTGCACTAGAGTGGCAGTCATACATGCTCCCTGGGCTCATTGGTTACGGTGGCCCTTTGCGTCTTTCTCGCTCAGCCTTCTCCTTTTTCTGCATAACGCACGTTGTGTATTTGCTTCATACGTTACATGCCCTAGCATCCTTGAGCATTCGAGTCGAGAGCGTATTTACTGTCAATTCATCACGTAGCACACCTCTTTCAGTGTTCCATGCTGGGCAGTCGAATATCGTGTGCGCGGCACCGTCATTGGTTGCTCCACAATGATAGCCTCCTTGGCTATTTTGTGAAGATACGCCCCAAAGCAGACTTGGGCCAGGTGATAATACAGCTGGCCGTGTTCTTCTGTTCTCATCTTCCAGGTCTGGGATTAGTTGGTATATCCACCAACATTTTGTGGGACTGTTCCATCAGGACTGCCACACAGTCATGGTACTTTCTCTGGCAGCCTTCTTTTTTGGACAGCCTGTCTTTCTTAGGCGAGCAGGTCAATTGCTGTTGTAATTGTCAAATACTGCAGCCTTCTTCTGAGCGACCTCGCGTATTAAGTCCTTTGTATTTTAGCATAACCTCTTCCTTCCTCCTTCATCGCACTTTCGCGTGCACGTGGTCTGAAACCGGTCTTTCTGCAGGAATTTCGCTTCCTTTCGGCAAGGGGTGGGCGCCTGTGCGTAGTATTTCTCAAGATCAAATAGCGGCGAAATTCACAGACTTCCAGGCATGGACTCTGTCTTAAAGAGTCCAGTTATACCATTAGGTCGCTGTTTGTCCGATCTCAAATTGAATAATGGAAGCGGCTATATTTGGTTGGGCAAGGGGATCTGAATTTAGTAGATTTTTAAGGGCAACATTTATCTCCTCTTTCGATGCTGCCAAGACGTTATCATAAAATGATCCACGATGAGGCAGAAAAGTGACAATCTGAAATCTTCTTCTTTAAAGCCAATTGCGAAGTTTAAAACTAGATATGCCTTCCGATTTAGGAATGGGTTAATTCGCGATGTTGCCAGTTAAGAGCAGGCCAGCCCCTTTTAGGACCAATGCATTGAATGTATGTTTTATAACACGGACTTAACAAGCCTAAATTGAAGCGACAGAATCTAAATCATTTAAAATGATTGAATTTATTAGCCATTACGATCACTACTGACAATGATTAAAATGTGCACGGACTTACTACTCTTCTTAAGGATACATCGTTTCAATTGTGATTCACCGGGGTGATTCGTCTACTAAAATGCTCTTAATCATAATGACGTATACAAACATAGGTTCTGTGATATCCCTATTGTTGTTTTATTGTAGTAGTTTTAGATATCCCTTTTATACACATTAACTAAGTAGTATAAACTAGATTTGTCTAGTTCACTATTCTAAATTTATCTGCAGACGCTATTGTTTTTTTTTTTGATGCATATTAAACGTTGTGATCTTCAAATCGTCCCAAATGAAAGTGCAAGGAATTGCATTTACAAGTACAAATATATTATTGCATTTCAGGTCGAGCCCCTGCCGACAGTGACTCTGACATTCGTGCGTGCTTTAAATAGCTGCGAGCTGCCAAGCAACTGTTACTACAAGTGTAGACTTTTTACATACAAATAAATGAATTACATTTATGAAACTTAAATAGTTTTCGTTGGCAAAAAAGGGGGACCTCTTCAAAAAAATTTTTTTAAGCATTTACGTTTTTATAAAAGAAGAGTAATGATAGTTTTGTGACGTGCTGTTGCATAGTGTTTGTGATTACGTTTTATAATATATTTTTTTCTAGTGGTCGATGTGCATTCTTTCGTTTTTTATTGTTGAAACCCACTGAAGCATTTCAAATTTTGAACAATTCAAACAAGCTGCGAGCTTCCAATCCTTCAATTTACAGGACCGCTTTTAAAAATAGATCTGTCGACTAGCAGACTGTGAGAGAATGTGAACTGAATTACGAATGAGCGTCACTTGCGTGCAATCGTTTTATTGGGAATTTGCTCTTGAAAATAAACACTTTGACAATATAAGTATGTATAGTTATTGCGATTACCGTGCCAATTGGAAAAGTCCGAACGAATTAATTAAATTCTCTTTTATTGCAGCGTCGGAATAACAACTATGTTTAAATTATACAATAATCACAGGCAATGCGTCGAATGTAATATTTTATGTACACAAAAAATACATGTTTAATTTAAATTACACAATTGATGCGAGCCGACGACGAAATAAAAAGACGTTTGACGTTTGCGGCGGATTCTTAAAAATCGGACATGGACGGTAAAAGTTTGCTTTGGGTATGTAAAGACGTTATGGCAGTGGCCAAACTGATACGTCAAATTGTTTTGATTTCATATACCGAATAAATTCACGGCACTCTAGTAAATTATGATTGAAATTACATCTTCAAATTGTTTTCGTACAATACACGTTAAGTTAAGCCCTTGAAAGGGACTCACAATAAATATTTGAGTAATTTATATATGACAATGACACTCGTAACAATCTTAACCTAAATCCATATTTGAAATCAATTTGAAACACAAATGCCAAGTGGTTCCATGTCAAAACAATACGTCTAACTTAATTTATCTTACGTATTCAATGTAAATTAATATTCATATACACTACAACACAGTGGAATATTTATTTCTAAAAATTTACACAGAACAAGACTAATCTCAATCGAATAAACGTCAAATATATGCTGACTTTATAGCGCCAACTTCATGTCAATCGATAGATCAAATGTCGCTTAAATTAAAAAACAAACGAAAACATTAATTGAATAACAAGCAGATATTGAATTTTAAATAAGAATTAAATTACAAAAACTCACCTGCGAACTCACTGTAACGCTGCAATACAACCGCGTTTATTTTTATAAATACACGAACTAAAATGGTCTTAACAAAATTTGATTCAACCATGTACGATGAGCGTCAATATTTTACCCTTTTAATTTCTAACCATTGATATAAGATTTAAACATAAATTAAATCTATTTAGCTTTATTTTTAAGTGCAATTTATGTTGTAATATTTTACTGTGACGCCATTGTGTCATAAAATAACAATAAACGCATTAATCTAAAAATAAATAATCTTGCAATTAAAATTTGTCGATATCATATAGAAAATAATTTTGAATTAAATTTTACGCAAAATATGAATCATTTAATGGTATCACGATAGCACTATCATTATTTGTTCTGAGTAAATATGTTTAACAGCGTATTGATTTTAAGTCTAATAAAGTGGTTTTACTGAGAAAATATCGATTCTTTAATTCTTTTATTGCGTTTGTATTAAGAAAATTATTTTTAATTGATTTATAAGGCTGTGAATTTATAGGGTGATGTTTTTATAGCATTATCTAAGTCTAATTTTTAAAGGGGTCACTCAGATATTTTTCGTTTTATAATTGATGGATATCGTCAATGTGTTTAGTATTGTCGTTCGTACAAAAAGGCTTCAGAAAAAGCCATCAGACGCTGAGACAGGAAGCCTTTTCATCGCCACTCGATATACATAACAGATTATGGTGCGCATAGTACGTTGTATAATTGCTAATGACACTAAATATCTGTTTCTGTTAAAATTGTCTTTATTCTTCATTTGTCTTCGCCATGATCTTTGGTGCGTAACTGCTTTGAAGCACTTTCTGGTAGCAGTCCAGACTACCGTGCGTCATAGTAGCCAATATGGTTCATCTTCCACATTCCTACAGAATGTAAGATACTCTTCAGATGGAGCAGTGAATATAACAAGCATGGAACATTTTGTTCAGACTTAATGTCGGCTATAAGACAATGGTGTGATGGCGTACGTCACAAATGCGATATTTAAAACGACCATCAGTGCATACTAAGTCTTAAAACAAACAGTTATGGTTCATTATGCGAGATTTGAATGGCACTCCAAGATGGGTCATTAAGAAGTCTCTTGCGATAATTAAGATGGCAAAATTTTTGCTCGAGATGTGTATTTATAGAATTGATGAAATACTAATATTGGAATAGCGATAGAGATAATTATAATGCTTGTTGATGATGCACATTGAAGAATTTCGCATGCATCATCATGAGGTGATTCTATTTCATATTTTATAATGATTGTAAGCGTAAAATTTCTTAACTCTTTCCAATCTTCTGTTTCAACTGTTTGAGACAACGATTTTTTCGATGTTATACCGATGGCTTTTATATTGAATGTGAATTGGTATATTTATATTTGGCATTGATTTTTTTTTTTTTTTGGTAACACATAAAATAAAATACACTTGGGTCTGTTTTTATGCGAATTTGAAGTTAAACGATTTTCAAAAATAATGGAACTTATCTCTCATCTATAGAGAATAAAGCTTTTTTATACAAATGTACATTAAAAAATCTAAAATTAGCACTAGTGCAAGTTACCACCGTTATAATGTAAGTTTATATAGGGCGATGGGTGAACGGAATTGTTTTTAAATCTGAAATTTCTTCTCAAAATCTTAAGAATTGCATTTGTACGTTATCGTTCTGGAGACATGTTCAAGTATGGCGTCCGATCGCGAGGCGCTTATTCGTCATGTCAGCGGTCCGAAAAGCGAACCGGTTGGACACACAGACTTTGTGGCCACTCCGTCCACTTTCAGGACTTTTTGCGGCATTTTCGGGGATACATGCGTACCCGGGACAAGTTGAGAATAAGCGTATCCTTATGGATATGGATATTAAATTCAGGTTTTGCACCTTGCTGTGCACTTTTGTTGATCGGGTTGGCATGTTCCCGAATAGTGGGACCAATAAACTACTCTGGTCAGTGGAGGGTCCCCATCTTCTTTGTTTCAGATGTGAAGTGATGAACCTTTGTTTTCATCTTGTAGTGACGCAAAAACTCAGCCTTATTACTGTGAAACATCGCCAAAAACTCGATTGAAACATCATCACGATGCTGTTTTTGTTCCATTATAAGCAAACGCAGCACACATCTTGCGCACAGCTTTCTGATGTCCAAATTTCCAATCAATATGCAATTTACAGCATTTTTTGAAAGGCCTACTATGTCTGTTAGCTTGCGCACTTACAGTTGACGGTCCTCTTTTCTGGGGTCTATACAATACTGCAATATAAAACTGTTTGAGACGACTATGTTAATTTTACTGGAAAGTACTTTCTGGAGTATATGAAGTCCGGTAATTTCTTTCCTCATTACCAATCCATTCACGTAAGAATCATCATACGCTGATAGAATTTAAATGGAGAAAATATTGTAATGGGATTTAAAGGAAATTGATATTGATGTCCTCTATGATTGATGTTTAGTTAATGTTGCATATCAACAATTAAAACAATATTTATATCATATGTTACTGTCAATGCCAATCAATTGCCAATAATATTTAGATTACCTTAATCGCTAAATATTAATTTTGTATATTCAGTAAGATATCATAAATTTGAACGGGACCAAAACGACCCACATTCAGCTGGCTTGGGTTAACAATGATGAAAATATTCGAATCCGTTATACGTATTTGGAGTCAAAACCAAATCATGCGTATGCGTGTCCGAAAATTCGATTCAATTAGGCATAATTCCGGTTAATATCCACATTTCACGATTATATTCAAGGAAGCTTAGCTATTGTGAACAATTTGCGGCAATCACGTTATTAAATATCAATTTGAGACGTCAGAACTTTGACAATTATAAACGATCGTAGAAGATTACCGAGAACCGTGCTTTTGACGCATTGAAAGGCATTAGCTATTTCGGACGAGGCTATCGATTCTTGGGCAAACCTAAAAAAAAGAAGGAAAAATCGCTCCCATGACATTACTTATTTAGAGTACCTCATTTCTCCATGAAAGTCATGTTAACCTTTAGATTAAAAGGGTAAAAACGAGAGCGTTCTGTGATATAGTGACATTATTTTTCAAATGGCTAGGAACATTTATGTCAGGGCTTATAAAAGACAAACAATATGATGATATTATATATTGCCTGTTATTTGTTTTAATGTGCTATGAGCAAATAACTTCTTGTAAACTAGACTATATGCCATAAATAGAATATGTGAGAAACTGTTATGCCACAAATGATAAAAGGGTTTTTAAAAAGCGCTTAATCTTGTTATTGAAATCAATAATTCAGCAAAGGCACTGAATAAGAATATGAAGAAGAATTAAACGAAGAAAATTTAATGGAAATGTCATCAGAGATAACATAAAATTCAAAAGAAAATAGTTCAGATGGAAATGATTAAGCATTTTACCCCAAAAAAAAACTTTAAAGAAGATTTCAATGTTTGAAATGAGGATCTTTCTGCTGAAAGAAGCAAAAAATTAAGGAAGAAATTGACAAATGCTTAGCTCTATGCTACGATTTTATGAATCTCTTAAACCTTTCAAACCGGAGAACATACACGCTATGCTCTTATGTTAATCCACTTCTCTGTCAGCTCCACCGCAGTGTGTAACAAGCTTGATAATGAACCAGCTCAATAAATGAACCTTAACCGTATCTGATTTCTGTTGTTCAACTATTTTTATCTATTAATGTGTTGCGAAAATAAAAAGACAGGGTTACCGTTGCAAGCCTGTCAGATTACTTCTGAAGGAGTAGATTTTGCAAAGGAGTGGCTAATGACGACACTCCAGAACAGTCAAGTGGGAATAACAAAATTGATCAACGATAAGAATGATGCGAGTATCTCAATTATCAAAATAAACGCCTGCTCTCAAGACAACACGAACGAAAGTCATCTTATGTTTATTGAAAGAGCTTAACCTTTTAAATGCCAACGACTCACCGGCGAGTCGCATTCGTACGCGCTCATTACGCTCTGGCACTTCAAAAAATTCTTTAGAATACGATTTTTTGTTGAATAGTATCAACCCTTTGAGTAGTGAGCAGATTTAAATCATCATAAACTTAGATGCTATATTTGCATGTCAGCCTCTTATCATCCGTATAAACCACTTATCTATCAGGACCGTCGCAGCGTGTATGAAGCTTGTATATAAATAAATAAACACTGTCGGTGGAACACAAAATTCGATAATTTCTTTGCGTAAACATAAACAAAACACTTGAAATCGATTCACTATATCATTCACATATCATTATTAGTCGATAAATTTGGGTTAACGATCTATACAATCTGTTTCTCTCTAAACTCAACGTGCACGACACTCTCTGTCTTTCTGAATAATTGGAATTCGGACACAACTCTGTGTCTTCCTCTTTACCTCTTTAAGGAGTTAATATGCGATGCTATTGATCTTTATTATTCCTCAGATATGAACTTAAATATTAAATTTTAATTTATTTTGGAAACTAATCAAGTTCTTATGTCCTTTATGCTTCCATGGGAATGCTCTAAAATTAAATTGCTTTGAATTTAAATTTATTTTTAAAAATATTAAGGATTAATACCGCTCATCTTTAGATGTAATTTTCTGTTGAGGAAACATAGATATTGCGAGTAGGAGTTATTTTTAATATATCAAGACCAAAAGTCAGTACAGTGGGCATATTTCTGGACTTTTATTATTTTTGCTTTGGGTTCAAATATAGATCGCGGAAAATATTTTCAACATTCCAACAAATTTAGAAGATGTTGATATGATCGGAAAAATTAAAAACTGAGACGATTGATCATATCAGGCAGGGTGCCTAACAGTGGCTGATTTGTATGAATAATCATTTTAAAAATATGATATTTTGCCTCTTATTTATAGATAGTTCATTAGATAAATTCACTTTATTAGATAAATTAATTACTCAATAAATCTGCTAAAATATAAAACAGAAAAGAGAAGTTCTTGTGAAAGCCAAGTAGAAAATAGCAGAGCTTTGTCTCCACGTTTTCTTGGGAATCGTGAAAGTCCAATTAAAAATAGATACACATAAATGCATCGTCTCGATGTTCTTCTCCTCGGCAACACTGCTCGAAGAAGAACAGAAATAGTCGAAAGTTAACCAGCTGCATTTGGAAAGCTAAAATAACTGAACGTTAGTATAGTTCTCAGACTTATAGTTATTTTTTGGGGTAAATCGGGTTTGTGTGTACCAATGCTATTTGAATGCATCTTCAGATGACGATGATGTGTAAATGATGCGTTGGAAGTTCGTCAACTGATTAATCGATTCGTTCGCTGATGATGCAAGGAGTTTTGTTGCATTTCAAACTATGTGTCACAGAATAAATAACTATCGTCGATAAACAAGTGTGTCAACACCAGAAAGCAAATAGGAAAATTTGTTCAACAGTATGTTTGATTGGTACATTACAATATTTTAGTGAGAATCTAAATATTAAGCAACAGTACATGGTTACAATTTGACAGCAAATGTATGAATTTCCTATAAATAATTATAAACTGTAGTGTATCTAAATTCTATAAAAGCATCGATTGTTCTGATGAATTCTGAAGGTTACATTATTACTTGTGTTATTATGTTTATATCTGTGAGCGTGGCCGAAGCCATGAGATTTAATTGGGAGGTCATGGACATGCACAGCGAAGCATAGATCGTCCAGTCCAAGTGGCAATAAATCCACTGAGATTATCAGATCGACCAAAACGCTGAACATCTATTCCTGGACAATTGCAGGATGGAGGCTAAAGACAGACGTAAATGAGGGAATGCATTGGCGACGGTCTGGACTCTTTTATAGAGCAATCTGAGCTACACACGTACACATCTCAGGAATTGTATGACGATTATCACGTTATCATTTCATTTTTTAATGAAATGTTCAATCTACGTGATAAATGACACATATTATGTATAAAATAAATTGCATTGATTAACATGAATGCTGTTGTTAATGTCTAAGATACTTTAAGAACGACTATTGTTCTGGCCGATTAAAAATATTGCAATGGTAGTCTTGCTAAAGATAAACTAATACTATGGTTACTCGATAGAATTTCTTCAGATAACATAATAAAGATTCGCTTAGGTCTGATATAATTTGAATCAGAAAAAATGCAAGAGGAATAAGAAAAGGACACCATAAATCATCCTGAGTCATCTTAATGTTAATTGACCAAAGCGACGGACCAAATAAGGATTGCAGTTCCTTGCTGGTACTGCAAATGGTGGGATGCCTGTCTGCATACTAATAAATCCTCAAAGATCTTTGAACACATTTGTCAAATATTTTCAATAGATCTAATATTTTAGTCATCGATCCATTGCGTATTTTTTAGAAGGGTATGTGTTGAAATGATTGAATAATCGATGATTATTGCATCTTATAGAAATGCAAATCTTGCATAAAATTTTAATTGATTGTATCTAATCATCATTAATCTCAATAAATCCATTATTACTTAATTGGCAAGCTGAACCAAACGTATTTTCATTGCCAATTTCAGTTGGTAATAGAAATGTACAATGTGAAGAACTTTTATGAAGCGTTGAAAAATTAAACAATAATTTTCATATTACCAATTTGCTTTGGATAGTTTAGGATAAATACAATGTTAATCGTATTTTAATAAATATCTAATAAATTACGTTTTTATCAAATGCATCGTTATCAAAGCACGTTCTTTGAACAATAAGTTTTTCAATGTCAAAACTGCATTTTGTAGAGGAAGGAAACTCTCCATTGCGGTAAAATAATTTCACAATTATCAACTCATCAAATCGATTGATGTGTTCAAATTGATAAGATATCCAAGAGTTGAATGACAAATAATAGATTAAGACGTTATCGTTCGTACTAAAAATAAGACAAAATCCTTATCGTCACCCAAAGTAAATATAAAATTGTAAATCGTGTAAAGCACTTTTAATTTCAAAAAAAAAAGACGATTACTTTGACACAACAATCCTATCATTAAAATCGACATTTTGTCAAAAATAAAAATTGACAAACATTTTTGGCAAATTCTTGAGGCGTTGCTCATCGGTTTGGTTGATTAGAGCAATGTGAGCAATTGACCTCCAACCATTCTCGGACAGATCATTCTCTACTCTATCAAATCATATTGAAATTGCGCCAATATGGACGAGGTCCTTAGGGATCGAAATAAGCATTGTTTATCACCTTGATCCAACAATTAATATCCAGATTGGAGATTTCCGCGATATGAGAGCCAAAACGCGCAAAAAAATGTAATAAATTGCGAACGTTTGTTAAAATGAGCTTTTGACGAGCTAATTTTTGGCAAGGTTTCATTTCGCTTAATTGAATATTGTAGCTTAAAAATCCAATCGATGATTGAACAATCTAAGATAAGCACAGCTTGCGGTCATAGATATTGAAAATCACTTATGGTGGATTAAAAGTCAAAGCGATCGATCAGTATTAATTGAAAAAGTTTATGATTAATACGTCGATAATATAATTTTCTTGGATAGATAGATGGACAGTCTGTCCACGTTATCAGTGCATTGGATTATCTTCCATTTACAGCTTTTATTGAATTACACGCTGTCGGCTTGTTCGCTGTAAGAAGTGTGCGAAATTGTCAATATTTTACATTGATTTAAAAATGTCAAATCATATGTAGTTCAGTCTGAATTTACTAATCTTTCCAAAGGATCAGACCCGCAGTAATCCGGCCCCGGTCTAATCCGACGTCCCTTATAGTTCGACATTTCAATACAAGTGCACTCGAATTATGCGACTTTTTTTTGGTGCGATTTCGAAGTTATGCGGTTTTTTTAAAAGCAATTTTTAATTTCGTAAAGAGTAAGTATCGAGGTATTTTGGATAAAATAGAAAATAAATCATCAACACTAACGGAAATTTGGAAAAAAATTATAAATTGTGACAGTGAAAATCATATTGCATCTGCTATCTCTGAATTACGACCACGTCCTTTATTCTGGTTTAGATTTTTGAAAAAAATAATTTCGTCTTTTTGCATTTTTCCAATGTTTTGACGTTTAAAAATATATTCTCCAAATGAATTTCCAAAATTCCAACTACTTACGGATTTATAGCTTTTTTAGTGACGCGGCAACTTGGCTGGTCCTACCATAATGAAATCTTACTTTTTAACTACTTCAACTACTTTTTTCAACACGATTGACATCATATCTCAAGTTTTAATTAATCAACTTTTATATTTTTAACTATTAAAAATAAAATTAAAACGGTGATAAAATAAGGTCAAAAATGACTTGACTGAATTTACTTATTGTTTTCCTGTTTTTTTTTATTAACTTTTTTTATGCGATTTTGGATATATTTTATATAGCTGTTTCAAAGTTATGCGGTTTTCAAATTCCATGGAACGCATCTTTACTTTCTTTATGTAAGTCAAAGCTTTTTTTGTGCGATTTTCCGCGGAACGTATCTACCGCACAAAAAAAGTTTAAATGTATAGTACATATGTACGGTAAAGCTTCATTAATCTAAAAAATGCAAAAGTGTACATCAACATCTAGAAGTGGAGGAAACTTTGCATATGTGTTTTCTTCAGGAAAGAAACAGGTATATACCTATTTCTGGGCTTAAATTGGCCAAGGATATAATAAAAAAGAAGACTTTATAGCTAGAAAGGGATAGTTAAAACGCTTCAAAAATGGTCATGGAATACGTTTGATGTCGGAAATAGGTTTATATTGTTATAACTGCTATGGTCATTGTGTTGATGACGATAATTCTATAATATGAAACCTTGTATTATCCATATATATCTCATCGTTTTCATAATTTTTCGGACTACAAGTACTCCATTCCAAAAAGTTCCGAATTATAAGGGGTCGGGGCAATACACTGTAATCCGACAAATTAGACAATTCGACGGATTACCGTGGATCTGCAAAAGTAGATAAAATGGTTATTATATATTTTTAAAGCCCAGTTGAATAAATTATTAAGATGCACTGAAGGATTGGATAAAATGAAACCCAATACGACGCTCATAGCAGTCAATGAGGTAGAATTGAAATATCCATTACATCGTGTTGAAGTGGTAAGTACAAGGAAAAGGTCATAATAATGGTAATTGACAAAGCATGAACATAACAATTGGCCACAAACTGGTATGGTATTGACACGGTGCACGAATTTATTTACAAATCCAATCTAGAAGAGCTGCAAAATCTCAAAGAATGACCTGCTGCACAAGAAAAAGATGCGGTGTTTGTGCTGAATGCTGAGAATGAACGCGAAAACCAATCAATCTTCATCTTCAGAATTAATAAAATTTCTACTGTCTATCCGAGAAGAATAACAGGATAAAGTGGTGTACTCGAGGAGAAAATAACTGGTTGAATTAATTCTTGTTGGAAGCATGTTAACACATTAATTACGGGGGAACTTCGCGCGCGCCTGCCTCCTGATGTGGATACTCTTTCAATGTCGCGTCAAAATTATAAATATTTAAAAAATCAGAAAGTGCATTTTTTTCAGTTAAGTTTTCATTGGTCTATGCAGTAAGTAGAATTAAAATAGAAAAAAATCCAAAAATTAAGCATAGTTTTTAGTCACTATATGTATTGAAAATGTGCTCAATTTTATAAAAATAGTTTCAATGAATAAGGCTAATAATGTGAAAAACATCGCGTAATAACAGTTTAGTCGACATTATCCAATAGGGCCGTAACAAAGGGGTGGCAAAGCAGGCGCCCGCCACGGGCGCAACTGGGCTTGGGGTGCAAAACGTAGAATACAGACCCACTCGAGAGTTGCACATGGTTTTTATTTTACTTGATCATTCTACTTTACAAAAATCAACACTGATTGACTTAGTGCGTTTTTATAATATATACTAAGTTGTCTAATTACTCTTTTCTTACTGACCTAGCCGGCATAAGCCCGCAATAAAATAAAGACAACAATATTGTAAAATTTAAGCAACTCACAACACACAAACAAGTTCAGGTATGGTGTTCGATTGTGAGGCACTTATTTGTCACATTAGCGGTCCGAAAAGCGGACCAATTGGACATATAAACCTTGTGGCCACTCCGTCCTCTTTTACGGTGTTTTCTATGTTTTGTACGATCACGAAAGCAACGTACGGTGTTTCAGACAGCTTGGTTCATAAAAATATGCTTCCCGCATATAACCATCAGCCGACATAGAACATATTAATATTCTTTCCATAGTTAATGTGTTAACATCAAAAAGCTCTATACATGATATGAGAACAACTGCTGTATTTATCCAGATTACTCTCTTGTTTACTTCAATAAGTATGATAATCAAGGGAAGCCTATTAAATCCTGGGAAATTGAAATGATAAGGCTTATATTAGTTTCAGGATCAGAAAAGACAAGCGATTTGGAAGATTGCCTATATAGATTGAGATCAAATGTTAAACCTTAACGAATCGATGCATTTTTTTTACCTGTACTTGATCGATTAATGAATAACGAAATAAATGGCCTTATTATGAAATTCAATGACGTTTGACTATTTTTGGAAATGTAATTCAGCTGTAAAGGCCGATAAGAATGAAATAATATATTTGTATGTAAATATTAGGACAATTGCACCGTTTAAAGTATAATTGTTACTATGCAATGCAATGATAATAGGATTAGAATGCATTTGATTGCTTTTCAACAATATAACTTTAATATCAAATTAATAATAGATAAATTGAAATGTATCTAATTAAGAATACAGTTAATTAAGATTATTGTCTATCTGATTTGAAGGCATTGAAGGCGTTTATATTTGAGGATTGCATATAATTCATCAATAGCTTATGAAAGGTTCTCGATGACCTTGATTTATCTGCCGACGATCTGGCAAACATGTGATTACTTACGTAAGACTTTCTTGGCAAGTGCATGACCGAAGACGTCAGCAAGAAGACCAGACCTCCCCTCGGCAACAACTGTCATGATAACAATATATATTATCACCAATTGATGCCTAGGTGACATTGATGAACATGAAAATTTTGATTTTCTCAATGATTTTCAAATGCTCTCAATGATTCATTGCCTAAAATTAGTTTCGCAATTTTTGAAGTTAATGATAAAAATGGGCAAACAATCGGCAGACTTATTGTCAGCATCGATGGATAAATAAGAAGACTTATTTCAAACGACAGTAATACGATCGCTTTGATTTTAGGCTCAATGTCTAGGGTTGCCTGAAATCAGTTTTAATCGATATTTCATCAATTATTCACCAGCAAGAAGCCAATAATGGACGAATTCAACACACTGAGGATCTCTGCTATCAACGCGTTGGGACATACAAATAAAACAAGCATATAAATAGATCATCATAGTCGTGGCCACGGCCAGCGTGAAATTATTGACATAAGATTGGCGCGCATCAACGCTTAAAGAAATTGTTTTCGCTTGTCCGATCTTGATAAATGGCACTAGTAAAAATGTCGGTCACTTCAAATATTTTTTTCAAAAAGACGTTGGTATCTGGCCAAAATCACCGGGACTAGCGACAACAAAAGAAGGTGAGGGTCCCGAAATTGTATAACGCACGCGAAGTCGTCATCGGTGATCTAAGAGAGCTTTCGTTGATCTGTGCGATATATCATTCGATTTGATCACGAGTTGATGTCATTGATAAATTGATGACAATATCGTGCAGTGCTCTGTGATCTTTTGATTATCTCGGGTGATCTATGCAGTTTGATTAATCACCGCTTTTTATGAATCATCAAGTCAAATTTTATTACTGCATTGTGAAAATTGACATTTTTACAATGAAGTCTTGATTGAACCATTATCGCCGACTGTAAAATATGTAGCCCGTCAATCTATACAGTGTTTTAGATTTTTTGTAAGCATTTAAGTTTTTTTAAATTGTCATAGCAATCGACACGATTTGATGATTGATGTGATAACTATACTTATCTGCTACAAGTTTCGTGGACTATATCATGTATCGATTTGTGGTTAAAGATTTAGTTATATGAGAAACGGTGATCGATTACATGAGCTAACAAGGATTTTACAATATTTTTACGATTTTACAATAAAATTGCAATACCTCAATCAAGTTCCCATGCTACAACTTTAGCCACGTCTACCGAGGTTCTAGCCACCTTATATCGAAAGTAGACGATGTTTATTTAACAATAATTAACGTAAACTACTTGTAGACAAAAAAAAACAGCTTCGTAGATCGTTATATCTGTACAAGTATCCTCCTGCTCTCAAAGAGGAATTTCAGCAGATCTGAAGATCCATTTATGAAGAATTAACGTCTGATAATGTACTGGAAAGATCTTTAAAATACTTTAGAAGAACAGCTTATGGAGACGCCAAATTAACCAAAAAAACAAGATTGAAATAGCTAAAGGATTGCTTTATGGAGCTGGAATCGCTGATTAGTAGTATGTTTCCCTTTTCAACATTTTTTTAGTACTTAAAACATTAAACGCGTTTTTCTCAAAACGACATTTTTGCACGCGGCGTTTATAGAATTTGTAAAAATCATGTCACCGTTGTCCAATTATTTTAAACATGTATGACTATGGTAGTTCGTAAAACCAGATCAAAATTTTTATTTTATCTTAAGTTTTACATTAAAAAATACCCCAAAAGAAAGTGTTTTTATCAAACTTTTTTTTCAAACCAGCGCCATTTTGTTACTTTTAAACAAAAAATATTAATTCATTGTAATATAATAACAACACTCATACAAATTAAGAATCTTTATGAATTTTTGTTTCAGGTAAGCCTGAATGAAAAAAAATGATGAACGCTGCGAATTTGCATCTTTTTTGATATGCCATTTTTATGTTTTAAAAACTATATGATACATATTTTTTTGATCATGAATTTATTTAATATTATATAAGAGTACCCTAATAAATCCTAAAAATATTAATTTTATTATACAGCGCATTTACTGTGAAAAAAATTGTTGAAAATTGTGAGATTATCCCTTAAAGAGCTCATTAACACAAGTAAAAAAATCTACCTAATTAATCCATGATTATTGCGTAGGTTCTTAGAATATGCTAAAGTTTAGTTATTTTCTTATCTTATGCAATAACATTATGAATGATATTGTCATGAGACAATCATAAGAATCAATTGATATCTTTAGTAAAAGAGCTGAATCTGATAATCGATTATTATATTTATAAGTCTCCTTAGAGATAACAAACAATTCGTTGTATAAATTGTTTGACATTTATTGTATGCAATTACTCCAAACAGAATGTAAAAGCATAACGTCTCACATGATCTATTCGGTGTTTATAGCGATTTTAAAATAAGCAAAAAGCCAAGCAAGTTTATCCGACTTTTTAAGCTGTCGGAATCGAAATAAATCATTCGAGCATTTGATGTCAGAGGTTCACTTGAACGCGCCCAAACCAAAATTTGGCAAAAGAAAAACCATCGGATGTTCGACTCATTTCAGCAAAATATGCGATGTGACAAGGCGTCAAAAAAAGCGTTTTCCCCATGAATAAAAGCTTAAAAATAAACGCCAAGGTTGTAACGTTGAAGTTACAATAGGAAGTCGTTTTCTGCCAATGCGGTCGTATACGGTTGAAAATTAGCATCTGCATGAGTTTTGAGATGCAGTTAGGTAATAAATCGAAATCTGCATTGTTCATGACCCGATTTAATACCGTTAAATCTATTAACGACTCGGTAAAACAATCGTTGTTCAATGCGATTATGAATGGCCGTGCAAAATAGTTTTCAAGGCAAAAATATGCATTTGCTTCAAAATAAATTATATTATAGCTCTTTCTATAGTAAAAATGGGAATTGATGCTGTAAATATAACGATTGATGAACAGTCGTTCCTAATCGAAACTACATATATATTCACCCAATAAAAGTCGAATAAGATAGAAACAGTGCTAATAATTAAGTTCATTTACGCCGTTTATGATATCAATAGGAGAGATGAATGTTTGGGATGATAGTGGGCAGGTAATGTAGCGAGGCAAGTGGGTGATAGATGGATAAAATCAGAATAACACGCGAGATGAACAAATTTCCACAATTTTATAGACTATTCTGATTAAATTGGGATTTGGTTGAGGATAAACAGTACGTCTCGGTCTTCAAAAGAGCTCGATTAATTTTGATGTATTACTGTACAGCTGAATGGAATATTTGTACGTTCTGTTTTGATTCATGACGGCATGAAAATAAACCGGGAGCCTCGTAATAGTTTAAAAATATTAGCGGAATGGTAATGAACGTTTTCAATGTCATGTCGAAGAATGAGCAGCATAAGAAAATTTGGTCAGGATAAATATTTGAATTTGCGGGAAGAAGTCTCCGGGGGTCAGGAGAGCGCCGGGCGATGGCTCGCCGTCTCCAATCGTCTCTAATCAACATTTTAAAAATAGTCTGAAGACCAGCTCGGACGAGCTTTAAGCCGATAACGATTTTAACTATCCCAGATAGCTATGCACCGGATCTGAAAATCATTTGAATATAAAAAAAAGCTTATTTTCTGTATATTCAATATTTGAATCAATGATTGATTGTTTTGGAAGCATAAAATATTTCATTTTTGTTCAAGAATATCCATATAAAGTTCCGCATGTAAACGAAATCAGCAAAATTAGCTAAACATTTAAAGGAGGAACTAGATTCTATATACTCCACAAAGTCCTTTCCAGTAAAATTAATCTTGAGTAGTTTTTTACCATCTTCCAAGGAAAGCTTCTCCTCTACGAAGCTGTGAAAACATTCACAATACTTGTATGATACAATTGATATGGATGTGAACCTTTCCTGTAGATAAATATTGATGAGGTCCTAACTAGGGCTTATCGGTTTTCAAAAACCGGTATTGAAAACCCAGTTTTTAAGCAAAAATTGTGACAATCGAAAACCGGTTTTTCCTAAAAATTTTCATTACCTAAACATTTTGGACGAAAAACATTGAATCGTTCACTTGATAGTATTTACCCTTATAACGCCTATATCGATAAAAAAATCTACTATGGTGATACATATCTATATCTATCTTCAATATCTAAAAGTATAGAAGATCTAGCAATTGAATAACAAGACTGGATTTATGGGGGATTGAGCGAAAACATCGGATGGAGTCGTGCATCACGAAACTTCAGGAAAATGATCTAGACAGTATTTATTATAAATCTGGCATATGTTGTCATTGAAGGTGATCTTCGTATTTTTATTGATCCAAAGTCGAATATAAGTTTCAACAGCGATAGAAAATAAACGAATCTAAGTGCATATTGCCATAAAGCAATACTAAAAACAAGCAAAAGTTGAGCATTTCTTTTATGAAGCAAATTAAAGCTCTCGCCGTAAAAACAAGCGGCTGCGCTGTTAGAAAGCAGAATATGACCTAAATGCAAAGTTTGCCCACATTTACGATTTTTTGCAGTTCATTCAATTTTTAATCTGTAATTCTATATTGGTGCTAACTGGATATATACTAGGAGGAATAGAATAAACGATTCTCGCTACGTATAAATTTGTATACTATTTTCGAAGCTGCCTATTTTAAGACGGTGGATCGTTTGCTTTGTTCGCTGCGTTGCTTCAATTTGTTGTGAGAGATTAATGCAAACAACGGGGGAGTAAAATATGCAGACAATAACCAGAAACTCTTAATTTCTGTTAGAATATATTGAAAACAAAATGTAATTAAAAAGTCGTTGGCTTTATTTTCACCAATGCTTAGAGATTGTCCTGTAAATTTTAACAAGAACTCTTTCCAGGAATCAATATCTGTTTGATATCTTGCAAATGTAAATTTTAATTAATCCACGAAGAAATACAGCAAGAGCACGAGGTGAATAAAGCGGAAAGAGAATCGTCGATGACAACAATTCTATAAATGTATTCAATGTCGAATTAATGTATATTTTTCATAAAATTGTATTTATTACAGAAAAATACAAGCACGTAGAATAAAATTTGCAATTTGTTTCATTTTGTCGATATGTATTTTGCGGATATAAAATGATAATTTTTTTAAAAAATAATGCTCCTCATATACCCATAATCCCCATACCAAAATGTTTGTTTGGGAAATAGAATGTATTAATATTTTCGGTCCAGGTTTAGCTTGATTTTCTGGATTCAAGAAGGTAAATACTTAGGTAGCAAATAAAAGACATTGAACCATAAGGAGAAGAAATTTATCTTATGCATTCGCAAAAATAATCATCAATATTAAATTTAAAAAAATATATATAAATCATGCGATCATATTATGAAGTAAATACGAGGCATATTCAGAAAGTAAGTGTACTATGTTTTTATATATTTTTTTAGAAAAAGTGTATTTGAAAAAACATTACAGGATGTTGTTGACCTGTTTGTTGACTATTTTTTCCCATAATTGCCATGTCGTTTAACGCATGCAGTGAGTTTTGGCACAAGCTTCTTTGTGCCATCCTTGAAGAACTCTCCTGTCAGCTCCTTTTCCCAATTCAGAACCTCTTTTTACAACCGCTTGTCGGTTGAAAAATGAATTCCACCCATGTGTGCCTTCAGGGAGTTGAAAATATGATCAACTAAAAAATTTGCGGTATGACGACCATCTTTTTGACTCAGGCGTATAATGAGCCACCAAAGTTTCCTCTCCAGACACAATCATCATCATCATCATAGTGCAGCCACTAAGAGTACACTACAGAACTATGGGCCTCTTCAATATCCATTCACAGGAAGGGGTTACATCCATCTCGTCTGTATCATACATTCACCTCCTCATTCGCTCGATATTGAAGGTAGCATTACCATCGAGTTTTATTTCGAACGCTCACCCAACGGGTATCCTGAATGAACGTATTGATGAACGCTTTCGCGAACGTCTCGATAAGGAGTTTGGGGGGTTCTAGACACAATAAAGCTTAGAAAATCTTCACATTCCAATTCAAGTCGCTTCAAATCAAGTGAATCACACTTGGCAGGATTTCTTACCGATATATTTCACGCAACTGGACACTGCAACATGATTTTATGTACTGCCGTATTCCTACGATGTTCGATCTGTCAAGAGATCCCCTTTTACTACTCAGTGTAGCAAATAAACAAAAAACCAAAGCCGTTTATGGTCATAGTACACTTAATTTCTGAACAAACCTCGTAGTATAGTGTAAAATAGAAACATTCTTAGTTTCTGATCTAAAAAGTAATGGTTAAAGATTTCTGGAATTCTTAAAGACTGAATTTAGTTTGGATTCAACTATCGACAGATATTTTTATAGTATTTCATTTTGTAGTGTTGAAGCATCCTTCTTATAATTCTGACCCTGTTCCATAGAGCTTTATCTGGTCGGTCCCTCAAAAGCAGGTCTTCCAAGATGAAGGCTTACCATCACCTGTTATTTTATTTGACTTATAGTTTAAATTTTATGATTTCATGAATCTCGGGCGGTTAAGTAAAACTTTTTAACTTATAGAAAAGTTGCATGCTGTTCATATATTGTTTTTTTCTTTGACGATGGAAATCGCTAGTCTAAAGATGAAATCATATATTGTGTAATATATAATAAAATAAGCAAGCTCTGGTAACAAATATACACTGTAGTGGCGGCGTAGTGCATGCGTGTAGTGCATTTATGATGCCGATTGAAGTTTCATTTTTCGTGACGTTCAAGCCAATTTGTCTTATCGCGCTTATAGAAGTTTCAGTTAAATAAAATGATGTAATAAATCGATAAATTTGAATTAATTAAGTCTTCAGTGAATTGCATAACATTAAGCCATTCCAGCGTTATAATTATAAGGTTTATGGCAGTTTTTCCTGCAATAATGATAATCACCTTATGATATAACACCTCTTTTATTATCTAGGTCATTTATCAAATTTATGTTGTTTTCGCATGATCTATTTGAGATAGTGCACGTAAATATTGAAGCGTTTAGAGTATAAAGCAAATATGGTGTTAAAAGTGGGCGTTTTTCGATAATTCAATGTTATCTAACCGGTGGATTATGTATGTATCGTTCACCTTATTATTTTCAAATTTTATGGTAAAAATATTGACGGTTAGATAATGTAAAGCCTGGATCACGTGCTTCCATGGAACGAATAATTTTCGTGTCATCTGGAGACAAAGTCGTTTTTCCGTGACAGTCACGGTCGCCACTGTACTGTGGCGTATCACGATCAATGCAATTCATTCGAGCGTTCCAGCAACGTTACATAACACTCTTTTGCTTCGGCGAGTGTTAAATAATGGGTCATCGAAAGCGTGAAATCGAAAGATACTAATCCTTGCTTGAATAGGCGCCAGCTTCTGCTGAAGATGCCCTCCGGTTGATAAAGTTAATTGATTTTCGGGAAAAACGTCAAGGATTTCGGCGTACGTAACTCGCTGAGTCGAGAAGTAGGAAGTGCTGTCGAAGAACGAATTTAGTCCCATGATGTAAATAAGCAATATAGGCAGCCAATATTTAAGGCTGCTCGCCAAGTAAAGTATTGATCCACCGCAGCTACAGCGAGTTGAAAAATCTCTCTTCGGATGGATCGAGGGTGAGGGTTTGGACGATGTTATACAACCACGGGGACTCTACTACATTTTTATGTTTTCAAATAATAAATACTTGCATAATAACATACAAAACCAACCCATTATGCCACTGAAGCATAGCGGAACTTACAGTATCGACAATTAATTTGGGAACATCCAGCATATTATAGAGGCTTTTTATTAAAAAAAATAGCGTTAAAAATAACATATTTTGCATTGCGAATCTTAGTATAAATGTAAGAAAAAAATAACTAGGTCAGAGAGACATTCTCATTACCTGCTATACAATATAATGGCGATTTTTTTAGAAAAAATGGTCTCATAATTCCGAATTGCTATAATGATGATAATATAATAACTTCATTACATTATCATCAAAAAACGTTGTCATCTTACAGTTTATAATTGCCGATTGGAAAAACGTTTCATGGACAGTTTTAAATTAATTTCAAAATTTGAAATTATTGGCCCAAAGAAAATAGTTTTTGTGCTTGACAAGTGTGTACAGTGTTGTTAATTAAGCACGGAAGAGAAACTGTTATAGTTTGGGGTTGTTTTAAAGGTAAAAAGACTGTGGATGTAATAAAAATTGATGGAAAATTAAATGAATAGGGTTATTTGAAAGTACTTCAAGAAAATGCAGCACCTTTAGGTCTTTGAATAGTAGGGTTAAATTTCATAGTTTAGCAATATAGTGACCCCAAAACACATTTTTTAATAGAGAAAAACGATCCGATGTGTAAAAAGATTGAATTGATCGCGAAAATCTCCAGATTTGTCTCCAATAGAGTTATTGTGGGATGACATTTGGGAATCCAATCCCGGGATCCCGAACAGTTTTAGATGCTCATGAATCTCGGGATTAGTAAACGTAATCCCGAAAACTTTAGGATTGAAGTTCACCAGCATGTTGAAGGCTACTAAATCGAAATATTTTCGACGCCTAGGGGCAGTAAATATCTAATATATATATTTACCAAATTGTTATATTAACCTTTCCCTACCGGTGATGTATTTACTACACCTCGACTCTAATAATGGGAATATCGATATGAAATATAATAGATACGGGCTTCAGAATTTTTGTATACCGCCATAATATAATTACGAATCACATCAAAGTATTATTAGTATAAAAGTATTCATTTGCAGCGACGGAAATAAATAATTTGTCGGGAAATCGGGAATTTTGCGAGTTTTAGTCCGTGTCGATGCTTTAATATTACTTCGGGTATATTTTCAAAATCGTATTTGATTTTTTTAGTGTTTTATTTATCCTGTTTTGAATTGTATTTTTATCTTTTCTTAAATAAATAAAATCTTTCGTCTTCAAGTTATTTTTTATATTAAACAAATGGACTTATTAATATTTTTTTTAAATTTAATTTGGCTCGGGATTGGATTCCCTATTGGATTGGATCGATTGAAAAGCGAAAAGTCGTGTACTTATTGCCAATATGTTTTGAAATTATCTATAACAATACTAGAGAGATGTATCAAGTGATTGCTTAATAGAACTGTTATAAAGTATGCCAAAAGGGGAAATTTTGATGAAAGTTTCGTAAAAAGTGTTTCCAAACTTATTGTCGGGGGTGTGTATGGAATGATATTTCTATTTATTCCATGGTAAAATAATAATAAAAAACATCATTTAGTTCGATAGAATTTCACCCCATAATATGGGAAATTGGAGAAAGTCTAGACTGTATCCAGTAGTCATTTTAATCCACCCTTTTCATCTAATGAACTTCATCATATTCCACATAAAATTGAATACCTCAATATATTTTCCATTCGATTCAATTTTTGTTCAATTGCAATTGCTATTGTTCGGTTATTTCATTATATTTTGCCCGTCACTTTAGGTTTTAAAAGTCGTTCAAATACTATTTTTATCAGCAGGTCAGTATGCTGGTTGACCAATACAATAAACCTTTGTTTTATTCTGCCAATGCAATTTATAGCTATTTTTCTTTGGTTGCGGTCAATTTATAGGTTCAGTATGTGGCTTGTATATATATAAAAACCACAAGCATTGCGTATTAGAAATAGGGCTGTGATATTTTAGTTATCGAAGTATTGCAATGTTCATATTGTCTACATTTCGAAGTATTGCAAAATCAAAGCAATTATGAGATTCAGTGCTGATGACCACAACGGGTTCTTTGTGTTTCATGACCATTTGTTAATAAAAATGATCAAACTAATGCATCTGATATATTAATTAACAGCTGTCTAATTATAAACCTAATAAGCAGTTAAGTGAATTTAGGAAAAAAATATATTTTTTAAATTATACTTTGACACCAGTGAATAATCACTTTCAATGAAAAATCATGAATCTTGATTCGAAAACAGATTTTTTTAATGTAAGTTTTGATCCTCTAGAAAAGTGATTCCTAACATTTTTAGTTTTATTACCCCTATATCAGGGAAACTGATTTTATCCCCTTTTAAATTCATCCATTTGGCGCTGATCATTCTATTATCTTCATACCAAAAACTATCAGCATTGTTACCCCGGCAGAATAGCTATTTTACCCCTACAGGGGTTTGGAATTCATGCTCTATAACCTGTCTACAATTATTATTTTAATAATATTTAGTTTGATATAACATTGGTGACATCTGTGTACAACATGATAAATATTTTTTTAAAAAATCGTGTATAAAGTTGGAGTGATGGTACGCATAGATCGGTGCTCATGGTATTTATAGGGTTAAGACAAATTTGGAATGTATATTGTTACCTATTATTTAAAAAAAACCATTTAGATCAATATAATATGTATGCTTTTCTTAAATATTATTAATAAAAAAATAGCTTAAATATTTATTATAAGTCTGTCTGCCTGTTTATCTATTCTTCTTACGGTTTCTTAGCTTTCGATTTTATAAGAATTGTATGTATTATTTCAGAAAATTGTGGATTTTGATGTTTTGTAATGAAGCAAAACATATTTCATACAGTAAAAGAGATATTGTCAAAACTTACGAATATGTGATTAACAATTGGGTGTAGAATACAAAATTTGTTGGTGAATTGTTTGGGTTTCATGGAATATATAGAAGCCATGCTTCGACCTCACTGAAGGGCAGCAACGCACTTGTTCACACGCATTGGGCTAGGTCATGGGAACCCTTTCAGATACACGGTGGAAGAATCATTTTAACATATGTAAATCCAAGCGGAAATCTTCAGATTTTTGTATATAAGGATACTTGTGAGACATTTCTTCAGCGTATTCCAACGATGCAGAATAAAAAATGCTATTCGTTCTATTAACAGCATGCTTTGTAATGTGAGTCAAATATTCATGAGTTTCAAAGCGGTCGATGTTGATGTGTTTTATCTTATTTCTATCGAAGAATTGAAAATGGAATATCAATGCTGTCGTGGGAGATCAGCATAATAATTATTTTATAGCGTGTCTGTCCAAATTTTGCTACTTCATCGAAATAGTTGAACGGTTCGTTTCTGGGTCGCGTGCAGCTAAATGTTCATATTTGGTGGATAAATCAGCTTTGGGTTATATAACTCCGAGCTGGCATCATATGGATATTGCAGGGTATGGATAGTGAGGAGGGTTATGTAAGAGAACCGCTCAATAGAAGGTTCTTGCGCGCGCTTCCTCACTGTACCTCTACATGTGCTACAGCAACACAACTTCTCTAGGTCAAGGGAAGCCCTCTGGAGGCACGTGTATTCCTAAAGGTCAGCTTGCAGCTGGTTTCTCTCTTGGTTTTCCACTTAAATATTGATAAAACGTCGAAAGAGCGTGCTGGGGAACAATTTTGGCCACACGGCAGTATATTAGCTTTCGTAAGTGGCTGAATACGTGATGTAGCAATGGAATGGTCCAACTCAAGATGCTCACAATAGGGATCAAACTGTGATAGAACAACACTACAAATAATGATTTTGGCATTTAAATTCAATAATCGAAATAGAATAATATTCTGAAAATATTAAATATGTACGATTTGGTGCAAATTTCACCATAATTTTTGGCAACCAAATATTACACGCTGAAGTCTCATTGTTGTTCTTCTTTTAAATACGAATTGATTGAAAGTCTATTATATATCTATAGTATTTTTTTATCTATCCGTATTTGACCTAGATGATGGCATTGATTCTGGTGTTGAACGTGTCGCACACCCCTTCAGCGTTGTCATAAGAATTAAATTCTATTTTATTTTCAGCTCATATTCAAACTATTTTGGTGCAACTTTTTTCACAATTTTGTTTAGTTGGGACCCTTAGTATTGCATGGCATAGGACAGCAACCCCTTCTGTCCACACCCCTTTGGATAGGCCCAGCATTTTATGTATGCGACGACATCAAGTCATGATGAAATATTGTATCAATTAATTTAGGATAGATTCTTAAAAATATTTTCAGCATACTAATAAGTTTTGGAATCGGAAGAATATCTATTTTAGATCAAATTTCTTGATTTATATTCAGCCTGCTTTTCTGAATTTATATTCTGGAAGTGATTCGAATAATAAAATCGGGTAGGGCTGCTTTTGAGAAGCTAATTTTTTGCAAAAATTTAAATATATTTAAAAAAAAAGGTTAATTTAGCCCCTCCTAAAAAATTATATTTAAATAAATTTATTCAAATTTAGATATCATCTACATGTTATGTTAAGTAAATTTCACGTAAATATTTGCATATTATTGTCTATTTTTGACCTGGATGATGGCTAGGGGTCCCAAATACTCGTAAAATCAATCATTCGAATAACGAATATGAAATTAGGTAAAGTAAATGAGGTAAAATATTCGAATATTTTATATTTATTTTAAATACGAGAGTGATTCAAATATAACCCGGAATTTTGCTATAGAAATTTATTGATGATACATAAAAATATAAACGGATTATTTTATTTTTCTACATAGTTTTCTTCATTGAAAATGCAATTATTCCATCAGATTGGAAGCTTCTTTATTCCGTTACAGACGAAAGAAGTCAAGACGTAGAATTTTCTGTTGCGCAACGCAGTTTCTCGCAAACAAAGTGTGAAATCAAGTGATATTTTGAGGATTTTGAGTAAATATTTATTTGAAACCATACAAACAAAATCAAATATGTCAAAAGTTTATTTACATTTCAAAAGTACATTTTTAAAAAAAATAAAAGTGCATTGAACGTTTTACTTTTAAACTTGACCGCAGTTTCATTTTTATAGAGTCTCTTGTCGAAAAAGCCCTCTCAGTTGTCTTTGAGGTTGATTTTATCGACAGTAGAGAGTAAGAAGAAGTAAGAATATCTGAAATATCACACATTTTTTCGGTGCGATGGAAATTTTCGAAAAATGGGCAAATATATTAGAATATTTGACTGGGACCCCTAATGATGGCGTTGATTCTGGGGATGAACCCATCTTACGCTGGGCTAATGTCCATCGCGAAAATATACTTTTATTTATTATGCTATTTTTATTTGACATTTTATCCGAAATGGAACCAAAAATATTTTTAAAAACCTTAATCTTCATGAAAATTCATACACGAAAAGCAATAGGAAACCATCACGTGAAAATATATTTTATTAGAAAAATGTCTCATGAAGATCATCATGCTGTTTCAAATGATTTGTGGATTTTTTTTAAATAACTAAACATATCCATTTAAAAATATGATTGATTTGCGTTCTTTATTGCATAATGCTATTTACTGTGGCGGTGATCTTCTTCCCCTCTGTATTCTAAATTGATTGAAAATTTCATATTATCAGGAATCAAAGATGAAACCATCAAATAAGCAGGACATTCAGTTCAACGCACAATGTACAAAGTGCAAATATTTTCGCTGAGGATTTAAAAATAGATTTGTTTTTGACGGTCACGGACACGATCGCTGAAAATGTATGGGCGAAATTGCATGAACGGCTTTTGAAGGTCGGCTCAGTTCTTACATAACATTCGAATGTAAGATTTTTTTCAGAAAAACACATTCCGACATTATATATTTACATTTGATATCAAAATTTGCTCTTGTGAAAATATATTAGGATGACGGAATTAATTTGCTTGCTTTGTGGCATCAGAGTGATACCTGCTCATGACACATAGGGTGATGAAAATCTTGAAATCGTGCAAATTTATTCGACCTTTATATATAATTATTTGTATATTTATTAAATTAAAAGCTCAAGATCATTCCATTGTACAGGAAATACTTAAAAATCCTAAAGCTCATTTGTTGTAAATATGCAACTAAATAGTTCACGTTATTAACGAGCAAATAATGAGATAACAGACAATCCTTTTTTATTGTCAAAACTATGTTCCAATTATACATATATGAATTGATAAAATTAAGATCGTTTGGAAACACAAAATCCAAAACAAGCGTAGTGCAATTATTCTAAAGCCTTTTATGAATTAGAAATTCATCAATTAATATCCTTATTAGGGTGTAATATTCGCTATCAGATGAAGCTAATGTTTAAATTAGGATAAGTTTCTTTAAATCTGATTTTTTGGGAGAAGAGGATCCAAGTGGCGAAATTATCATAATTTTAAAATTATATATTAACTTGTTGCAAATCATTCATTCAAAAGTGGGCTAGCCTGATTTTATTAATCGAAGCAGTGTAAAGACTTTAGAATCAAGGAAGCATTTAGGTCAAAGACGGTTATATCAAATAATACGAAATATTCATGACAAATTTACTTATATTGTCTAAATATTAGATAAAGCGGAAAGAAATGTCATTTTTTTTGGTTGCGTCTTTGCCGTCAGTTTGCATCGGGTTACTATTGAGTGAATACATCAAGATTGGTATAAGGTTGGTGAATACATCAAGGAAGACGATTATAAATAACAATGGAAATGATTTAATTTAGTAATATTGTATAGCTTTTATTAAAATTATTTTTTTTCTCCAAATAACAAAATAATGACATTTCTTTCCGCTTTACCTAATATTAGATATTCAAATATTGAAAATACACTCGGACCTTGTACAACACGGTTATATGGTTCCGAAAACGTCGTGTAATACAAATCCATGTTATACAAGGTTTGAAGTTCATACAAAATTAGGGTATGCGTTCCAAAAAATATCGAATATAGTTTATATATGTATTTTTAAATAAACATATTTATTTATGAAATTAATTGAAAAAAAACTTTAATAACATGTAATATACCATTCATTCATCATCGATATCACTTATAATTCTATATGCTTCATTCTTTTTCGAGATCTGTGGGTTTCTATCATCAGAGAACTCTGGAGTGCTTCTAGTTTTAGTCTTCGAAAATTCTGTAATAAACGATTGTCTGCCTTTAGTGTATTTACGTATTTTATTATAAGGTTTCAAAATCTTTTTTAATTCTCTCTTGAATTTTAAACTTCTTGCCATTATAGGATCATTTTCTATTAAAAGAGATCTAATTTAAAAGCCAACTCCATGCCTTTAAAGCGTGTTGTCACTAATTGCCACTAATTATGCAAACGTGCTATACAAAACCGTGTTATATGAGGCCCAGGTGTATTGATAATTCAATAAGTTTTTAAGCTGGTGACATTTAATTCGGGAGATTTTCAGAATCAAGAAATCAGACTAAGCCTGAATGCTAGCTTTCTCTGTGGACTAATCTACAATAAATCATCTACAATAGTTACTACAATAGGTACTACTTGTTTAAAAAAATATTCCAACTAGTAGATATTAATTTTAAGTAAGAGATTTCAATAAATAAAATGTTTTTATGAAAGTATAGGTTTAAAATCTGCTGAAGGATTGTTCGGAACTACATTGGCTCCTTTCAATTGAAAAGAAAAACATCTACGACGACAATGTGTACTTTGTCGGCGTTGGCTGTATTTTATCACGTACACGTTTTAACGAACGAAGGCTGTTTATCAAAAGCGAATAGCAGTGTCTGCAAAAAAATGATGTCAAGTGCACAAAAAATACTGTAAAATTCGCTTCTTGCAGCTATGCAAATTATGCTCAAATTTCAGCTGCATACAATGTTTAAAAACGATCCATGCTATAAACGGCACATTTACTTTGCAATATCAATCATCATAGCGTCGGGGATTAAGTCAGATTAGTAAGCCATAAAAATATTATTGCCGGATCGATCCATCACCTTTGAAACTGCTTGGCGCGATAATAATTCCGGTTAACAAATCTATTTTCGTATGAATAATTGAGCAGAACTGGCGTGATGCATATTATTGTATGGCTGAACTAAATATATGCCATCATGTGACTGATATGATAATTTCTACATTAAAGTGAAATAACTCATTCTGCAAACATGTTTTTACAGCTCATTTGTATAGATATGTGCTAAATAAATGCTCTTTTTTACATGCCTTTGCTGAATATGCACACTCCGCCAGACGAAGTGTTATCGACTTTGATTCATTGTAGTTATCAAACAGCTGATGTCAGCACATTAATTTTTATTGGTATGGTTTAATATAGAATGCATTTTTTTTTCATAAAAAATCACATATTCAGAATGAAGTCCAACGAGGATATACAATTGCAATTGTGTGAATAATTCTGAAATGCCTTTAAAAAAAGGACCATATTTGCAGGTCTTTATCTCTTGCGATGAAAAGAGGGATTGGACTATGTACTGGACTCCAGAATTTTTTTTCTAGTATAATTGACATGCTTATATCGAGTAGTTTCTCATTATCTTTTAAAGATGATGAATAGCTATTCAGTATTTATAATAATCAGAGTTCCCTATCTGGAAAGTTTATCGACATATCGTGATCCGCTTGTTCAAATCCTTGTCACAAAAAAACACTTTGTTTCCTAAATAACTATAACATATTTAAGTTTGATTAAAGTCGCCAATTATTTGGATAGCAACTGGTCATGACAAACCAAGCATGCGCTCAGGTCATAAATTATGACGAAACATGTTATAATATGAATATTCCGAGCCGAAAACGTATAAATTCAACATTAAGCCTGGATTTAAATTGGTGTAACTTAATTTGGTGAGGACTTCATTAAAATCAATGCTAGAAGTTTCTAAAAGATACTTTTCTATTTCAATTATACTAGTATGAAATGAATATAAATCATACAGATTGAAGTCTGAAGCAGTGTATTAAGGATACAGGATCCAAAAGACAATGAAAAATGGTTAAATATATTTATGAAGGATCCTGTGAATTTCAATTAAATACAAGCATTTTTCGATCCTTTATAAATATTGCAACCTTATTTTTTGGATAAACCTCGTACAACGCATCACTCAATAAGTGTGTAGGATTTTCCATAGAAGAAATTGCAATAAAACGCCCCAAATGAAGAAGCAATAAGTTAAAAGGGGAAAAAATCCTACGAACTTATTAAGTGATTTGTTATATATTTTTTAAAGCACGGACGACTTTAAGGAACGGTTATCGGCTGTGAATGTGATAGGATTTACTTCAGAAATCTTAGAGAGTTGTTGTTTGCTCATGTTTTTGAATCGAGATATGAATTTTGATGTGCAAATATCATCAAAAAGGTGTTAAAAGAAGCACAATCATCATCACGTTCAGCGAGATTATCTGATTGAAAACGCCATAAGCAATGACAATTTATAAGCTTTTATGATGTTGCTTCGTTTAATGAAGAGTAATAAAAAAATACAATTTTACAATCGGTTGATTGAGCATTTGAAGCATCGATTCTTCGTCAATTTGCAACACTTGATGCGCCCGCGAATGCAATTTAAGACGTCCGCCTCGCAAGTATCCGATTACCCAAGTCTCAAGACTTATAAGGTTTGCAACTGTCAACTGCAATGATGCTCTTTTTGCAAGCATTAAAATGCCTGAACTCTTCTAAAATTGTCGCTCGTAGCAAAGAGAAAATAGAAACGCCTCTGAATCAGACAGCGTTAAAACCGGCAACTTATTTGAGTTTTAGTACTCGTCTTTGCTGTGTAGACGAAGAGAAAGCCGTGTTCGCATTTCCTCCAGACGACGATCATCATATTTCATCATCAAAGAGCACCATGCAGCATTGCTACCGAACTAAAATGCAAAATACAATGCACAACTGGAACACAGTCAAAGGCATTAAGATTTTGCATTGAAATTGAGGATATCGTAGAAAGTTTGAGCGCAGTAAAATGATCGAATCGAATCGCATAAATGTTCAATGTATATTGATTGTTCTACTTGTCAATCTATTATTTTCTCTAAGAAATTATGGTTATAACAATGATAAAGTTGAATTAATGTTAATCAACAATTTAATCTCATTTGTATAAAATGACAATATCATCAGGTATTGGGGGGTGTCGTCCTTTATATACTTTTGTGCAAATCTTGGATATGTAATCATCTTTATACTAAGCCATAAAGAAGCAAGCCTTATAAATGCTGAGGGTGGTCTCAGACACGTATTTAATGCTTTTCAAAAAAAATATAAGCCATCCCCATTATGTCGTTAATTAACTTTTTAATATCCAAATTGTCTCCAAGCAGATGATGCTTTGTAAATTATGAAAATAATTTTTCTATGTAAAGGCAAATATAGTTGGAAAAATATGTATCTCAAGTAGAAAATAAAGGGTTTAAGTCCAGGGGATAAAAAATTCGACTTATCGAAAGATTTGGTAGATTGTAATTGTTTTGATATCTCCGATTGATCGTCTCGATCCAAATTCAGCTTGATTTCCTGGATCTAAAAAAATAAATACTAAGACGATTAATAATATCAGACAGTCCCATATATGATTAGCTAATTTTCAGAGTAAAATGGAAACGTGTAAAATTATTAGCAAATATGAAGAAGATTCCCAGTTTTGTTCGATTTGATAGGTTTATAAAGGGCAGGGCTGCATGATTTAAAACTGAATAACGATTTAACCGAAAAATGATCTGGATATAAACCAGTGAAGACAGATTCGTTGAAAATATTTTTAAATTCTATATTATCAATCAAATAAAAAAGTTGATGAGAAATGTCATTCAATTATGGAAAAAGGTGATTGAGTTTGGAAGAAGATCCTAAAATATATTGAGATATAAGCAATGGGGATGATAAATCTGGATTAAAAAATTTAACCCAGTCTAGATTTGAGTTCAGTTTATAATCCAATATGTCAATAAAAAAAGAGATGAATCCTTAAATGCAATCAAGTGGATTCTTAAGATTACATAACAATTTTGCAGTTATTGATTTTAAATATTCCTGTACAATTTATAACACTTACTATGAAAATAGCTTGGTATTTAATTCTAAGAGCATGACGAGGAATTTGCGGTTAAGATTTATAGGTGGTCTTCTTAATTCAATGAACATTGTTGTAAGCCTGTTGGCGGACGATAGTTTTATTAATAAAATGCAGACGCAGCTCGAGGATTAAAGGACGAAAAAAACATTTTCTTCGTCCAGCACGTATTTGCCCACTCCGCAGAAGTAGTGGTCATTTCCTTGGTCTCGGTGAGATGGTTTTGGCATAATTAGATTGTAGCTCGTTAGGATTCGTAGACTGGAAGGTAGGGACCATTAGGTCCTTAACGTGGACGTTGCAGCAATTGGTGACGCAGGATATTGCGGATAATTACGTCGGCGACACGTCCTGTTGGCAACCCACAGCCAGTCTTCTTCCAGACAGGATGAGACATTAATACACATAAAGACAAGGAGCGCTCGACAAAGAGTTCAACAACATTTTCCTATGAATGTACAGCATACAAAGTCCATCATGCCAAGTGTTCAATCAATTCCGTTGTATAGTAACTGTCAAAATGCCGATAACAACGCACTTACATTTAATTGAACGCAGTCTATTTTGACTTAATAATAGATATAAGTAGTCATGACACAACAAAGACCTTTTTATGTAATAAATTGGACTGTACAGTGAAATATGCTAATTCTGTGGGTATCTAAATATTTTAATTGCAATATGTTTTACAAAGCTATGATGATTTAAATTGGTAACACTTATTCTGGTACACCCAAACAATACCTTATATACTGACGTTGATATATAGTTCGATATTAGATAGTTCTATTCGTATATATTTCTGAGAATATTTTTTTAAATAAAAATGTTGATACTGTTTGTAGTTTTAGGGTCCCAATCGAGGACCATAGAAAATGAATCTCGCACTTATTAAGTATAGTTAATAGTCGGTTATGCTTTCTTAAGCATATGAATAATTTAATTAGTATAGTTCATCATATGAAAGTTACATAAATTATATGAATGGTCGCTTCAAAGGGATAATGAGACATAATTTTACATCATGTAGTAACCAAATTAGGTATTTATTTTAAGTGTGTGCATATGAACCAAGTTTTTAAATGGTCGATAATTTAACACACAAATATAATTCTGCTTCTAATGATGGTTATAGATAAAACGACGGTTTAAAAGAGAAAGTCAAAACTATTTGAAAAATCTTGTAATCGATAAATTATGCTGAGGAATTTTTGGCCAATGATCAACGTTGCAAAATATTTTCTTATTTATTTATAACAATGTTTCTAATGATAAATATCTAAATTTGTGGAGCATTCAGCCTGAAGGATTGTTATGCAATTGAATATCTGATTCTTAATTTTGTTAAAAATCACAAATTAACTATATCAAATTAAATGCTCGCACTAGTAAGATCACCAAGCCTTATTTCATCTACGTGTTTATAAATATTTTTTATAAGTTCTTCCAGTAAAAGATTGACGATTTGCGTTGAGTCTAGCATTGAAATATTCAAACGTGGACGTCCCGTTATTCCACAAGTAGTGATTCATCGCATCAAATGCAAATTGTCGACAATATATTAACAAGTGGTGAATAATTTTAATTTTACAATATGAATCCAATATAAGAATATGCATTGAAAAATACTTGTGATTAAAAAGACTCAATCACAAAGCCATAGGTTAGATGATAGAAACTTGCATGACGATCGTCCGCTTGATGTGGTTTTCCTTGATAAAATTCGCTTGGTAATTCATTGATGTTCAAGTATGAATAATCGCATATCGTATATTATATAAGAGGGGTTTTCCAAAGAATTAATATGTATGTGGAAGAAAATTTAATCAGCCATCTGTGGACGGATGAAGGCGCTAAAAATATTCATATGAAATCTATCCAAGTTTCGAACCAATTCGGAAAATGCATTTTCCGGCTTTTTATTGGGGCGATGAAAATTTTTCGTTATATAAGACGTAAACAAATATGAAATGTCAAAATTTATGAATAAATGCATAATAATACGTAATTTATTACGCAATCGTAATAGTTTTGCTATATTATTGATTAAAATGTGTTATGGATTTAATTCATGAATTTAATTTGATTGCTTTATGATATAATTTTAGGCATATTCAAATTGATGCGAATTAAATATGTATTAATTTAGGATTTGAGGTATAATTTTGATTTTAATATTTAAAGGGTTTTAAGTATGTATTAAAAAAAAAAGTTGTAATACTAACCTTCTCCTTTCTTGATAGGCCAATACGACGTACCACAAAGTCAACATATTGCTTGGATTTATTGATTTGGTGTCTCCTTTTATTGGAAATTCGATTAAAAACTTTAATTTTCTTCAAAGGATCGTATCGTCACTTTCACAGAATTATAGCACCCTTAGAAATTCGTCTGAAAAATAAACATTCAACGAGTTTAAATCTGATCATGAAACCAAGACGAATATTAATACAGTCGGTCTGAAATAGAAACGTAAATGCATTATGCTTTGCTCTTCATGTTTTCACAGCATCGTTGAAAATAGACACACAGCACATTTCAGTGGATATTGTCACATTTGAGAATGGCTTATATAATATAAGGAAATATTATTTACACGATCGCAATTTGGGATTAGTGAAAAATAACAACACGTTGTTGATGCCTCGGCTCGAAGCATTCGTTCAAATGTCGAAGGAAATCATGGATAATTCAGGGGAAAAACTAAGGGGTGGAGTTCTAGAGCTCACCTTTTATACGCGAGTACTGTAGACGAATGGACACATCGTCTGTACTGAATATCGATCGTCGGCGAAAACTTCCAGAAGAGAAAGCGGCATGTGGGAGAAATTTGGGTATGTAGGTCAGGAAAACCGTTGCCAGATTTTTAAGCTATAACAGGGAAAATTCTGAGTAAAACTCAAAATTATTTTGCGACGCTTGAAATTCAATAATAAAATTGACGTGCGGAAAAATAGGAAATTCGGCGATATTCGACATATATGGAAATATGGAATTTGTATTAAAACTTTACCATTTTTAAATCATACATTGAATATAGTAAATGAAAAATTATGTCAACGTCAATGATTTTTTTTGTCAAGTGTTTATTGATTTAAAAAAAAATTAATTCAATGCTTGGGGGTTGTTAAAAGGTAAAATAATGTATTTATTAATTTGAAATTATGGTCTTTGGAGCAAGTTATTTTATCTTCGCAAGAGAAACTTCTGTCTTTTATCAGATTTTTTAAAGCATCATCAATCTCATACGTTTCATGATTAATCTGGAATAAATATAATAAATTGTAAATATTTATTATTAAATTCTGGAATTTAATAATGAAAATCATAAGTCCAATGTACAGACTTTTGCAAAAATGCATAGGGGGGATATAGTTTAATATTCCACACAATTATTTTTAATGTATTTTATCACTGTTAAAACATTGCACACATGTTTATAAAAAAAAACACTTAAATATAATTTTTTATAAAATAAGATTATTTATTGACGGGTGCAAAATTAATTGATTTGCTCAAGGAAATTAAATTAATTCAATTCAATATCTGCTTTGAATTTGAATCCGAATACATAAATGAATGCTTGACCCCATTGCAATCATTGCAGAATAATATTAAAACATCTAAATTGTACATTTTATCAATCTAGTAATAATTCTTCACATTAATTCATATAATTTACATTATTATACACAAAGAACGGGCATAATATTTAGTGATTTTAAGTCTTTACTCATAAGGCTTATTTTGTACTTGAAGAACCTTTTCTTATTTTTTTTATCGGAAGACTTTAAGACAATGATATCAAATTTAATAATCAAAATTGAATGCTTTTTATTAAATATATAATCATTAAAGACAAGAAGATGCTTATTAATTATGGTCATTGGTTTGAAAAATGTTTATTTCGTTATTAAAACAATTTATAGGGAAGATATTCGGAAACAATAATTAGGAAAACACTAATTTATAATAGTTGGGATTTTAAAAAGAAACTTTTATTGTGATAATATTTTATGATAATAATATTAACAACGCATAGCAATCCGGCATTTAATATAATAATACAATCATATTTGTATAAATATAATATTTAACATGTAACATAAAATTCATATATTGAACGCGAGCTATAAATTATGAAATATTCAAAGGCAATAATTCATATCAGGGCATGATTTAAACGTGCAAAGATAATTGAAAAGTTTTATAATACGGCAATGACAAATATTTTTATCTGCATGGTTTCTGCCTGGAAATGTGTATTTTCTATTTAAATAAAATGAATATTTATGAAACTTATTAAAAATAACGGTTTAATAACCTGTTGTGAAACTTTTACAATAAGAAAATAAATACAAAAATATTAACATATTTTCAAGTTCGTCAAGTCTTATATAAAAAGATAAAATGTAAACATTCTGGCAAATTAAATTTGATAGCGCTGATCATAGATTAAATACAATCATAGATTTAAATACAATTCGAATTATTTGAATTGCTTTGATTATAATTTTGCAATTGACAATTAGTGTTAATTATTAAATAAATCGCACAGACAGTGTTTGATCAAAGATTTGATGTAGATATAAAAATGTTGATTAAATTAAATGTTGATAATAAAATTACTGTTGCTAAAGAAGCACACATAACTGTAAGATCATAAATAAATATACAAACTAAATACTTTAATAGTTTATCTATTATTCATTGCTACTTTTACAAATCATGTCTTGTTTGTCACTCGCTATCTCGTATAGTCGATCCTTCTCAACAATATGAAACATGATGAACCTTACTGGTTCGGAACCAAGATGCTTTACGAACAGAACAAGGACAAGAACACCAAATAGACGGCTTTAAGGAGAGGCATATGAAGAACTTCACTTTGCAACGTTAACAGCATTGTCTTCCGTTGCTTTCTATATCGTTTTGAAATCAACGAACTGAGAGAATCAATCTGAAATAAGAAACTACTCAGTCTCAAATTCACTTGGTTAAATTGTACGAGGACGGGGAGACACTCTAAGTTGGTGTAGGAGTGAATCCAAGATGCACTTAAGCTTCACATATATTTTCACCCTAGCCCAGCAATGCCCTAGCGAGGAAAGGAGGGACTGGACTCTCTGCACTCCAGAAAGTCCTATTCAGTAGAATCAAAAAGGTTGTCTAGAGTAGTTTTCTACTGTCTCCCGAAGAAAACTATTCAATCTTTACATACCTCCCATACTACCAGCGAGACATTCGTGAAAGCATTTGTCAATACGTTTATTCAGAATACCCGCTGGGTGAGTGTTCTAAATGAAACTCGGTGGTAATGCTACCTTCAATATTGAGCGAATGAGGAGGCGAATGTATGATACAGACGAAATGGATGTAACCCCTCCCTGTGAATGAATATTGAAGAGGTGCTAGTCCTGCAGTGGACTGTTTGTGGCTGCATTACGACGATGATGATTTTGTTAATGAATAATCATAGTATGAATAAATTATTTATAAATTGCAAATGAAAATGTTAAAAATACCTTTCTATTGAAAGCTTTATACTTTCGAATATGGAAGCACCATGTAGGTTCAGTTCACTGTATCGAAATGCTATTTTAAAGGTTGAAAAAAGAAATTGCATATCTAATCAAAATCAGTTAAGCATAGATAGCGCTGTCAATAATATTTTAAAATCGAAAATCAAATAAATATTATTTATTTTGATAGCTGCCAGGATTTGAAAATATTTGCAGTTATCGTCATAGTAATTTGATCTATTTAACATCAAGAATTCATATCAGAAAAGAGTTGACGTTAAAAATTAAAAGATTTATTTCAATACGTAAAATGAGAGGAAATATAAACAAAAAATAATGCAAAAAATATTTTATTTACAAATATTACATATTTAAAATTCAAAATGAAAGATGATTGCAGTTGATGATTTGATCAAGCAAAACCAACATTTAGTTTATTTAGATAAGATACTCTACAATCCATATTATCAGCTGGGCGATTGTATGGTAGCCAGACAGGTTCTCCGACAAAGTATCTTTTTGCTTTAATGAAATTCTGTAATCATATAATAAGACAATGAAGAACAGATTAAATACAGATTAATCGGACAACAATTGAAAGTTAAAAAAAACCTTAGTATCCAATGTAAAACGATGATATATTCCACTAGGAATGATAATCAAGTCTCCTGGAGTAACTTCAATTCTGATCCACTCATCTGCTTTATCCCTGACGTCAAAATATCCCGATCCTTCCAGAACGAGACGAATTTCTTCGTCGGTATGCAAATGCTCTTCGAAAAAAGATTTAAGTTTGGTTTCATAATTTTGTAAACATTCTTTGGAGCAAGTTATTTCATCTTCGTAAGAGAAACCTCTGTCTTTTATTAGATTTTTTAAAGCATCGTCGGTCTCATACGCTTCATGATTAATCTGGAATAAATATAATAAATTGTAAATATTTATTATTAAATTCTGGAATTTAATGAAAATCATAAAGCTAAAGTACAGACTTTTGCAAAAAATACATTTGGAGGATAAAATTTCCACACTATTATACGAGATTATTTTTAATGTATTTTATCACTGATAAAACATTGCACACACGTTTATAAAAAAAAACACAAATATAAATGTTTATAAAATAAGACATTAATTGAATGCAAAATATATTGAGACATATTTTTTATTGACGGGTGCAAAATTAATTGATTTGCTCAAGGAAATGAAATTAATTCAATTCAATTTCTGCTTTGAATTTGAACCCGATTATGATAGAACGCTTGACCCAATTGCTATAGGAATAATATGATAACATCTAAATTGTCCATTTTATCTATCTAGTCATAATTCTACACATCTTATAATTTACATTAATTATACACAAAGAACGGGCATAATATTTAGTGATTTTATTAAGTCTTTCTCTTTAAATTTTCGGATCCCTCCGGCCGTCCGGTAGGCCATGTGGCACGAATGCCGTCGAATAGAACCATTTTGAATTCAGGGCCGAATGGCAGTAGACCTCAGCTATACTGGGCTCATCAAGTTAATAAAGACGCCTATTATTACCTGTTATTTCTTAATGTGTCAAGCCAGGTTTAAGTCGTTTTCATTGAATTTGGCAATAATGTTCATGGTAAAAATGCATAAAACAGGGAAATTTATAAAATATTTACAAGCATGAAGGCCGGAATTATTCTGGAGTTATCTTTTTATTTCATAACTGGAATCAACTATTGCAAATTATTGAATAGATGTGAAACTATTCCATAAAACTAATTTAATAAAAGTTTGGCGTAATATTACTATAATACGGCACAAATGTGGATACGTAATCATTTAGTGGGTTATTTGGGATTTCATGCAATAAAACCTATATTGTCTTTAAATACTAAACTGAATTTGAGTTGGCTTTTAGCAATCTCTTTTACAGGACCATTGTCAACCTTTTTGATACTGTTTTCCACAACGTATTTAAAATTGTAGTCACCAGCCACACTTTCAGTAGATTTGAACTTAAGATGATTGAGTTACAACTTCAACTGCTTAACTGCGAGACTACCTACAGGTCTACTTTAAGGTGTAATACCTTTGGTGACATCCTTTTAATTGTGCCAAATGGAATACATCTTCAATTATTTTTAACTATAATTTTTGTTGCATATAAATTTGTTTTATTGGTAATTTTTTTAATGTTTCAGTAAAAAATGGTTATATTCTGTCAATATTCATTAACATCTGATCATGATGTATTAGGAATAATTTCACTCTTAAAAATTCATATATAATTCACAAAACATTGAATCGCTTCACAAATATACAAGATATTCACAATAATACAGTTCTATATATTGACTGTTTATGAATGATTTGAATTGAAATTTTATATCCGTAACGGATATTAATCTGTCCCAAATTACTTTTTTTCATATATATATAATGGGACAGAATGTTTGTAATAAAATAATCATACCTCTTCTAGAACGTTTGTTTGAATCCACTATTAAAAGAAAAAAAAATCCAAAATTGTTTCCTGTACATAGGACATCAAGATATAAACGACTTTAAATTTGCCTTAAATTTTAATTATGGATTTGATAATAATAAAAAATATAGTCAAGATTTTTCCAAATAAAGAAATATTCTGCATTTATGCAAAATGTTTTCTTTCCAAATTGGGCTCAGAATGTAAATAGATTTTGTATAAGAACATTTCAAATGATATTTTTGTACACATTTTGACATTAAATATCAAACATATTGTATCAACAAAATAATGTTTCCAGTTTCAAATGGATATCATTTTATATTACATATGATAAAATAAGAATATATTTCAAAAATAGAAGTAATATACCTTGAAATATTCAACGCCTGTAATTTTAAAGAGATTTTCAAGGCTTATAAATTGGGGTGGTTTTTTGTGATGTTCCAGCCTCTGATCTTCTTTGGAATCGTCCATATACCAAGCTCTCACCATTTTTTAATCCCCGACGTACGTACTTTGATATTGCGTCGTAAGAGTTTAATACAACTGCTATTGTGGATAGTAGAAGCGAAAGGCGATAACCTGTTTGATCTTCGGAGTGATTTGGTCTTAATAGCGTATTTTAACGACTTCCTATGAACTGTCAAATTATTGTCGTTCCTACTAATTAAATTATTTAAATTAAATTAAATTAATATTACCAATTTAAGTCTATGTATTTATACATCTTTTATTTTATGTATTTAAATATAAACTGATTAAATTTTTTTTCTTATAAATTTAATTAACGTAAGAAATTAAAAAAAAATACATCCTAATAATTTAAGAACTAATATGATTTTTTTAAAATTAAAATCTTTAATAATAAAAAATGATCAACTGCATTACCTATTAATCATAAGATTACTATTTATAGCAACTTTTCAAACGTTCATGGGATATGCGCTTATTGACGCTCAGGAGTAATTCAAACAACATTGACAATTTACATTTCTTTATTTATCATTACATTTTTACACTATTAGTAACACAAACATCCATTTTTATTTTCACAGAAAAATCTTATCGCCTAAAATCATACTAAAGATATGTTTCCAAATATACGCATTAAAGATTAAACAAAGTATCTAATCAAACACAAATAACCACGGGTTCCATTGCATTTCCACGCGCGCAAAAGATGCCGCATGCAAAAAACAAAGGATCGTCTCCATTTACGCTATGCTTAAAATTTATAACTAACATATTTTAAAACAAAACTCTATTATATTAAAAAAAATATATATCACTGAATTTTTTTAAAAGGATCACAGACTATTATTATTAAAATATTTCACACATTCATATATTTATATACAAAACAGACACTATATTATATTCATAAAGAAAATAAATATATTCTATCTTTCCTTAGAACTAATACACAATTCTATGCTTCTAATATTATACACTCTAAAAATAAATCTTTGTTAGTGGTGCTTATACAAAATAGGAAATAAAACAGTTAAAGGAGTTCATATTGCTAGTTTTCAACGATAATAAATAAGATCATTATTTAAATTGTAAAAATATTACTCACTGTGCTGTAGTGCTAAATTAAAATAGTCAAAGAGCGTTAATTAATTTAAATATTTTTAATACCCTCCTCTGTATTTTGAAAGTTTAGGGTAGTATTCTATTTTAAAAAAGGGCGACGGAGTGTTGATCTCATGCGCCATTCTACAGTACTGATTCCTTGTTCTTTTACAGTACAATAAGTCATGAAACGACTATAAGGAAATGAAAACATCAATAAAATCAATTATACAGATAGAAAACTTTTGGTTTTTAAGAATGCTAAAATAAGCGATTTCGAATAATTATTTTATATAATGAGATGTTTCAATTTTTTTGAATGAAGTTTAACATAGTATTTTAACCCTTTCGAACCGGAGAGCAGACATGTTACGCTCTAATGTAAATCCACTTTTCTGTCAGCTCAATAAATTAACCTTAACACTGTTGATAGAATATAATATTCGTTCATTTATACGGAATATTTCTTAATGTTCAACATGCATGGCATTTTCTTTCTTTTGTACAGCTATTTTTGCCTATTAATGTGTTGCGAAAATAAAAGGACAGAGTTACCGTGCAAGCCTGCCAGTTTACTATTGAAGGAGTAGATTTTGTAAAGGAGTGGTGATACTCCGTTAATGATGCCACTCCAGAACAGTCAAAGGGGAATAACAAAATTGATCAACGATAAGAATTATGCAGGTATCTTAAATATCAAAACAAACGCCTACTCTCAAGACAACACCAACAAAAGTCGTCTTATATTTGTTGAAAGAGCTTATCTGACGATAGCGATTTCAGTTAACTATATCTAAATTTTATGACAGTTAAAGGTTTCTTTAGAATGCGATTTTTTGTTGAATAGTAAGTTTACGGCGCGATTTTGCCATCGATGCATGAGCGTATGATGAGATGCAAGATACTCGTCTCTGTCTTACGATTTCCGGTTCGATAGGGTTAACAAAACAAGTAATTTAACAAAAAATCTCCTTACAATCTAGTATTGAAAATACTAAGAAGGTTACGGGAATACACGTTAAAGATATATTCACACTCAATTATGGGATAATCTTAGGACAATATTTTCTGACCCTAGAGAAATACTAAATATAAATGCAACAGAATTTAGATATGATGATAAGTCATATGAAGTATATGATTCAAAAATATCTGTATTCAGATACAGATAAAGTTTCTGTGATTATGAAAGCAATCACATCTATTGTAGTTGTTACATCAATTGTATCAAATATTTTTGAAATGGTGAAATTTTATGTATAAAATTTATGTTTATATTATGTGTTAGTTAAAAATCATACATGAATACATATAATAATGTTGAAAATAAATAAAATAAATACACAAATCGATAATATAGAATGATGTATAAGATATGAACGATCAATTAAACTTACAAAAAAATCGGCCGGAATCAAATATTGCACATTATTTAAAAAAAATCTCCATATAGCATATAATTTATATCACATTTTGTCAATTTTTATAGAATGATGATAGCGAAGTGAAGTTCTGCAAGATCAAATAATGATATCATACTATTTTGTAATAAAATTTCAATGAACGCGATGAGTCAATTGTAAAATATCATGTTTTGGTGCATGATTAGACGTTAGATATGAGATGTTAAGATTTGTTTTAAAAATATTGATGATATTTTTGTATAACAATCAAACAAGGTGATTATAAAAGAGTTACATTATATACTTTAAAAAATCTTAATGTTAATATTATAACTATGACAATACATTTTCACATATAGCCAAATAAATTATATGTATCAGATTATTTCATTTAATTACGTCTTATCCTAGCTTCAAATAGTGTTAAATCAATACATTGTGGTATAATGCAGTCAACCCTCGTACAACATTTATGCATCGGATCAACGCTGATAAAACGGATTTAAGCTGAAAAAAATATCAAATTAAATTTATTTTTAACGTCGTAATGAATATAGGAGAAACTAATATAAGTGATGAATAAATGCAATAGGAATGATAATAAAATAACAATAATATTTGGATAGGATTTTGGTTTCACTTTTAGCTATTTATGCTATACGAGGGTTTACTATGTAAATAAAATATATCTTACTATAATCAGATTTAGTTAAAAAGTCAAGCAAATTATGCTAATAGATAAAAACATACAAATTAAAATGTGATAAAGTGAACTTATTACTAGTCAATTATAACAAGAAATTAACCAATATATACATAAAACACAACAAACATATTTTTCATAATACAAACTTCAATTACATTGTAGAAGAACAGATGAGATCAAACAAGGAAACTACAATCTTTTAAGTAAAATTAATGAATTGACAACCATTTATAAATGAGAAATGTCTTTAAGTACGATTAAAAGATATAAATCAGAAGAAATGTTTCGGGAATGTAGCAACGAAAAAAGAAATAGCATGAAAAGATATTACGATCAACATAAAAATATCTAATATCACTTATTCTTAGTAATATTTGTACTAGAGTCGGAATATCCAGGTTTATAAAAAGATAAAGGGTATTCAGTAGAATGAATATTTCAGAAGGATATCACCAATAAACAAAGTCTAAAAGAATGCAATTGATACAAATACATACACATTAATCGAGAGTTGACAATCTCGACACAAAGCCGTTGAAAAAAATTAGAAAATAGGCTTCAAAACATTTTTACTTAAACGTAGCTACATACTGATAAAGCATAAATATCGATTATTGCTGTTTTAAATCGTAACACAAGAAAATATCTTCGAAACACATCAATTTGTATGCAACATTGGAGATGTGCATAAAGTTAAAGTTTCGTATGCTTAACACTGTCCGTCCAATAGTTTTGGATTGTCATGGCCTCCAGTGAGTTCAAGAAAGAGTCGTTATCCAAGCTATACATTTCTTCCGAATTCTCCTGAAATCATAATTACAAATTATTAATCAATAATTCCATAATATATATATATGATATAAAATATGTAATAAATACTGACTCTAATTGTACTATCGTCAATGTATCCGCTGGAATCAGGATTGGAACACTTATCATTCAGTGTTTGCGGTTTATTCAGGTATCGGCGTCGATATAAGACGAACGAGATGGCACCGGTGAGAGCCAATAATACGAGCGTTCCAAAGCAAATGCCAGATACGGCGGCAGCGTCTAGGCCGGGAGCATCTTCGTCTGGTGTGATTATGACGACTGGTGATATGGGATTTTCAATTGCACGTCTACCGACGGCTGTTTCTAACGACAGTGCCCTGACGGTTGATACTTCGATTTCTTCCTCGATGACGTTGATGCTTTCATTTTTAATTGCTTCAACAGGAGCAGACGTCGTTTGCTCCAATATGGTAATGTTTTTGTCTGATATATTTGTAGTATTTTCGACGACAGTGCTTTCGTTGAGTTTTTTATTCTCGGTAATTAATAGTTCAGTGGAATTTTTATTTGGTTGGGTGATGTTTTTGATTAGTCTATTTTCTTCTGGTGGTTTAATTGTAGAATTTGCACTTGTTTTAATGGTATTTTGAGATGTTTGATTAATGATAGGTACAATTTTGAGAATAGTTTCAGTTGCAGTTTTTATTTTTTCAACGGGAGTGGCCACTGTCGTGGATGTGATGTTTGTTTTATTATTTATATTAGTATCAACAACTTTTTTGGAATCTATTCTATGTGGCAGTTCTCTTTGCAATGAAGCAACATCATCGCCCAAATCACTGCTGGTGGGCAAGGGGAATATTAAAGAGACTTTTTGGTATGGAGCCGTCGTGGGGTATGTTGTTGGTAAAATTGCTTTTGGAGAATATCCTATGGCTTTTCCTGTGCGAGGATTTTGATATACTGCAGGCATTTCGGACGTTACAACAGCCGCTGGATCATGTTCTAAGTTGTCGTTTAGGCCACCGCCGAGTCTCGACGATATTGGGTCGCATAAACACACTGAAAAGAGAAATATGAACAATAAGTACAATTCTATAGTGTTAAGATGATGTTGCAAGATTTGTGTTTGGATGAAAGTATATGTGATAAGAGCTGATCCAATTATGGATTAGCTTTTCATTTCATTTAATGAGGGTCAAGTGGCACATATGGTAGTGAAGGGAAATCTAGAAATCAGTCACGTTGACAGCCTCTTTGATGATCCAAATATACCACATTCAATGCTATTAATAGAAGACCTACATTTACATGGAAATGAGTTAACACTGTCTGATCTATGAAGTATAAATAATTAATCCTAGTTTTTATTTCTTCAATTATTTATAAATTCCTTTGCTTAAACAAAATTACAGATAGTATGTTAAGTTGAAGAATAATATCCTTATCATAATTATATAAAAATAAGTTTATATGAATTCCAGATTCGTTTATAAATAGGGAATAAAGAAAGCTTTGCAAGTAATTTTTTTATAAATTAATGCAGTAAATGGGTCAAAATATATGTTTTGGAAACTGCAATTTTGAGCATGCACAAATAATAAATGGATGTACGTGACTTTCAATGGATGTGGAGGTTTAAATATTTAAACAGAACACAAGAGTTCAGACTTTTAAAATTGTCCACAACATGTTCTAGTTTCAACTATGTAACAAGCTTTTATTCTAAAGCTTTTATTAAATAAAAAGTGTATGCAATTCGCCTAATATTAAAGGCGAAAATGAAAACGAAGGTGAATCATTTTGCGCTCATTTCGACTCGTTAAAACTTTCGCTAAAAGTAAAACTGAAATAAAACAAGCAAACTGTACTCATTATGAATGGATTATTTAAAATCTTCAACATCAGAGTGCGTCAACAAAAAATACCACCTCAACATTGCAGAATGAAGAGTGAAATTGAATGGCAATGTTTGTAATTTGATCGCTTATGAATGAACGATTTTCTCTGATCGCATATTGTAATTTTGCTTCATTCGATATGCGGAGTTAAACGAAAGAAGATTTCTATAAACAAAAGTTGTATTGAAGAATTGGGAGCATTGTGGAGGTTTTTAAGAGACTGCAGTAATAGGATTTTGAATTGACGATGGCAAGTGAAGCATCTGCGACAAAAAGAACAAAAGATTAGCAAGAAGACGAAAGACAGATACGATCAGCATAACGAATGTTTATTTCGGTGATAAAAGCGAGATCGTGGATAATTTTTGGATTAGCACTCACGTCACGAGCTTATTCTTTTGGGCAGCAATAATTGGACGGCAAAAGACGTGTTAAGCCGCGTCCATAGAAGGGTTGTTGGTCACCAATGTGGGACGTAATTGAGTTAAGAATAAGACAGTGGTTTCCAACATTTGTTTATGGAAGGGTTGCTTAATAAGGTTTGGGCGGCAAAAAAGACCTGGATGACCACAAAGAAAAAAGGGAAATCCGGATTAAGATCTATAAATCTTGCGGGACCACAATATTTTCGACCAATTGTAAAATTTATACAACCCACGCGATCAGTTTTCTTCAGACAACTTCGTTTCATAATGAGAGTTTGTAATCGTTCTGTAAACAAGTTCAGGTATGGTGTCTGATCGTGAGGCACTTATTCGTCATATCAGCGGTCCGAAAAGCGGACCTATTGGACATACAAACCTTGTGGCAAATCCGTCCTCTTTTAAGACTTTTTGCGGCATTTTTTATGATCTATAACCGCCATCTATACGTTAGGTCAGATACCTTTGAGACTATTTTTTATATTATTTTAAAATACATAATAGTATTAATATTGCATTTATAATAGTATTAGTTAACTTTAAAAAATAAATTGGATTTCCGAGGAAGGGGGCAAGTTAAATACTTGCCACGGGGGCTTTATTCCCTTGTTACGGCTCTGGTTGATAAAGTCAAATATTGGAGTTTAAACCATCTATGGTCTTATATGGATATCGTCTACATTCGATAATGGATATAGGACATCTTACAAAAAATCTTATATATAAAAATCAATGTTTGTTTGTTCATATTTTATGCGCTGCCATACCGTTAATCCGATTGCAATGAAACTTTGGGGAGTTATTGTGCGTACCTTCGCGAACGCTATATATTGTTTGTACACGCAATTTGTTTTGCGTGACGTTTAGCAGATGTACCATGTTGGCGCATATTGGTCTGGTAAAATGAAGTCGGTAATCGAGACGAGAGCGAGTGTGAGCATGCTTTTGAATCCTAGCCTTTCACAAACAAACTGAATAAATATAATAGATTTTTTTAATTTTGGGTATAAAAACATAATGACTGGAAAAACGTCTTATGGAAGGACGAATTTGAAATTTTGTACTCAAATAGAAGAGTTTGTTCGCTGAAGAAAATCGGATTAAGTTTTAGAAGTGTATACAGTGCCTATAATGAAGCACGTAGGTGAAAATATAATGATTTTGGGTTGTTTTGGAGGTGAAAAGACTGGAGAATTTAATAAAAGTTGGCGGAAAATTAAATAAAGTGGGTAAATAAATTGAAAACGTGTCAAGAAAATTCGGTATTTGTAGGTCTTTGAATATTAGGATGAAATTAGATAATGACCCAAAACACACTTTAAACCTCCTCAGATTTCTCTCCAATCAAACATTTGTGCTATGAAACCGATCGAAAAGCAAAAAATTGTTTACTTACTAGAGACAATAATCTCTGGAATGATCTATAAGAATATTGGACAGATTTTTCAAGTGATTGATGTAATGTGCATATTTTTTAAATTTAGAGTTATTTTTGCGAATTTCTAATCCAAACTTGTTGTCAGTAGTGTAAATAACATGGATATAAATATCAGATGAAATACGGATGCTTGTTAAATGCACATATTTGGCTTGCTATAGATCTTGCGACAAAATTTTCTTATCGTCTGCAAATGAAAATATGTACATTTTTTCGCAAATATTAGATAATGCCGATTGTGTCGCCATGTAGATAGATTTAAGAAGAGAAAAAAATCGTACAAACGATTTCGAATCACTGTGCAAGGGACTACTTTCATTTTAGTATTCTGGAGCATTTCTAACGAAAAAAGGAGTCCTTTATAATCAAGATTTACTTTATCTAAATATATCTCTATGTATAAAAACGGAGCAGAAAATACAGATATGAACCTAAGAACTCTTTCATAGATTCGGTCATGTTGCCAAAAATAAATTATTATTAATAAATATCCTAATGGTTAAATGACGGTTCTTCAAAAGCTATTATGTACACAGCAAAGGTTTTATGTTTGCATTGTGAAAATTGTGGAGTAAGAATATCTAGGGTGAAATGGGATATCATCAATTTGCAACACATTTTATATAAAATTTAGGCTTGAAGAAAACCGACGACAGCGAAAGCTGATAATGGAAAAGAAAAAAAATAATTATAATTAACTTAGTGCGTGGTTTATTGCTTCAGGTCACGTGTAACACTCGCTCTCGTCTCGAAGACTGACTTAACTACCGTTTACTATACCTCCATACAATATTTTTACTATACCTATGTCATTTCTGCAAGTATAAACAGTAAGTTGACAAAGTTTTATTGCAATCAGATGAAAGATATGGAAGCGCATTAAATACGGACAAACAAACATTGATTTTTATATATTATACTATGCCTATGTTACTCGTGCAGTCTTTAGCAATAAGTGGACGAAGTTTTATCGCAATCTGATGAACGGTATGGTAGCGCATTACATACGAACAAAGAGATATTAATTTTTATATATTAGATTGGAATTGTAATCTACTGAAATGGTGAGTGAATGAATCAGACTGAAGACAATGATGATTATTCCGATGCGAAGTTTTATTTAAACGATTCCGCATTTTAGCATGCGTTTAGCAATTTTCTTGACAGGATTTTCTCGATTTGATATTCAAGCAGCGAAAGTCATCAATGCGTCGATTTTCAACAGGTCAAAACCCTCGTCAAGCTATATTATTGTAATACGCTGATTGAAAATACATTTACGATGGCGAAAAAAAGATTAACACTCACTATAACCGCAATACCATTCCATTGCAAGCCAATCAATCCAATATATCAACGCTTCCATTATGTACAAGATTAAAAAACCCGTATGCATTAAGTACGAGTACAATGATCGTGAATTAAAAATTTCTCCACAACAAGACGAATGCTAAATCTTACAGTGCAAGTCAGGGCTGATCGATTCGATCACGACAAAAAAGAAGAGATGATTAGATACGCGAGTTATCTAATTTGGCATGCAATCAAAACGCGAACGGATGGAGTCACAATATAAGATCTGATATCGGCGTTAATTTTAGAAAGGAATCTGGAGGGACATTCGAGGAAGACTTTTTGGTCGCGAAGAAAAAGCAGCTGCGACCCAGTTGCTATTTTTACACACGGAATCTCGACTTTGGAGCGCGATTAATTATGAGCTTTATTCGAACGCGGACCACACTTTGACGTTCATCGATCCTGGACTCATCGACAGTTTCTCGTTACAGATGTCTGCGTCCGAATGGTCGCGTGTCATGGGCCTCGATGGCATTTTGTGACCCATGAAAAGCGACAATCGTAACATTGGACTGGACATGTCATACCGTTTGTGAAGAGAAACAAAGTGCGTAAACAAACGAAAAAATGCGTAATTGGATACAACGATTTTCGTAATGGTAAGTGGGCCGCAGTTATTACCCCACATTTTTGAGGATTCATTGGGCATGTCGTTGGCCGCGGAGAGAACGACTATATGGACCGAATGTATAACGGTATCCGGAATTTATGTCGTTCTTCTACTATGTAATGTATGGAAAACACGATCGTCATGTCTGTTTGATATCATACGAAAGCTGTATCTTTTGTCGTTTATATTTCCGAGGGAACGCTTGGATATAGTGTATTTACATCAAGTGCACAACAGGGCCTCTACAATATCACTACACGATAAAAGGTCTCGTCTTGATAGGGAGCAAGACTGAGTAGCTTTCCTCGAAGGGCATTAAAAAGCTACCCGAGATGACAATGTTCATTTTACAGGAAAGAGCTTTCTGGAGTACGTGGAGTTCAGTCGCTCTTTTCCTGGAATAAAATAATATAAATGACTATTGTAATAGTTCAATGCAGCTCTTATCAATTAATCAGCTTTCCTCTTATAATAGTATATCTAATGTGAGGAACCTGCTCAGCGTTTTATAATGTTGATTTGCAAAATAATGTCTGTATAATATAACATCTGGTTGGTGGTTTACCTTGTTCCATATTTGTTGACCAAGCCCTCTAATTGAGCTTTTATTGGTCCACTTTTCTTCCGCTAAATTTGCGCAACTCGCTAAATTATGAACGTCATTTTTATATTGTCTATAAACTGGTTATTTGGTTTTTTTTAAATCATAGTACCCTTTATGGAGAGACGTTTAAGGGGTCATCTCACTTTAGCACGTCAAAAAAAAAAACTTTTTTTAAATTTCATTTTTCGAAAGTAAACATCTCTAAGAATGTCCTCTATAATTTGGGTGAAGAAATTCGGATCACACCGTCCAGATTGCGCCCCAATTTGTCCCTATTTTGTTTGCAGGCCAGAGGTTCCTATTGGAGAATTTTGTTCTAGTAAGGGAGCAAATGAAGTTGAAAAAATGTTAGCACATATTTAAAAAAGGCGAATAAGCAAGTGGATAGTAAGGGCACAGAAAGAAAGTCTAAAGTGATTTATTTAATATGATGGCTTAGTTATTCGCCGACATCCTTAGCTCAATAGAAAATATGAGAAATGCTATTTGGGTCTTATACTATCATAAAACTTCGACTGATGAAGCCCCTCAGCATTTACATTGTTCGGAAGGCGCAGATTATTGGTGTGAATGGCAGAAACATGCAACTACAAGATTGTTATATTTGTACAAGCATTCTCCTGCTTTCAATGAGAAAGTTCAGCAAATCTTATGATCAATTTATGAAGAATTAACGTCTGATAATTTGATGGAAAGATGTCGAATCTTCTAAAGAAGCTAAAGCAAAGATAAGTCTGAAATAAATGAAGAATTGCTTTATGTAGCTGGAATCGCACATAAATCAACAAATTTTAAGTACTTACAACTTTAAACGCGTTTTCCACGAAATGGCATTTTTGCACGTAGCGTTGAAAGTATTTCTAAAATTTTTGTCAACGATCGGTCTGAAATTTTACGTGCTTATTTACACATGTATGGTTATGGCAGTTAGCAAAATCAGGTCAAAATATTTATTTTGTCTTACGTTGTACATTAAAAAATACCCCAATAAAAGGTGTTTTTTTCCAATTTTTTTTTAAATCAGCGCCATTTATTTACAAGGCTGATCTTACAACTTACTATGAAATTGGAGTTAAATAATCATCATAATTTTAAAGCACTTTCACAAATGAGATATCGGTCGAAATACGCGATTTGAAATGGAGTTACGATTATACTCCCAAGGGGTAGAAACAGTGATCTGACCCGCATAAGGCAAAAGCTATCCAGTTTTCATAACTGGACAAGAAAGATGTACAGATTATTCTCAGCTGCTCTAGTGCGATTAATGACAATTCCTGATGTTCTTATCGCCAATCTCGAAATTTTGATTATTTTCCGGTTTATCTTGTATATTTGTACTAATGCCTTTATTATGTTAAGTAAAAAACAATAATTAATTCCATTAAACGTCTATTAAAACTGGAAAAAATGCAAAGGCAACATAGTTTGGTAGATTTTCAACAACAGCTTTCTATGCAAATAAGATGCCAATATGCAGTCGATAACAAATTCCACATTGACAATAAATTGAATAAAACAATATCAATATAAATAAATTGCTTGTGCGTGGCATAATATGAATACGACACGTGTGCCATTCGTCTTCATATTGTTTTATTGAATAGAATTTGGCAAAATAAGAAAATAAGTAAGACAAATCAACCTTCGATATTGGAAATACTCAATATATAATTTTTTTGCGATATGAATATATATATATTGCTTACCGTTGAAAATCAGGAACATTGATATGGACACTCTGAACGGGGATATTTGCTTCACTTTGCGCAATCTCTCCATTGGATTCGTATTAAGAGTCATGCTATGAAAATTTATACGAGACGATAAAAGAAGGAAACAGTAGTAATTATTCGAACTTTTTAAACCCCTACAATAAAACTTTTCGAGTAAATTTATTAAAAAATATACGGACGGAAAATCTTCGCCGAGAGAATTTTCCGACTTAAAACGCTAACGACAAAACTTTCGCCTTCAATTAAAAGTTTAAATACTGCGCAGCCCCCATTCATCTCGGCCAAGATACATTCTTTTAATTGGCACCGCACAACCGACACAATTATCGTCTTATGGTGAACGATGGAATTGCAGTCGCCCTTATTACATATTGTCCCGGAGCACAATGGGCGTATGCTTTCTTCTCATAATCGGATGGTGAAATTTTAAAACATGTAATTTATTCAAAAGGCCTAAAACGCAGGCCGCATATTGCGAGCTCATTCGTGGGAAACATCTGATGTATAGAAAGTAACATCTAATTCAATATTTTAGATGCTCACGCATTCCGTGAAAAACGCAACGAATGTCAAAGATCCATCATCTCGATTGGCTAAATTTTCATCCGAAGCGATCCGATGCACAGCAACATGATCTACTTGATGCCTCTGATACACGAGATGAGGTAAAAGTTCGAACAAGAAGGCATAGAAGACGATTGATGACGAAAAAACATTAAATAATACAAATTTGATTGTAGGCATGAGTTGGATGATACTCACGGCGTGGGAGCGTCTGATCTATGCGCAAAAAAATGAGCACTCTATATTCAGGAGTTTCAACGTAATTTTGAGGTCATAATTTTTACATCTGTGGTTGTAATAGCACGAAATAACTGTTTTTGTATTTTGCAATGTAAGTATAGTTGTCTGAAGTAGTGTTTCCTTTTTCATTTTTGCAAAGGCGACGATTATTCTATCAATTAGGATTTCTTTTGTGAGTATCTCTGTCATGTAAATTAATTTCTTTGCACGCCCCTAGACAAAGAAATCCATTGGTGTCAGGTCCGTAGACCACGCGAGCCACGGAATAGGGCTGCTAAAATAATTAATTTACACAACAGAGGTGCCCACAAAAGAAATCCAAATTGAAGAAACAAATCCCACCTTTGCAAAAATGAAAGAGGAAATGCTACTTCAGAAAACAAACAAAGCAAAATAAGACTATTTAAAACTATAATGCATGTTATAATTGCCCATGAAGATTTTTAGCCTAAAATTATGATCTGCTTCTATCTCAGACCAAGTATTCTCAAAACCAATTCAAAACTCTATCTAAATTGCATAGGATTTAGGCAAAAAATAGGTTATTTTTAAGCAATATTATTAAAGAGACGTTAAAGATCTGCAATCTGATTATTTATTATGTTTGCATTTATCGATCATGACCTGAGCAGATCATCGCGTTTTTATGGACCACTCACAGCTTCAAATTATTAGCATGTAGAGTCTTAAGTTTTCGAATAATTTCTGGGAATGGGTGGATGATCATTTTAGGTCGTTATCGTTACCAATAATGATGTTGCTGGTATAATATGGTACGACACACAAATAAATAGTTCAAAGTCAAATGTTTGAGCTTTAATTTTAATCCTAGATAATAAGAGATACTTTCTATGGATTCCAAACAATGTAATAGTATAACAAGAAATAAGTGCACTATTATTATACAATTGCAATATAGCGACATTACTAAAATTCGCTTTGTACCCTGTATAATACCATCTTTGAACAAATTTGAAATAAACAAATAAAAGAGTTGGATAAAGATATTGCATAATTTGCTCAATAGCTCAATCTGGAAGTTGACTATGAAGATGTCAATTAATTTTGGAAAATGTTATGCAGAAATTCAGCAATGATGAATTGATTGACTCTTGATTTATAAATACTAATATTCAAAGCTAAATATGAATAATTGTCAAACAATTATCATCAGCATTTTGACCCCTCTAATTTTACTCGTATACTCTAATCACATAACGAATTTAAATTCCCGAATTCAAGGTGTTCTAATGGAATACTATTGTTTGAAAAAAGACACCCTTGCAATATTAACGACAGATGGCAGATAGACAGGTGGACGTTTACTAACGAATTAGCGTTCCAATTGAGCGATTTTTAACGAACAATCTAAAAAATAATCATTAATTAAGCTTGACACAGAGATAGCTTGAAATTTATGTCCGAAAAGAGTGAAAGACTTGTTTTTCAGGCTTTCATTTTTTTTTTGATCAAATAAAACAGCTTTCATATCGATCACATCATAATTTATGTCTCTGTTTTTTCTAGCATCGAAGAATTGTCAGTCTTTTATAATATATTACGTAGTAAAAAAAATACACATTTAGAAATTATGCACATTCTAAACACACAAGGCTTTTATGAATATAATATTTACATTTCGAATTTGAAAAAAAAAAAATCGCGATTTGGAAGCAATTTGCATAAAATGAAACCACCGGGTCGACGAGTGTTTCGAATACTGAATGCAAATGCTGAAAGTCGAACACTTCCCACTGTGCAAATCCAATTTAGACGATATAAGCTTAAAAGGTACAATTACGCAATTGCGAATAGGCCTCGCGATACGTAATACGTATCACCAATTTAAGCATACGTCGTTATTTGGTAGCGAATGTGACAGGCTTCAATTCGACCACAATATGATCCGGATTTGAATAATTAGATTTTTTTTGGTTTTCCCATAACGAGAAAGAAGCCTTTTTTATTCAAGTGCAAATCGATATGATGTGGGTGAAATATTCCACAAGTCATGATCAAGAACATTTTATCAGACATTCGATAGTCTTAAATCACACAAAATGCGATTTTCTTCCAGGAGAAACGATACAATATGTATAAATTCGCAGCAATCGAATTTTAGCCCGAATAAAATTGCCTATTGAAGGGTTGGTTTGCGGGTCATGCGGAAAATCGCAATGCACAGCTGTAAATATTCCGTAAAATCTTTGTGGTCGTCCTTAAAATGAGTAAGGTTTGATAAGGGTCATAAATGGAAGACAAAGGCCTTGACTTCTATTACATGTTGTCATTTAAGAATGTATTATTTCGCAAGGGTTGGAATTCATCGTTCCTATTCCATTGCGACAGCATGGATATGAATAACCACAAGGCGGATCTTTAGATTTGGAAGGAATACATAAAAGCTGGCTTGGCTTTTTTTATCGACATGTTTAAAAGCCCGAATAGCCAATGACCATTTATTGATTGGAATTAAATAGAATCACGTATTTGCTGACATTCGTACTTAGAACGTACGAAAAACAATTAAATGAAGGCCATGTCCCGGTCAATCGATGACTTTGGAGCTTTTAGTCATTAGCACTCAAATATGTATTTTTATTAAAAAATATTCCAAATTTAATTTATTTGGACATGACATTGTTGTGCGGTCACGTACAGCATTGCCGTCAGACGCATCATGGTCATACAGATGAATACATCAATAACAAACTTGACAGTGCATAAACATTGACATCAAAATATGCTTGGAACTGCATGTACAGCTCTCAATATTACTATTAGGTTGTCCCATATGTTTCTTTCGCAAATGAACACAGATCTAATCATAGCCATGATTGAAGAAAACCCGCGATATATTGTTCGCGAAATAGCTAACAAGTTAGAAATTCCACAAACATCCGTCCATAATCATCTGACAAGATTGGGCTACATCAATCGTTCAGATGTGTGGCTTCCTCATGAACTGACTGACTCAAATAAACTTCAGCGTATTTCAACATGCGATCTTCTTCTCCAACGACATAATAGCCAACCTTTTTTGAAGAGATTTGTCACTGGAGATGAAAGTAGGATACTCTATGAGAATATCCAACGTAAACGGTCTTGGAACAAGGGTACAGAAGCTCTAACTGTAGCTAAACCTGGCCTACATCCAAAAAAAGTTTTGCTATGCATTTGGTGGGACTGGAAGGGGGTAGTTTATTATGAGCTACTTCAGCAAGGTGAAACGATCAATTCAACAAAATATTGCTCCCAACTAGACAATCTAAAGGATGCAATTGCCAGAAAACGGCCAGAATTAGCGAACAGACGAGGTATTGTTTTTCACCACGATAACGCCAGGCCTCATGTGTTTTTGCTCGTCAGAAATAAATTATTATCATGTGAGTTATTATTACAATTTATGCAAAAAAATGATGCTGAAAAATCAATCAAATTAGTATTTATAAATTAGATCTTTATAATTTAAACCCAAAATAAGCATTAATTAATCTGCCTCTCAGTAATCCAGCAAGAACGCTGAAAAAATAGTTTAAAAATTATAATCCGAGCATATATGATTAATAGGTTTCATTCAGACCATTGTATACGTTGAATATAAACAGCTGCGTGACCATATTGTCGCACTCGTCATTATTGGGGGCGTATACTATAAGCACACGTTGTAAAATTTTCAATAGAAATTGATTCTTAATAGTCACAACTCTAAGAATTTACTTCAATCGTAATCCATATAGCCATAATTCAACGCAAAGAATAAAGATCAGGATATATGCCTATTGTATATAAAAGCATTGAATTTAAATCCAACGCATAAGTATATACGTTAACAAGCCTCGTATCATAAATTATGATTTATAAAAAGGAAAACATTCAAATCGAAGGATATAAAATGGAGTTATTTTTTACCTTTATCTTTTAAGGATAAAAAATCATATTTTTTCAATCAAATAATAATTTAAAAATAACATGTGGCATTGTGTTGATTACGTTGTAATATTATGATGGCAGTCAGTCATGTGGCAAGGTAAATGAGTAATTGACGAATGAAGGCAGTCATGGAATGGCATGCCGAAGATCATGTTAATTATCACTTTAATGAAATGTAGGTAAAATGCATTAGATGACTTTCAAAGGGGCAGGTAAAGAAATCAACCCCTCGATCGGATCTAACACTAAAAATAGCTCTTTTAAATGTATAGTAGGACTCCAAAGAAGAATCTACCATGAAGTCCTTCCATATGGTCAGACTATAACGAGATAGATTTATTATTGTTCACGATCAGAAAGCCTTAAAGTGGCGAAAAGCGTAAATCGAAAACAAATTAAAGGAACTCGATTGGCAAACGATTCTGCATTCAACTTTATTATCCAGACTTAGCTCTTTCCGACTATAATTTATTTAGAGGAAAAAAATCATAAATATAGAAGATGTGAAATGAGGAATAGAAAAATATTTTAAATCAAAACTCGTTGAATTTTAATCTTCTGGAATTAAAAAATATATTCAATCATGTTTTTGTTTGAATTTAACTCTTTCATTTAAAAAACGACATTCCTTACTGGACAATCTATTATTATCTATAAAAAAAGGGTAGTCAGAAATTAATTGATAGTTAGCGTCTTGAATTTATTATGGAATATTCAATTAATTCTTGTATTTTCTCTGCCTTAATAAGTAATAATAAAACCTTAGAAAGGAAAGCTTATTATTTGAGCCATGGCTATTGTATAAACAGACGATATTGTACAATATCAACAAGGGATCTTTCGTGCCATCTGGGGGTAATGAAGTACCCCAAGGCAATTCAAACAAAAATGTAGAACGACACTCCCAGTAATACAATTTTCGAATTGTATTTTCGCTCATTCGCGCAGCTTCTACTTCGCTTGCTATTTAAAACGAATTTGTTCAGTTAAATAAAATGAGGATTAAAAATCAGCGAGCCGAGTGACTCGACTCGATGCTCCAAAGCCTTTCCGCCTGGCGGACAATAAAAATGGATTATGATACTCCGTGACGTCAATATGGAAATTCGCATGGCCGGCGCTCCCTTGCCAATTTTCCCATGAAAGCACCATAACTCAATTAAGGGACGGCTCGTTTGGTTCCGGCGGAAGTTCTCTGGAGGTGGAATTCAATTTCGGGGGCTTAGCGGACTCACTTTCTTTGATTTGCGTAACAGACTGTCAGCCTTCGGGTCTTCGGCCTCGGTCGTCATCACTCAACATTGACCTACGCCAAATGTTATGCGGCCCCCGGCGATACGAAGAGCGGTTTGGGACCGGCTTGTCTTCGGGGAAAGGGAAACGAAAACCAGACCAGAAAAAGCGAACGCCATGACCAGTCTTCGAAGGCACCTGTTGCGACGAGAGAATTGCACAAGTGCGAATATGTCCAATTTGGGTCCTAAGAACCAACAGACTGATTCATATGCGGAGACCCATGGTCACTGGATCTTTGTAGTGGGCAGATCGAGCCGATTAATTTGAATAAATGCAACAAAACCAATGTTTATATAATTAAATCGAATAGAGGATCAACGTCACTGATGCACACATCGATATCTTGATATCATATGATATGAAGATGGATTGCAGCATTGACGGCAAGGTGATGATGACCAGATGTAAGTCATATGCGCTTGATGCTCTTGTGGTCGTTATTGAGGTCAACGGTTCTTTACTCGGCGTATAAATACAGATCAGCGTATTCAGATGATGTCCAAGGGCTTTAATAAGACGACAAAGTTGGACTTATTAATTATAGTAACTGCAGACAAAATTACAAATTTTCATAGCAATTAAAGTTCATTTCATATATAATTTTGAGGTCCTCTGGACCCATTCGGCCTTCGATAAGCGCGGTTTCCTATAAAGCGGCATTAGGGCACAAAAAAGGTCTAATTTTTCAATTGATGGCATTTCCACCAAGATTTCTACATGCCGCATGAAAAGATATCGTGTATTTCAAAGGATGAACATATAATTTGAGCACTTTTTTAGATCCCAGGGGCAATACTGTTATCAGTGATTACTTTCAAAACTGACCCAAGGTGGGTCATCGTTTATGCTGGATCTGGCTGGAGACTTAAACCTTCATAAGTAAAAATAATTTCTCGCACCGATAAGTAATTCCAAACATGGAACTAACCTTCGTGTGTTTTCATATTTGACTGATAAATATCTCTAAAATTCAAGTACGCCAACTTTAATGAATTTTACATTTGAATGCCTTAATTTTGTCATACATGTTTGTAACGATCTGATCTTTTCCTAGCAGTGATAAATTTGAATAGTATAAGGGTTTTTTTATATCAACCATGAAGGATAAATCTTGCAACTATGTTGGATCAAAAAGCAAGCTTGTGTCTTGATGTTGTTCAGCTATTTTTGCCTATTAATGTGTTGCGAAAATAAAAAGGACAGAGTTACCATGCAAGTCTACCAGATTACTTCCAAAGGAGTAGATTTTGCATAGAAGTGGTGATACTCGGCTAATGACGCCACTCCAGAACATTCAAGGGGGAATAACAAAATTGGTCAACGATAAGAATGATGCAAGTATTTTAATTATCAATACAAACGCCTACTCTCAAGACAACACGAACGAAAATCGTCTTATCTTTGTTGAAAGAGCGATTTCAGTTAATTATATCTACATTTTATGACGCCTAAAATATTCTTTAGAATACGATTTTTTGTTGAATAATAAGTAATATGCACATTTGTCAGTTGCAGGGCAGGGCATGTGGCAAGGCGAATGGATGAATGATATTCGAAAGGCGCCACGCATACTGTCGCAGCTAGATTAGGTCAACGACGATGATGATGATTACCCTCATCTGTTTGGACAGCTCACAAGAAAGCATAAAATATTATTAACATTAAAACAGAATTTATTCGTCGCGTTAATAGTCGCATACCAGAGCGTCGCTATTTCGACTCTATTTTATTTTTAAATTTATCGGGCGACCTAACCGAGCTTAAAGCCGTCAAAAACTGACCGGGGTCATAAATTATAGCCAGACGCATTTACCAACGGTATACAGAATTCAGCTTGCACATTCAGAGCGAATTTGCATGGTATTCAATGTTATTGCTCCAACAGATGTTAAATCGTTGCTGAAGTTGAATGCTCAACTGAATTATGTATCTATTATTGTTCTGTGAAAGTCAAAAAAAATAAATAAACAGAGTTTGACATCGATGCCATGTTGACCTTTTTGTGGACAAATTAATTACGCAGATACTTAAATTCTATCGAGAAAAGTGCCTGTGCATATGCTGTGCTGGCCATTCATGTGTTAAAAAATAAACAAGCTATGAAATGTGATTACATGCTATTAAGCAGTGATTAGGAAGACAATGAAAGATGGTCAGATGCGATTGAATCAATTATTATTGTATTTATGAGCGTTCCCATGGAAATACAATCGACAGACAGATGACGCATCAAAATATAATTTGCATTCTTATCTCAATATTGATTTGTTGATAATATTGGCTACACGTTGAAGGCATTTGACCTATAAGTTTTTATTTAAGAATGCTCACCCCATAAAAAAGGGTTGAGAGACCATTCATGTGACATTCTCGATTACTTAGATGAAATGTTAAAGGAGTCTTTCTTGGAAGGGTGCTGAAAAACTACTGTGATTAAACTTAACGACCACGATGCTACCAAAAGGACTATTTGAAACAAAAAAAGCTTTTTATTAATTGAATATTTCAATTTATATTATTAACTATTATAATATATATATATATATAAAACTTATACAAGAAATCCAGATTTGCATGCAAATAAGCTGGCCAAAATGAGGTAGTAATTAAAAAAAAAAACAACAAAATTTCAGTAGCTATAACGGTTAATATTTTTTACAAAAGCCATCACATCCAAGGGACTTGCTATTGTAAAATTCAGGAGTTCCAGATGTTAATATATCAACATCATTCACGCGAAAGAGAATCGCTTATGAAACTTGCGAAATATGCAAAGCCCGAGAAAAGTGAAAACGTCACATAAATAAGAATATTTTACGACTTGCAAAGCCTCACCGACATTTATCATAGTTGACTTTAATATATAAAGGATTTTAAATTTTGGCAGATTAAACATTCTGCTCGAACCACCAGAGCAGCGCTTCTAAGTCTTTTCGAAGTCATAGTCGCTTTAGTTTTGACCAAGACTGTGTTATTATATATATAATATCAAATAACGCTATTTTTTACCAGAAAATGATCAAATTGTCATCTTCAAATTTAAAATGTCGTGAGGGGTTTTGGATAGCCTTGGCTGCGGGAAGACGTGCTTCCCGTGGTCAGATCGCATGGTCTCTCTCGTGATTAGTAAAGAAGTTATATAAGACGAGAGTCTTTCTATTCGACACCCGTATACTTTCATCCGATTACTCAGCTATTTATTTTCGATATGCTTTCGTTCGAATGAGGACGAGCCTTATATAATAATAATATTGCTTTCTAAGACAATCCCTTATTTTTTTGGCACCTTTGGAAGCCAATTTTTTTTTTAAATCTCCCTGTCCATCCATGTTCCTATGCGATTTTTAGTGAATTTATCTAAAATTATATTTCTGATAACACATTGGAAAAAAATGGTATATTACCCATATAAAAATGGTTTTCGATATTAGGACACTTTATTGTATACATATATAAAAGTGCAACTCTTTTTCTAAATTAAGGTTTAATTTTGGACCTTTATAAAGCTAGCCTTTTATCGCAAAAAAAGGCTTTATTCGATTGGATTTTCATCGGAATTCTATTTGCTTTCTTTCTTTCGAAATTGCTGTTAATAGTATATATTAAAACCATACAGAAGTCATACAGAAGAACAGATTCGTTTATAAAATATCTATTTTAAAATAATTTAATCTACGGCTTGTTATAATTTCAATCGATTATTAAATAAAGTATCGTGCGATGGGAGTTTGGAAACCATCTACACAGCACAAAAAGTGATATTTTGGCCGATAGTCATGAATAAATTTAACTGTCGAGTTCTTCTTTCGTAAAACTGGTTCAACCAACAAACGTAACTATATATTAAGTCATCGTTACGCTCTTTCAGCGGTCTCATCCAATTTACGTATTAATGGATGCATAACTTTGCATCGGAATATAGGAAAATACGAATTTTATGTGATAATTTGACGAAATCTCATCAATATTATAATGAAAAAGCGTTTATTATATATTTTTTCTGAATAAAAATCGTCAAATTGGATGAGCATAAAATTCAATATGTGTAACGATACCGTACCAGTTTTTCGAGTAGTACGGTCACACTACAGTATTGAATTGTAATTGCGTATGATATTTTGGCAAATAAAATTTAATGCCAAAATATCATTGCCTATTGAGTTTTTAATGGCCTATGGTCTAATTTTATCATCGGTTCTTAGATTCGAAAAAATAAAGAAAGTATGTACATTCTATAAGAAATGCAATAAACGTTTGATATAAAATCATGCTTTTATTACTGCGTTAAATTATAATGGATATGGCGAAATAGTAAAAAAAAATTTGCTCAGTCTGCAGAATAAGCACTTTAATATGGACCAAGCGTAGTTGTTGAAAGAAAATATGTAATAATTATTGATATAATAACTGAATATTTTATGTCGACTTTGCTATAAAAATATAGATCATAAATAATTTTACGATATGCTGTATAGAGTCTGTAAAGATATTGTATATAAGAGGCGATATAAAAATATTTTAATATTGAACGTCTAAATAACAATTTCATCTTGTTTATCAGTGCAATAAGTTCCATATTTTTAAAAAAATCCATATTAAAAGACGATATGTTTACTACAATTCGACTCTAATAATGGGACTATCAATATGAAATATAATAGCTAAGGGGTTCATAATTTTGCAAAATTTCATATGGTGTACCAAATACATATCAGCGTTTTTTAGTACGGCAAGGGAAATTTTAAACTCCATTATCCGGTTGTTTTGAGAACCAATGTAATTAAGACATGAAAACAGATGTTTGTTTTGGTAGTTAAGACATAAACATCATCATAGCAGTTTAATAATATATAATAATCTTTCACCACGCATTCGTATTTTAAGCCTTTTATGGTTAATATTGAAAATGAGTTTAACTTCGACAGGAAGCACTTAAGTCTTAAAATAACGAGCTGAGGATATTGATAAAAGTAAAATAGGAAAACCAGTAATACATGCCCATAATCGACATTGATTAATTAAAATGTGCAATTTAGTATTACTGTATCCTGCCTGTGATGCAATATACAAGACACTGATTTCATGAGCCAACAGTAGAACATCCGGATGTGTGGTAGTATTAATATGCCATTTTATATATGTATTACTAAAAAATATTATCTATTATATAAATCTGCCGTGCCCAAATTCGTGTTAAATTTCCACGCCAATATTTGTCAGGGAAAACCACGTAATCTTGGGTAAATTTAATATTTTGCTCGGTGATATAGCGTCACAGTACATCCTGAAGGAATTCACGTTTCCTAAAGGCATGTCCTTTTCTGCATAGCGCTTTTGATATTCGAAATTTCCCAAGTCAAATCTCGACAAGCGCCGGATGAAGTGTATTCTCGTTAGCGCGAGACGATACATCGGATGGCACAGTTTCGCTTCGATGCATGACGAATCTAAAATGAAGACCTATTTTATCCGCGAAAGAAATGCAGCTTCATCGCCAAGAATTGAAGTGTCAAACGACAGCAAAAAGAACAAATTGGACTCATTAAACTCTCGTACGAAAGTGTTCTTTCCCAGCAATTATAGAAAAGTTGTAACAGTCTCACGAAATTTTAATGAGACTTCGAATATTACAATAGTCACCCAAAGTGGCATGGAATGGTGGTACTATGTAGTCATTAAAAGTTTATTGTGGGTCTCAAAATAAGGATCAATCCCAATAGGAAGTTTGTCGAACGCCACATATACAGGTGGGTATTTTATACTGGATATCCATTTAATGATCATGAAGTCAACAGTTTTGCAATTTGATATTATTTTTAAAACATACGATATGGTAATCAAAAGTAGCAATATTTTGTTGCAGATTATGCTAATTTTTAATATATACAAAGTCTAAATTTTTGCGTCGTTTTTTATTTGTGGCGTGTCTGTGGGAACGTCCCAAATTTAAAAACATGTATTCACCTTGCATGCTTAAAATAATAATACATTTTGCTTTCCATGTTTGAATTTTTGTTTTATGTTAGAGCAAATAGTTCAGGAGCAAGTTCTTGTGCTATTCTTGTGGATGTAAATCAATAAAAAGTGGGTTCTAACTCGAACGAAGTTCACCGTCTGTTGTGAATGTAGTTCATTAATTTGCTTGTCGACATGTTTCCAATGAGGTATATTAGCAAAGTTTGAAGTTTTAAAGATTATTTAATTGTTAATTCTTTATAGAGTATTTGCTTAAAACATCTTAAGACTCGTAGCAAAAATAGGTATTAAATTTTATTTAATATCTAAGGTGGTGATATAAAACCCATGTACCTTTTTCTTAATACTTTAAATTAACAATTATGCGCGCGGAGATATTGTGTACTCGTAATAAGTTGGTTTAGAAAAATAAATCCATTAAGCTAATGCTTATGATGATGCAATCAAATTTTTGCAGAGAGATAAATCCTCAGATCTCAGGAAAAAAGTGATCCGGTATGGAGAAATGTTTGAGGATAGAAACGGTTCTAGTGAAAGCAAAAATCCGGGTGTGGGCAGTCAATGTTTTCAAAATTATTTTTTGGGTTGTATACTTTACTTTGGCCATGAATGACTGACAAGTATTGCGGTATTTTTTTTTAAAAAAGATTAAAGCAGATTTTCCGCCGAAAAGATGCAAGTACATTTGAAAAGTTTACACTGGATAACCATTTAATATAAATGTGAATTTAAACCTTTAATTAGTGAATTTTTTAGCATATATCTTTCGAAAATGAGATTTTTTAGCCCATAGTTCTGCAGTGGACTGTTTGTGGCTGCACTATGATGATGATGATAATTTAAAAAACCTGTAACATTCAACAAGAAAATGTTTGTTCATCTTGCTGTATTACTATATTTTTTAATATATATAACCCTATCTAATGCATAAACATAAAAAAATAATTCTCGCCTTATGATATTGTTCAATCATTTGGATTTTCTTCTGTTTCTACTCGGTAGAGATTGTATTTAGTCTAAATATAAGAGGCGGAATAAATTTTTCATTATTTTCATTAATATCTAATATAGTATCAGGCTTGCTGATATTTTCCCCAGTTATAATATTGATTGATTCCGAAACGAGCACTTTCGGTTAATGCATATTATAATATATTATATTATAATAAGATTGCTTCATATTGTGCCGCAAGTATGTGTTCGATTTAAAAAAAAGTCAAATAATGCAGGACTTGTGTATCGATGATGGCAAGCAAGAAGAACTGGGAACTTGAAGAAATTCTGTGCGCTAAAGAGGGCAGTGGGAGAGAGAGGCGCAAAGCGGCTCTCCAACACTAGAATAGGGCCAAACTACCTGTCCTCCTGAAGCAATGTGGAAAACAATACCAAAGGGGCAGAGAAGGACAAAGGAGGGGTTTAGTCAGTAAGAATCTGACACTACCCTGGGATCAAACCCAGGGTATCTTATGCAAGATTCCCCTCCCACAGGAAAATATATGACAATCTAAGGGTATTGAATTTCCCTGAAGACTAAATACGTATTTCGCACCAGTGCTAAATTAAGTTTAAGGGGTCATCTCACTTTATGATATCAAAAAAATCACATTTTTTCAATTTCATTTTACGAAAGGATATATCTCTAAGAATGTCATTCTTAATTTGGGTGAAGAAATTCAGATTATTTCAATGATTTATAGCTAATTCGCGAAATGCGCTCGAAGCAATCACTCCATACAGATTGCGCTCCGACGGCTCGTAAAGGAGGTTCGTAAAGAAAAGGTTAAGGACTTTTCTCATCTTTGCTCTAGGATATAATTTAAGTAAGTTTAAATAAGAGTGCTCTAATAAATCCCAAAAAGATATATTTAATTATATGGTGTATTTACTGTGAAAAAGGTTGTTAAAAATTGCCTATTTTTTGGGCCGTCAAAGTGAGATGACCCTTGAAAATATTTTAAGACAAGCGATTGCTTGATCTTCAATATGTTGTCTGGCAAGAGCACGTAATTGATAAGTTGGAGGAACGAAATATGATCGAATTTCAGTTATTACATTCGAGCGTTCACTCTGGAATTCTATCACACGATGAATTACGCAGCCGATAATGGAAATATCTTTAGGGCGCAACATAAAAAAGCCCCCAAATTTTCATCGCCATATTCAATTGAGAGGATCTCATCGACGAAATAAAAAAGCCGTTCATACATTCCGATAATTCTGCATAAAGAATCCGGCGTAAAAATATTTTATGAATATTTAAGGCCGAGTTATATTGGGCGCGGGTCGGAATCGTAGCGATGAATTCGAAAAGGGTCGCAGATGTACAAGTTTGAAAACTGTGTTTATAAAATGTGGGACGGAAAAATCCACGGGCACTTTGTAAATGTATTCGTATTTTTCTTTTTCGTTTAAAGCGAGGAAAATTCATCAAAGTTACGCGTTTTCTTTCCTCGTGGAAATGGGATACGCGTGGAAATTTTGCTTGGAGGCTTTGTTTCTAAATTTAGTAAAAAAAAGAGCGTTTTGAAGCGATAAATTGAAAAAATGTGAGGAGCATTTTGGAGATTTGTTGTCAGTGGCATTGTATAGATGGTCGATGGAAAAAATGCGTAGACTTCAATAAGTAATGGTCCGGTTTGGAAAACATGTTTGTTTGGCAACAAGGATGGCGGAACCGATCTGCATTAAACGTACAAATTAAAACTGTTAATCACACAATCACCCAGCGTGACCAGACCGTTGCTGATATCTTGCTCGAGAAGGTAAAAAGGCTCCAGGGTAATCGGGTCACCAGAGCAAGTGAAGCTGAAATTTTAGTCTAGCAAAAAGCGTGCAAACCAGCAAAGTTTACTGACACAATTACCCAGCTATGAGTTATTAAGTTTTACAAAGCAATTAAATTGTTACTGTCTGAATGACGAGTTAAAGACGCAGTTGAAGCGCCAAAGAATACTAGTATGATAAATAAATTCGGTGGAATGATTCAAGCAATAATATCAGGGAAAGCGCAGAAAAATAATAAAAACTGAGATGAAACAAGCGCCGTGAACTTTTTTCAGACATTTATGAATCAGCAATAAAGACATTAAAGGAAAGAATCAAATATATAAAAGATATTTTGGACAACGAAAATAAATGTGATTAAACAAAAAATCGTCGCAAGACTATTAAGCAGACGAAGTGTTATAATGGGGTAGATTTTGGAAGCTTATTATTAGGCTTCGGGTTTATATTAAAATCACGGAAATTTTTCACCATATCAACAAATTTGGGAAATCAATATTATTAATATTTGCGATCAATCGAAAATAACAATAATTTTGCCACTGCATGTTATCGCTCAATAAATTCGTAGTAATTAGGGGTCCAAATCGAATCTTCGTAAATTCGAATATATATAAAATGAATTGGTTATTATTCGTTTTTTGTTAAGTAATTTAGAAAGTTCATTCGTAATAAATTCAAGAAAATATAGCTTATTTGAAATCTTGGATGAATTTTTGTTTTCAAACTAGTTGCGTGCGAGCTATGGAATAGGACACGTCCCTAGACAAAGAAATCCAGTGGTGTCAGGTCTGGAGACCGTGCGAGTCATGGAATAGGGCCGCCAAAAGTATTAATTTACACGACAGAGATACAAAAAAAAAGAAATCCTAATTGATAGAATAATCGCTTACAATTAAAATTCATTCATATGGGACGAAAAGCATAGAGATGACATGTCGTAAGCATTGAATTCTACGGTGAAAGCACCGTGCAAAATGTTTATTTTCAAATAAGCGTACCGGAATGTGTTAATAAAAAAATGCTACCATAAACGTCCTGTAATTTGTTCTTAATTGAATGATTTATCCAAATAGTCAAAATCAATCCAATCATGATATTTAAAGAGATAAATTAATTAAAGATGTATGAAACAAACCTGCTTCATAAAAAATACAAAATATAAAGGCATTTGCAATTAAATTGGCAAATAAAAAAAAATCAGATAAAATTCTTTTATTGTGATAAGAACGATCGTGACCGCATGATCACGCGAGTATTTGTAAGGTAAAAGTAAAGTATTATAATACAGTTGCTATAAAAAATATCAATACACTGTATTTTCGATTTAAAAAAAGTATAGATTGAGGGATAGTTTTATAGCATCTTTTATAAAATTGCAATACTTTGTAATTTAATGATTCGGTTTTAGAATTTGATTAGAAAGCTTAAAAAAATGGTATCTTAAGAGTGTAAACATCAAAGATCACAAATGTGGCGATGTTCGCCGAGAGCGTTTGGAATTATTCTTCGGGAAGAAGAATTGGATGAATTCAAATTAAAAGGCGTTGAAAACGAAATTGCTATAATTCACCGGCATGGCACATTTATTAGCTACGAGCAAAATCTACTTTCATGTGGAGAGAAACGAAGAGCAGAATCTAATGGTAAGTAATCCAACCAAATTATAAGCTTCTGCCGTCAACCACATCCAATAAAGAGGATTGTAGCACTGGTGTTAAATATAATTCGGACCCTCTGAGAGTGACCCTCTAATTAACTCGTCAACGTAATCCGAAGAGGTAGCTTCATAATCTGCACTAACAAGGCCTCCATACCCTGGAGCTTTGGCTGTTGATTTGATAAATATGATCTCTTGTAATTTCAAACGCAATTATCCAAATTGAGTACTCACGATGGAAAGAATCGTTTGTTGATTCAAAATTTAGGAAGTTGGTGTGAATATATTAAGGTGTGACCGCAAAGTGTGAGTAAATTAGGATCGATTAGATAACAGTTCTGTGTAATATCAAAAAACAACACACTGATAAGGTAAAATGTCGATTTCAAATATGAAATAATCAAATAATTTGATTAGAACTAGAACTGCATCAGCGTTAAAGAATGTCCACAAAATGTTAGACGTTCTTTTGCAATATTTGATATTAAATTGGTTAGAATGCTTTCAAAGTGCAGTATGATCGAATGCAGTGACATTTGCAAGCATTGAATAAATGGGCATAAAGAGTAACGATAGCTCGATCACGCTTTTCAGGTAACCGTCGTGAGAACAATGCAAAGTCGAGATGAAGTTTCGGAGGTCACGACGCCTCCTTCACCAGGTCACGGATGACCTTCGATCAATCCAATGAAAGTCACGATCTGGGAATATGGAAATGGCTTGAGAAAATACATTAAAAAAATTAGCGGTCGATATTGGCGAATTGTTTCGGGCTTACGCCTGGTGTTATTAAATAACAAATCGCTGCATAAATTGTAATCATATAGCGGTGGATTATTTTTAGCAAGATTTTTGAAGTTGTTGAAGTTCTGAAGAAGATAGTCGATGAAAAGTTAAGAAATTGAGTCAAAAAAACTCCACACATAAAAAATAATAAATTATAAAGTTATAAATCGCTTGAAAAGTTAAGAATTTGGGATTAAAATAGCTCGAAAAAATATACTAAGTACTGTCTGGGATAGAGCGAGCTTTCTTCTCCACATTTTTTTAAAATATAATTCCTGTATGTCCTTAATATTATACGTTTTAAATGCTTAAATTATCGATTGATTCAATTGTGGAATACAATATTAACATGAAAGCATCGATTGATTGAATCATGTAAATTGAAATTGATCAGAATTACGAAACGACCTCAATTATTGGAATATTCCCAATTAATACAATTATAAAACTCCACAAATAATAAGTAACTATCACCCGAATAGTAGCAGTCTGACCGCCAAAGGACTGTTTTAGCTACTCCCTTACTACAATCTTGATTATGAGATCTTTGATCTTATTGATACTGACTTTCACCTGTTTGTTCCAGCTATGTATATTTTTTCAGTTTGCTTCCAGTCTGATCAATTAAATATTGTTTGATTGTCCCCGACTGGCACTGAATGCCCGAAGTTCGAATACTTAGATACGACTAGGGAATCCAATCCCGAGCCAAAATTTCGATCCCGGGATTTCATTAGACCAGTGGTTCCTAACCTGGGGGGAATTACCCCCCGAGGGGTAAAACGGCTTTTCTGCGGGGGTAATGACAATATTCATTTTTAGTATGTAGATATAATAATAAAATGACAGATGAGCGTCATATAGCTTGCACTCTCTTCCAAGAAGTCTCTTACTGTGTTCTAATGCCTTTCTAGTAATCCTTCTCGCAAGGAGAGGGATGAAGAGACTGGAGATGGAGACGATATAGTTTCAATTTACTCGAGCACTAATTTGCACGTTTCGCATTTGTGACAGTATTTGAAGTGAAATGACTTCTGGAAAAAGCGCTTGTATCAAGAAGCAATTCTACAATGGGGTTTCACGAATATTTTTGACAGGAATATGGAAAAGCCTCAGTGTGTTATGTAATAAAGTTCTTTGGTCTCAGAGAGCATGAAACCGAGCAAACCTAAAAAAAAGATTGTACAGACGGGAAGGGACGTCTTCCATGATGAGAATATGTTCTGGATTTCGAGTAGTCGTGTTACAATGACTTCTCAAGTTTTGTTTTATCACTGCATGATACGATTTGGCTGTTAAGAAGCTTTCTTCAGATTTACTAAGCGCGTTGAATGATGTAGTAAAAATTGTGAATCAAAATCGTCTTTTGTACAGATAGAAGTACCCAGGTTGTCAAGAGAGAGACTTTTAAACAGGGTTTATGAGCTCCGTGAAGAAATAGGATTGTTTCTCGAAAACCAGAGAACACAAAAGATTTTTTCAGTTAAATTAACAGTCTGATGACAAGGAAATATGATGAATATCTTGACAGCACAGGATAATGTTGCTAAAGTGAAACTAAACCTAACATTAAAAAAAAACTTGCAAATGCAAAACAATTTTAACTTTAACATTAATCATCATTAAATTAATCAAGAAAGTATGTTAAAATTGTAATTTCCAATCGTTTTGTGCAATTTCATGATAAATAAAGGATATTTGTATGTATTATATATGTTGTTTTCTTCAACAAAATTTTAAAGGGGGGTAAAATCAGTTTCCCTGATAGGTTATAGGGGTAACGAGACCAAAAAGGTTAGGAAACACTGCATTAGACAATCCCGGAATCAGTCCCGGGATCCCGGGATTTTCAATATTTTAAAAAATTACATTGATAAATTTGATCAAAAATTACTGATAAGTCCATTGGTCCAATATAAAAAATAACTTAGAGGCCAAAATTTTTTATTTATTTAAGAAAAGATAAAAATACAATTTAAAAATAGATAAATAAAACACTAAAAAACTCAAATATTATTTTGAAAATATGCCCGAAGTAACATTAAACCATCGAGTGTTTCGTCGTTTAGCCTGGATCTGATTTTGGAAGTCCACACTCGTTGAGGGTATCGTCATCAGATATTTAAATGCTAGTTCGAGTCGATGACCGCGTGAGCCCTCATTTTCGTATAACACCATCAGTGTGACTGATAAAATTCCTTTCTGCTGAAACACGGACTAAAACTCGCAAAATTCCCGATTTCCCGACAAATTATTTATTTCCGTCGCTGCACAGAATACTTATATACTATATACTTTGATGTGATTCGTAAATATATTACGAAGGAATACAAAAATTCTGAACCCCGAATCTATTGTATTTCATATCGATATTCCCATTATTAGAGTCAAGGTGTAGTAAATACATCACCGGTAAGGAAAGGTTACTATTACAATTTGAAAAACATACATGTACGCTATATATGTATACATAGATTAGACAGTCACTGCCCCTAGGCTTCTTCAGAAGAAAAATGTTTAATCTTTACAAACCTCCCACACTTCTTATCGAGACAGTCGAGAAAGCCTTCGTCAGTATGTTAATTCAGGAAACCCGTTGGGTGAGCGTTCGAAATGAAACTCGGTGGTAATGCTACCTTTAATATCGAGTGAATGAGGAGGTGAATGTATGATACAGACGAAATGGATGTAACCCCATCCTGTGAATTTATATTGAAGAGGCCCATCATTCTGCAGTGGACTGTTTGTGGCTGCACTATGGTGATGATGATATGACAAAAATAACATTGAAAAGACATAATTGATTGCAGAATATATCCCAAGATTACACATTTTAAAGTGAGCGTAAGTCAGGGATATGATTTTAAGCACAATTATTAACAACCCTTCCAAGGGAGACTCATCGATCAATATGACCAATTTCCACAGTGAACTACTTATGTCAATATATGGTAACGCGATGAATGAGGTATGATTAATTCACAGTCAAATTAGCTTATATTAGCCGGTAGAGTGACTCAATACTTAATGAATTTGGAAGAAGTAATTTTAAGTGCAATTACCCGATAGGATCATCAAGGTGATCCAGAACCAGTGCATCCACCAGTGTAACGTCATGATGACTGCAGCATACGCCGAGAGAAATCAACGTTTCCTGTAACAGAATAAATAAAAAAAACGATTTTAATTATTAGGAACATTCATTCAATAGCAATTACTCATAATTAGCTACATTAAAAATAAATACGCAAATTCGTTTCCTCTGGATTTATGTAAGAAATCATAAACTACGTAATTCTACACTTCAATACAAATTATGAAACGAAATAAAGCAGACAGTGAAATTGAAATTTAATGACTTCGATAAAATCGTAACATTATATCGAAACAGATAAAATAACTTAGGAAAATGTACAATTTTTCTAACAATATTTACGGCACAAAATTATGGGGTAGATAAATGAATGGATTTTAGAATTAATGAAACTCATTGTTTGTCAGGCATCTCTGCCATGAAACGTTCATTGTCAAAATAAATAATTACAAAATCTTGATACTGAATATAATTTGTAATGTTAAAGCCAGGAACTTGACATGTGTCAAAGGAGGAAACACGGGTGCTCGGAGATTTACAATTTCGGATTTACCGAGCCGTTTTAATTTAATTCAGAATATTAAAAGCGCAAAAAAATAAATTTGTAGTACATGAATAATGAACGTTGTCAACTTCTTCAACGCCATTGATTTTTTTATAAGGCCCCAATAAATTACAAAGAGATAAATATAGGCGGCGATTTCCGCCCCCGCTCTCAATGACTATAATTTGTACTGAAAATAAGGCGAGCAAAGGATGCTATTAACTTCATCAAAATTTCATGACAACATTTAGGCGGCATACAAAAGAAATTATTTATGAAATAAAAAATTTGTATAAGAAGACATGAATGAAGCTGTTGTAAGCTTATAATTATGATTGCCAATTGTGATTTGTATTTTTTATGATAAGTGGATTGGGATTGTATCAGTAGTTTATAACATCGCGTAGTATCATATAGAAAAATAATCGTCGCAAGATAGAGGAACAAATAAATAAATCCAATTGTCTGTTAGGACCCTCGCAGCGTGTATGAAGCTTGTACATAAACAAATAAACATTGTCGATAGCACGAAATATTCGGTTATTTTTTTAAGTAAACAGTGAACTGTTTGTGGATTCACTATGGGTTCGACTTGTAAGAATGCTCTTTCTGGATCACTGGAATTCAGACACAACTCTATGCCTTACCTCTTTAAAGGGTTAAGATAGCGAAAATGCATTTTTACACATTTATCTAGAATATGGTAGCATATAAAAGTGTTTATGATGCTATTCATTTAGATCTGCTTTCAAAGTATCCGATTTGGCTCTTCCGTCCAGGCTCCAGCAAATTAGTTAGATCATGCTCATGGAAGAATTGTTTGATCGACGTCGATCGCGCAGAAAACACGTCCCTATCAGAGATTCGAGAGCACTTGGGATGTATTTACAAAATTATACTTGGGATATTTTTTTATGCAATGCCTTCGGGTCAATTTTATCAGACGGTAAATTATAGAATAATTCTCTATAAATTTCATGTGATTTTTTTAATTTAAATTTCTTAATAAAAATTTATAAAAGCGTATTAGTTTCTCGTTTATCCATGATAATTGGCTTAACTTAGCGTAAGAATTCCCTTAGCCATTGCTTATTGTTCAATTAATATAATTTATTCATAGTATAACAAATTGTAATTGAATCGCAAAATGTTAAGCTGCCTAAAAACATCTAAATTTATTTTTTGCTAAAAATTTGCATCGAGCAAAAAGAGACTGTTTAATTGTCCGTATGATAAAGAGCGTTCATTTGATACGCCATATTTAATTGTACAACGAGCTATTTTTGTCAATGTGGTTATAGAATGACAAAAGGACACGTATGTCGTAATTAATAAAGTTTAACAACTCGCAGATTCGACTGAGTGAGTCCATAAATTAGTTATGAATATTACGAAGTTATGAGGGGGGTGCGTGGGAGGGTAGAAAAACGGAAGTGGCGGAGTCTTGTGGGATGGATCGGCTAATGGATAAAGTTGGTTTTGTGTGGCACGCATGCCATCAGCGCTCATCGTCATCTTCAAAAGAAGTTACCATCACATCGCCGCCAATTGTGGGAACTCCTCGGCTGTCAGCGACGATTTGACAGCCTTTCAAAAGAATCCCCGCACCGTATCGATCTGACCGCGCTTTGGGGATGAATTGGGACGTATTTGCGGAACAGTCCAACTTAATTAAGGCCGGGATGCGGAGTACTGGGTCGAGGACAGGGGTAGTTTAAGTTTGCTCATAGGGTTATAATTGGCGCTGTCATTAGAGATTCTCATGGTAGGTGACTTCGGTTTTGTAAATGTTGGACGACTTTGACGTAACAGTGCTAGATGGTCTTAAGAAAATTCATCCATTTTGTGCCTCCATAACTGTGTGCCCAACATCGTGGAGAAATGAGGAAGCTTAGATGCACAATGAAGTTCGCGGTTATGATAAATGTGGTTTATATTTCAAAATAGCACGATCGATTTTTCTCACCGAAACGAAGCTTATTTCAAAATATGACAGCCAATTTTATAATCGTACTTCTGATTTTCATTTAAAATCATTGCTTAATATCGTGTGATTTTTGTGAGACAAGACTGAACTGAAGATGAACTTTATCAAATCATTTTGATGGTACTGGCAGCATTATGGAATGCAAAAATGACAACATGAAATGAGCGACCATTTCCACAGAGATCTTTCAAAAATCGTTTCAAAGAAGATTTATGCTAATTATTTGGAGCAGCAAGTGACCGTGAGAAAGTAAGGATCTATTTAGATCATAATTTAATTTAATTTACTCTCAAAAATTATATTTTTGGTTCATATCAATGCAAAAATGAACATCATATCATATTTAGCAGGCGATGAGTATTATTTAAATCAAGATGATGCAACACGTTTATTATCAGATTTTACACCACCATAAAAGCTAAAAGTCGTTATGTTGAACAATGGCATTTGTAAAATTTACATAATAAAAATTTACAAGCTATCAATTTGAAATTATACTAGTTTTATTGACTATTGACATATGCTGAAAAATAAATATTGAATTAGAAATTATATCGAATAAAGTGTAATGAAAGTCAATGGTTTAATAAAAAAGAAAAATCAGTATTAAATATAGGATATGTTATATTGGACACGTCTGCTTATAGTGTCTACTAGATAAGATAATCAAGTTGGAGCAACAAAAAAGTGATATCCAACGAATTTTCATAGTTGGTGATGGAGGTTGTTCAACATCCAAAAATCCTCGAGTGTTCGAGTAAACAGATTAAGATGTGCTGATATACGAAAGAGTATTTTTTTGTAGCTAGGAGCTATCTTTTAGCCGGGATGAATCTGCGAAGAAAACTTTTCGGCGACAACGTCTGTACCCGCCAAAAATCGGATTAAAGCAAAGAAGCCGAAAATGAAAAAATAAGCCGTGCTAAAATGAAGAAATTTATTTAATGGAATGTTGAGAAGAGCTGGGGATTAATTTCATTAGCACCCTGCGGAGGATGTCACAAGAACAATTTGGCGTCACACCATTCGCCCATTCAGCTCCAGGATTATAATATGGAGATATTCCTGTCTGAAATTTTAAGATTTAGTAAGTGGAATTACAGCCATAAAAGAATGAATGGCCTTTAAAAAGTTTCGCCACAATTTTAATTATAAAACTGCATAAAAATATTTTTATAAATCTTTGGATTTTTGACAAGATGGCCCAAACATGCCTTTGATGAATCCTTTGAAAAAAATAGCATTTATTAACAAAATCTGTTATTATAAAACATTTTTTAATAAATAAAAAAAACATCTTGATAAATTCCCCAAAGAAGGTTCTATTATATACATACAACTACGGAGAAAAGTACTCCAAGTTGTAATATAGTTACGGTGCTTCTTCGTTAATACGTGCACTCCAGTTTGCCTTAATCAGTTACTTTACCAAGATGATCAAAGTTAATGTAGTTTGTAGCGAAATTAAAGTACGAGCAAGCTTCACTGTCTTTAGCATTCACATCACATGTATACATCTTCTTTAAGTTAATGTTGATTTGGGGATCAAAGTGAAAGTACAATATTCAAAATGATCAGACAAAAAACCCATCCTTTCACTCTTAGTTTTATTAAAAACGGTAAATAATTGAAGATGGAATTTCCAAATGGATCGCATTAACAACGACTGATACACTAATGAATGAGCGTAAATGAATGATGTCCATTAATTCGCATTTGTCGGCTATGAATTGTAGAATTCTAATAAAAAGCACTCGAGAAATAGAATGAATATAATTGTTGGAAAATAAAAGTTTGAGAATCATAGAAAGCGGGATTTAAATCGGGCACATCTACTAAATGTGGTCGCATGAAAATAGGTCGTCACTTACATAAATGAAAAAAAAAAACTAAAGCCTCCCGGATGACATAATAGACTCGAAACGGAGAAAAATACGATTTTCCTGAAATGTAAAAAAGTTAAAAACATGATATGATGGGGAATACGGGAAGAAAGAAAATGTAAGAAATAGTATGAAAATGAACAAAAAGTCATTAACTAAAATGAATGATTTCCATGCATCAAATTAAAAAAAATAGTTAACACATTCCGGATTGATAAGGTGTCACCTTTGGAAAATCGACACAAGAAAAACGAACAAATTTTTCCAAGCTCCCGGAAGTGCTCCCACACGCTCTAGATAAACATTCATTATGAAATTTGGCAGGAACGTGCAAAATAAACGTCTTCATCATTTGATCTATTATTATCTAAAAATATTCAAAAGTTTTATATTTAATGAACCAAAAACCACAAAGAATGTTGGTAAAACACACTTTTTTCTTCGATTTTTTTTTATTTTCGCATATTTCTTCTTAATTATAGGTCAAACTATACACAATAGTATTCGAAGTAAAATTATGTTTGATTTTTTTGCTGCAAATCACCTGTTCAGGATTTAGGACTTCCGTGGTAAAGAATGTCATCGCTCGCGTACCGACATATATGGATCCCCCCACTCCCATTACCATATTTTGTCAAAGTTTAAAAATTATTTTTATGTTCAATAAAAATCGTTTAGTCAACACACTAAACATCAAATTATATATTTAATATTTTTCGCGTAAAAAAATGTATTTTTTGCGTGTTAAAGGTTTAAAATACAAAACACGCGTCTTCGCGTAAATAGACACATAAGCGCGGCGCGATGCATTTCCAAGTGAGCGGACCGGAATGAGTTAATTTAGCGAGATTTTATCGAGGAAAAGCGAAATACGTTCCTTGATATGACTATTGTTTCAACAGTGAAAGATTTATAAGTCATAATTTTTTTTAACCTTTCCTTTGCTATGGTGAATTTACTACTCTGAGTCGACTTGTAGTAAAGTTGTAATAATGGGAATTTTTACAACATTACTACATTGAATCTCGATATACTATCTCTCGTGTCTCGTGGTTGTCGCAGAGTATCAAAAGGGTACATAACTGATATACTACATAAATGATATTCAAAATTTTAATTATCTTTCTTTTTCATCATTGAGCCCTTATTTTGAACGTCGTTAGCGTCAAGGATAAATAATCACATCCCCTTCAAAAGAGGCTGTCCGTCTATCAGCAATATAATAGACGAAGATAACGCAGGAGGGTTGATAAGTCCACCGGGAGTCTCCCTTTCTCTTTCATATGTCCTTTTGGGCATCGCATAGTCGATGCGAATCGCATAAAGAAAGCCTAATTCAATAATGGTTGTCCTTCGAAATCAAAACCAATCAAACTGAAAGCAATAAATAAGCTAATGTTACGAAAATGCTTCATACGCAAATGACTCCCCCAGTGCAAATTCTGTTACCGAACAACGCGACATCTACCGCTGCGACAAAGGCAACATGGGCACAAAGAGTCGACGAAAATCCTATTTATGAAAAAATAATGAGTTTCTTCAGGATAAGTATCTGACATTACTCCTTAGTCATCATTAATAATGAAAAAGGTAATTGTGTATGCATGGTGGAATATTATTGGAGTAATTTATTTAGAATTGTTTCAATCATAAGGGAAAATAAGGGAAAGGTTAAAATCCAATGATTTAAAAAAATAATGAATGCATTCGAGATATGACTTGATGCTTTTGTACCAAGCATGTTTTTGATGATCAAATATTACCCACGAAAGGCTAAAACTGAGAGGTTCTATCAATGATCAAATGACGAAAAGTCGATTATCAATAATTAAAATATCAAGTAAATTTCGTCTTGTATAAAATCGTGGCGAATATATTACAAGAGGTTTAATTTTGAAATATGAATTTTAACCGAATTCAAGTTTACTTATATTATTAGTAAAATCGATATGATTATCCGAGTGACTGGCTGGGTGAATGTTCACAAATGAATTTTGGACGTAACGCTGCTTTTAATATTGAGAACATGACTTGTATATTTATGCGACAATAGACTACTTCGCGTAAAAATATCTGAATACAATAGATTGGTAAATAGATGTTCTTACGAATTTGAAATATATTTATGGTCGAAAATAAGAAGATATGATGATAATTTCGTCTGTGAGGAGTTGCATGGATGAACTACGTCTTACATATATTTGAGGCAATGAATACATACAATCGTTTCAATGCTAAGTAACCACGGTTCGTTAATCACATTTCCTTTAACCTCCCATCGCCTTTGTTTTGATTCAAATATTAGTTCCTAGTCGATAAGTCCTTATTATATTGGCTACATAGAAGCATCCGTCCTCAGATTCTTTACGCAGACAATGGATTCTATTAAAATCCGGAACTGCCGTCATCCCAGTAAATTTACGCTTATATACGGCGCCAAGTCGATTTTCTTAGAATGGCCATTAAGCACAGAGCCTCCATTTAGGATGCATTACAAGCGTGAGCCATCGACGAATTAATTGAGTCCTTGAAGGAAACATCATCATCCTGGGGTGTGATTGAAAGACTCTAATTGCGTCCGTCGTTTAAAATCACAAGCATTATCTCGATGCGACCTCAGCTAGGGTCAGACTCTCAGGTTTATTATTTTCGAACCGACATTGAGACAAAGTCAGAGTCGATCTCATGATGCGGATGCAATTAGTTCTTGCAGATGTGGACTGCGATCTAATGGAAGAAATTAGAGAAAAAATAACGGAATGTGGCGTATTAAAGTTCTGTGATCTCGAATCGGCGATAAAAACGAAAGTATCCGAGGCACGCGAACCTGGGATTAATTAGAAATCTTGACTTACGCCACAAGCGCAATCTGAGAGCGTTCGATTTTTTGCATAATACATTGCAATCAATAATGGTTTGAAATAATTTATACGTTGATTGTTATCGATTCAATATTATTTCAAGTTTGAAACACACGTTTAACTCATGTGAGCGAGTCTATGGATAGCTCGAAGCTTGAAGATCGCATGTCTTACAAATTATAGTTGCTGTCGATATTACATACACGAGTGGGTGGGTTACAAGCATAATCATTCCCATAAAATGATCGAAGTCCGATCAGATACTACTAAATTATTCCATTGCAATATAATAAAATACAAAACCTACAATATGTTAAACGTAATTTCATGAAAAGTAACGGTAAGTATGATATTAGAAGCCAATTGCAAAAGTAAATAAAAATGATGATTCAATGTAATTTTGATAGAAGTTTGAGGAAAATTATGCACAAAAGCCGTTTTAATTAAATTGGCAATTTTGGTGGCCAAAATATCTGGGTTTATACTTCAATTGGAAATACATTTTTGTTCGATCGTATCATCAAAATATTAGTATATATTATAACGACAGATTAACAGGTTGATAAAAAACATCAATCAAGAAGCAATGGTCGCGTTCACGAAGCACTTACATCGAGCAAAGTTCGATTGAAGCAATGCCTGATTGCTTTTAGCAAATGCAAAATAAAACCACATTGAGTAGAGGTTGGCAATAGTATTGTTTATCTGGGTTCGTTCATTGACAATAGAGTTGGGAGCGAGCAGGATATGAGAATTGCTATTGCGAAAGCGTCAATGATCGCTGAAGAAAATTTGCAAAGCGAGGAGTATTATAAATTTAACCACAATTCATCATTCTTTTCCACCACCGACCAAAGGTTTCGTCGTAAATATTTTAATGTAAATAAAGCTGGTCGTATAATTTTTTGTTGAGGTTTTGAAGCAGGCATATTTTTTGTCCACGAATTGATCTCCGTCTCATATGGAGGCCTCGTGTCTCGCGGTTGTCGCAGAGTGTCGAAAGGGTATATAAATGATAATCAACATTTTAATTGTCATTCTTTTCCATCTATGAGTCCTTATTTTGAACATCGTTACCGTCAAGGATAAACAATCATACTCCCTTCAAAAGAGGGTGTCCGTCTATCAGCAATAGTCATGGCGACGAAGGTAACGCAGGAGGGTTGAGAAGTCGATCGGGAGTCTCCCTTCCTCTTTCATGTTTCCTTTTGGGCATCGCATAGTCGAGGCGAATCGCATAAAGAACAACGCCTTCTTCAAGAATATTTGTCCGTCGAAATCAAAACCAATCAAACCGTAACCATTATAGAAGCTAATGATACGAAAATGCTTCACAACCAAGTGACTCCCCCGGTGCAATTTCTGTTACCGAACAACGCGACATCTACCGCTGCGACAAAGGTAACATGGAGCACAAGGAGTCGACGAAAATCCCATATATGAAAAAATAATGAGTTTCTTGAGGATAAGTATCTTATATTACTCCTTAGCCATCATTAACAATGAAAAAGTTAATTGTGTATGAATGGTGTTAATTGTGTATGCATATCATCGGAGTATTTTTTTAGAACTGTTTCAATCCAGTTAAGATTGTAGAACAATTAAAAATGCGGTTATGACTTTTCAATCAACCAATTATAAGCCTTTCTACGGAACCACAAATGATATACACTCAAACCTTTTTTTGTGCGATTTCGAAGTTATGTGGTTTTTTTAAATTTCATAATGAGTAAATTGGAAAAAAATATGGGACCGTTTAAATCATGTTGCATCTGCTATCTATCTAGAATTTTGAAAGAAATTATTTTGTTTTCTTCTTAATTCTCTCTCTCGTACATCTTCCAAAAAAATTCCATAATTCCAATTACTTACGGAGTTATAGCTATTTTTGTGAAGCTACAACTAAGCCGCTCCTACCAGAATGAAATCTTTAAACGCTTTTTTCTCAAAACTACTTTTTTCAACACGGTTGTTATGATATCTTACGTTTTAATTAACTAATTTACTTCAAATTGAGTACAAACCTTTTCTATATAACCCTCAATTGTTCCTATCAAATTTATATCAAAAATGTTATTTTTTAATTACCTTATTGTTTTCATTAGTCTTTATTAACTTTTTTGTGCGATTTTGGGTATATTTTATATCGCTGTTTCAAAGTTATGCGGTTTTTAAAACCCATGTAACGCATCTTCATTTTTTCTATGTAAGTCATAGCTTTTTTGTGCGATTTTCCGCGGAACGCATCTATTATACAAAAAAGGTTTAAGTATACATTAGTCAAACGATGCATTAAGTTTAAATTGGCGAATTTAATGATTAAAAAGTTTAGTTATTAATGTTATTTTTCACACCGTTAACGCATATATTGATTTGCTCAACACTTTCACGTTTGAATTTAAATCGCAAAAGGCTATAATTATCTGCTTTAAACAACTCTTTCTTTATTGGTGTTTATAAGTATTTTTATGCTATACATCTGCTGATTTTAAAACGAGTTTTTCGGTAGCCAATCGATAAATATTTCTATAATTATCGAGCGATTTGTTGAAAATTAAGATTAGACTCGGCAAGAAAGCTCGTAAATGATCCTCATCGACGAAGTTTATTTATGCAGTGTGCAGTGGTTATTGCGACTGGTTTTTTTGAGCTGTTAATGGAGGACCATGGACCATGAATATGTTCGTATATCGTAACGCTCAAGCGAGCAGGTCATGATCGACCATGTTGATTACGCACTTTCGATTTTTTTCCGCGAGTCACGAACGTATCGACCCCTAAGACGTTATATTGAGTATTGATTTTGGTGGTGCAAGAGACCTTCGTTGCTGAGTAATTGCAACTTTGTCGTAATCGTATGCAGACATGTCGACAGAATTGCGGAAACAAAAGATCACGAACGGCGGATCAAGAAAATCGCGTAATTAACTCGTTTCGCCGAAGCAACGAAGCGAAAAGTGTCGTAGACTAACTGTTAATTGCTACAACAATGAAATTGCAGCACGTCGTCGTGAATGTCACTGGTTTTTGTTGCCTTTGTAGTTATTACAGGTCAATCTTCGTGTATATTCAACATTGTGTCCATTCTTCCACTGACAAAGAGCAGAGGCTCTACGAATAGCCGAACGGACGATTTATCATCGGATATGGTTTATAGAGCACAGATCCAGTTTACAGACGTGGGAGATTCGGGCGAATATTATAGCAGTAGACGTTTGCATCTGGAACCAGGTGAAAAAATATATAGGACTGAAACGGCTGAATAAATGTTTACCTTCAATAAATATGGAAAGCGATGTTTACACTATCAGCTGAAGTACAGCTGGTAAACTGTGCGTCAAAGAGATAATTAAATTTGCTAAGTCAGGTCGAAATCGATGGAAGCGCAACTCAGGTGTTTTTTCAACGTGCACTTGACCGCAATAAGGCCATTACGTAAAGGCAGATCGATCCGGTGAACAACAAGCATTATATGATGGAAAATGTAAATTCATATAGTAGTCCAAGAAAGTGTTTCTGGCAATAGCTGGATCAGCAGTCTATTTCCATGATGCGAAATCGATCCGGTGACGCTCGAAGTTTCGTAAATCCAATCACTAAAATAGTATCATGCAGTAAATCAAAGCTGAATTGGATTGATAGATAAAAGATGCAGATAGCAGGATGTTATATTTTTCTTTCTCCCAAGTGAATCGAACAGGAGATCAAACGCTTCCACAGCGTTTGAGCATCATCCAACTCGTCAATATATCGTGATTTTATATACAGTGCAATCAAAGTGCACATTAAGCTTTGATTATATACTTTAATCTATAAGTACTGTTCAGTAAAGCATATAGGATTTATCTGGCTAAATGTAACTACTATCATTATATAATAGCAGTTGAAAAGGTTCTTTCACGCGAGATGTTAAAAGAACCAGAAAGTTATAAAAAATTATTACACGAGAAATATCCCGAAAGTAAGTGTACTGTGACAATAACGGGCCGTGGTTTTTAGTTTTTTAAGAGTTGGCCATACTGAGTGGTTTAGGGGGATCTCTTGACAAAGCGAGCATATCAGGAATACGGTAGTACATAAATTAGCGTTGTAGCATCCAGTTGCCTGAAAAATGTCTGGAAAATGGAGATAAAAGTGGCAGGCTCATTACACGTCTGAGTCAAAAAGACAGTCGTCACTGTGGTGTCACACCAATTCCCCATCTGCCAAAAAATTCAAAACCATAATTGTGGGTAAAAAATCAAGGTTTCAGTGTTTTGGAATCGTAAAGGCATCATTTTGGCTGAATTTCTGCTTCAGGGAGAGACTATCAAAGCACAACGATATTGTGAAATCGTAAATAACTCAAAAGGAGGAGTATGCTGACGAGAGGAATGAGTTGCTTGACATGACAACGCCCATTTTCACATAGCCTTAGCCACCAAGGCACTCTTGGACTTATTTAATTGGAATGTTTTGAACCACCCCCCGTATTCCCCTGACTTGGCGCCTTCAGATTATCATCTTTTACTCTCCCTGAAAGAACACATGGGTAGAATTAAATTTTAAAACGATGAGCAGGTGCAGAAAGAGGTTGAACTGATTGGGATGGCGATTATGTTGAAAAATAGTTAACAAGTGCATCAACAATATCATGATTATTTTTCAAATACACTTATTATAAAAAAATATAAAAAAATAGTACACTTACTTTCGGGATATGCCACGAAATTTGCAAAGTATGCATATCAACTTTTTAATTAATCAACCTAATCATTTCATAATCAAAGGGTGTAATATCCGGCGAATAAGGTAAATTGGGTTGAAGATCTAAGCCAAGCTTAATTATTTATCTGTCTTTATTTATCTCAAGCGTAATATCCCACTACACATAAAGAAGAACCTAATTATTGATTATGGTTTAGGGGTAGGAATATATATCTGATACAAAGAAAGCCATTATTTGATAATTTATATTCACTGTTCTTGTGCGATTAGCGACCGTTTATCAGGAACCGAAATTATTTGTTTATTTATTTATACTTATACGAAATTTTTGACTTTCGACATTTTTACTGCTGACTATGGACAATCCGATTAAGTTGATAATTTCCCAATTTGTTTTGATGTGTGCCTTATTCTATTAATGACATCAGCACGTCATCCAATTTATGAAGCCATCCAAACGAAAAATAAGCCAGATTTGATTAAAGGGAAAAATTCTTAATGATTTTGAGCAGCGAGTGGTCATGAAAAAGCTACGATCTATTCAGGCCATAAATTATATCTAAAATTTAAAATCGATACATCTAATTTGTTTAAATTGATAAAAATCGGTACAATGGACTGGAGATATAGCGAACCAAATTTATCGAAATAGATATACAAAAATATAATTGAATTAAGATTTTTTGCTTAAGTATTAAAAGAGGTAATATTAGGATGGAAATATCAATGAGCGATTTACAGATGACATCATAGCAATTTCAGGGTGCAGCGGAGCTGAAAATTACAACGAAGGAGTTGAAGGCGTGTCTAAAATTAGAATAAGAATAAATCCATATAAAAGCTAATACATCCCATGCGCTAAACGAGCAACGATATGGATATTTTTTAGTTATGGTTAGTGAGATCAATCGGACAATTAAAATTAAATGATATGGTTTTAAAAGTTTGAGCATAATAGAAACTCCTGTTTAAAATCCCGACGGTCAAGACCCTACTAATCAAAATCTCGATAGGTCAAAATCCTCATCGCCAAGCGGATATATTCGCAAACTGGTCATTATCACCTTAGTGGATATATACGCGCAAATTATCTTGTCAGTATAACTTAAACATTGTTAAAATATTGTACTATACATACATAGCTATTTTATAAAAGAAATATGATTTCATACATGTTGACGTTTGATATATATTTTTTTAAATACTATTTCTGATCATTTATTAAAATGTTTTTGTAAGTGTAGGTTGCCCTCAAAAAATAGATGTTAGGCGAGGCTAGATTATTTTTTGTATTATAGAACTTGTTTAACAACTTATAATAACATTAAGATAAGGATGGCACACATGTTGTTTCATCGGCCATGAACGGTTATCTGGGATATGGTCTATATGTTGTATCATTAGCCAATGATTCGATTTATGCTATTTTTTTCTGCATGATGCTTTTTCGTTGTTAAATCAAGCAACGTATATCGAAAATATACCGCATAAAATTTTATTTTTTTAAATAATGTAGTTGAAAAATATAATTAAATTCAATGCCTTCGGAAAACGTCGAAAAAATAATGAAAAAATAATTTGGTTACGTTGGAAGATAATATAAAAGATAGATGTGAATCCATTCATAACGCCCAAAAAAATTACACATTGTGATAATTAAGACACATCGTCGTTTATTTTTGGGCGAAACTTTCTAGCCATGAACATTGATCAATCGATCTAGAATTAGGTTGTAATTTTTTTTTTTAACTATTTGCAGAACAGTTTGCATGAATACGATTGTGGAGGGTGGGTATCGGTCGTAAATTGGGTCAGAATGGGGTCAATATGAAAATTCCCGGAGGAGCAGTGATATATTTGTTGGATGAACGGGGCCTAAAATATTATAATGTATCAAATTAAATTATTGCGGTAATTTTCAAGTGGCGGTAATAAATAAGATAGCGCTGGAATATACAAGGGTTGATTAAACCAATTATAGGCGCTATGATTAAATACTATAAAGGTTCATTGTTTGGATTGGGTTATTTAGATTAAGCATCAACGGGTTACATTTTTTGAGATGATAATTGAAATGCTAATGAACTCAAAATCATTTAGGGTACTAGGAATTAAGTTGAAAGTTCAACCCCAAGACTGACTATGAAGACACTAGACAGAAATCGTACACCTTAACAAGCACGATGCAAAACTACTAATTGACAATTTTAGACGCATAGGGACAGTAACTGTCTAATCTATGTATACATATATAGAGTACATGTATGTATTTTAAATTGTTAAATTAACCTTTCCCTACCGGTGATGTATTTACTACACCTCTACTCTAATAATAAGAATATCGATATGAAATATAATAGATACGGACTTCAGAATTTTTGTGTTCCTCCGTAATATAATTACGAATCACATCAAAGTGTTATAGTATATAGGTATTCATCTGCAGCGACGGAAATAAATAATTTGTCGGGAAATCGGGAATTTGGCGAGTTTATGTCCGTATCTCAGCAGAAAGGAATTTTATCAGTCACATTGATGGTGTTATATGAAAATGGTGGCTTACGCAGTCATTTAATTTTTTTTTAATATTAAACAAATAGACAAAACAGAACAACAGAGCAGATGTGTGTACTTCTAAGGAGATATAGAAACCATCAATTTTTATATCAAGTCGTATCTATAGAAGTGGATAAATTGACAACAAAGAAAAGAAAATTAACGCTCCTCTGCATCTGGTAGAACGTTTGTGATATAATTCCCTATACTTTTATTATGTTTGTACTGATAATTGACCCGAATTAGTTTTTACGTGTCTCATACGATGTTGTAGGTTAAGCGGTTGATTTGCAACTATATATTTATTTGAATACATTTATACGTGGCACTCTGTGGCTGCATTGGCTGATAACTTCGCCTCCAATAAAAACCACCCATCCCCACAAAATTAATTTGATATATTTCACAAAGGGAATTCATTTAAATTTACACAAGCGGGTGGTCTCAAAGGATCCAAAATATATATATTATATGTGAGTGAATACGAAATACGTTCAGTGTAAATGGATTAGTCGCATCGCAAAATTACTGACCATTTAGATTTCAGTGGACACATTAGTACGTTATGTTGTGATAAATATATCAAAGATCGAATTAAAATTCGCTATGCAGGCGAAGGAATAAATGTAAAAAATAGCGAAAAGATCTATTATATTTCAGCCCATTTACAGAACCTACGTGGATCTCGATCACGGTTTGTGTACAATAAAAAAATCGATGGCGATGATTAATTGCCTTGGGACCTTAGCTAATAATATTAATAGCTTCAAAGTATCCTGGAATAGAATTGATGTTGATTTATTCCATTTTATTGATTTTCTAAAAATGTATTCCTTAAGTCTTAATTAACATGCTGGATATTTTAATTCCAAAAATAGTTCGGTGCTTATTTATTATTCAGCGCACGAAGTTATTCCTGTTTTATTTCAAATCATCTTAGCTTAATTGAATGTTAAATAAGCAATGCCACACTTAATTTTGGAAACGTATCAACACTTCAATGTTAATTTAGAAGAGAAGACGTAAGATTTGTAAACTCAGACGGTATTTCTGCTTTTTATCTCTGCGCTGAAATTGATCGATACTTCAATATAAATCGAGATGAAAACTTAGGCCTTTATAAAAGAAAGAAAACCGATCTAAACGCAAGACAAGATTTAATTATTCCACATGGAGTATAAAATGAGGGTCGTTCGATAATCGAATATTTCGCACGATTAAGAACCGAATTTGATCAAATTCGCAGTACAAATTGAATTGAGACCGAAAGGGGAATATGAAATGAAAAGTCAATCGACTAAATCAAATATCCATTTACGTTTAAGGATAATTCATATAAGCACATTTTGTGAGAAATAGACTAAATAAGATTAGAAAAGGTCTCAGAAATAAAATATTGCGTAAATTAAAGCTATGCTAGGAATGGAATACATTAATTAAATAGATTAAATAGCCTTATAAGCCATAGGAAATATTCAATTTTAGCTTAAAAATGTATATATATTTTCATAATGTTGTTTAATTGTAATATAGTGATGACAAAAATATTTCATGATGAACCAAATACTTGTTTGGGTCATAATATAAATCGTTCTACATTACATTTAACCTGATATATAGAAATTAATCTCTGTCTGTTCGTATGTAATTTTCGTATGTAAAACTTCGTCCAATTATTGCTAAAATTTGCGCGAGTAACATAGGCATAGTCTAATATATAAAAATCAATGTTTGTTCGTTCGTATTTAATGCGCTTCCATACCGTTCATCTGATTACGATAAAACTTTGTCAACTTACTGTTTACACTTGCGGTAATAACATAGGTATAGTAAAAATATTGTATGGATGCGCCATGTTGGCGCATATTGGTTTGGTGAAATAGAGTTTGGGCTGCGTGGACGGGGAGAGAAAGGATATTTATTTGAACATTATTGAATATTAATAATAGAATAGTAATGAAATAATAAGACGGTTGATTGTATCGATGTTGATGAGTAGAAATTAAATTAAATTAATATGAACGCATGAATAAAAATAAAATTCTGGCAATTTACACCCGGAATTCGATGTTCAATAAAAATGCCTCGCATAGAATGGGTTACAAAGGAATAATGTATGTCTTATGATGAAGCCTGTCAACTTATGCTAGCACAAAGTTGCGTGTTTTAAAAGCATTTACTTACATTGAGTATACAGAAATACTGATAATACAATGACGCATTGTATTATCAGTCGCATTTCAATTTAGTCGCTAAGCTGTCTGTGAATATTACTTGAATCAATTACATTGCCAAGTCACAAGTTAATAATTCGACATAACTGTGCTAGTAGTCGCAGATACAATAGCTGAAGCTTTTAGCTGTCACATTAGGAATAGCGAATGTCTGTATGAGCATACATTGTTCACGGGGAGACAGAACTCCACATTTGACAGATGTCATGTAAGTTGTTGACATGGCGTGTTCTTGAAGCTTTGAGTTATATTTAGACGGCAGAGAATCAGATTTCGTGGACGAAAATCGCGTCCATTTTACATCTAAAAAATAAATTGGAATCCACTGCAAAAGTTGAAGGTCTCTGATCTTCCATCGAAGCGAGCATAGGTAGGGCAGAGCAATCTGCAGAATAAACACCACAATCAGGCACACTCATCGGGGAGTTATAACGAAGTGAGGATATAATGAACCGTAGCTGCATACGACAGCCACACTTGGTTGGGATGGGTTGGAATTATACTGTGGTAAATGTTCTTGGGAGCATTCGAGGGTTTGGTTTAATTTCCATCGAAAACTATTAACTTGAATAAAATGCTATCGAACCGAATACTTTTAGCTCAAACCGATCAAATGTCGCTATTGTAGATTTAAAATCCATCTTTTTTAAATAAAATATCGTGAAAAATTCAGTATCTAATATATAATGATTGGATAATGGAAATCGTCTGAAATTATAAATAACGTATGATGAAATATGGTTATGTAAAAAAATAAATAGAAATATTATAGGGGTTGAAATATAGTGTATATTTATTAGGTGCACCCGAGAGTATTCAAAATTTTTGAGACCTTATGATTGAGCTCATTTTGTGTTAAGACACTGTGAAGGAAACATCTTTTTTTAACTGTTAAGGGTAAAATTTCTAGACCCGAAACTAACAAAGTAATTTACGCTGCTTTTTGTTATATGGGTTGGAATGCTACAAAAACAGTAAAACACTCAAAGATGTTTATGCTGAAGTGATATAAGTCCACAAATATCAATATTGGTTTCAGAAATTTAATTTGGGCGATAGAGGCTTAAGGGATAAACTGAGAACGGGATGATCTTTGAATTTTGATAACGATGCACTAAAATCCTGAATCAAGTCAGATCACGAACAATTGAGGAGTTATTCCCATGAACCACTATTCAAACACGTTCAAAACGAATAGGATGGGTGTTATGGGGTAGGATGGGTATTGCACGCCTTCACTGAGCACAATAAAAACGAGTGGTGAAACATATGTTACGCCTTCTTAACAGCACAAAAAATAATTCTATTTTGAATAGCATTATAATTGGTGATGAGAAATGGTTCGTTTATGATAATATACGACAAAAAAATTATTGTAGATAATTAGATGTTATGCAACAAAAATTTAAAGACAATCGACTGTATTTATTCAATAGAAAAAATACGATATTGCTTCATGGTAATGTGCACCCTTATAAAGCAAAATTGATACTGAAGAAAATACGAAAATTAAACTGGAAAGTGTTGCCTTCTCAATGTGCTATATTCAATATCGGACGCAGGCGACCTCCATAGGGGAACTTACTAGGGAAAGGATTTAATCCTAAATTTGTTGGTACAGTGATTTTTTTTCGACAGTCTGGATTTGAGCCCGAAGCTTGATATTAAGAGTCCAGGATCTAAATCACTATACCGATATTTGTTCAAGTGTTACTGCATCCTTTTTATTCACTGGACATCGTCTTGACGGATTTCTTTTCCTGTCTGGGGATATCAACAGAGCGACAACCCCAAATTACAAACTACTCAAAACATCGCAATTCGCAAAGCGTTTGGGGCGTCTTTGTATCTCCGAAACTCCCAATTCCACCTCCCCTCATACCCGAGCAGTTGGATAAGGAGATCCAGAGCCTTAGCTGTAATTTCAACAAAAAAAATCAGACTGTATCGATACCCCAAAAAAGATATCGGTTGACTACTCACTATTTCCACAACTGAAGCATCGACGGTTTATCATCCCTCTTTTTTCGATACATACTAGCTATCTCTTCAATCGCTTGTATAAATTGTGTATAAACTTTTCAAAACATGTATAATTATGAATATATAGCCTTATAATTATGTAATGTATAGTTTAGCTTAGCATAGTTAGATTTAGTCTAGACTTACAGTTAAAAAAGTTAAAATAATTGTAACTATCATTTATTTATTAGTCTATTAATTATTTTTTAGCATACTTAAATTTCTTCATCTTAGTTATATCCCTACTGTTACTATGTCAGTTCTATCTCTTCTGTTAATTATGTTAGTCTTATCTCTCCTGTTAATTGTTAATTTTTCATGTGAAATGTTTATTTTTAAAATTTTATATGTGTTATTACAATTCAAACATCAACACAACGTATAACATTAGACAAACTGGTCGCCACACAAGGCATAATTACAAAATCAAGAAGGCGTTGATCCAGGAGCAGGAACCTCAATCATAACATGATCCAGGAGGGGGATTTCTACCTTATCAGATCCACGCAATCCAAGAAAATCGCAAAATTACTTTTTCTCTTATCGCGAATATGGTGACAATCGTCATTTTAACCATGAGTATGTTTCTTTACAGGGTATCGTTATTGCATTCATACTTCACTTAAAAATATATCGATTTATAAAATAAATTAATTCTAGTATCTCTATTTATAGCCATAAAGTGGTTCAGATTTAATTTTTAATGTGACGGATATAAAAGATTTATGATGTAGGGTCATTATGAGGACTTGATACAAAAGAGGAACGGTTTGGCTTTCCGCCAGCTTTTCCTGGATGGGCATGACATAGCATCCTGTTAAAATAGGGACGAACGGTTATATTAAATTCCTGAACATAATTTATCATTAATGCCATCATTGAGAATGCCTATTATGACCTAAAATTGACATATACATTAAGCATTATGAGAATAATTTAAAGTGGACTGGATATAAGAGATTTTTTTTTCCAAGCACGTAATTAATTTTCTTATTTCGAAGAAGAGTCTACGATTCATATTTCATTAATTTTGACAAGATATTACATTTTCCCCATTTAATATGAATCAATTAAGGAAAAATAAATTGAAAATGCGACTTTAAAAAGTTAATATTGAATCGTCAATGCTACAGTTGAATATTATGCCACATGAAAGACGTCCACAATGAATGACATTTGAAGTATTAAAATTTTTATCAACAATTTGTGCTTATCGATAATAATAAACTCACAGCTCAAGCTATTATTACAGACAACGCAATAAACGTAAATATTTCAACAACACTAATGTCGTGCGATAATTTACAATTTTCGATGTACAATAAAGGTATATGTTTCAAATGTGCGTTGGATGTGAAATTTATTATCTACATCCATGTTCGATAATATTGAATAGAAACCATCAAAGTAGGGAAGGAAGCGAAATAAGGTTTCCGTAAAGGGTCACTCCCGCAGGGGTTGTAGCCAAATTTGATATAGCCCATGTGTCGCTAGGGGTAGGATGTGAATATTGTACAATGTTGTGCTAAAATGAAATATCTTTATTCTAAAACTAAGGGGCTTTTTGCACATATTTGTTGAATAGACCTAAAAATAAAGCAATTTACGACTGGCGAAATTAATGGATGAAGTAATTTCAATTTCGTATTGAAAAAAAAAATGAGAATAAACACTACAGATGTAAATTTGTAAAATAATACAAAAAAAAAAACATCAAATATAAATATGACAATTTTATATGAAATGCAATTATTATGAAAATACATGATTGATTTTGGTCGTTATCGTTAATCGTTACCAGAAATTGTCAATATTTATAATTAATTTGTAGTAAGGCTTAGTTCGTCTGTAAAGCACAAATAGTACAATTGTGGCTTCCAAAATTCAGTAAAAGTTCAGTTTTTCTGGATCATTACAATTAATAATAAAATAATATTTTGGATGTATATTTTATGCAACATGTATCATGTTAAACAACTTTTTGTTCTAAGGTTAATCAAACAGAACTAAAACACAAAGGTTATTTGATTGATCGAGGGTCAGAATTCTTTGAAATATTATATGTGAAATTGAGCGAAAAACATATTGTTCGCTTTGTTTGCCGATCAAACCATGACCAAAATCAATCTATCGTAGACCCGAATGAACTTTCTTCATAAAATACAAAGGAAATTTGCTGAAAAATATGTCCCAGATTCAATTCCCCAATATTGTCGTAAGATGATGACAATACTATATTTATTTGGATCTTGTTGTCTTATTTTAATCCGAAATTAATTAGAGCGTGTTCAAAACAAGAGACGTTCATATAAGTACTGGGATTTGCAGTAAGATTTCTCAGCTTTTAAAGTCTTGAGCTCTGCTTTCACGATCCTTTCAGACAATCCAATTCAAGCAGAAAATGCTATATCCATTAAGACTTTTAGCAAAGTTCAAAACAGCCCTCCCTTTTCGTGTCTGAGACTAATCGGGTGGTTTTAAATGTTTGCTCATTCATCATATGGCTACATGTTTCGTGCTTTCTTCCTATCGATCTCTGCAATAGACCAACTCAGAAATGAAGCAAAATTAAATTTATGAGGCTTATAAGACTGTATATATTGTACTTCATTCATAGTAAAATACAACAAAAATACTAGTCCAAGAAGTGGAAATAAATGAGCATTTAATTAAAGTTTGATATAAATCTTCGGCATGGAATATTTTTTTGAAATATTGAAACGAATTGCTTAAATAAAATACAGGCAACGAGTTAAGGGTGCATAAATTAACACACAGTCACGCAGGTAATATTCCATAAGAAATGTACTCGTTGTATTGGAGGGTGTATTATTTGTAATAAATCTCCGTCTGCCCCCTTATTATAAATTTACATAAAAAAATATATTAACAACAAATTAAATCGGTAGTATTTTGCTAAAAAAACTCATAATATACATACGAATTGATCGTTTGCTTAAAGTCTACAGCTGCTAGATGAGCACAGAATCGATATCCAAAATTACCTGAAACAATAAAAATAGTTATAAATAAAATGATGGAGTTTTGTGTTCTCAAGAACGCGTCCAATAAGAGCTGCTGGCGCATTTTATATAAATTTATATAAACATTATAAAATAACTTGACATATATATTTGCTATATTTTCGATGATGTTTTAATAATGTTATTATATTTTTAAGACCACATGAGATTAACTTTAAGCTAGTTGCGTGTACATCAGAATAAGCATGAATGCCCCCAAGCGCGGAATTCGAATTTATCCCGCGCCAATTGACGAAAACAAAGTAAATTTCCGTAGTCGAATTTAAGTACGAAAAACATGTAAAATATATACACGGATTTCGGATTCAGATGGTCTTATAAATGTTGACACTTTAACGACCGGTCACGCATGGGCCACTAATAAAACCCTTATCGCCGCATGCACGTTTGCGAGAAAAATACAAACGTTGTTTTCGATCCATAAAAATGTAAAGTGAAAAGAATCCGAACCATAAAGTCTATGTAATCTTATACCACAATTACAAAGAGCTGTAAATGTTGATTATCTGAAGCTGATTCATATAAATAGTTGTTGTTGTCAAATATACCATAAATGTAAAAAAAATGCAATTAAATCGCCAGTTTTGATAAATGACGCATTAAGAAATTTTTATGGGATCCAAATGTTATTTTATATTTAGAAGCAAAACATTGAAAAATGGATGATCGCAGACTATCCTCTTATTGGGCGAAAGTGTTGTTAAATAAAAATCGGATTTGCTTAGTGAAGATCTAGTATACGCTAAAATTTGGGTCCATTACGAAGAGTCTAAGAGTTCATGCAGTGGAAATATAAGGCTTTAACCAGCACAAATTCAAATAGAATTTTTTAAGCCATAGAGACTATCGTAACATGAGGGACTTACACTCATTCAATTACTCCTTTGCGAAAAGCCATCAAAAAGAGAAAAGTCGAGGAAAGCTTTCAAAAAGCGTGCTGCTTTTGCATGAAATTTTGAGCTTTGTGTTGTGAGGTTCCAAGATATAAAGCACTCACTATATAATGCAAATCTAGTTTTCTTGGGTTATTCTGCTATCATGCGAAAATGTGCGTACGGATTGCAATGTGTTAAGGATCAAATTGATCAAAGTTGAGATTTTATTGAAAAATAAATGATTTATATAAATTGTTAAATTGTATTTGAGACTATGTTGAAATAAATTCGTCAATAATATTTTATAGAAAGGAACCTACTTGCACGTTCTGGATGTGCTGGAATATTCAGATTGAATTTATTTCTTGTCTCATAAAAATGCTTGACATGGTTGTCTAACTTTGAAATTCAATTGATCAACATGAGAACCTGAAAATATTATAGTTTTCATGCTTGAGATAAAATAGGCGAAACCTGAAAAATATATTACACTATATGAAAGACATGAAAGTTACGATGTGTAATAATTGCAATCGTCTTTGGCACAAGCGGCAAGTTTGGCGGAGTTATTTAAATTTTGAGGCTTCCATGGAAATTGAAAAGGTGATTTTCTACACAAGTGAAAAATACAAAAATAGCAAATACGGTAAAAAATGTATGGTAATAGACCCGATGTGGCGATAAAGACTCAGACATTCTTCTCAGATAATCCGGAGCCCGATACGGTTTCCTACGCGTAAAAGCGCCTATATTTGGGTTGAGCGAACTTTTTTGTGCAAAAGTAAATATGATCCCGTAAGTCAGAATCAAATATGATGGAAGATGCTTCGAAGAATATGGCAATGAAGAGCAAAAGCACACGTGCAAGAAATAAATTCGAGAAAAGCACGATATCGTGGGAAGCCGGATGCTGCATAATATCTCGCAGAGAAAACAGGAAGAAAAATAAGTACGTCATTACTCAGTAATGTGTTGTCGGTATGAATGCTTTATTTTTCAATTGGATTGTACTAAATCCATCAAAGTCTTAAGGTAATGAGTCCTTCGGCCTACGCCGGCTTAGCCGAGCATTACGATGAGTAATTTTGTGAAACCATACCTATTTGTGAAACCTAATTCCTCGTCTGTTTTCCTGCAAGCGGATCTATTTGTTAAGCCATCCGTTGATAGCAGCATCGCTATGCAGATTATTTATAACATTTGACGCACGTTGTCTGGATAGTACAATGGAGCGGATATCTTGCACACATTTTATCACGCTCGTTGCCTATTCGGGGCATTTGCGGGGCACCGAGTCGTTGGTTTGCAAGACAAAAAAATTGATCGTCGGTAATAGTCGATTTTTCTCCGGCGGAGCACTTAGGTGAGCGAGTGAAAGTCAATTTGCGTCGACGGAGTAAGTGATTTACCGTCGAGAGCGCAATCTATTCAATCAGACGAAAAGCGCGGCTAAAAATTTATTATGGCCAAGCACGTGAGTCTTTATGAAGTCTTCAAAAATTTAGCCTGATTGGAGTCCTCGAAAGAGCGGCAGTGTGTAATGGAATTTTCGAGATATCAGTTGGCCGTGCTCCCTGGGGGCAATCTTCGTCCAGCATTGGAGCAAACCAGATGTTGTACAGCAGCAGCATGTTTTTGAGATAGGTTTTAATCAAACCAGGAGTGTTATTTGATGAGGATGAGTTTCAAAATGTGGCAAGCGCACCAGAAAATGATTTATATACCAAAAAGATTTATATCCAATCCCATCTTATATTGCAAAGATAGATTCCAATTAATTTTTCATCCCCTTTTAAATTAATTATTTCAATCAACTTTCATCTTATGAAATATCCAAAACATCCCAAGTAGTCTTGTACGTCAGATAAAGACAAAATGAATAAAAAAGACTAATTCCATAAATTATCACATTAAAGGGGGGCAAACCTTTTACAACGTTAAAAAAATAGTTTTTTTTAATTACGTATTTTGAAAGTATAATATATTGAGAGTATACTATAAAAGAGAAAAATCGAAATATGAAATATTTGCGAAGTTATAGCACGTAATCAGGAGCACGCCGGAACCGCTGTGAACTAGGGAGTTGAGCAACCTTTCTTTCATAATACATTTGATTAAATCTTTAGTTTTATTATAGAAGATGTTCGTCGATAGTTTGTCGTGTGTGGTTAAATTTTTTAAAAAAATGGGGTCAAAAGCTGGTCCAAATGGCAGAAAACCATTGCTTTAAAAAAATATCTAAAGCTTGAAGATCTGACTCCATTTCTCTTACCAATTTATAAAGATTTGTCCAGGGATGTATTACTTCAAAGATGCTTAGGTGGCCATACCCAAAATGCTAATGAACGTTTTAACTCGACGGTTTGGCGACTAGCTTCAAAGCGCCTGCATTCTGGTGTAAAAATCATTGAAATATTAACATTGAATATTTAATAACGACTACAGCTTCATTTTGAAGATGATGAATACATTAAATATAATTATTGGCACCTATTGTAAAGTCTTTGCTGAAATTGCCGATGAAGCGCGGGTAGCGAGGTAGAACCGTAAGAGTCTTTCTGAAATAAAAGCAGCTCGTATAGTCCGAAAACCACAGTTAGTCGAAGATAATCAACTTTTTAAGAAAGCTGAAGATCTATTATATGTACCTGAAATCATTAGTTGATCGATAAGAAACTAAAATTGATAGTTTTATCGCATTGAAACTTTAAACGAGATTATTTAGAAACTGCATTTTCAAAATGTTCGCCAGCTGTATCGATCAAAAAGTTGTTAATCGATCTGACTGAAATTTTGGGATTTTTCTCACTATAATATTATCTAGTCAATTAAGCTAAAGTTTTTAGAGTAAATAAATGTTTTTTTTGGGGTAAAAATTATCAAGAAAATGGTAAAAAATATGAAAGTTTAACTAAAAAGTCTACTAAATTTTTAATTTTATACTGTTTTAAATTTTTATAGCTTAGTTGACTGCCTACACATATTAAAAATCAATCACATATTTTGCTAAAATACGCAATAGAGTAATATTGCTTTGTTATTTTGTTAAAGCTAAATAAATGTTTGAAAAAAAAAATCGGCAATTATTTATGACTCAACCTAATAGATGTGAATGTAAATCTTTACCATGAATACAGGCATTCAAAAAGCGTTCTGATACTAAATTGTGCTTATTACTGTTAAATGACGTTAAGTATTTTTTATTATAGTTTCTCCTAGTCTGGCCTCTTTTCAGGTGAATTTTGCTCATCTTATTGTACATAATTATTTTTAATAGCACTATGTATTTCTAACGGTAATTATATAATAAATCTACTCGGACTAAATAGAAAATATTGACAAACAACTTATTATATGCAATGATCGTTGATGGGTGTTGAGAGATTATCGGCACATCAATATGGCGAAATTATGTATTGAGAAATGTATTTTGTATTGCAGAATTTGCAGTAATTATATAAAAATGCATTTAAGATTGATCTTGTATTCGTTATACGCGAAGCTACAGATTTGAACTAGATTTTGCTACAATCATACTAAATAATTTGAATAAATTTATGGTTTAATTGAAGATGATGTCAGTCCAAATAGTGACACTGGCGCAAAAAAATTAGGATGATAATTTGTGTTGGTCAATTCACATGGTATGTCATCTGGTCGAGGCATAATTATTAAAGTAGCTTAATTGTTATGAATTTGAATCACAGTTCGTTTACGTGATCAGCATCCATATTAAGAAATAATAGACCACAAGGTTTTATTTGGTAGTTTCGACGAATTTCATTGTCATAATTTTGATTCGGTTCGTCTCAAAATTGAGTCATCATCGTGGAGACCAAACAAGTGATATCAACAAAAAACGACGATAATCAATTGGTTTTTTCACTAAGTAAAAGTTTGCGCCACAATGATAAAAATGACAACCGTGACCTATTTAGAGCATTAAGAGCAATTCATAACATGAGCAATTTAAAAGCGAAATAATGGTACGACATTTGTCAAGTGACTTAACCACTTTTTTGTATGAAAAGCATATTAATTCTATTGAGAGACTTTTTTTAAAAAAATAAAGCTGTATATTTTAAGCAGGCCATTGAAATGGAAATCATGGACTTTAATTGCGCACCGAAATATTCGGTTTAATTTGCGGTCGGTAGAAAAGAGTGATGGAAACAATCAATTTTGCATTGTTCTGGACGTTCGGGACTGAATTTTTAATATTCGCTTTAACGAAAAGGTATAGAATGCGTCAATTTCCAAAATTATTCGAAATTTTAAAACATAAAGTCGCAATAAATAATTTTTGGTATGTTGGGGATATACAACTGCGTATTTCTACCCACGAATTTTTTTTTTTAATGCATAACAAGATGTCCATTTAATAGATACCTTTCATTTGCAGGTACCATGTACGCAATCGAACGTAGGCGTTCTCCATAATAAATTCTTCAGTATTTATTTAATTTTATTAGTATTTACTTTTTCAGATTTAAATCTAAATCTATCGATCGGAAATATTAATTCATTCCGATCCGCTCACTTGGAAACGTTTACACTTAAACCTTTTTTTGTGCGATAGATGCAACAATCAAATCGCACAAAAAAACCGTACAAAAAAGCAAAGACTTACATAGAAAAAGCGAAGATGCGTTCCAAGGATTTTAAAAACCGCATAACTTTGAATCAGCTATATAAAATATATCCAAAATCGCACAAAAAAGTTAATAAAAAACAGGAAAACAATAAGGCAGTTTTAAGTAAAATTTAAAAGACGTCTTGCATCATTGGTAAAATTTTAAAGATGTCTGACATTTGGCATCTCAAATGCCAGACATTCATTGGAGAAATACTAATTATTTTAATTACAAACTATCATCGCTGTATGATAATTTTAGTTGCGATTTTCGATATGACTCAAAATCGCTCTCTTCTTCGGAAGAAATAGTATACCCAGTGTCAATGTCATCATTGTTCTGTGTAGATTTTCTCTTTCTAACAATATAATTCATAATTAGTAGAGATGTCATTATAGTCTCTAACTAAAAAATGATGTCAACCGTGTAGAAAAACGCGTTAAAAGATTTCATTACGGTAGGACCGGCTAAATTGCCGCGTCACTAAAATACCTATATCTCCGTAAGTAATTGGAATTTTGGAAATTCCTCAGGAGAATGATTGTTTAAAAGTCGAAACATTGGAAAAATGCTAAAAAACGAAATCAATTTTTTCAAAAATCTAAGCCAGAATAAAGGACGTGGTCGTAATTTAACGATGTCGAAGATTTATTTCCTATTTTATCCAAAATATCTCGATACGTATTCTTTATGAAATTTAAAAAAAAAGAAAAAAAAAAAATCTTTAAAATAATCGCATAACTTCGAAATCGCACAAAAAAAAAACGTACAAAAAGAGGTTTGAGTGTATTTCACGCGGCACTTTTCTTTTACGTCCGTTCATACAAAAAGGCGTGTTTTGTAAACTGAGTTATTGACACACAGAAAGCCACATATGAAAGCTTTTTTAAGTTTCGTCGAAAGTTGGAGTAATACACATGCAACTTTTTGTTAAATTATATAAATTATATATATATTTTTTTCACTACAAAATTCAACGATTATGACGTGTACCCTCTATCCTTTTTCTCCCGCATAACACTCAGCTCAGGAGTGTCAAATTCTTCCTGTGTTTATATTTAGATCTGAATTTTTATGACTGATCCCGAAACATTTATTTTATGATCCACATAAGTATCATGTTCAAGCATTGTTCATATTATTTGTTTTTATAACATTAGGTTTATCACTTTTTGTATGTTATCATTCTAGCAAGCGCACCTCAAGTTGAAAACCATTTTTATATTTATGCAGGGTGTTTTGCTCATGAATCGATTTTTTGTTGTAAAAAAACGTTGCGTAGCAAAATACCCCCCTAATCCCTAAAAAAAAAATTGCTTGGTCCATTTGCAAAACTGTTTGCTGATAACTATATAACATAACTTAAGCTTAAGCATAACTATATAACTTGAAAATTGTGCGGATTCCAGGCGACATTTTATGCAAACTAGATCAACAATAATACCAGTATGATGAAAAATGATGGTTGAATCGACATCTTCATGAACGGTAGCATAAGTGTGTGGTTCAACATTGGAGTCTCGCAGTTGGGCAATCGTGACAACAGCTTCATCGAGCCTAGACGCAGTCCTTATAGATTGCATTTTTTTGAGGGTTGCTACCCGAAGTACAATTATTTTGGAACATTAAACGACCGTATATTACATGTTTCCAATACAGTAGTTCCGTGTATAATACTTTTTGTCATACAAGTATGCCTCAATTGGAATAACTGGATATAAGTACGGCTTACATTAAATATTTGATGAATTTAATAATGCAGGATTATTTTCATTATTATGATGAATAATTTAGCATAATTTGAGCTGCTGTGTTGGCAACTAAAGTAAAAAGAATTTCAGCACAAAATTTTGATAAAATATACAATCTGTTCCTTTGAGCGTTTAAATTCAAAATTATTTAAGCGATTCCATCCTTTTTAAAGGACTCGCTTAAATATGCTTAACGATAAGCTGATTATTTATATTTAATATCGAAAAAATAAAAGCGAGTTTCCGTATGCTTTCGCGTAACATATTTTCCGGAGAAACTTTCTTCCCCCACAAAAAGGGATTGTGTCTATTTTTTTGGGGAGCTCTCCTTGTACTTGGTGAACTCGCAGCACACAAAGCAGCCTCAGGCTTATCGGTCTCGTCCGAGCAATAAATTGGTTACGAACTCCATAAAAATTCAGAATCTGAAAAAGTAGAGGGCCCAAAATACGTCAATGGCCGTGCCACGACCCACATCCTTCAGCAGCCTTCAGCGAGAAGTTTTCGCACGCACAATGGGCGCACTATTAGCCTATTCATTGTTGTTGCCTGCGAGTTTCGTACGAGAATACTTATCGAACAATTCGACTCCCACGATGTTACCTCATATAACGGGGTAAGAGTGTTTTTATCGAGCGTTGCTTTTTCTCTTTCGTGTCCTCAATAGACACGCCATTTGACCCAATAACGCACCTCACGTGAACTTTTACTGTCGCTTTCCATGTACTGCTTCTGTTTCGATGGCAATGACTTTTTTAACAGTCTATGCGGCAATAATTTGTGGAGTACTCCGTGGTGGCGTGCTGCACAAAGAGCCGTTGCTTTTGTTGAGCACGAGGACGTCACGCATCAAACAAGTCATAAAACAGTTGAGCAAATGAATCTTGACAATTCAATAGATTAACGTAAGCGAAAGGTCATCATTGAATTGAAAAATACCAAATTGATACTTCAAAATTTTGGAAAAAATGATGCGGAAATGCTTGAACTATGAATGAACGCCAACTGGGTGGTGTGATCGATAGCCTTATATAATCAAACAAACGCGATCAAAGTATACCAATTTTGCTAAAATAGCGAAATAAGAAACAATGAGACTTATCAAGATTACATGGGTCAATTTTGTTCCTCATTATACAATGGTGCTAAGTATCAAAGGCCACACATCCTATAGAAATTCAATTTACGTTTTGTCTAAGACCTTGAATAATTGTGAATTAAATTAAATTCAAGTGAGATATACAGTCTCTGAATATAAACTATTATATTGATTTATAAATGACATTTAATGTATTTAAACATGCTATCAAACAGCATTACAGCGTAAGACTTTAGTATGACTTAATATTAGACATATCAATTGAGTTTTCGTAAATATTAATAAAAATTTAGTGTATACAATTTGAGATTTAAAGTGCTGTAGAATTAAATCTCTGATATTGAGTAGATGAGATCAAACTGGCAGGTCATGGACATGTTCAGCGGAGCATCGATTGTTAGCATCATCCGAACCTGCTTTGGGTAGATCATCAGTCTAAATGGTGGCATATCCGTCAGAAAACCTTGGCCAGCTGGACTGATGATATTGGCAAAGACGTTTAACATTTAAGCAATTGGCAGTAGAAGGAATTCAAAACAGGCATAAATGATGGATTGCTGATGCTGATAGATTGGTGGTTATAAAAGGTGTCTAAGAAAATAAAAGCAATAACAAAAAATATGATGTGAGAAGATCACAATTGGACGTATCTACTTCACACATAGGCTCTATACCCTAAATATCAGGGTTGTAGAAATAGAATTTATTTTCAATATTTTTTAAAAAAAACCCATAATTTCACCATCTGTAGTCGTAATAGCACGAAATAATAAATATGAATATGTTTTGTATTTTGCAATGTATTTTTTATTTAAATAAAACATTATTTTGTGCAATTGGTTTAAAGAAAATTAGTTTTGAGGTTCCAAAGTCACAAAAAATGTGCAAACGATTGAAAAATGTCAATTTCTAAATTCTCTAAACAAAAAACTAACTAATATCAACTTGAATTTAGTTGTAGTGTAGTAGTAATAAGTCATTAAACGCACTACACTTTTTTTAAATTTCAACTGTAGTTGTCTAAAGTAGCATTTCCTCTTTCATTTTTGCAAAGGCGGGGCTTGTTCCTTCAATTGGGATTTCTTTTGTGGGCACCTCTGTCCCTATCACGTCCCTAGACAGTGAAATACAGTGGTGTCAGGTCTGAAGGCCATGCAAGTCTCGGAATAAAGCACATCTCCAGGCAGAGAAATCCTGCCAGGTACCTTGGCGTACACATCGATGACAAACTGACATTTAGAAAACACATCGATGTGGTAACGTAAAAGGCAACAATGGTGACAAACTCCATCTTGCTCTACGATGCACCAGTCTTGAGCAGAAATGACACAGAAAGGCGGAAACAGATATAAACTGCTAAGAACGCAAAGAATAAGCGCAATTCGAATAATATCAGCCACAAGTTCTAACAGGCACACTTCCCATGGACATCCTCACCATGGAAAGGAAGCGCAGATATAAGAAAAACACAGAAAAATATGAAGCCAGGGAAGAGTCACTAAAGAAAGGTGGTCCCTTTTCCCAATTGATCCCCGCGATACAAAAATGAACCTCACGTAAGCACATAGGCGAGAATTAGCGAAAAAAATTGAAGAAACCCCAACTATATCCAACATGTTCACCACAATGATCGAAACGAAAGAAAAGTGGGAAGCGTGGACAAATTTTGCTAATGAAATCATGCGGAAGAAATAAAACACGAGAAAGAACTAGAAGATTGAACACCGGTTCGTAGAAAAAAAAACCCACCCCTTTGAAGCAATGCGAAAGCGGATTCCAAGGGGGTCGATGGAGAAAAAAGGATAAGGGTTTTAGTGGGTAAGAATCCAACACTGCCATGATTTTGAATAATGGTATCTTGTTGAAGATTTCCCCCTCTCAAGAGAAAAAAAGGCAGAGAAATCCGGTGGTGTCAGGTCTGAAAAGCGTGCAGGCCACGGAATAAGGCAGGTCTCCATTTCGCCCTGTATATAGCTCAGACAATCATTTACGACCGATCAGTACACGTACCATGATTTCGCTAATACGTACTGCCCGGCGACATAGACCCTGTGTCATGTCAACAAATAATAATCTTTGACGCTGGAGGTGCCGTGATAATATACGACCAATAACAATTTTAAAAAAATAAGCCTGAGATCCATTTTATGTTGCTCCATAAATTTGAATAAAAGCGTTATATCCGAGAAGTCACAGTTTATTTTGCATTTTATATTTGATATATAATAATATTATTGCCCGAAAAGTAAATGATTTTAAAAAGCAAAGGGATAAAATATTTCAATGCGTGCATTCAAAAGCTACCCTCGACTGAAAGCCCTTACTTTGGGGGTTGATCTCAGTCGTCTCCATCAGAGGGGTAAAAGATCAGATGAAAGGAATAACATTGTTAAATATTTTTGATCCTTTTACTTCGTATCTGAAATTCGTCGAAATCAGAGGAGGGATGCCAAGGTAACCTTTACTGTGAATGCTTGAAGGGTGGATTATTAAAACTTGGATCAAATAAGAACTTTCGTTCGTCAAGCTGGAATTTAATAAGCGCAAATTGATGCGGAATTTTGCAGAATATTTTTAAATTGACGTTTGAAGAGGCATGGACAAAGATCGCGTGCGAATTGTGCGTCATGCTGCAAAATTAGATAAACGCAGAGAACACGAAATCCTTTGTTGTATTCATCAATGTAAACAAAGCTTAGAGCTTTTGGAAAATGGAACCATTAGAGAGCTTTTGTTAAAGCAATGTTTAGTGGGAGTGTAACTTCAGAGTAAAAAATAAGTTCAGCTGAAATTCCACGTCGTCGGAATCAACATGAAAGAGCAACGGTTAAGCACTTAAATAATAATTCTATTTACATTTACAGGAAAATTTGAGATGAAAGGAAAGGCGTTGTGGGGGAAAAGTTATGATGATAAACAGTCAGCGTTAATTTTGCTAAGGCCGATATGAAGAGTAAAAGCTTTTTAATAGTTAATTATAAACTGTGTTCCTAAGTGATAAAACTCCACCCTTAGATTATACATTTTTTTTATTAATTGTCGGATATAAAATGTCGACGAGTACAACGCATTTTTAAATGAAGGTCGACTCTTGGACATTCAATTAGTATGATAACGCAAATTTGACGCAAATATACAGACATAACAAATAGACTTAATGGAAAAAAAGCTAATGTAAATTTGCCGAGAAGCCTGCAACCCAAAATAATCAGCATTGAAATTGGTTTTTAAAGGGTTTGGTTGGCGACAAAATAAGCTTCAAACAAAGGTCACATCAGTCGACCTCAGTCTTGTGGTTACATTGGCCTTGTCGTACATAGAAAAATACATATGCAAGTTTGGCGCATTATGTGGCTGAATGCAGAAAATTTCATCCGACCAGAAAGACATTATTCACAATTTACGACCCGCCCGGAAGAAGCAAACTTTAGAGCAGCAAACTTAAATTTCCGCGAATGAATACGAGCTCTTACGGAATTTATGGCCTGAAGTTTAATTTCAAGTTCGAACACGTAACAACTCTTCGGCCTTATAATCTAATGAGCGAATTTCCAATGATAAATTATGCATTAAATCAACAACATGCATACTGGACTGCATATGCATTGATGCTGTGAAAACAGCTCATTTGTGTGACCAAATGACCCAGAAGCGGTCCGATAACGTTATTGCAATCGTACTGCATATCAAATCACGAATAACTCATAAAACATAATGCACATTTTAAATAGCGCGTTTTAATCATGCGGTTTAAGTATTCAGGCCGAAAAATATTCTTTCAAGCTGAAAATCGAGGATGTATCATTTATTTGATGTTATTAAAATGTATTGTATTCTAATGAGATATATTTGAATTTGAAGAATCAATAAATCGTGATCAACGTGTGCTAAATTATGACCTAAACAGGTCCTTGCTTTTATGGTCAATGGCGTAACACAACGAAGATATGCACAAATTTATATGCTGCGATAAGGATATTTCATGTAGTGGTTCTACAAAATGAAACTGAGCTCAAACCTTTTTAATAAAGATACATGATCTTATCCATTATACAAACATAATCCATTTAATAAAATATATCAAGCTATTATTATACAGTGTACTAAACTTACTTGCTTAGGCTCAGGAGAACTTACAGAACAAAGAGCATAAAACAGACTCCCTTGGAAAAGGGGTGTACAACGACACTCACTTTGCAACGATAACATGACTGCCTTCCTTTGTCTTCTATATCATTTTAAAGTCGTCGAACTGGGAGGACAAATTTTCAATAAAGAGTCCTTCCATTCTCGAACTTGTAATGGATACGAAAACGACGACACCCCCATTGTGAGTGTAAGGGCGATTCTGAGATACACACTTTTAGAATACATTTATATCATAGATATTCAATATGATGCCTTTGATATAGAGTGCATGAGAAGGTATGTATTTGATACATATGACAAGTATGTGACCCTTTAACGTGAATGTAAATCGAAGAAGCCATATCTCAGTAGTGGATTGCGCATGGTTGCATTATAATGATTTAAAATGAATAAGATCGAATCAAATTTAATACAAGATATTGATACTTTAAATATGATAATAATTTGTAGAGACCAATGATATGTGCTGATAGGGAGATGTGCATAAAAAAGGAGAATACAAATAAAATGTGTGGGTGCAATAAATTTAAGGGTAGGAAATTAATTAGCAAAGTCTTTGTTCTATCGGGGTGAGGATATAAAATTCATTTTAACGGGGCATTATTATAAACCCCATCGATAGACTGAGCTTTTGAACGGCCAAATCATAAATTGCCCACACGATCATCGTCCAACATGCGATGACAAATTTTATTGGAGGGATTATTTTATGAATGATTTATCAGCGTTTAATAAATATTTGTTGCATCTAATGATGATATTTGAATTGTTATGGCATGCACTAAATATTGATGTTTAATTGCATTCTTTATTGTAATAACGCTTCTTTGTGAAAAGAGGGATTTAATAATTTCTGGACACGAAGAAAAATAGCAATTTGTATACAAAATTATGGTGAGATTAGTGAAATTTAAACCGTGTTTAGTATAATTGATTTTTGGATAGGATTTAAGATATAAATTGAAGGATAATTTTTCTAAAGCAATGGACCTTTGATGCTGATTTTGATGGTAATAGATAAACGGCCAATTACAATACGTTTTACGTTATGAATAAATCCTATAGTCTTTCTATAAAAGAACAATCGTTGAATATACCTTTTAATGATCTATATTTGTCCCTTTATTGCTGCATTCGTTTGAATTGCTCAGGGAAATATTTCTTGAAAAATGTGTGCATGTTTTGTAGAAATATCTAATAATAGTTCACGATAATTAAAATCCATAGGTCATAAAATAATGGACGTGACGTAAGAAAGCTAAAGTGATACATACGTTCTAAACATAGATCATTTAAGTAAACGAACTTTAGAATTCATGATGTTTTCCATTTTTCAGCCATCAAGCGACGATTCCATCGTCGATTGACGGTTTATTAAAGTTTTTCTCTATGAAGGTCTTAATCAATTTCTTAGTAGAAAAAAAATTATAATGATATGATACAAGTTTGTTACTTTTAAAGTTTTACTGATTTTTTCCAAATAAAGACATTGCACACATCATCTTTAGTTCCATCAACAAACGCTATTTTTTCCAATTAAAGGTCTAGTTCATCCATATAATCACTATCGTCAATCACTTTCAAATTCAGATATATATAGTTAGAAATGTCGTTTTTTTCATACTTACTTTTTGATCGTCAGTTGTCTCAGTCATCCCTTTGACAACACCTATTGTATATTTTGTTTGTCGACTAACATCTGGAGAAATTATTTTCTATAATTTTTTTTAAAACCACGTTTCAAGATGGTTGATTTTGTGTCGAACAAACAATTTATGCAAAATTGCATACTGTTCAAATATCCTTAAAAAATTAATACAAAAACTGCAACTAAAAATATTTGTGATACTTTCGGAGAATTTATAACTGTTTGTCAATGCCAGAGGTGGTTTAAATAATTTAAAAGTGAAAATTTAATTTAGAAAATAAGGTCCGAAGTGCGAGAAGGGTTAAAATGGAAGACGATATCCTGCATGCTGAAATTGAATCAAATTCAACATAGACTATACGAGAATTAACAGACAAGCTTGGATACTTCCGAAAAAGTATTCAAATACACTTGGAAAAATAGGAAAGGCCATAAAACAGGGGGTGTGGATACCACACGACTGTGCTTGCTATCTTGTGGACTGGAGATGAAAAGTGGGTGTTGTACTCAAATCAAAAACGCAAAAGACAAATTACTTTCAAAGGGGTAGGTAAAGAAATCAACCCCTCGACCGGATCTAATAGTAAAAATAGCTCTTTTAAATGTATAGTAGGACTCCAAAGGAAGAATCTACTATGAAGTTCTTCCATATGATCAAACCATAACGAGAGAGATTTATTGTTACTAAAGGAGAATACATTGTATCGATGGAATCAATTAATTGTTTTTTTGTTTGAATATAAAAAACGACATTCCTAACTGGACAGTCTATTATTACGGACTTAAAATTCAATCTTTTAATTTAACGTGCACTGATAATTGATAAATTAGATTCAATCGAGTATCAACTTATTTAGTTTAGATGATCGGCGTTCATCCAATTTAGACAAGAATACCATGCAATAATGCAAACATAAATTTCCTGAGAAAGATTTTGAACATAAGACTGTTTCTTCTTCGACGTCTTATCAAGAATACGACGTGACATTTGATTAAAACGACCAGCATATTTATATCGTTTTGAATACGTCGCCCGTGAATGCCACGACATACGACGACGGGCCCATCATTACGTTGTTACCGTTCTAATGCTAAACGAAGCATCCGTATTCTAATTTCGATCTGCGTTCAAAGATCAAAATCTCAGGTGCAATTTTCGTTGCAAAAATGGCGACTCGAAAGACAATGGGCATATTAAAGAGATGTACTTATTTCTGCACGTGACTTTTGATGACCATGCTTGCGACTTGTGCACTCGACCACAAACTTAGACATTATTATGAAATGTCATTTTCTGTGCCCTGTGCTACAGTCGATAGCGTTTTGAGTTTTGCTGTCGAGGGCCATTAATTTTACTCACAATGGCAGAACCACCTCACCTACCATTGTCTGAAGTTCATTCAGTTTTCCTAAAGCCGTTCATTCTTCTTCGCGAGACCAACAAAGGTACGCCCGTCGTAGATAAATTGTATTGTTTCCAACAACAAACGCGGATAAAACTAGCTCGAATCGAATAAATTTAAAAATATTTTTTAAATATAAAATCCGAAATTCCTAAATATGCGAGGCACGCTGCAGATGTTGAGTTTTCATTAGGTCTTTTGTTTGGCATTCCACAAAGGAATTAGGTTGCATCTTGCAGCATAAAGGTAGTATAGAAGCACGTTACACAAAGCCAACATAGCACCCTATATTACACCAAACACAGGGGAGGCATGCTTTTTATTATTAAAATAGGAAAGCGCTAAGAAAAACTGTATAGGCGATTATCCGATGAGATGGAATTATTCATGTGTGCTTTTGAACGAACGAAAAAAATCGCCCAATGCGAATCACGCTATGGGAAAGCTTTCAACGGTTTTAAGGATTAAAAAAGCTTTTATCCCAAGTTGTGTGAGATTTTAAATGCTCCGGACGAGGATCAAAATATTTTTTTGGTCTTTATCAAATAAATGGTTATAATTTATTTGGAATCGTTCCGAAGACAGATTTATAAGCATTCTTTTGTACAAATGTATTTCAAAATACGCTCATAGTAACTACAATGTTTTATTAGGGATGGGCATAGAGGGTTGTTTATTGCAGTTTCATTGTTATGTTTAAATTTACGCGTAGACTGTGGAAAAAGATCGTTGTTTTGAACAATGATTATCCTAATTGCATGGGAATTATAAAATATAATTTCACCTATAGAGCAATTTAATACATATATTAAATTTTTCGTTAAATGAATATTAAAATTCGACAAAGACGCCACTTTCATGTGGCTTTTGAGCTAAACTCGCCCATATTTGAAGGAGATGTTCGTTATCGTAAATTTCTAACTTAGATTTTAAAATACTATTTCTATGATTCGATGGGGAACAAACTACGTGGTATCATATGATTTGCGAAGAAGCAATCCATAAAAACGTTATTTATAATCAATTATATAAGTGAACTTTTCTGCATTGCACATGGCGACTGAAGGGGTTGGCATATTGCCTAGAATTCAGCACAAGTTTCAACCCTTGAAATGTGCGTCAGTTGCCAAGTAAACTGTATTTGAGGGCTATCCCCATCCAGGGATAGTTTGAACTGATAAAAGGGGGGATAAATCCAGTTCGGCTAGGTATTTGCAGGTAAGCTATTACAGCAGATGTGAAGTTTTATGTACATTTATCACGTTTCTGGATACACGATTACTGGTTACGGTCACCGGTAGGGAATCCAATCCCGAGCCAAAATTTCGATCCCGGGATCAGTGCCGGGATTTTTAATAGTTTAAGAAATTGATAAAAAATCAAATATTACTTTGATAATAAGCCCAAAGTAAAGAAGTGACACGGACTTAATTAATTTATTTATTTTCGTCGCTGCAGATGAATACTTATATACTATAATATTTTGATGTGATTCGTAATTATATTTCGTAGGAATACAAAAATTCTGAATCCCGTATCTATTATATTTCATATCGATATTCGCATCATTATAGTCGACGTGTAGTAAATACATCACCGGTAGGGAGAGGTTAATATGACGATTTGAAAAACATAAATGTACTGTATATATGTATACATAGATTAGACAGTTACTTCTCTAGGTATAGTTGGCTAAGAATTTATTTTTTAATTGAAAAAAAACAACAGGCGTTGCAAACTTTTTAAAAATATTTTCGCGCAGGAGGCGTGCCAAAACTGCAGGTGACGGAAATATTTCATTTCGTGGTTAACACTTATTGGGTACAAATTTCTTTCTGTATAGTTTTTTCCAATAAGTCGTACTCCAGTACTGTTTTATTTTACGCCAGGTGGTGTTTATAGCATTTCGCCTTCAGCTCCAAGCAACTCCGATTAAGGGTTGAATTATTAACTTAAAATAAATGACGGCAAGAGTTGGATAGCGCGCATTTTACCATAGCACCGGCGTAAGGCTATATTGTAAAATCGATTCTGGATTTTGTAAACCGCAGGGGCGAAGCAAAATTAATAGGAAACGTATTTAGGGAGAAGGATTGTCGAAGGGCGGTGAAGCAAATGAGTTGAAGGGTTGAAAGGCATGACGAAGCGAAAATGGACAAAAAAAAGGAATTCGTATTTTATTTTGCTGAGCGGTCATTTTGACGTAGGAGGGACGGTTTACTATCCATTGTCGGGTCTTTGCGACAAAATGATATTTATGGGGTCGTTAGCCGAAAGGTGGAAAATGCGCTAAAGCCTTTCAGTGTATTTGTTGTTCCTTCGATTTAAAGCACTTAGATTAATTGCGCTGAAAGCGACTTGTTCACCTCTGATCAATGCCGAGCGTAATTCAGGGAAGATAAAAAGTTTCTTCCGGGATTTATTTTCCATAGGCTTTCGAGGGAACGAGAATAGATAAATTAATATTAATGAGACATTTTAGTATCTGACGGTAAAAAAAATCCAAAAAAGTACTAAAGGAAAAATCCCCATTCGGAAAGCGATATATAGGATGGTATGTTATATTAAAATCTGTGGATGCCATAACCCTATTTTATCCGGAAGGCGGCACGGAAGCAATTTCAGGAAGTATTAGAGCTTGGGCTTTGAGGACTTGCAATCATGTCGCTTCTATGTATTTGGGATTTTATCTCTAAAAAAAATATATTCTTAAAATGATTGGAAATCTGGCAAAAACATTGGTTGATGGTGAATTTGATTTGTGTTGTAGACTTGGCTGATTAAGATTGACATTATTTGGATAGATCGAACAGCAATCATTTAAGGTTGTAAGAAACGGTTGATGTTTGCTCTAAATTTTAAATATCTGAATACAAATATTTGCAGAAACTTATAGCCTAACTGGTTATTTCAAGTGTTTAAAATCAGCAACAGATAAAATACGTTTTTGCTTTAAAATGGATGATTAATATCGTGGCAAAGCTAGAATATTGATAAATATTCCGCAAAAATTGCCAGGTAAGACATATTATACATATTATAATAGAATTGTACGGTTAGTCGTGTAGCTGTAATATAATTTGAATATCATATAACATATGAAAACACGTTATTTGCTCATTCGTCGTATGAAACGGTTCAAATTAGTAAGTCACACATTGAGCTTACATAAGCTGGGAAAAAACAACGCAGCACTGCATATGTAACGAATTGCGTGACGTTCGCTGTGCTTCTTTTTAACGACAATCGTACCTTCTGTGCGTCAAATAATTAAGATAATTAACGTTTTCAACGGCGAATATCATTAACGTCGTTAAACGAAAGAAAATTTCTATGTAAACTATGTAACGCAAGCCAAAAGTGGCCGAACAATGTGAACGAATGACACGTTACAGAATGAGATGTGAGATTCGCGTGCGAACAATGCGAGTTCAGTGCATCATTTCTAGATTCATTAAGACCGTGGAATGACAGTAATAGTAATAAAAAATCAGATTAATATGGATGATGAAGTTGATGCTGCAAAAAGGAAAGACTTTCAGGAAGAATATCAGAGACGAAATCAACTGTGACAATTTGACAAACAAGGAAAGCTGTTCAATATTAAAATTATATAGTTAATTTTAGTTCAATACATGAGTAGAATATGTGTAAAAATGTCTATCGAATCTATGTATTATAGACTTAAACTCGAAAATACTAAATATAATCGGCTTACAAAGCCAACCACAAAAACTTAAATTAAGGACGAAATAATTAGCGTTCAAAAAATTCTAGCCACAGTTGCGGTTAATCACAATGCGATTAAGTTTACACACCTAAACATATCGAATTTACAAATTTGAATCCGGATGCGAACACAAATTCAGGCTTGGATTTTGAACAACTTTGAAACCATGAAAAGTATTTGTTATTGTCGTGTGGCAAATCTGCTAGATTGGCAGCGATAAAAATTAATAGTGTATGTAAAATGGTTTGTAAAATTTAAAGCTGGAGAAAGCAGCATTTATGATGAATCCCGTTCAGGACGTCCTGCTAATTTTGATAACGACGTTTTTAAAAATCTTGTGGAGTCAGAGCCACAATTAATAGTGGATCAGATCGCAGAAAGGATGGATTCATCTCAAGGAATAGTTTTTCGTATGCGCTTTTCTTTTATAGTGCTTCGAAAGAGAGCCATTTTGACCGTTTGGTAACAGGTGACGAACAATCGATTATTTATAATAACGTCACAATTAAAAGACAGCGGACAGATAAAGATAAGCAGCTGATTCCAACAGCAAAGGTATCTTTACACTCTAAAAACTGCCCCAAGTGCTTTAGGTATTTAGGATACATTAGGTATCTGCATCGGTCCCGTGTCAAAGTATAATTTCAAAGAAGGAGGGAATTACAGCTTCTGGCGCAATTAAAAACTTAAAAAGATGTTTTAATTCGTTAAGCACATAGCCATTCAAACATTTGAATTGGGTTATAAAGTAGTATCTAATGGTAGAAGACCCCTATATCTGCACAAGATAAGAGTATGATGAGGCTATGAAGCCTTTGAGGCAGCTGAGCGTGAATTTAGCTTTAGAAATATTATTAATTAATACCGATTTAAATACGAAATTTCCAAACAAATTCCCAAATGAACATAAATGCGAAAACTTTGGTGGTTGGTCTTTTGATATTCAAAGCACTTTTCCAATCAACAAAAAAAAGCTGTTCTTTGACGACGCTCTGTCAGATAACAAGCCTCTATTTCTATTTGAGAAACGCGATTTTTAATAAAATGGCAACATTATTATGCATCGATTCCATATTATTATAATCCTATGCTAGGATAAGCAGTCCGTTATGGAAAGGCCATGTAAAGTTATGATTTTTCTTTATATAAAAAAGTTTTAAATAAATGGAAAGTTGAAGGCTTATTGTAGAGCTTCATTATAAATAGATTACAAGGAGAGCTCATAATGTATACATAGCAATGTATAAATGCTCATTTTTGTTTATCACGCCCTTTAACTAATATTTTAATGTATTTAAAATGTGGTTATTAACCACATTTTTAGATTTGATACTGTGTATTAAATCCGAAGCATAAATTACGACATTACTAATGAGCAAATTGCATACACATAATTGCTTGGATTGACGTATTGGATGGTGCTTACATTTCCCAAAAACGTATAAAAATATGGTATGATTCAAATTTGTGAGACTCAGAAGAATAAGGTTGAGAAGACCAAGAAGAGATTTGCGAGGGAGGAGATATTGACCCTCAACATTCTGAAGATTTTCAGTATTTAGATGTCACCATGAAATGGCTTGAGAACTAAGAAGAGTGTAATTCAGGACAACATACATCTTAAAAGTATTTGCGATTTGGCAGCTTCTAAAAGAAGAGTTAATATGAAGCCAAAATCGATAAAAAATAATGTATTATATGGGTATGTGTATGTAAATCTAGACAAATAAAAAATATTCATACTTTCCCTGACCATCCGGATTTTCATTATTCGGACTACTTTAATTCCCAATTAGTCCAGAAAATCGAGGTTCTACTGTATTACGAAAATTAAATTTAGATTTTCAGCATATATAATATGCATATCTTTAGATAATGACCCAATCTCTTTCAAGTTAAGGGAATTTAAGGAAAAGGAAGGAGCATATTTTAATATAATTTTCATATTATGGCTTGTATGACCAAATACACCGAGAAGGAAAAAATAAAAAGAGCGATAAATAAGTCTATTATGTAAAACGAATCACAGCGTAAAGCGAAATTTATAGTATAACACGGCATTGCAGACAAAAGTAGCTCAAGGGCCTTGAAAGCTGTTACTGTTACAGCTAACGATTTGGCTTTCAACATCGGAAAGAGCTTTTAACTTCGGAAAAGCATTTTTTAAAACCAACAATGTTGTCGGAATTTATACCGATCATAAAATGAATGCGAAAAAAACTCCACGTCCGCTTTCCACATTACAGAAAGATCGAAAATCCACATTAAAAATTCGGAAAAACACGCTCCGCTTAAACTGCCAAAAGGCCTTCGAGCTATTCGCAATATGCGGAAGAACATTAAGCCCGCTCTGTAAGGAAAATATTTTAATACCGAGATTAACGTATGAATAAAGGATTCGGTTCTATTACGAACTCGCATTAAATCGGATATCCGACTCGAAGCTTCCGGTCGCGTATAAACATGCAATAAATCACAATTAGGGGGCCTTAAATTGTACGGAATTTTTATTGTCTAAATTCACGCGGATAAATCTGGAGCGTTAATTCGTGAAAACCATGGGGTCATATTGACTCAAAAATGAAATTAATAATTTTTATTTGGCACGTTAACACTTAGGGGGATGTATACAATGAATAGGATGTTTTTAATCCACGCTTAATATGTTGAAAGCTTGACTTTGCTATACAAAATAAAACTGAAGCCCTACGTTAAAGTAATAATTAAATATTTGAGGCAAATTTTCGCCTATTTTCCATGTCTTGTAATATAATTCAGACGTTATAGAGGGGCAAGTTTAATTATCTCAATAAAATATGTTAGGTAAGATATTAGGAGAAGTTTCTAAAGCAGAATGTGTGCAACAGTGTATGAAACATCCAAAGTTAATTATACTGTGGAGAATAATCGATGAAATATTTTGGAAATCTATGAATTGTGAGAGTTTTTTGATTTTCAAATTTAATAAATGGATAAAGAAATGCATACAAGTTATTCAACTCATGGTTGCGAAAAACAATGGTCGTCAATTGGGCAGGTATCAAAACCCACCCCAAGCTCGGCTTTATAGTGAATCCTATCATCCTTTGTCTGCTTGATGGGATTGCAAGGGCATAATTCATGTCAAAGCACTCAAATTCGAGCCAACAATAACGGCACAGTTGTATTGCGATATGCTGAACTACTTACTCGCATTAATTAAAAAAAAAACAATCAGTAATATCAAAAAATAACATTATTAGATAATCTGCAAGTCAAAGAATTGGAATGGAAGACGTTCAACTTAACTCTTTACGATACGTGGACATGTTATCGCGTGATAACAGAATAACATAAAAATTAAAATGTCTATTAAAAATTACGTTAAAACGTTATTATTGCAATTACGCGAGAACGCGGATACGGACTGTAAAGAGTTAATTGAAATTGATTGAAAGCTGATGAAATAAGTGGAAAATGACAGGCGGACGAGAGCTAAGATGTCCTTATGAAATGATTTCTCTGTTCTGCCTGAATTTAATTAATTTCTTCCTATCCTTCGGTGTCATTGTGCAAATGTGGATTTAGTGGCTTTTGTCAATAATTTCAACATGGTTTTTCATAGGGTATGTTTTTAGAAATGTGGTCGCCAGTCACACTTCCAGTAGATTTGAACCCAAGATTGAGTTAGTAATCCGATCGCTTGTATGAATGTATGTAAATTTTATTATTAAAATTAAAATATTGAGTTGAATAATTTGGACACGTCTTTAATTTAAAAATAGATAACACATCACTCAATAAGTTCGTAGGATATTATCAAAAAAAATCTTCATTTGGGGGTCGTTTTTTCGCAATTTTTATTAAAAAAATCCTACGAATTTATTGAGTGATGTGTATTGTAGTATGTAATATGTTAAAACATTCCCGTCGGGTTACGTCTATGCACGTCTTTCATGTGATTGATTTTTTTTAAACGAAAGGGTCTAACGAGATAATTGCAAATAAACCCTGGGTTAGGCGAAAGACAATGCTATGCGTAACCCGACGGGAATGTGTTAATAATACGTCTAACAATTGTATTTATCGATGTTTATAATATATGATATGGAGATGAGATGAGATAAATTACTCTAAGCGGATTCATGGACCGATTATAGGTATTGCCGTAACAGCAATAATGTTGTTGTGATGCAGAATTCACGGCATTATTCTTTAAAAAACAATGCCAAAATATATTAGAAGACTATGTAAAACTGATTAGGTATGGTTGTGTAATACAGCAATATAGATATGAACATTTGGGTCAGCCCGATGGTGCGTTGACAGATATTGATCTACGCAATTAGTGCATTATTAATCTCACTAGTTAATGGAATAGCTTGATAATGTTCTGATAATATCCTATGGATAGAGAAGTACAAATTCTATTTTCGTTTTTTTGTTGTTATCTATTTAACAAAACACAATAAATGCCTTAATATAATAGTACATGAATCGCATCTATTCATACCGGTTTTGCATGCGAAATCGGCAAATTATCCGCCTGCAGTACAAGTGTTTGGAACAAAGTACCGTTCAAGTCCTACGACGCAATAACATGACGAGCGATATTATTTCACAAGCACATTAAGTAAATCATTTAAACATTCCTCGCCTAAGACTTTCGTTGGAGTAAGACGGAGCCATAATGGTGGCCAATCTGAAATCCATTAAGTGAAACGTCTCGAAAGCCCACGAAAAGTATTTTCAAATTTTCGCTACAATAGAGCCTTCGGCAGCAACTCGAGCGACATGTCACAAAGAAGAAAGAAACGCTGAAAGCGGTTAGGGCGTCTTTCGAGAAGACGCTTTCATAAGCCTTCGGATGGAAACAATCAAAAAAAAATAAAAATATTTATTCTTGTGTGCAAACGCGCATTCATAAATTTATCGTTATTTAATATCTCCATATTAGGGAGAACTGGTACTGTTATAATGAAGTAATATCCCGTGGGCGACGGCCATGTCTATAGCGAGAATATTTGTATGGATCACTGATCGAAGATGAAGATGACTTACGAACAATTTTTCTTTTCTGTTGATTTTGCCTTAGATTTTTGTAGAAAATATGAAGACTCAGCTTACCTGTAACAAAAAGACATTGAATTAATTACATTTAAAAAAAAATCATTCAATTTGAAACAAAATCCCCAAAGGGTCTTATATGGGGTCCTAGGAATTTCACATTTGAAAATACACAAAAAAGACCCACACAAATGCTTTATTTTTCAATCCATTCCGTTCAATTGTTAAATTGTAGATATTTTTATATAATTTACAACTTTGAAAGTCACAACACCATTTTGATAGGTGATTAATAAGCTCGACTCCCACATTAAAGTTCTTGTTGATTGTTTTAATTGCCTTTCAATTGAGACTAAATAAAGCGTGTAATCTAAATATAATATCATCTTATTTCAAATTTAATTACGCTATAAGCCCGACAATGGAGCTAAAGCGAGGGTAATAAAATATTTAAGCAGAAGTTTTCAACAAAATTGACAATGGGGCTACTTCAATGTCGAAGTTAGTCTCCTCTAAAGATGTGACCTACATTGTGATTTCAATTAGAATACAATATGAAGTTATTACAAGTAGGATGCTATGTAGTTTAAGTGGAAAAGGAAGCAATTATTGTTCTCTAGATTTTTTGGATAGAAAATTACGCCTAAATTTCGTAGCAATATAGCGGTTTCATAGCAAATTAATTATTTGTATCTAATTTCATACTGTTATTTCGCGTTTGATCTGAGCCTTCGTGAAATTTGAACATCCAGTTTCCCGGATGAAAATCGTTATTGTAACATACACAAATTCGCTACGAACGATCACCCAAGCTTATTAAAACACAGGAGAATTAATATGTATTAAAATGCCAATAAAATCGATAAGGCTAGAGTCGATTTATTCGAATCTAACACTAACAAACATACAAATTGCGTATATTTAAATAGTGTTAATCAACGAAGCATTGAAAACGTGTTTATTATTTCAGCGCCAAAAATCAAAAACATACGCCAGATGAGGCGATGAGATGTGCAAATAAGAAGTATCTCGATTTAGTATTTGCATGCTGATGATGATGCAGGAGATTTGAGATGGTCAAACGCTGACTGAACACACGCAAACAAGGTGTCGCAGAAAAAAAATAGCCTAAGAGGTTTGTGAGCAAATATACTCACATCAAAGACATGTGCTAATAATTCTCAGAACGATGTTAAATATTATCTCTGAGGCGTATATTTTCAGAGAAGTCAAAGGATGTCTTTCAGGATAGAAGAGATCGTGCTAATTGCCGAGTGTTCGGCGTATAAATAGTACTCGGACGTCTTTCATTGCCTTTATATATAATACAATAGAAACATATATCCTTCAAGCGTAGTAGAATTATTTTTATAGCTGCCTCATGACAATTAAATAATAAAGAGTAAAAATATTTATAGAGTGTTAGATACACCCATCCCTCGCTTAACACGGAAGATAGGTTCTGCCAGATCACCGTGTTAAAGCGAAATCGTGTTAATCAAGACTAAACGTCTGATGTACTGTCAATATATTCTAGGTACTATTTGTTGTTTGAAATGCGCAGTTCTATTCCTCTATCCCAGTGATTCTCAACCTTTTTAAAGTCACGGTGCACTTTTGACCATAGGAAAAAGTGGCGGTGCACCAGAATTAAGAAGTCGAAAAAATTTGTATACATAGACATAATTTTATTATTACCATTTGAAATTTGAAAGAGTTATCTTGTTTAATTAGCAATTATATAAATAATGATATTTTTTCCGACAATTAATACATTTATTGATATTGAATGATATATAAAGAAAAAAAATATTAAAAGCATACATTTTGCTTACTTAATTGTTCTGCTAAGTGCTTTAGGGTAGAGAATAGTTTTGGCTTTTCCGTCTTTAACAAATACAAATAAATTTCTCTGCTGTCCAACGTGGATTTTATAGATTATTCCGCACACTTGAAGTGCCTTGTTGATGGTCATTGAGAATGCAAGTCCAACGGGGAGCTGCAGTCGTCTCTTATCAAATTGCACGTCGGTGGGAATGAGCACATCTTCTCCTTTCGACTTTCCATTAAGAATATATAGTTGTTTCGATGATATTCGGCATCAATTTCTTCATAGTGAGTCTTGTTCCAATTTGTAAGGTGGCACATCAGGAAGATCTGACGAATTTAAAAACTCGATTGGATAGTTAGTAACTTGGTCTGCATTCATGGCGCTATCAATCGATTTGTAGGTAACAAAATCATTTGCAATTTGTTATTGTATTGTGTGGTTGATTGTATTGACGTCGGTGTTTTCTGCTGCCAAAATAGCATGTTCGCAAAGCCAATAATGATTTTTATAATTACTAAAAATCTGCGGAAAAACTTTCTGAATGAGTAAATCGATGGATGGCACAACAACGCAAAAGTTCGATGGAAATGAAATAAACTTGGTAGCATCAACATGCACTTTTCCTTCACCAATGTTCAATAGTCGTTTTAAAAATGTGGCTGCCGACGCATCACGCTACAAATGTACCCGCATATTTGTCTTTAATGTCAGTTTTCGCACGTCTCTCCAAAGATGCGATGCTTTGAGGCAAGAATCAGCTGGTGTCGATGAAAGCATCACCGGAAGAGGTTGTCGAAAGTCGCCACATAATAAAATTAGAGCGCCACCAAACGGTTTTGCATTTGATCGTAAGTCTTTAAGAGTTCGATCAAGCATTGCATTCGTCCCAGATAATCCCCTTGCAAATTTTCAAAACTTTAGCTATGTCAGAAACTTTAGGAATGTTACATGTCAGAGCTTCCAATAAATGCATATCTAATGGCAATTTGAATGCCGAATGCGCTGTTCGTCCACCATCTAATAATGTTGCCGCAATACCTAATGAAGCAAGAGCTAAAACAATTCTATTTTGAGATCGAATGTGAGCCAATAGTAAAGTGATGAGATACGTTTTTCCAGTACCGCCAGGCGCATCAAGGAAGAACAGATCATTTGTAATTGTATCGTAGGTCAATTTTTGTTCCGCAAGCAAAAGTTGTTCCTTTGCTTCGACAAATGCATCCAAATCATTAGCATTGTACTGCTGTTCAAGTGCAGAACGAATTCTTGTTGAATGAATTCTTTGATGTTGATGGTTAAGCAAATGTCTTCGATTTCGATCAGAGCTTGATTGAAAATCAAGCTCTGATCAAATCAAATCAATCGTCAACATATTGTTATTAAATAAAATAATTATTCATTTGATTCTTGTTTTTTATTTTTTAAATTAAATTTAAATTCAAATCTGGTTAGGTTAGGTTTGTTTGTTTTCATTGTGTCGAAATGAAGGCGTTTTCAATTTACCAATAAATTTGCCCCTCGTTAACAGGATTTAACCTTTATCCATTTTACACTGGGATGCAATCTGTAATCGTAATGAATATCATATTGAAATGCAGCAATATTCAAATCAACATGTACTTTCGATTCTCGTTGCACGTTGGTCGTCTGATTTTTTATCGGATAGCACTCAAACGTACTTTTTCGGTTGTTACGTACGTGAATAAGCGATGAATGAAATGAAGCATTTTAAAAGTGCTTGCGATAAATAATTTGGATATAATTGACTCACGCCGATGGATAACCTGCAAATGACATTGACGTTTGACGTTTACTATTTGAATGCAGGCGTATATGACGACACGACGCCTCCTACTGCAACTTGTAGGTACTATATACCTATAGCCTTAGCAACGCATAATCTCAAACACGTCAGAATCAACAACTTTCACACATTAAGTTTTGAATTAAAAATCTACTGTAAGTTAATTGTACTATGCCTATGTCACCCCCTGATCCCTTGGCAATAAGTGGACCAAGTTTTGTCTCAATCCGATGAACGCGCATATCAACCCATTTCGCCCGAGCATTAGACGGGAAACGCAACTTATTTTTATATATTAGATTTAAAAAAATAATATTTACATACCATTTTTTTACATATTTTCTTTTTATGTCAAATTATATAAAAAATGTTTAACATTGAAAATATATTTAGTTAGCCAATTTTTTCCTAGAAACAATGTGTCGAAGAAACGACGGTCGATGGGGAAGAAAAGTGTTGGAGTGGAGACTCCTGTAAGACTGACGACATCGAAAGAATAGCAGGAAGAAGCTGGATGCGGAAAGCGGAGGATCGAGAGGGATGAAGACTCATGCGTTCAACGGTGGACGAACACAGACTGATGATGATGATGATGATTATGAATCTTTCCTCAGCGGTCAGACTGCATGATGATTTGAAGATTCCGCCACGACCAGGCGCACAGCTCATCAGATACCCATTGAAACCATCCTACTGTATTCAACCATCGACATCTTATTCCGCACTCTATGTAAGAGTCTATTGTGACAATAAAATCAAAAGTTTATCGTGGCTTTAAAAAAACATAATTTATCGGCTTTAAATCCTACATCTTAAAATAGACACCAAGTACCTCCAATTTACTATAAGTCGCAGTACAAAACACTTAAAAAACTAAGAACACTTGCCTGAGTATCGACGCTGCATGACGTTCAGGATAGATCCTGGAGTACGGGACGCATTCTGGAACAACACTGCACTTTATTTATTAAGATATATCCCTCTGACGATTAAGCCAAACCGTATAACCTAAGAGCCGAACACGCACTGATTGTCGCCTAGAATTCGACGGCTCAACTGAGCGTACGAATATAAATGTATTAATTCTAAATGTAAATTATTGTGAAAAACTATTGAAAGAATGCATGAGATTCTCTCTGAGATGAGCTCTTTTGATATATTCCCAAAAATATTTTTATCAAATTTGAAATTCATTAAAAAATAATATATTTATGCAACGAAAAGGATGGTGATTTTTTTTGAAAAATAATATTTTTGGGAATATATCGTAGCAGCTTATTTAATCCCATGATTTTTAAAAAATAGTTTTTCTTATAAATATTAATAATTTGTCATAAATGCGTTTCAATTTGTCCGTCCAATTTAGGCGTCGAGTTTATGCTATGCAACAATATTCGGTGCAGAGCTATATTTTATTTTCACAGGTTAGGATGTGCATGTGCGTATGTTAAATGATATTTTTTAATACACAGTGTTGTGCCGTTCCGGAATGTGATCCGTGTTCCAGACTGTATCCTGATCGTCATGCAGCTAAAATATTGAGGCAAGTAGTCATAGTTTTTAAGTATATTGTAATACGATGTTTAGGCTTATTATCGAAATTTTTAATGTTGGACAATTGCATTGAGATTTCAAGAACACAGATCGGAAATAATACTCATAGTGGATTGGAAAATCAAGATGTCTATTTTAAGATGTAGGATTTAGGTCCGATTTTTGTATCATTTTTTTAAAGTCACGACTAACACACAAATACATCATATATCATTTTAAAAATATATCATCAGCTAAATAATTGGACTAAAATGTGTCAAATATTTAATTTCAGGTATGAAATCGTGTTTAATATAAAAGCAATCCGCAATTGTTTGATTACGAAATCGACCAGCCTTGATCAATCAATAGTCTTAAGTTTAGACGGATGTTGTGAAAAATTGTAGTGTGGTTCAAAAGAACTGCTGGTGAGCCAAATTCCAAAGGTGTCCAGGACTTCAAAATTCATGCAGTAAGAGCTCTCAGGTAAAGATAATAAGATTTACAAGATAAATTTGAGCTATCATTTAATTTGTCATCTAAAATATACACACAAAATATTTGGTCTAATGGATGTTTAAATTCTTTGTTTTAGGTAAGTCTTTCGAATAGCGCAATATCAATCCGAAATACCGAAGTTTTCAAATATACTCATACTTTGAGTTAAATACATAATGCGTAAAAATACGTAAAACCGAAACATAAATATTCTTCAGAATATTGTCGATTATTTTTTCTGATTTTACTGGATACATTTTCTTTTGTATGAGACGTATGATGTCTAGTAATATCGTCACTACTTCTTTCACTTGTACTCCCTGTGTCATTAATATTTTGGTCTGATTCACAATTTCGTTTGGTAATAAATTTATCCATTGTAACGTAGGCGAGAACTCTCAGCTGAATACCGGGGCCCAGTTATCTTCGTCTTGCTTCTGTCGACCAGTTGTCTTCTGTCTTGTTCTAAGCTCGCCAATTAGTAGTTACGCCACTGTTTCCAAGCGTCCAGATTTCGGCGGGAATGTCTCGATTTAGTAGTTTTTTAGTTTAGTTAGATTTAGTAGTTTTTTAGAAACAAACAAATTTTGCTCAGATTTGCTACATTTTTTGCGTTTAATGGTACGATACGTGATCATTTTGTTCATAAATTATTTCTTTATATTTTAGCAGTTTTTGTATATAACTAGAGAACAACAATGGACTCATGATTGTAGTAGTTGATCTGGTCAATTTTATAATTCAGATCATTGATCACTTGGCATTAAGATTATACAAGAAAACTTTTGGATTTTAAAAAGATATTAGGGATCTATTTTGTCACAGTGAATAATCACAGTGATGCTGCATCATTATAAGATGAACAAGGCCACAAAGACAATGAAAGAATACTGCGAAATCGATGTTGAGGAAGCTGGCAAAGTGTTGTAATTAAAATAGCATTTAACGAATTTCATTTGCAACGATTTTGAAACAATGATGCATAAGACAAAACTGCATTTATTGCAAAGCAAATAGATCGGAATATTACAACATTGACACGTGAAATACAGCTTCTGAAACATCATGTAATTATACTGCATAAATGTGGCGAAACACCGGATCGAATATTAATTTTAACACTCTCAAGTTAACAAATTTAGGAAGAATCCGCAAACTTCGATATGCTTGTACAGCTCAGATGACAAGAGATCTAAGTAGGATCTCGTCATCCAATTTGAATGTATTAAAGAGCCATTTATATGCATGGCATGTATGCATCGTCTTTAGTTTGGAAAGCGATTTTTTTGCAATGTTAAAAGCTTTGCATGCCAAAATGGAGCTTAGAATTTTGAGACTTCTTATGTGAACGTTGATCATTAAGATGTATATGTCTTGAAGCGAGCAAAAAGTACCTAATGCATTTTATTCGTCGAATTTCGAAATGCATCAGTATTCACATATGTTGCACGAATGTTTCTCGATTATTTCTCACGGTATGTGTTGTAGTCATAAGATATATATTATTTTTAATTAAGGAATTATACCAAATACATGTGGTGCATATGACGTGGAGCAATATAACATGCATCCTACGTATTATACATCCAGGCTAAGTGTTGGTATAGTGGGTTAGATTCTGGACTTTTATTATGAAGGTTAGGGCTCGAATCAAAAATTGTGAGGATTTTTCCTGTCCACACTTCATATCCATAATCACGTGTGGAAGTTAATGAGAAATCACCACATATAAAATAATCTTCCTAAGAAAAATCTTCTTTGAAGATCGCTTTTATCTGATAATGGATATGATACAAAAAGAGGGAAAAAAGTACATACAATTGCTCTTAACACAATGCTTGCGGGAGCAATTAATCACAATCATTCGCTGCCACTCACTGAATGTGGGAGAAGGTAATCTATTCCTCGTAAATACTATACGTTTTAAGCGAAAGATAAAACTTTAACATATTTTGTGTTGTTGGTTAGATTAGTTAGATTTTTTAAGTTTAACTATTCTAATATTTATATCTTAGTATTTTTTCAATGCGAGCTACATCTGGTTGACATTTATCGTGTGCATAATTCCTCTGAAGCCATTACACGCGGTCATTTTACGATTTTAGTCTTCAAAATTGTATTTTTTTTCTTGATATATTTAACGATGATGACATCAAACATGCATGTGAGCAGAAATGCATGTTCCTTTTGTAAATTTCTACTTAATGTTTAGACAGGTTATGGTGTTTATAGGCTTGGCTGTCTAAAAATTTATGCTGCGTAACCCGCATTATCCCGCGTTCAATTTATGAGCAGCCAAACAACCCCTCAAGTAAAGTGTTAAGACTTAAGAAAAAATGTTTTTTTTAACAGATATCCGCGGCGATATATATTTTTTTTGTATATAGAAGCTGTTTTATATTTCAAACGCCATTTATAAATCAATTTCTTGAGAAAACAAAAATTCGATGCTAATATGAAATTTTCCTAAATAGAACTTTCTTCGCATGTACAAGTTCTATTCAACCAAAGCGATAAGCTCGACCCAAAATTTTCTCTCAAAGTTCGAATTTATCTAACAATGTCATCTAGCAATGCTACCAGGAATAAACACACCCTACTTGAAGTGTATTGGTTTGATTTCATTAAAAGGTTTTTTCTAGATAGAAAGACCGTCCATACAAAAATAAATGACAACGAAAGACATATCGATGTAAATGGGATTTTCCATATACCTCATGTAGCCCAAGGCTGAAAAACGACATGTCGACAATTATTCAGGGCTCACAAATTTCAGTACAATCCGTCTGCCACAATTAAATATTTACATCATGTGTTCGTCTAAAAAGACCCTCGTATTTAAAATTGGAATATCGTTGCTAAACGTCATGAAATCAACGGTGATTATATCGTTATGACATAAACAAATAGCTTTCCCTAATAAAGTATTCTGAACCAGACCCAAAATGGTCGGGCATGACTCGGAGTGAGCTGATAAGCATCAATAATATACCTTATGAGGCTATGGACAACGCCAACTTGATAAATTCATAAACAGGATGTCACGCACGTAGAGTATTTTTTAAAGAAAATTACTGGATCAATCCAGTATTGATTGAATGCGGAACATGCTCTCAACAATGCGTCCAATGAAGTAATCATCAGATAATTTTTACCTGTTTGAAAGCTCCCATTTTCGTAACATCATCATAGCGCAGTCACTAACAGTCCACTGCAGAACTATGGGCCTCTTCAATATCCATTCACAGGAAGGGGTTACATCCATCACGTCTGTATCATACCTCCTCATCGCTCGATATTGAAGGTAGCATTACCACCGAGTTTTGTTCGTATAATACCATCAAAGTGAATGATAAAATTCCTATCTGCTGAGACACGGACTAAAACTCGCAAAATTCCCAATTTCCTGACAAAATATTAATTTCCGTCGTTGCAATTGAATATGTATATACTATAATACTTTGATGTGATTCGTATTTATACTACGGAGGAATATAACAATTCTGAACCCCGTATCTATTATATTTCATATCAATATTCCCATGATTAGAGTCAATGTGTAGTAAATACATCACCGGTAGGGAAAGGTTAATATAACAATTTGAAAAACATATATATACTGTATACATAGATTAGATAGTTACTGCCCCTAAGCATTGCCTAAGCTCGCCAATTAGTTACGCCACTGTTTCCAAGCGTCCAGATTTCGGCGGGAATGTCTCGATTTAGTAGTTTTTCGTCGTGTTCTTAAGGTGTACGATTTCTGTTAGATAAAAATTTCAATCCCGAATTCTTCGAGGATCGGATTCCCTACTCCTGAGCTGCCGACCTCGGTGAATAAACATGATCACTCTGCGATAATTCTTTTCCAGTTTTCCAGTTCTAGAAGTTCCAGGTTACCTGATTTAAATTTTGAAAACCAAAATCGAAATGTCGTAATGTTAAAACACTTCACCGTAAGTTTCATTTATGGCTTTTGTGGCCTTGGTGGTGTTCAGCCCCTGGTCGAAAAATAGCAGCATATATCACCGAATGTGATATTAGTCGATTTTGAGTTTTGACATTTTACTCTCAACAAAAGTAAATATAATTTCTTTTACTCGTTCATATTACTGAATGGTGTTTTCACCGTGTCTAGACACAAGCTGAGCTCAAGCAGACGTCTATCAAAATCGGTAATGACTTATCGATACATCCAATATGTATGAGGGGGAAAAATTCTAGATCTTTTATTTAAGCTCATAACTCATAAGTTATAAGGCTGCTTGAGATGAGGTGAAATTGGAGTTTTTGTTTGAAGAGTCGTAAACGTCTATGCAAAGAGCCGCATACGACTCGAGAGACTCCCGGCATGGAGCAACCACTACACCTATTTTATTATATATTACACAAACACAGATATATATTTGACAAATCATTTTGCGCATTTTTCCCATATTGAAACATTTAGTCATTTATTATTTTTTCCATTTCAAATTTGAATATTTCACATTTTATCTTTCGTATTATATTGCAGAAAATATGACGATGTGAAAATTCATTGTCATACTTTAATGGAATGTTTCTTTTAATGTACAAAGCTGAGCGTTGTAATGAAAGACGACATATGCATTTTAAATGTGAATATTACGGTAGGAGCGGATCTATGTATAAATTAGTGGCAAATTTATTCTAACTTTCAAAGGATCGATCCCAAATTGCTGCTAATATAACTGTGTGTTGATATTTTAATACGATAGTTTAATCCATATTTACCATTAGTTAAATTTGTCTTGATGGAGTAAGTCATTGTTGTTTAATGCTGATGTCTGCTGAATGTTTTAAAATTGTTCTACATACTAAGATTTTGCTCTATTATCTCATGTAATAGATCAACATCAAACATTTGAGAATAATCAAGACCTAAAACGCTGAAATCACCTTTGTACTCAAATTTCGGATAGTTTATTCAGTGCTGACATTGAATTATCTGATAAAGTTTTCAGCGCTTAACATGTCTCATACGAAGTTTTGATATTTCCATCATTATGGTAAACAGTTTTATTAAATTGCCTAGGAAAACAGCTCACTTATCTATCATACATTGTGTAGTCGAATGTCTACCTATATGTATCATAAACGCGATGATTATAAGTTTATCACAATTTTAAAAGACAGTAATTGGTTCAGGGTTTTATGTAATCTTCTTTTTTGCGTCAGCCATGAAATAATAGTGTTTTAGTGGAGATACTAGTTGAAATGTATTGCGTGGCATCGATGAAGTTTATCTTGTGCCAAATAGAGCGAAGCGTAGCCCGATATAACTTTCATTTATTCAACACAAGATAACTGAATCTCGAGAAGAAAAATCTCCCAAAAACACTTCGGAGTTAACCATTAATCTTTTTTCGCCCAACAGCAAAGATAGGCATGAGGAATGAGACGTAAGCTTCGGCGAAGAGAACGTTATGAAATGGCAAAACGAGAACAATAAAAATGACCGATACGTGCTGATGTGGGTTAACGGCCGACACGGTTGCGAAAATTCGATGCTGATTTTTGCCAGAGGATTTCCATAGCCGGCTTTCCTCATTGCGTTAGTCATCGATCAATGACGTAGGAGTGTCAGTCATTGTCTTTGCGGGAGGTACTTACCGGAACATGATTCACGGTCATTTATTTCCAAACAAGCATCGTTCAGAGTGGAAAAAAATGAGTGAATAACGCAGGAAAATTTCCGTGGATGTGGCCGATTGTTTGATGATAAAAATTGATGTCAATTTAATGATTAGATAATAGATGTGAAGCACGCAGACAATTGAAGAGAACGTAGAAAACGTAACAGCCTACCATTGAATTGAACAACAAAATCAGAGCTATGTACTATTTATGTAAGATTCAATGAAAATTAGGATGATATAAAAGAATATCAATGCTAAGAACGATGTTAAATAACTAATTGCAGTCGAACTTGAATCATTAGCTATTTACATCTAATAGCTATAATACATCACTCAATAAGTTTGTAGGATTTATTTGCAAGAAATTGCGAATAAACGACTCTAAATGGAGTAGGAAAAAGTTTAAAATGACAAAATAATCTTATTGAATGTAGTATTACATATACAGCAAGCCTCACATGACGCTATTTTAGCATTACACGTTAGTATTTAGATCTTGGATCGCTATGATTACTTTCCAGAATTGCTTTACCGAACATTTTTGCCCGTTTGTTAAAAGCTACTGTGGATTTAAAAAACTCTATCTATTTCTAGAAAAAATCTCTATAATAATGAAGAATGTTGGTTTTTGTATAAGACCTACAGGGCAATTATCATTTTATTGTATACATGTACATAATCTTCTTTCTAAAGTGCCATATCCCTTATAGAATGTAGGTGATCACTAATTTGGTTACACATACGTTTCTCTTTAGAACTTTATTGATCGTCTCAGTATTAATTTTGTCAGATTCAAGAAATTAGGGTGGACCTGAATTGAGATTTGAAGTCGAGATGATCGGAAATATGAAAACTTCTTAACTTCTAAATTAGTATCTATGATGAAAGTCTTTCTACAATCTAGAATACAATTCTAATATTTATAAAGTGTACAGGTTCCAATCGACTAGTCTAACATTTGGTCTTTTATAACAAACGTTGAAACCTTCGTAGATGATACAATCATAAAGTTAAGTATTCTTACACGAAATTAATACTAGATTCTATTAATTAACAAAGAATAGCCCCCCAGGTTATCACAAAAAGTAGAATTTAAAGAGTCACACAAATTTCTCATTAGCTAAAAGTTGCATTTATACATCAAAAAGGGAATAAAGGCGGAAAACCCAAGTTATAAGAATAGGTTGCTATAACTGAACGATCAATCAATCAACAAGCAGTGCCTAATAAAATCAATAATCTTGACATCAACAATTTTCCTGAGCACATTCAGGAACTAATTGATATGTTAAACATTAATGTGGTCTACCCTAGAAATGGCTGCGTCAAAATATAATATATAGGGCGCATCAGCTATTTGTGTATTTTCCATAATATGGAAATATTCAATACAAGTAGTAAGATGTAATTCTAAATTTTTTCCAACCATGTTCTGAAAGGCATTATTTGATTAGTTATTTGTAATGTATACATAAATGGTTGATCCCATTCTTAGAAATGTTATATAGTAGTTTTTAATATTGTGAATCTCAGTGGAGTTGAAGTTAAGCTATTCAATATCACCATCATTATAAAAATGAAGGCATTCAATGCAATTCTTATTCAACCAAGAGTTTGGCTTGGATACAAAGCTATGAACGAATTCAAACATTTTGGCATAAGATATATGTTTTTTGAACCGATCTCTAAATCTCTTAAGTTTATTTCCGGATTAGTCAGATTTTATTTGCATTGGCCATGCTGAATCTCTTAATTACACCGTGTGTCCATTAATTCAACGAATATGTTATTTTTATAGCTAAAACAGTAAGCTTGACCGTGAATTGTATTATATTTTAATATGCTTTTTATGGTCGATATTAAATTTATATGACTCACAAGCGGGCTATATTTTGCCTCTATAAAAGCAGAATTATTATAACTTTATGGAACGATTCGTTAACCCTACGAAAATTTGTATTTTATTCATCAAGGATGTCTGATGTAATTGGAACAATTAAAATTGAGGGTGCGGCGATGACAATTATGGAGTGTGTGGCCTCATTGGACGCGCTGTTGAGAGTATTAAGCATCTTGTCATGCTGCCATCTTGTACTCAAATGCTCAATAAATCATAAAAATAAACGACAAAATACTTTGGCAAGTAGATGTACATATTTAAGGTCATGAATGACCAAATTTAGACTAGTACAGAAATGTAGATCAACCGCTAAGGGCCGGTCACGCATTAAAGCGCCTTTATGACGCATAAACTATACAGTTTGATTTTTATTAGATGCGTTAGAAAAATATGTATATTTATAATTAGTGAGAGTATTAAATGCTAAAAATACTTCTTAAATTGTTAGAGAGAGTACGTCATGAAATGTAACGAAAGGAGCCGGAAACAACTTCAAGCGTCCTCAGAGAGACTCTTCTCCAACTAGCGTGAAGTTCTAATTAAACACAGGTAAAGTACAATTGTTGACGAGATAAAAGAGATAACAAAGATTTCGACATTTGTACTTTGTTCAACGTCGGACAGAAGAAAGGAACTATTTCACATAGGATGGATGCGATAAAAAGAACGATTTTATGAATAGCGACCACATACCGTTTTTGTTAAAAGCAATGGTGATAATTGAAACTGGTCACGTACTAGAGTTTAGTAGTTAAAGGTTGTGGTTTATATGCAACTTTGTTATAGCGGTTCAAATACAGTGTAATTGTTTTATTTCATAAGAAAAAAGACAATGAAATATTGTTGATGCAATTAAGTTAAAAACCGAAGGATCTTAGATCAACTATCTCCGATCGATCCAGATAGGAGACCGACCGATCTCCTAAATTTGTTAGTATCTAGATATCCAAAAACTAGCACACTAGTGATTGTTGCATAAATAATATTGACCATGTAATAGTGAAAGAATTATCCTTCTATAGACATTTAAAATTTGAAAAAATCCATGACTCACAGACTTTGTAAATTTATGACACATTCAATACTAAGAATTGTACTCTGGATTTCAAAAGATAAAAAAAACACTTGGACTTTTCAGCATCATTCAAAAATGAGTATGCGTAAACATGATGCAACGTGTTGAAAATCATGTGCAACACGATTACATGCAAATTACTTATTATTAATCTAGAATGCAAATGCATTTACATTTTTTTCTTTTTCTGTAAACATCGACCTACACGTCAACTGCTTCGTTTTAACGCCAATTATATCAACAATGCCCAATCGACACGGTCTTTTCTCTTCGCGAAAGCTTGTCGACCATTTCATGACAAAGCATTAATTGTGGCATAATGAAAAAGCAGGATAAAAATGCTCACAAAGATATGCTGAAAAAAAATGTACAGAACCGAGTTCAACAGCACGAGAAGGGAAGGAAATGAAAAGATCATTGTAACCTGGGCGTTTCCTGCAGAGGCGGAAGTCAACAATTTCGTTATATTTCGTGCACAATGGGTTCGAGGAATACTCTTGAGTTTTAAAACAAACCAGCGAAGCAAACAGCAGAAATTCCGTGAAAACTCGATTATCCGTGACGTGATTAGTAGATCAAATTAATGTAACAAAATATATCACTCGGAATGCGTGGCGAATTGATGGAAATTTGAAAAACGGATCATTGTCTAATCCACGGAAAAACAACGGGGAAGTTCTGAAATTTGACACGCAGAATAAAGAACCGAGCGAAAAATATACACAAACACAACAAAACAAGATTACGAAGTATGACGAAATAGTTAAGTGTGGAATTAAATACGTACTTTAAGCGGGAAGTATGGAAATATTAGGTTGAATCAAAAATAGTTGCCGGCGAAAAGAAGCCGTTATTATTATTAGGTTTTACCCTTGATGCGTCATCCGTATTGGTGAGTATAGGATATCATTAGGTAGGTATGAGTCCTATCAGTCTTTCGATTTAATAAAGACAATTGCATCACTATTGCCACAAGTCATAATGAAGCCATAAACAATTATCGCAGAGTGATCGCATTTATTCACCGAGGTCGACAACCCAGATGCAGAGAATCCAATCCCGAGATTAATAAACGTAGTCCCGAAGAATTCGGGATTGAAATTTTTATCGAACAGAAATCGTACACCCCACCAGCACGATAAAGGCTACTAAATCGAGACATTCCCGCAGAAATCTGGACTATATGGTTATATTACCTTTCCCTACCGGTGATGTATTTACTACACATCGACTCTGATAATGGGAATATCGATATGAAATATAATAGATACGGGATTCAGAATTTTTGTATTCCTCCGTAATATAATTAAGAATCACATCGAAGTATTATAGTATATAAGTATTCATCTGCAGCGACGGAAATAAATACTTTGTCGGGAAATCGGGGAGTATTATTCCGTGTTTCAGCAGAAAGGAATTTTATCAGGCACTGATGGTGTTATTTATCTTGTTTTGAATTGTATTTTTATCTTTTCTTAAATAAATAAAAATCTTTTGCCATCAGGTTATTTTTTACATTAAATAAATGGACTTGTAGATTAGTAGATTTGAAGGGATGTTTATCCGATTGATCAGCCTTTAGGCTACATGCCAACATCCTCATTTTTATTTTATGGGATGACATTCAATCAGGGTTAAAAGTCACATTTAAAGACAGATACAACAATCGATCTTTACAGACGTTGACATATTCGTCTGAAAGTTTTGGCGCCGATGTATGAATATTATTGATAACTGAATTAAATTATGGTAGCTGAATGATTGAATGTATCTTGAAAGGAAAAATTTTGTGTTTAGTCATGCAAAGACAGAAGGTTTTTGATTCCCTATATTTCAGAAAGCTTTTTTCATCTGAATAAAATCAATATGGTTGTCTCGAGTAGTTATCGATGCCCTTCCAAGAAAAACTACTCAGTCTTTAAAAGCACTTGAATTTTTTAACGAGAAGCGCTCTTCGATACATTCATCCAGGTGACACGCTGGGTGAACTTTCATAAATACAATTCAGAGATCATGCTATTAATATATATTAATATATAATTAATATATATGGTATGGATTTGTATTTTTTCTGTTAAATTAACATTAATCAAATAAAATAAAATGCATAGTAATTAATAAGCATTTAAATATTCCGTCTTGTAAAAATATTATCATTTAGTTTTTTGCCTTTCTGTCACAAATTTATGAATAAAACCTGTTTAATTTTTTGTCCACTCAAATGTGTCAGCCAACTTCATAAATTATTACTTCATCTCACTGACAATGGGTTCTAAGCACTTTCTCATATATTTTAACTGTCGTGTAAAAGTAAAAGTGGTGACAATTAACCTTTTGAATTCGACGTGAGTGACTTTTTAACACTAGGTTGACCGACTTTTATACATATCTAATTTTATTAATACCCATCAAAATGATAGATGATAAATACACGGCTAAATCGACAACTGCACGAAATTTAAAAATACACGCAATATGATGAGGAATATATAAATATGAAGATTTTCATTGAATGTAAAGTTTTTGTAGGAAGATAAAAAATGGATGTCGTCTTCATTCTGGCAATTGGAAGTACAATTACATTCTTAAAAACTCCAGATGTTTTGTCATCCCCTGGCTTAAACGTCCACTCTAGTGATCTGTTTACGAGAAATGTTCAGAAAGTAAGTGTACTGCGACCATAACCGGCTGTAGTTTTTTGAGGGTTGGCATCTCTGAATGGTAGAGGGGTATCTTTTGACAGAACGAGCATCACAGAAATACTGTACTGCGTAAATTAACGTTGCAGAGTCCAGTTGTGTAAACGATGTCGATATGAAATCCTACCACGTGCGAGCGGGTTAATAGCGCCTGTGAGTTTCTTGAGTGACTTGAATTGGGTGATGAGGATTTTCTGAGCTCTATTGTGACTGAAGATGAAACATGGGTGGCTCATTACATACTTGATTCAAACAAACAGTCGTTACACCAATTTCCTATCTGTCAAAAAAATCATTAATTAGGCTGTTCGAATGACGATTTGTCTCCGTGGCTAGGTATTACAAATTACCGAACCGATATGAGTACCATGGGGAAGGGATAGCCCCTGCAGTCCGTCATCTGCTGCAGCCCCCTTCAAACTGAGGTTGGATTTGTAGTAGTTATCCCATGAACTTAGTGGTATAACCTTTGTCCTTCTTCTTCCGTTGCACCTTCGGGTGCACGCAGTCTGAAGCTGGTCTATTTGCGGAAACCACGCCTCCTCTAGAGGGCGCAGAGGAAAATAAGTGGGTACCTGGACGCTCTGCGCGTAGTGTTTCTCGTGGGGGTTAAAATATCAGTGAAAGACAATCTCTGTGTGGCTTGTCCAGGGTAACCCGGAACAGACCATACATTAGCACAGGAAATAGGGTCTATATTAATGACCCTCCAATACAGTCAGTCGTTGTCTGTTCATATGTCATACCCTAAAAAATCGGAAAAGGTGTAATCAAAACCAAAGAGGGAAATACTGACGAGAGAACGTCAGTCCACCCGCCATTGCCACCGCTCTTGGACTCATTTGATTGGGATGTTTTGAACCAATCTCCGTATTCCCAACTTGCCGCATTCAGATTATCATATTTTTAACTCCCCGTAGGCAAAAAATTTTTCAATCGACAAGCGTGTCAACAATATATTTTCTTTCAAATACACTTTTTCTAAAAAAATATAAAAATCTAGTACACTTACTTTCTGAACACGCCTCGTATATTTCAATTTTTTTAGTATATAATTAATTTCAATATCAGTAAGCCAAAACTTTATGCCAAATTCATGTGGCTTGTTTGGTATATATTGTGTAAATTTATTTTTTGGCATTGAGTGAAACCAAAATGAGTCCCATTTCTTGAATGTAAATGCATCCTTTTCTGATACTACATATATATCGGATTTTTTTTTTACTACATTAGGATTCCTCAATCGCTTTATTTTCAGATTCGGAAATCGCAGAAAACATAGTTCGATTTAGTCGTCTTTGGAACTTGTAGCAGAGCGGTTTAAAGGTGGCATATTGATATTTGGTTTGACATGCTGAAAAAAAGATTTCCGCGGAATAATGATTTTTATTAATAATTTAAGCTACGGTTAGTTTTAAATTTGTTATATATAAATAATATTATCATATACTGAAGCAAAATGTTTAATATTTACTATGTAAATCTGTATTTAAATTTTAAAGGGGTAGTAGTTTAATTTATGCGAAAGACGTTCAGCGTCAGCTTGTCTCTAACCCCTAAGTTCTGGGCGCAAATTAATTTATTACGTTGCATAAAATACGCGACAATTTTAATAATATGATTTAGGCTTAATGTTAGTCTTAACAATTTGCAAAAAGGCAGGATATCTTCAAGCGGTGGTGAAATCCAAACCGGATTTCAACAATCACTTTCGAGCGATTTCAAATTAAGTACAAAAAAGTCTCTCCATTATTAATCGACGTTTATTTTTGTCACACGATTCGATGTAAAAGCGAACGAAGCAAAAACCTTTGAATGCCTATCTTTCGCCATATAAAAAAAACATTTATCCAACGTGGGTAGACAAGTAAGTAGCATAGTAGAAAACCTCAAGACGAGGGATTTACAGGTAGGTTAGCTAGCGTAACCGCACTTTTTTGCGGCCAGCAGATTTGTATCAGGTAACAATCTGAACCGGAGCGTAAAACAAAGAACTGAGTATCTACCATCGCCAGGCACCTGAGGAGACCTCTTTCTGCATCTCGTCATCTCAACACTATCGGACTGTAAAATCATCCAAGAGATCCCGTCTTTGAGGTGGTAGATTCTTGCTCGTGCGGAAGGCGCGATGGCCTTTTGATCGTTGCCGTGTCATTATCATTGCACGATGCGAGATTCTCAAATGTACAACAAATTTATAAAATATAGTGAAGGAAACGTGACGAACCAATCTAATTTAAATACGCACAATTGTGCAAGAAAAATATTAATGAATGAGTCATGCGCGAGCCATTTAAGTGTAAATCAACCTACGACCGCAACTACGAAAGCACATTAAAACAGCAGATTGATGATATTGCTGACCCGATGATTCATTTTAATAGAAACAAGCTAAGATGAAGACACGAGGTCGCTTTATACCAGGACTGTGACTAATTTCTCATAATTCAATGCACTCGGTCCACGAGCTATTTGGTTTCATAGAAATGTTTGTTATAATGACAACAGGAAATTAATCTATATCAAAGGCCCTCGCTCGGTAAAAGCGAAACTATATCTCCTGTTTGTGTAATATATAATAAAATAGGCAAGCTACTGGTCTATTGGTTCGCTTCATGCTACGCATAGACACAGTAGACGCGACGCAGCGCATGTAATATTAATTGTATGGGTATATCTCAATATAAAGTAAATCTATTAAGCTTGTAAGACAGGATTATAACGCAGGGTGCCCAGAACAGCCCTTGCGAAAATAGAGCGTAATTAACTTCTCCTACAAGAAATTCTCGAGGTTTTAACAGCAATTTCATTGCTTATCATCAAAAGAAGATCATTAAAGCCTTTCGATCCCAATCTGGAATACCAAAACTGTATTCAAAGGATACTCAAAAGTGTATTGTTGTCGTTTATGGCCTCCCTATTACCTTTCATCATCATCATAGCGCAGCCACTAACAGTCCACTACAGAACTATGGGCCTCTTCAATATCCATTCATAGGAAAGGGGTTACATCCATTTCGTCTGTATCATACATTCACCTCCTCATTCGCTCGATATTGAAGGTAGCATTACCACCGAGTTTTATTTTGAACGCTCACCCAACGGGTATCCTGAGTGAACGTATTGACGAACACTTTCGCGAACGTCTCGATAAGGAGTTTGGGGGGTTTGTAAAGACTGAGTAGTTTTCATAGGGAGATGGTGGAAAACTACTCTAGACGACCTTTTTGACTCTACTGGAAAGGGCTTTCTGGAGTACAAGGAGTCCAGTCCCCCCTTTCCTCGCTAGGGCGTTGCCGGGGTAGGGTGAAGACATACGAGACGCTTAAGTGCATCTCGGATTCGCTCCTACACCAACTGAGGGTGTCTCCCCGTCACCGTACAACTTACCCGAGCGAATTCGAAACTGAGTGGTTTCGCCATTTTTTCAGGTTGCCCCTCTCAGTTCGGCGATTACAAAACGATATAGAAGTCAACGGAAGACAATGTTGTTTTTCGTTGCAAAGTAAAGATCATCAAATGCATCTCCTCGAGGCCGTCTTCTTGGTGTTCTTCTTGTTCCTGCTCCGTTCCTAGAGCCTCTCGGATCCGAACCGGTGAGGTTCCTCGAGTTCCATACTGCTAAGTAGGGAAGACCATGCAAGAGACAACGAGCGACATGCAAGTTAAGATTCGTATAAAAAGCAATGAATAGTATATAAACTGGATATCAGCTTGCTGTTAGAAGAGTATTTAAGTATCTACTCTGTAAAAAGGTACTAGTCAAGTGGCCAATAGTTAAAATACATAAAATCGTATAAGTATAATAGTTAGGAGTAGTCAAATGTGGTTAGGTTAGGCAAAAGTATTAGTCAAATTGTATTAGCAAGGGGTAGTTATGTCGCATCACAGTATTCGAACTTTGACGTTTAGTGTCTACCGGGCACAATCAAATAATATTTAATCGGTCAGACTGGGAGTAACTGGAAACAAATATATAGACATAGCTGAAACGAATAGGTTAAAGTCAGGTATCAAGTAATATCAAATAGTCAGGTCCATATCAAATAGTTTTATAGTCAAGATTGTATTATGGGAGCAGTCGAAAAAGCATTTTGCTCCCAGTGTTCCCGTGTTTATGTGATAGTAGGAGGCGGATGTGTGCGAGTATTTGTTAATTCACTTACCTTGGAAGCTTGGATTATTATGATCTTACTTGCGTTATTATCCTTGTTGTAGTTCCTCTCGAGTGACGCGGTGAAGATGTTCCATTTTTTGTGCAGATGTCGTAAAAACAATGTTTTTCGGCGTCACTCGCGAATTTTATATACAAGTGTAGTCGGCGTTTCGTCAGAGCGTACGAATGAACTTGCGCGGGGGAGAGTGCAGGGGGGGGGGGTCCCCGGCGTTGAGGGTGCCGACAAGTCACAGAAAGAACTCAACGTATCACAGAAACGAATTATTTTCGCAAAGCGTATCGAGCGCCGAGTCGTTTTACCTCCGACTATCGGGAGAAGACTGAATGTTAAACTTTGACAATTATTGAAAGGTTTTTAAGTCCTTAATTTTATTACAGTTAAGCGTCGATTGGGAACGGCCCACTGGAGGTAGAGAAAAGAGCGGCACAAAAAATGCATTTCTTTGAATTTCGATGTTTGCCATAAGCCGAATGTTTAGGCGATAACGAAGGATGAGATGTAATAAAATTTAGCATTATATTATAATGTTTCGCGTGTAATTTTCGTTAAGACAAGATGAAACGGTCTTACTGATGAAGGGGGCCCTGTCGGAGGGCGCAGCCCCGGCGGTGAGGTGCCGACAAGTCACAGAAAGAACTCAACGTATCACAGAAACGAATTATTTTCGCAAAGCGTATCGAGCGCCGAGTCGTTTTACCTCCGACTATCGGGAGAAGACTGAATGTTAAACTTTGACAATTATTGAAAGGTTTTTAAGTCCTTAATTTTATTACAGTTAAGCGTCGATTGGGAACGGCCCACTGGAGGTAGAGAAAAGAGCGGCACAAAAAATGCATTTCTTTGAATTTCGATGTTTGCCATAAGCCGAATGTTTAGGCGATAACGAAGGATGAGATGTAATAAAATTTAGCATTATATTATAATGTTTCGCGTGTAATTTTCGTTAAGACAAGATGAAACGGTCTTACTGATGAAGGGGGCCCTGTCGGAGGGCGCAGCCCCGGCGGTGAGGTGCCGACAAGTCACAGAAAGAACTCAACGTATCACAGAAACGAATTATTTTCGCAAAGCGTATCGAGCGCCGAGTCGTTTTACCTCCGACTATCGGGAGAAGACTGAATGTTAAACTTTGACAATTATTGAAAGGTTTTTAAGTCCTTAATTTTATTACAGTTAAGCGTCGATTGGGAACGGCCCACTGGAGGTAGAGAAAAGAGCGGCACAAAAAATGCATTTCTTTGAATTTCGATGTTTGCCATAAGCCGAATGTTTAGGCGATAACGAAGGATGAGATGTAATAAAATTTAGCATTATATTATAATGTTTCGCGTGTAATTTTCGTTAGGACAAGATGAAACGGTCTTACTGATGAAGGGGGCCCTGTCGGAGGGCGCAGCCCCGGCGGTGAGGTGCCGACAAGTCACAGAAAGAACTCAACGTATCACAGAAACGAATTATTTTCGCAAAGCGTATCGAGCGCCGAGTCGTTTTACCTCCGACTATCGGGAGAAGACTGAATGTTAAACTTTGACAATTATTGAAAGGTTTTTAAGTCCTTAATTTTATTACAGTTAAGCGTCGATTGGGAACGGCCCACTGGAGGTAGAGAAAAGAGCGGCACAAAAAATGCATTTCTTTGAATTTCGATGTTTGCCATAAGCCGAATGTTTAGGCGATAACGAAGGATGAGATGTAATAAAATTTAGCATTATATTATAATGTTTCGCGTGTAATTTTCGTTAAGACAAGATGAAACGGTCTTACTGATGAAGGGGGCCCTGTCGGAGGGCGCAGCCCCGGCGGTGAGGTGCCGACAAGTCACAGAAAGAACTCAACGTATCACAGAAACGAATTATTTTCGCAAAGCGTATCGAGCGCCGAGTCGTTTTACCTCCGACTATCGGGAGAAGACTGAATGTTAAACTTTGACAATTATTGAAAGGTTTTTAAGTCCTTAATTTTATTACAGTTAAGCGTCGATTGGGAACGGCCCACTGGAGGTAGAGAAAAGAGCGGCACAAAAAATGCATTTCTTTGAATTTCGATGTTTGCCATAAGCCGAATGTTTAGGCGATAACGAAGGATGAGATGTAATAAAATTTAGCATTATATTATAATGTTTCGCGTGTAATTTTCGTTAGGACAAGATGAAACGGTCTTACTGATGAAGGGGGCCCTGTCGGAGGGCGCAGCCCCGGCGGTGAGGTGCCGACAAGTCACAGAAAGAACTCAACGTATCACAGAAACGAATTATTTTCGCAAAGCGTATCGAGCGCCGAGTCGTTTTACCTCCGACTATCGGGAGAAGACTGAATGTTAAACTTTGACAATTATTGAAAGGTTTTTAAGTCCTTAATTTTATTACAGTTAAGCGTCGATTGGGAACGGCCCACTGGAGGTAGAGAAAAGAGCGGCACAAAAAATGCATTTCTTTGAATTTCGATGTTTGCCATAAGCCGAATGTTTAGGCGATAACGAAGGATGAGATGTAATAAAATTTAGCATTATATTATAATGTTTCGCGTGTAATTTTCGTTAAGACAAGATGAAACGGTCTTACTGATGAAGGGGGCCCTGTCGGAGGGCGCAGCCCCGGCGGTGAGGTGCCGACAAGTCACAGAAAGAACTCAACGTATCACAGAAACGAATTATTTTCGCAAAGCGTATCGAGCGCCGAGTCGTTTTACCTCCGACTATCGGGAGAAGACTGAATGTTAAACTTTGACAATTATTGAAAGGTTTTTAAGTCCTTAATTTTATTACAGTTAAGCGTCGATTGGGAACGGCCCACTGGAGGTAGAGAAAAGAGCGGCACAAAAAATGCATTTCTTTGAATTTCGATGTTTGCCATAAGCCGAATGTTTAGGCGATAACGAAGGATGAGATGTAATAAAATTTAGCATTATATTATAATGTTTCGCGTGTAATTTTCGTTAAGACAAGATGAAACGGTCTTACTGATGAAGGGGGCCCTGTCGGAGGGCGCAGCCCCGGCGGTGAGGTGCCGACAAGTCACAGAAAGAACTCAACGTATCACAGAAACGAATTATTTTCGCAAAGCGTATCGAGCGCCGAGTCGTTTTACCTCCGACTATCGGGAGAAGACTGAATGTTAAACTTTGACAATTATTGAAAGGTTTTTAAGTCCTTAATTTTATTACAGTTAAGCGTCGATTGGGAACGGCCCACTGGAGGTAGAGAAAAGAGCGGCACAAAAAATGCATTTCTTTGAATTTCGATGTTTGCCATAAGCCGAATGTTTAGGCGATAACGAAGGATGAGATGTAATAAAATTTAGCATTATATTATAATGTTTCGCGTGTAATTTTCGTTAAGACAAGATGAAACGGTCTTACTGATGAAGGGGGCCCTGTCGGAGGGCGCAGCCCCGGCGGTGAGGTGCCGACAAGTCACAGAAAGAACTCAACGTATCACAGAAACGAATTATTTTCGCAAAGCGTATCGAGCGCCGAGTCGTTTTACCTCCGACTATCGGGAGAAGACTGAATGTTAAACTTTGACAATTATTGAAAGGTTTTTAAGTCCTTAATTTTATTACAGTTAAGCGTCGATTGGGAACGGCCCACTGGAGGTAGAGAAAAGAGCGGCACAAAAAATGCATTTCTTTGAATTTCGATGTTTGCCATAAGCCGAATGTTTAGGCGATAACGAAGGATGAGATGTAATAAAATTTAGCATTATATTATAATGTTTCGCGTGTAATTTTCGTTAAGACAAGATGAAACGGTCTTACTGATGAAGGGGGCCCTGTCGGAGGGCGCAGCCCCGGCGGTGAGGTGCCGACAAGTCACAGAAAGAACTCAACGTATCACAGAAACGAATTATTTTCGCAAAGCGTATCGAGCGCCGAGTCGTTTTACCTCCGACTATCGGGAGAAGACTGAATGTTAAACTTTGACAATTATTGAAAGGTTTTTAAGTCCTTAATTTTATTACAGTTAAGCGTCGATTGGGAACGGCCCACTGGAGGTAGAGAAAAGAGCGGCACAAAAAATGCATTTCTTTGAATTTCGATGTTTGCCATAAGCCGAATGTTTAGGCGATAACGAAGGATGAGATGTAATAAAATTTAGCATTATATTATAATGTTTCGCGTGTAATTTTCGTTAAGGACAAGATGAAACGGTCTTACTGATGAAGGGGGCCCTGTCGGAGGGCGCAGCCCCGGCGGTGAGGTGCCGACAAGTCACAGAAAGAACTCAACGTATCACAGAAACGAATTATTTTCGCAAAGCGTATCGAGCGCCGAGTCGTTTTACCTCCGACTATCGGGAGAAGACTGAATGTTAAACTTTGACAATTATTGAAAGGTTTTTAAGTCCTTAATTTTATTACAGTTAAGCGTCGATTGGGAACGGCCCACTGGAGGTAGAGAAAAGAGCGGCACAAAAAATGCATTTCTTTGAATTTCGATGTTTGCCATAAGCCGAATGTTTAGGCGATAACGAAGGATGAGATGTAATAAAATTTAGCATTATATTATAATGTTTCGCGTGTAATTTTCGTTAAGACAAGATGAAACGGTCTTACTGATGAAGGGGGCCCTGTCGGAGGGCGCAGCCCCGGCGGTGAGGTGCCGACAAGTCACAGAAAGAACTCAACGTATCACAGAAACGAATTATTTTCGCAAAGCGTATCGAGCGCCGAGTCGTTTTACCTCCGACTATCGGGAGAAGACTGAATGTTAAACTTTGACAATTATTGAAAGGTTTTTAAGTCCTTAATTTTATTACAGTTAAGCGTCGATTGGGAACGGCCCACTGGAGGTAGAGAAAAGAGCGGCACAAAAAATGCATTTCTTTGAATTTCGATGTTTGCCATAAGCCGAATGTTTAGGCGATAACGAAGGATGAGATGTAATAAAATTTAGCATTATATTATAATGTTTCGCGTGTAATTTTCGTTAAGACAAGATGAAACGGTCTTACTGATGAAGGGGGCCCTGTCGGAGGGCGCAGCCCCGGCGGTGAGGTGCCGACAAGTCACAGAAAGAACTCAACGTATCACAGAAACGAATTATTTTCGCAAAGCGTATCGAGCGCCGAGTCGTTTTACCTCCGACTATCGGGAGAAGACTGAATGTTAAACTTTGACAATTATTGAAAGGTTTTTAAGTCCTTAATTTTATTACAGTTAAGCGTCGATTGGGAACGGCCCACTGGAGGTAGAGAAAAGAGCGGCACAAAAAATGCATTTCTTTGAATTTCGATGTTTGCCATAAGCCGAATGTTTAGGCGATAACGAAGGATGAGATGTAATAAAATTTAGCATTATATTATAATGTTTCGCGTGTAATTTTCGTTAAGACAAGATGAAACGGTCTTACTGATGAAGGGGGCCCTGTCGGAGGGCGCAGCCCCGGCGGTGAGGTGCCGACAAGTCACAGAAAGAACTCAACGTATCACAGAAACGAATTATTTTCGCAAAGCGTATCGAGCGCCGAGTCGTTTTACCTCCGACTATCGGGAGAAGACTGAATGTTAAACTTTGACAATTATTGAAAGGTTTTTAAGTCCTTAATTTTATTACAGTTAAGCGTCGATTGGGAACGGCCCACTGGAGGTAGAGAAAAGAGCGGCACAAAAAATGCATTTCTTTGAATTTCGATGTTTGCCATAAGCCGAATGTTTAGGCGATAACGAAGGATGAGATGTAATAAAATTTAGCATTATATTATAATGTTTCGCGTGTAATTTTCGTTAAGACAAGATGAAACGGTCTTACTGATGAAGGGGGCCCTGTCGGAGGGCGCAGCCCCGGCGGTGAGGTGCCGACAAGTCACAGAAAGAACTCAACGTATCACAGAAACGAATTATTTTCGCAAAGCGTATCGAGCGCCGAGTCGTTTTACCTCCGACTATCGGGAGAAGACTGAATGTTAAACTTTGACAATTATTGAAAGGTTTTTAAGTCCTTAATTTTATTACAGTTAAGCGTCGATTGGGAACGGCCCACTGGAGGTAGAGAAAAGAGCGGCACAAAAAATGCATTTCTTTGAATTTCGATGTTTGCCATAAGCCGAATGTTTAGGCGATAACGAAGGATGAGATGTAATAAAATTTAGCATTATATTATAATGTTTCGCGTGTAATTTTCGTTAAGACAAGATGAAACGGTCTTACTGATGAAGGGGGCCCTGTCGGAGGGCGCAGCCCCGGCGGTGAGGTGCCGACAAGTCACAGAAAGAACTCAACGTATCACAGAAACGAATTATTTTCGCAAAGCGTATCGAGCGCCGAGTCGTTTTACCTCCGACTATCGGGAGAAGACTGAATGTTAAACTTTGACAATTATTGAAAGGTTTTTAAGTCCTTAATTTTATTACAGTTAAGCGTCGATTGGGAACGGCCCACTGGAGGTAGAGAAAAGAGCGGCACAAAAAATGCATTTCTTTGAATTTCGATGTTTGCCATAAGCCGAATGTTTAGGCGATAACGAAGGATGAGATGTAATAAAATTTAGCATTATATTATAATGTTTCGCGTGTAATTTTCGTTAAGACAAGATGAAACGGTCTTACTGATGAAGGGGGCCCTGTCGGAGGGCGCAGCCCCGGCGGTGAGGTGCCGACAAGTCACAGAAAGAACTCAACGTATCACAGAAACGAATTATTTTCGCAAAGCGTATCGAGCGCCGAGTCGTTTTACCTCCGACTATCGGGAGAAGACTGAATGTTAAACTTTGACAATTATTGAAAGGTTTTTAAGTCCTTAATTTTATTACAGTTAAGCGTCGATTGGGAACGGCCCACTGGAGGTAGAGAAAAGAGCGGCACAAAAAATGCATTTCTTTGAATTTCGATGTTTGCCATAAGCCGAATGTTTAGGCGATAACGAAGGATGAGATGTAATAAAATTTAGCATTATATTATAATGTTTCGCGTGTAATTTTCGTTAAGACAAGATGAAACGGTCTTACTGATGAAGGGGGCCCTGTCGGAGGGCGCAGCCCCGGCGGTGAGGTGCCGACAAGTCACAGAAAGAACTCAACGTATCACAGAAACGAATTATTTTCGCAAAGCGTATCGAGCGCCGAGTCGTTTTACCTCCGACTATCGGGAGAAGACTCCTATTACCTTTAATTTACAGTAAGTAGTGAGGGTTGGTTTTGTTTGCACATCAAAATCTCCCTTACGAATCGTTTTAAATTTGGAACAACAATTAGACATGCTTTGCCAAATGTACAAACAGAGAATGCTTTCCTACTCTCTATTAAAACATTGCAATTATTTTAAGCCGTTTCACGCTCTTATTATTTCAGAGGTAAATTAAAACGACTCCCCTGTCATAAGAAGGGTGCTTAAGCACACCAAATAAATTACAAATATCACTCAAAAATAGTAAAATATGATTTTCAACGCGAATTTTTTATTTAAATATTCTTGCTTACATAAATATATAGGTGTTGTTGTCATGATGAATTGCAAAAGATGCAATAATAATTAAGAGTGTACATGCACGCTGAATGATGCATGTATGCGGGCGGTGGCAGATATTAGATTATTAATTTCTATTCTATAAAATATAAATTACTTGTATATTATGTCAGCATTGGTTGCTAGTTTTCTTTATTTTGTTCGAGATTATATTTGTATTCGTGTGAATGCTTTTCCAGCGCCAATATTTTGAGGATAAGGATAATAAGGGAAGTTTATTTTTCAGTAGGGTTGTATTTGAGGGTGTACAATTTACAATAAATCATCTCCCTCTCTTATTTTTAATAAGTATAATAAAAACAGGATTTACATGAACATTAACGGACTAAAAAAATTGTTACGCTTTGAAGCTCGAAGAAAAATTGATAGCCATCACATCGGAATAAAATTGGAATTTCATATTACCTGAAACAATAAAAATAATTTCATTAGAATGATATAAAATTTGATAATGTGATTGATAATTTTGATGATGTGTTTAATCGAAACTAGCCCTTTGTGGAGTAAAGACACGTATTTGTGTTCGAATTCCAGTGATTCAGAAAGAGTACAAGTTGATCTCAGAGAGAAACAGAGACGGATATATTATCTTGTGTACATCGTACGATTGTATAGATCGTTAATCCAAATGAATTGATACAAGCTTCATACACGCTGCGGTGGTCTTGATAGATATATGGATTTGTACGGACGATAAGTGGCGGATATAAGAATTTAGCATCTAAGTTTATGATGATTTAAAATTAACTCAACACTCAAAGGGTTAGATAAATATGAAACGCCCTCTGAATAGCGCGTCCAATGAAGTCAATGTGCTCATTTATTACAACTAATTTAAAAGTGTGTGTAAAATTATTTATTATCAGGATTTCTGTTATGAAGAATTCACGACAAATGCAAATAAATACATTTTTCGCTGATCAAAATCATGATGCCCATGACTTTAAAAAGGTTTTACATAAATCTCAAAAATATTCATTGTAGATAGACAAATGCTATTATTAAGATATTGGACAAGTATTAAAAAAATAACTGAAAAGAAAATGCTGAAGGTGTGATCCTTGATGTCCTATATTTGTGGTAATAAAATATAGACCTTCTCGAGGATTTTCCCCTTAGGTCGACAGTGATTCATTAAGGAGGTGAAATTAAAAGAAGTGAAGATGATGAACAAGACAGATTGATAAATTATCAAAGAGGAGGCCAATGAATGGCGATAAATAAATGAAAACGGAATACACCTAAGAAAAGTGGATGCTCATTGAACGCGAATCAAGTATGATTGATGTACTTTTCTGAGCCGCCGCATTTTTCCCTCGTCTAATTTATAAGCTCGTTAATATTAATTTAGGAAATTAATCCCCAGGGACACGTCCTTTTAAGGGTATGCATATATTATTTAGAAAAAAATATCTGTTAAGACGGGCGCGTGTTCTTATTTGCATAAGTTATCAGCGCGTTGAGCAAAGTGGAGGTGACTTAAGATCCGAAACGCCGAACAAGAAGACACTAATTCCACGCGAAGTTGCCCTGATTAAGATCGTGTTTATATCGTTCGTGATATTATTTGATTAGGGCCTTGCCGGAGCGTTCGAATCCGGTGCATTATGAATAAGTAATCAGAGTTTGGGAGTCCAACCATTAGGAACTTTGATGTGTGTCGATGGGGGCTGAAAAGCGCCCCGGATGTACGTTGTTTTTGGGGTAAAGCGGAAGTACTGAAAGTAACGTATATTGATTATATTCGGTGCGTGTGTACGACGGGAGGTTGAGGCCCGTAAAGATGTCGCAACGTAGTATGGGGACCAAAAAAAAAAAAAAGGAAAAGCCATTGAACTCAAGTTGGGGTTGAATTGCTGTTCTTGGATGTAATGATACGCGCTTGGATTTCCATGATATTTGGGTCCGTTTCGTATTGTTATTTTATTCATAATGTGTACTCATTTTTGGAGACTTATGATATGAAATATTTGCAAAAAGCAATAGGGAAAGTTCTGTGAAAAATATATTATATGACATAATGGAGTGGCTGTTTCTAAGTTATTAACAAGCATATAACATATAGTTGTGATTAGATAGCATTTTCAGTAAGAATTAATCTCCAAGAATCGATTTTATTGTTTGAATATCCATCTCAAAGAACTATAAGCTATGAGCATATGCTTTTTGGAGGATTCTCAAAAGAGGTAATATTTAGTATGACCTCAATTCTATAAACATATTAGCGTATTCACAAAGACATTAACAATGCCCAACTAGGTTTTTGTGTATTTAAGCAACGTTTGTGTTTGATGATCAATTATTTGGCACTATATAGTTGTTTATCTGCGACTTTGTTCTTGAAAACAACGCAAAAATTAAACCCAAGTTTCCAAATTAAATAGTTTCTACATACTAGTGAATTTTAGATACACTTAGAAGCTTAAACTACTTCAATTTATCTTTCAGATGCAGTCATCCAAATGCATTTCAGTGTCATTATTCAAATATTTATTGAATTTACTCCAATTTAAAACTCATTTATAATTGATTGTCTTGGAAGAAGTTTTCCAAGCATTTTCTTTTGATCGCTTGTACAACACTGGGTAACATAATATTATGATCCATTACGAATATTACACCATCTGAGAGAGTTTGCAAGACAGAAATTAAGAAACATGAAGCGTTTAAAGCATCTAGTAGGAGTTTATGGAAAATAATGAGGGATAGCCATCGCGTAAGAATATTCTGATAAAGTACACGTTTAAGTAGAGCTTTTATGTACAAAAATGTGGTGAAAATGTTAAGTCATGGAAGAGATATGGATCGTCTTTCTTCGGGTAGAGGGTTCACAGATACCTCCGGGATCGTAACAGGAATTTAATGGGAAGCGTTTTATATGACCACCTTTTATAAATATGATCGACCATAAAAAAATTATAGCGCATTGACCAAAACGGTCTCACCTTCAGAACTTGTAATGGTCGGAAATACATATTTTTGATATTGATATAATAGTTCAAATTTATAAATATTAAATTTCTGATATAACATTGTACTAATGCTGACAAAAGATCCTCTTAGAGTCAAAAGTACAAACGTCACGTTACCATATGGTCACGGTTAGATGATTATGCTGAAATTCAAGTAGGTGGAAAAATTGCCGAAAAATGCCGATTATTAGCTCTGGATTGTCAAGATTATCTTTTATTTGACTTGGCCCAGTAATATTATTTCCAAATATTTTTGATAAAAATTATATATATATACATATTTGGTTCCATGACAAGTTCTAACGAAGACATGTACAAATAACTAATGATACGAGAGACCAAATAAGATGTTCTTTCCGTTGCGACATTTTAAAGAAACGTCTGCAGGCTATGAAATAAAAAAAATAATTGGCTTACCCTAATAAAGCAAACAATGAATGATATACACGACCATGTATTGCTAAAAACCCCGAGGTATTCCCAGAATCAAAAATGCTAATGAGATAATGGAATTTGTTAAGGGTTTTAATGCCTAATTAAAGTATGAACCATTCAATAATGAAACTAAATTTGACAAGTTGGATGCATACTTTTCAGTAAAAAAGAAAACAAGAAGATGAGCAGTTGTAATATTTTAAAATTTATGCATATCTGCACACAGTGGCTTTGTTTCGCTTTACTAACTTGAAACGTTATAAAACTCTAGCAGATTGCACAAAAGACGAATTTTTTAGAGAAACTTGGAAAAGAGCTCTCTAAGAATTGCTTGGAATAAAAATATCATTATTTTACAAGTAGGTAAATATTATTAATATAAAATTCCTGAGAACTCGATTAAAAAGCATGGTTCAACATTAATTCATGAACGCGAAAAAAATCATGATCTCAATAGGTTCTGGTATATTCATAGCCACTCGCTGTCTCAAATTATTTATTCTGTCCAGAGAGCTTAAAATTAAGCTTATTTTATTCATGAATTTGGAGCTCGTGAGCAACAATAGTTTGGAATTTGAGAATATAACATGTTAACACTATTTTGATTGAATTTCATTGTTAATATGAATTTATATACATTCAAGATTGTTAGGATTTCTAAGATTAGAATACAATACCACTACGGTTTTTATTAAAATACAATAAATTGATATTTAATATAAAATTAGTACAATGTTATCAATGGATTAACAGTTACAATCGAATGAATTTAGGCACATTTAGTCTGTTGAAACTTTATATATTGTTTATCTTTGTTCTTTTCTTACATCCAGATATAATTTCTTGACAATTTTTTCGAACTATCAAATCCATGATGTAAATTGTCAAATCCAAATAACAGGCATTTCAGAGTTTTCATTGGAATATTCCGACGTTAAAGCACCAGATTGAAGGTGAAAACGCGAAAAAACATTCATTTTAAGAACAGACGGTAAGCAGGATTTAATAAAAAAAGCTCAAAGGCGATTTGCATAAAATTTCACATTAAAATGTAAGCGTTCAGAGGGTCAAAGAAAAAAAAATTGCGGACAAGAGCAACGAAGGTAATTTCTTCCGGATTTTTGACGATAAAGTTTAAATTAAAGTGGTCTCCAGGACGGGACTCGAGTTTTAAGCTTTTTTTTTACTCCATTGAAGCATGGTTGTAAAAAGGAGGCCTCGTCTAACGCCCCCTGAAATATTGCGCCCCATAAAAATACCGTACGGAAAATTCGCCGACCGTAACTGCCGCTTTTCCGGGCCTAAAGGACATCTCCCTTAACGCAAAATTTATCATACACGAGCGATAAGGAATATTTAAGATGAAATAGAGTCGTGTGTGGGTGTCTTAGCACCGGATAAAACAGTGGCTTCTAAATAATGTATTCTGACTCAATTATGTATGCGCATATATGGAGGAGGCTTTTGTGCGTTGACAGCCCCTAACGCTCAAAAATGGATTTGACATATTTTAACCGGGAATATCAAAAATTTGAATAAATGGATGCTTGAATTTAAATTAGGGATAAAAGCACAGTATTTTTTATTAATCAAAAAGCACCACATCTGAATCATCAATCAGAAGTAAAATAAAAAATACTGACGAATTAGAAACAGCGGAAAACATTTTCCAAAACGATTGATCTATTATTTTTACATATCTTATTGAGGAATATGGATTAAAATCGGGATATCTTTATATGGCAAAATCTAATAGAATCGGTCTTCATTCAATTAATATTAGTATACAGTGAAACCTCGATTTTACGTTTTCCAAGGGACCCTGAAAAAAAACCGGTAATTGCGGGAAACGGTGAATGCGGGAAAGTTTCAAATAATAATAGTTTGACGGGACTATAAAAAATGAACGGTCCATCCGGGAAAACGTATTATGCGGGAACGGTTTATCGAGGTTCCACTGTACATTGATTCCTAAACAATTAAAAGGAATATGTATAATAAGGAGCGATTTCTGAGACGATGAGGAATGAAGAAATTGGATTAGATGCAAGCAGTTTCGTAGCAAAAAGGACAATTTTATCCAAAAAATATACTTTTGGTTTACTGGAATATGCGGATATTCAAGAATCAATAGTGGAATTATAGACTTATTGAAATAGAGAGTATTGAAATGGGAAATTTTGCATTCATTTCTACAAACGTAATTTTTGTTTCAGTCAGTGTTTATATAATATAAACCAGGAAAGTTACAATCTAACAAGCTTTCAACGCTGTGGACGATAATAAATTTTTTCGAAACTTGAATATACCGTCATTAAATTAAAATTTACAGAGCTGATTTTTTGTCCACAAGCAGTTTAAATTAATTATTGTTAAGTAAACGTCATCTTTTTTCGATGCATGGTGGCTAGAGCTTCAACAAACGTGGCTAAAGTTAAAACGCGGAAACTTGATAGAAATATTGCAACTTTCAAAGCCTTGCAATATTTAGTATATACACTTGGGTCTGTTTTTATGCGGATCTTTTTATGCGATTTTGAAGTTATGCGGTTTTTAAAAATAATAAAAACTATCACTTATTTTTCTATAGAGGACAAAGTTTTTTTTATGCGGATGTGCATAAAAAAAATTATTTAATAAATCTTTTTTATGCGATTTTTGGTACATTCTATCACATTTATTTGAAGTTATGCGGTTTTTAAAAATGATGGAGCTTATCCTTCGGCAATAACATCATTGCGGAAGACTGTCTTACGTTTACTTATTACAGTATTTCAAGACGAAATTTCTAGTCTATTAGATTCGGATTTTCTACTTTCAAGAAGAGATTTCCGTAAATAGTGATACTCGGATGATGACGCCATTCCTGACTTCCCATGAGGTGTCTGACATCAACGGCGAATTGTAAAAACAGCAGCAGATTGTCAAAATGGCGACAGATTGTCAAAAAGGCGGCGGGTTTTTAAAAATTCACCCGGCGTAGATCAAAGCGAGTAATGAAGAACCTCTTCGGAGAAGAGTTAAGCTAGTCTACTTTCGGGTGGATATAAATACGTTGTGCCAATTGTTCAACATTTTATTGATCACCTACAGCACCTGTCTCATTTCAATCTTTATCATCGAGCGAATTAAATTATAAACGTGTTCCGTCGTTCATCGCAGCCGACTCGTGGGTCGGGACCATTATTACGGATTGCACTGCAATCGATCTCGATCGATCACGTATCGCGCCGATATCAGAAGAGCGTCGAATGCTACAATAGATTTTATTTGGGCAATAAAAAAGCATATTAATTATGTGGTAATGTATAAAGATGACTAAGGAGACCTTTTATAATTTAGTTCAATGTTTCGCATGATACAAATTCGCAATAGGCCTGTTTATTCAAATTTAAAAAATGTCCATAATATTCATATAGGATGACTTTATATATAGATCTGAATGTGGGATTGAGGGCGATTGCCTGGTAATATATATGCATATTAGGAACCGTTTACGCATCTTGTGAGATTCAGTTGGTACGAAAACGAACCATGAATGGGCGTTGGACGCTTTGAATGTAGATTTTGTTAGTTTTTCAAAGAAAATTAAATATTTCCACGCCACATTGAGTGTTGATATAAGATTTAAAATGCGTTGTAAATGTCAATTCATTTTGCTCAATACTCATTCATACATTGCACGGACTATTCCATGTAAGGCGTTATTAGATGGAATAAAAAATACAAAATTATTCGAGGATATGGCGTTATGTGATCATTTATATTCGTCCAAATGGATGCCGAATTTAATATAAACATTTTCAGTGGAAGGCGTGGGACTTCAAACAAGCCTTCCGCAAACAATATGACGCAACGTCTATGTCAAATATAGTTGACGATGCTCCAAAGATGCCAATATGCCGGAGATGTTAATGAACGACGAGATCAATAATGGACCGATGCCTATTACACGAGAAGCAATTAAAACTTGGGAAACAATTTTGCGAGCACATTGTTTGGCGAGAGGCCGCACTTTGATGTGTGACAAAACATCGGCAATGGTTTCCGGTTTGTGTTTAGATCAAGCGGTGGAAGAATTATTCTCCAAAAAAGATGGGATTCTGCGAGTATTGTTCGTTAGGTTTTTTAGCTTTAAATACGGGATTTTCCAAGTGGTCTTTGAGTGCTCTATAAAAGCTTTCGCAGCGAAAGCTTTTTACGGGTTCACTGCTTGAACACTATTCAATTGAAAGGCGAGTTGAAATTTTCATGTTTTTCCGACACGATGACCTTTTTGTACCATTATGTATATTTTTTATCAAATGAAGCACATTGTAAAGGGTTTTATGTCTCAAATAACAACCTTTTAACCAACATTTTGTGAAAAAAATGTTATAGGTTATATGAAACGAAGCCTGAATTTTCACATAAAGATCTAACTCGATTAGAAGGGGTGGATTGGTAAAGTGAGGCTGGTCCTAAAATATCTACTGAAGGAGAATACATTGTATCGATGAAATTAATTAATGATGTTTTGGTTTGAATTTAACTCTTTCATTTAAAAAACGACATTCCTAACTGGACAATCTATTATTATATGATCTCACGAATATTATATTAATTTTTATTTCATAATAAGTGTTCTATGGACATAAAAAATACTAATCAGAGGGTACATTATCCGGCTAATAAGGTTGATGGGGTAGAAGCCTATACAATGGGTCATTATTTTTCCAAGTGTTCATTTTGCAAATTTAGGTATATAACTTAGAATTTATTAACGATTAAAACTGATGTTTTATAAGAGCTCTTTGTGAGTGAGAACCAATTGTGAAATTAAATTAAGCTACGTCAAATTGTATTTTAAAAATTCTGAATAAGACTAATAAGGGTTGTCGTAGTAATACAATATCGACAGTCTTGTGATGTATCTTTATTCATCCAGGGGACAAAGCTGACAATATGAGCCGATTTGTCTAATTAAAAACGTAGGAGTAGACTTCAATATATCTTTTATACAAAATCGTTGATTGAAATAGAAAAGCATCCCCCAATCTTTTCAGATCTTCGATAGAATCAAGGACGCCTGAAGAGCAATGCGGGGGCGTAGGAAGTTGCTCGGAAAGATCAAATATCTTGCAATTAGAAGACGAGTCGGAGTATGTTGATCCCATGGGAAACTAGATTTGCTGAGATCGGTGGGTGTGCAAAAGAGGTGGGTGTTCAACACCCACTTCCATATCGTCTTCATATCACTGCAGGTGCTTAGCGCCCACACATAATGAAATGTTGTAATTAATAATTAACAAGAGAACCAATTAGAACCGGAAAACGCCGTTGAACAAGCAACCGCAACAATGAATTCATAGCCCTTTGCTTTCTTAAAAAAAAATCCAGCAGGTCCCTAAATGTTTATAATATCGTTAAGCATTATTTTTTGGTTGACCCCATCCCAACCCTTGTGACTTAATTTTTCAAACAAGCAAACATTTCTCGGTTAAATATTAGTCAAAATAGATCTTTTTACAAGGTTTTCTTTAAATAATTCCATGAAAATATCTTGTTCAAGTGAAGCGCGAATATATTTGAACAATTATAGCAATGCAAAAGTATTTTTTTTTCTTTGCCTCGTGATCGTCGCCGTATCACAAATGGTAAATAAATTTGAGCATTATACATACATAAGTTCATAATGTTTTAATTGTTTCCCTCTCTCGCCCCATATACGGAGGTAAAATACGGATTTCCGTCGCGTATTCTGCGAGTCCGCCTCGGGGCTGCGGAGCCCCATCGTCCTTCTGAGAAACGCAACGATAGATAAATGTTTTTTAAAATATTTTTGCGCATCTCGGTAATGGCTTCGGGGACCCCAGTTTAAGAACCGCTGGTATATTATACTTCCACATCGTAAATATTATCTATACTACCATCAACTAATGCAAATCTAACGAATTCAACGCCTAGTGTATGCATTAGATTTAACAGTTTGAGTGTAAAGCGGCATTATATCTTTGCGAGATATTTAGCGCGAAAAGTGCGACATGGCGATAAATAGACGCTTAAATGCAGTCAAAAATTGTATATTTGATACGGTGGTATGTTTGGCATATATTTTATTATGTGCATAATTGTTTAACATGCGATTATTCGCAAAAACATAAATGAAACCGGTTTACATTTCATGATTATGTATTACCAAATTTGCGTCATATTTTTGGTAAGAATTTGGGGAATTTAGTATAGCACTCAAACAGTTAAAATCAGTTCATGTTCAACATAAAGCCCATTGGAACAATATTGAAAAATTGATGTTTCAAACGGGCGAGGCATAAGATTTGGAAAGAGTTAAAAAGGATTTTAATCGAAAAGAAAGATCTTCAATTTTCACCTAGATTGCTATTTGCTGAAAATGATGTTATATCATTTGCGAGACGAACGAGGTTTCTTTTTATCTCTTAACGATTTCCGGAACCTGAAATTTCCTGTCCGACCCAGTTGATGAAACATCAAAGCTTTGACGATACGCTTGTTAGAATCATTACATTTCAAAGAAAGTATTGACATTGTTTGAACGCTGCAAAAAAAGGATTACATACCGACCGACTCAATCAAATTCGAAATGAGATAATCAGGATAATAAAATGAGAGTTCAATTTGGATTGGAGTCGGAGCTCCTGTTTTAATTGGTTGAATTAAGAAGTTTTAACGAGTTTCTAAGGAGTACTTGAGCATCCATATTCATAGGATGGGATGGTATTCATTATAATATGGAATTCGCATCAATTTATGATGACCGCCTTTGTGAGATACGATGGTATGGAAAATCGCAATACCTAAAGTCGTCCTTTGTAGTACATATAGTCAAAATAGGTCATATTTCATCGACATTCAAATAATTCGAAAATATCATAATATTTATATAAGAACATTTGGAGTTTAATGTAAAGTAATTGAATAATATTAAAATGATTAAAAAATAACCGACATATAATTTCGTTATTTGAGATATCCTTTTGTTATCTAATATTTTGCATTGTACTGTAATTTTAAAATCTAGTATAAATTCAAAATTAATCTTGAATATATTCTGTGGTTACATGTTATTAATATAGACAGATTAGACTGTTAATAATGAGACCTTTTAAATGGAAAATCATAATTAGATATTAAATATTGTGATTAGATTATATGAATTATGTGGGGAAAATTAAGAGACTTCCTGATTACATTTTTGACAGCAATTAAAAGCAGTTTTATTACTTCCTTTGGAAACTTTTAATAATTGTTCACATTTTTCTTTATATAATAGTAATAAGAGTGGGTTTTATAATAAGTAAAGAAAATGTGCTTTTAATTATCTTTCATCATAAAAGAAAATGTTTGCCGTTGAATGGCAAAAATAGATAAAAGCCTATGCAACAGTGCAAATAAAACAATATATTCATTGTCTCATGATTTTTTTCTCATAAGTTATGTCATTTGAAAACTGCGACAATATATGAAAGTGAGAATATATTAATAGACGAACAAACAATGCCGGCACCGCCATCATGAGACAGAATATTTTGTCTGAAAAAATTATCTAATAATACATCAATTTCAAAATCCAATGTTCACATGCGTTGAATAGGTGCATTATCAAAAGACCAATTACATATTGCTAATAATTAAATTGTGAACAAATTGAAGTACGGTTTATAGCATTGCAGTTAAAGCTTACTATTTATATATACAATAGACAATTGTTTACAATGAGAAAAGCCTTGGTGTCAAATGAAAATTTATTTTATACACACATTCAGCATCTTGTGCAATTTCTCAGCGTACCTTTTGTCTTTTAATTACAACAAAGTGCAAGCTAATTACAATATAATAAAACTTTTAAAAAGGAAATATGATTCATATTAATTATAAATATATATGTATTTATATACAACAAAAATCATTTTAAAATGCTACAAAATAATCATTCAAACGCTTGAATACATACACAACGAACAATGTAAATGAGATTTAATTATAGAACGCTTTAAAACAAATTAACTCAAGCAAATTGTCCGTTCATATAAGTTATGATACAACAAAAATGTATCAAGGTGTACCGTACAAACGTTGGCAGATGTTTTGAAAACACATATTAAATCATTATGTGAAAGTGAAAAACTTTAATATAATTGCATGTATAATGAGTAAATTTATAACGCATTCGGTTTTACTTAATTTTGATCTGTAAATATCTTATGATATTCATTGATGATATGCAACGTGTTTAATTGTATAATTGTGCAGGTAAAACCATTTATGTATTAGAATACAATGCAATTTAACGACGACAGGTCGTCAATGTTAATATTTAGAGATGACGTATTGTATATTCAAATTTAATTAACACCTTTATGTATTTACAATGCTATAACAATTAAGGTATCAATCCAAAATACATATGTAAATACTGTTATTAAGTGCTTTATTGGACCATTGTTCTCGAGTCAAATGACAATAATATCATGCTGATTTTGCCTGGTACTGTTTAAATTTTTTTAAACAAAATTGCATGTGCATTGTCAGGCCATATCCTGTTTTCTATTCGCATTCCAGGAACTTATATGGTGAAAACTGAATGAAAATGTCTTCCCCGTTGTCATAATTGAAGGTAAGCACTATGATATGATGGTCACGCATCCAAAACAAGCCGTTGTGTATAAACATTGTGCAGTAATCCAGTGTTTGGAGTGAGGGTAATGTAAAATGCGTTCGAGGGAATCGAACGTGATGAAATATAAATTGCTCACCTGTTTATTTATGATGTGATAAGGATGATAGCGATCACATGTCCACTAATAACAATATAACTGGCTTTGATCGGAATTTCCACTAGAGACGACGAACAACCGACGCGAACGACCCACTGACAGCTACTGACAACAAAGCCATCTTGATAATACTGGAATGCCATCAGCTTCCGAATTTTGACAGCAGAGAGCGGCACTAGTCAAACGTCAAAATAATTAATTGAAAACATTCATAGATGGCTTTGTGCCGGTTTAATTTTTAGCTAAAATAATGCATGATAAACTTATTTTAATGCTTGTCTATTGTTCGTTTAAAAAATATATATAATTGAATATTATTTTAAATGCGGATCAAAACAGTTATGATAAACGAACACTTAATAAGAATTGCAAAATAATATTCATGTTTTATTTTCAAGTTTTTCGTCTTATTTTAATGACTGTTATAAGTAGTTAATTTAAACTGCATTTATGATATAAGCACATTATATATTTAAGTATAATTTATCATAGTTATTTATGTTATAATTTATATTATTAATAAGCTGTTGAATATTGGTTTGAGTTTTTGCTAAATTAATTATTGAGGTTTTATTAGTTTTAGCGACAAATAATAGGTGGCCAAAATTAATATTATTTATTAAATCATTTTTATAGCAAATTTATATGAAACAATATATTATTCTATATTTATGTAGTTTTATTTTAAAATTAGCCCTTTGAATAAGTTGTAAGGGCTAATTTTGCTTAATATACAATATCATTAAGCCTCATGGGATTGATTGATTAAGGCATTATTGCCCGTTCTGATAGTCAAACTCTAATTACTTATATCCACGATGTTCCCATTTCAACTGACGTGTGTCCTCGATTGAATTGGAAATTAACCATTAAACACAATCGATTCATGTCCATTAAGGCCTTAACACCCCAAAAGAATCTCCCAGTCTCCATAGCTACGAAGAAAACAGTGTGGCTAACCAGCTTTTGATTGCCGTATCGGGGCCTTTCTCCAAGAGGATTACATAATTTTCCACTGCTATTTTACTGAAAATTCAGGAAAATTTCTTAAGCTATTACTGCAAGAATCGCATAGGTAGTTTACTGCGGTCCCAACATAACTACAACTGTGAGTAATTTAGTGTTACACCATGGGTACATAACAATGTCAGTAGAACAGCGTACACAAGCTCACATTAGAAACGCCACATTGTTACATAATGCATTAAAAATATATTTAATTTAATTTCCTAGCCCATATTTAAGCTTAAATATTATATATATGTATATATATTATTTAAAAAAATGTTAATTTATTCAGATCAATGATGAAAATTCATATACTTTTAACATATGCTTTTCATATCTCTCATTCAATCGCTTTATGATTCAAAATCAATAATTTCCTGAAATCATCCGATGTATCCTTTGATGCCTTTATTAACCCACTTAATTTAATTTGATTGATTCAAAAGCATTCTCTCATTCGACGACTGTACCATATTCTGCTAATTTTCGATGCTCACATGCTATTTGCCACAAGTCACAAAAGGCATGCACATTAGCATGGTACTCGTGCTAATGCCAAAGCTTTTGCTTATCTAAAAATTACATTACAAAATACAAAATCCATGGTTTCATAGCCTGAACTTTGTCATAATTCATTAAAACGAACTTATTTCGTTTAAGTCGACAGAGAATTTCCAACATAGTTTGCACGACAATTGCAAAAATACTTCAACGCAGGGAACCACGCGAATCTAATTTACCGGAGGCTCTCCACGGAAGGACTCCAACAGCGTTTTATAAGTTTGATAAAATTAAATAGAACAATATTTATTCGTAATTTTCAATACAATTGTGCCTCAATCATAATATCATCTGATACATTTTAAACTATTATACAAATGGGTTAGATATTTCGAAACAAGATGATCAATAACAACATTAAATATTGATATTGCATAAGGCTTTCTTCAAAGCGAAGGAATTTTCTTATGGGGTGAAAACTTTTAATTTTGATTGTTTGCTTCTGGTGAAAAAATCATGTTTGAAGCTCAGAATTTGTAAAGTTCTGTCTTAAATTTTATGCCTTTTTACATGGAAAGATCTTCATATAAAAAATATAACTCCAATTTTTTAACTTAGTCTGTGTTGATATCAGCTGAATTTTGAGTTACTCCAGGATCTCTTAAAACCTATTCTTCTTATAAATTTAATATTTTTTTCAATCATTAGTTAATGTTAATGTCTTTTCTAATACTTTTTTTGTGGTAAAACATTTATAAGCTTCATCGTTCAAGGAAAAAAAAACAATGCATAAAATCAACTTTTCTTAGGAACTAAGAAATTTCTTCTACCAATTAGCCTTAAATATCCTTAACGTTTATATTGTTAAAGCCTTTCCCTTTTATATATTTAACAGGTTCTATTATTGTATGTTTCGGTTTTCAGCTGGTTCAATTAGACTTGCCTCCACAACATCGATAGATTGATCGTCGAATTTATACAATACCCATTGCAAGGATTTTCTGATGAATTTTAAACGCTTACAAAATAGTTAAGAAACATATTTTTAATAACCTTGTGATTAATCAAGCTTTCTTATTTGCTTCCCAATATAGGTAAGTGTTGTAAGAATGCCGTGTTATATGGGATCTATCTATTTATCTTGATCGTCTTCATTCAATCATGTAACTTCTTCATGTTAAGTTGTCATGTATATTTTTTTTTAATCCTTGTTGACCATTTTTTAGTAGTGTGAAAATGTAAGATCATCTACATATCAAGCTCATGAATTTATCAGCGAATATAATGAAATGCAAATTATATAAGTAAATACAGTGAAATACTTACATACATAGTTTTTAAGCAGCGAGATGCAAAAATATAAGCAAGAGTATTCCAAATGAGCATCATCATCAAACTCTTAATGGCTTTTGGTATGTGTGAGACATGTATGAATATATTGTTTCATATAAATTATTGCAAGAAAAGGGATATTTTTGCTTTCAATGCCGTATTTATTTATAAAATATTAATTATCTTTCCATAAATTAAATAAATCTATTTGTAGTCCATTGAGTGTTTGTCAAATATTAGCTAAATGTGGTTTAAATGCTATTTTTTAAAGATTCAATGCTTCGTTGCGGAAGAATGTTCTTTCAAGTTGTTAAGCTTTCGGTATGATCTTCGATTAATGAGTCCAAAACGGATAATTCTTCTTCTATTTACAACTTATATAAGAACAAATATGACATATGAGTAACACCATAAAAAATAATTAAGCCATCCAATGTGCGACAACCGCCAAATAAAACCATGCGCGGTTTCACCCCCCCGAAAAGTTTCCCAGAGTGGCTGTATAAATATCGGATGGTACGAAAAGTTCTCATTATTTGGAAGTATAAACAAAGCTCATTCCTTCGTGTAATTTTCTCACATTGCGTGAGACATTTACGACCGAATTTGATAATTGCACAACAATTCGCTTCAAAATTGAGACCTGGAATTTAGCAAGTCAGAGGTCTGTAACCTGTCTGACGGATTTGATAGTTCCTCTGCAAACAATCGAACTAGTACGTGAAGTTGTTAACTAAGCCATTTAATTGTAATAAGATTTACTTACTGTTTGCTTTGGTGGAGGAATCGACCTTTAGACCTATCCTGTAAGGTGAGCAGGCACGGCGCTTAAGGCCTGATCTCTGAATTAATTTAATCCTTGAGCAAACGTTTTGGCTTTATTAAAATTAATTTATGAAATTCGCACTTGCTGCTTTCGAGGAAATATGCTCCGGCTCGAAGCTAATTTATCGTGTCGATCAATATTTTACCTTGAAAAGGAATAGTGGAGTATTTTGCAACCCTTACGCAAGAGCCTCCTTATGATCTGATGTCTCCCTTATATTATATTAGATACATACTCATTTTCTTATCTTCATATCCATAGATTGGGCATAAGTGTTCGTAAAGTGGGCTTGATCCTGAACTCTTATCATTCGTAACAACAAATTTGGTAAATTGGATGTATTAATATTTCCGATTGATCGTCTTGATCTAGGTTTACTTTGATTTCCTAGAAAAAGTAAATAATGTCAATTAAGAAAGTTATACAGGGACCGTCTATGAGTGATCGATGAACATATTTTTTCACACAATTAAAATTTTTCTCTTAGAAAAATAATCATATGGAGGTCAACAATTCTAAATAATGGATATGACATCTTAAGAAAATTATCCACAAATAAAAACTTTTTATCTTCTACATATGGTACCGTTAGGATACAATTATTAAAATACAAGTAGATTAATTTATTTTAGATAAAATTACATTACATAAATTCTAAATAATTTGCATATTAGATAATAATCTTAATAAAATGGTTTCGTAAATGTCCACATAAAGTTGTTCGTGAAACGTTAATAAAAATCATAATGGTTTTTAAAAGAGTTCATGCAAATTAACTATTTAAATAATTTAGAACATCCTTGATAACGTTGCGTTCTGTCAGATTCAAATGAAATGAAAGATCATAAATGCGTTGGAGCAGCGAGTGAGCATGAAGAAGTTTGGGTCGTGATGTATTCCATCATGATCATCAAATGTGGCTTTTCCTCGTGTATATATGGATGAATATCTTTAGGGTGCTCTTATGTTCTGGATATATGAAATTAAAAAAAAAAAACGGTAGAACCTCGATTATCCGGACTAATTGGGGATGAAAGTATTCCGGATAACTAAAATCCGGATAATCGAAAATAATCATAATTGATAAGGAAATTATGATTTATTTTTTATTTTTCTGGATTAATATATGCATACACATTTAATAAATTATTTTTTTATTAAAAGAATCAATGATCGGTTTTAGCTTTAAGATAGCTCTTCTTTTAGAAGGTGTCAAATCGCGAATACTCTTAAGATTGAATGTGTAGGTACCAATATCTCCTCCCTCGGAATTTCATCTTTGTCTTCTCGACCTTATTTTCTTGAGACAGTGAGCAGATATATTTCTTTAATTATTTCTTCATCATTCGAAATTTGGAATCTAGGATCGTTTGCATCGCAATTTAACCACTCGGTTACATCTTCTTCGTCGCATTCAGCATGTTTAGAAATTTGTGCTATCGTTTCCGCAATGTTTCCTATATCAAGTTCTACCACGTTACTGGAACTTACTAATGGTCTTTTCAAAAATTTGTTTCATGAATTTTTCAAAGTTGAACCTTCATCTAAAGAATTCCAATGATCTGTTGCAACTGTAACAACAATTATTTGAATTTATATTTTTGTAGAAGCTGATAACTATTTCTTCATTATTTTCGTCTGCTAGCAATAACCATCGAAGCATCTGATTTCTATGTAAGGGTTTAAATGTTTCTATAACAGCCTGATCCATCGGTTGTATTACCGACGTGCTATTTGATGGAAGAAATTTCACCATAAATATTTCATCGATCTGATTTAAACTTTCTATAGATGGGTGGGATGTTGCATTGTCTATTAAATATATTTTTTCTTTAATTAGTAAACATCGTAATATTTAATCCATCATGTACGTGAGCAAAAGTGGATATAATTCTCCACGTGCAAATCAGCAATTTTTTGTTGTCGTTTTATTTTGAACAATCCGGATAATCGAGATTCTACTGTAGTTGATTCATTGTTTGCTCAAATCATCCTTCGACCTATATATTATTTTATCGAATAATACACTTATGTTCATTGATTGAAAAATTTGAATAAAAAGATCATCAAGATGATTTAAAATCGATGAAGTCGTTGATGCCATAATCGCTTTACGCCGATTATTTCCTATCAGCTCCTATTAGCGTAAGACAATCTTTAATTCGAGGCACAGTCAATTGTAAATAAGCACTGTTGATAGCATACAAGACCACGTCATTTGTTTTACATAAACAATACACAAGAAATCGATTCATTTACTCCTGCTTTAGAAGAAATCGATTAGAATCGAAATCATTATTAGTCGATAAATTTGGGCTAACGATCTATATAATCGTGCGATGAACTGCGCTACGTTTTCTCTCTGTCTGTCTCCCAGCTCAATGTACAAGAGTGCTCTTTTTGAATAGTGGAGGGAGGGATCCCAGGCCCTGGGATAGTACTCCTTTAGGGGTTAACTTGATATGTGAATGATATCAACCATATTTATGAGTATGTGCGCCTTTTGGGTAATATCGGTAGGTGCGGGAGACGCAGCTATGCGTTTTTAGCCATGTGATTCATTAGTTTTAAAAAAAGGGTCTAACGTGATAAATATTTCAGTTTGTGGTAACATGTTCCTCCACTCACAGCCTATATAATAATTTGACTAAATCATTTATATTTGGTTCTTATTCAAAGATAATTCTTAGATTTATTTGGGTGAATGATTAATCAGCTTTTAAGACAATTAAGTTTATTTGTTATTGAGTATATAGAGCCTTTACAATGTAAAAAAAATGCCATCGGAAACGTTTCAAACTCTCGAAAGCCATTATTCAAACTTTCATGGGGGAGAACACCCAAATGTGACTCCAGGCATAAACTCTTTGACGACAAATAAAACAAACATTTAAATTCGACTCCAACCCATTCGATTTTGTAGGTCGTTGATTATAGATTGTCTTTTCGAACCATAAAAATATCGTCTTCTGTAAGCAGACCGATTTACAGAACGATGATTTATGGCTATTGTGATGGCGTGTACCGCACGCGTTCTTCACATCATTTCGTCTACTATAGTTTCTCAATTATCATACAAAAGCCGAAAAAAGGCAATATTTCAAGCGGAGTCCCTCACACAACTTCAGAGTCGAATAAAAATTCCAAATGGCGTTTATGCAAAAATTTAATCAGAGTGTAACATAATACCTGAAAGCTTTTGTGGCGATGATCCGAACCACGCGATATTTTGATTAGGAACGCCGGCGAAAAGTTTTTTCCATAAAATTAAATGATTATCCAAACGCAAAACATCGACATTTAGCGAAGCCATTAACAATTTCATCAATTGCGAAAGTTGCGTATCCGAAACGCGATTAAACGGCCGTAAAATTACCCCTTCGTATCGACACAATAGGATATGGGGGGGGTTGGAAAAATCGACCCAAATGATAAACTTTACAATCGCACATTGTGTAATCGCATTGTCTGATGTGTATCATTTAAATAATGGTTATTTACGGAGACAGTCGACATCAATTCCTCGGGGGATGAAGGCAAAGTCTTATGTCATGAAAGAGATAAATCGGCAATATTATGTACGATAAATTATATGAGAATCTTTTTCATTCGCATGAAAATCGTTATGTGGCAAATGATGAAACATCAAACAAACTTTTTTAATATATCAACAAAAAATACCATACACATAACTAAATTGTTATGGCATACGACAGATGCCATCGTGGGTATATAATACAATGGCACTCTCCCAACGACGGTAATTAGTTCTGCAAAGCCGCCGTTTAATTAATGTCGTTGGCTCTAATTTGTTTAGGGCATCGGAAATTGCATCAGAATAAATACCTAAATTTATATTATCGGCTTTGTGTGATTTAATAGTGCTTTTTTAATGCATGTGCCGGATTAACAGGGGTCTAAATATATTTAAGCATTTTATTTTGATGTATTAAAATAGCAACAAGATAGGAGGGGCAATATTTGAGTATATAAATACCGGTGCATTTTAAAGCACAATCTGTCACTGACGGGCGCCCGACCTGTACGGACGTACCTGCATCCGCCAACACAACAGACATACATTATTTATCAAAATATTGCTAGATTATGTATTATTAATTCCAATTTTCAACAAATTAATACAAAATATTTCACAAACGATTTGGCGGATAAACTTACACATGATCTGAAAAATAAATATTAGTTTTTTTGTTTTCATGATTAATATGCAATGCTAATAATATTATCGATGCTGGATAAATTTATAACAATATTAGGTTCAATTTTATGTAAATTCGCAATAAGCTATATTCATTATCTACAATTTTCATATGGTGGTTCCGTGAGTTGGAGTTGGATTTATTAAAGTTTTTATATGATATTTTAATGATTGTTGCAAATCAGTCATTTATACCTGTCTAATTTTATTCATTGTCATTATTTTTTTAAAAAATCTGACAGAAACATTCAAATTGTATCGATGTAATTAATATTAGATATTCGCAAAATTTCACTAATTTTTTTTCAAGGCATACCATGGCATGAAAGCGATTTTCTTTATCTATAGAACAGCCATGTCATCGTCCACAAAGCGAGGATCATTTTTCATTATATAAACCTTGTAGACTTTGCTATAAAAATCAATTAATTAGGGCAGTTAAAATGAACCGACCTTTCGATGTATATCGAAATACCTGTTCCATATTTTCATTAAAATTTAATTTGCTAATTTTGAGAACGTTCCCTGTTCCAATTTTAATAATAGCCGAGAATCGATAGCGTCGCTGATAATAAGCTTCATTATGAAGTTTGTCCGTAATTCTAATTTATCGTTCACATGACGTTAGTTTAAAACTATGTGGAATAGAAATAACATGGAAAGTTTATACCCAGCCAGCAGGTATACTGACAGCTCTTTACGTTTATGAACTGGATTAAAAACGCGATCGTTTATATTTTCTACGATATTGTCTTGTTAATCGGAAATAAAGAATTTATTCGATATGAAAATGCGTTAAACAAATCGTGTAATTGGATTTGACATACGATTCATAATATGTCATTCAATTATATAACATTTTATAGTTCATGACAGCTTTTTATATTAATTTCACTGTAAAATTGCAAGCTAAAAGCTTGATAAATTAATAAGCGATTACAATGAAATACTGTCGGAATCAAAATCGCAAAAAACGCAATGAAATTTCATATTTTTATGACATTCGAAATGCAAAATTCAACTGAAAAAATCTCATACGAAGTAAGTTATTATGTAACCAAATTGGTTTTGATTGTTGTGGCGTGCTGATAATGCGTGGCTTTCCATACATCAGCAGAATTTTTTCATCATCAATCATTTGGAACGATGCAATCTATTGAAACAGACATGAAACTTCATTCCAGCGAAAATAAAACCATCCTTCCCCTAAGGGTCGATGCTAAATTTTTGATGGCCTTATATGGAATATCTGTTTTAATTTGTTTTAATGCTCTCATTTTATTAAGTCGAAGCGACTTTCATGCTCGCCGAAAACCGTCTGTCTATTCGATGTTAATTCTTTCATCTAAAGCCTTTCATATCGCCATTACAATCTTTGCCAAAATAGAAATAGGGTTTGTAAGTTTTAATGGGGTTTGTGGATTTAAACTGCAATTATTTGATAACAAGAGAGATTGCACGAACATTAAGCAAGAATTGCTCTAACAAAGTTGCTGGCGAATTTAAAGGATTACAGCAATACATCGTATACATTTAAAATTCAATAAATTTATAAAAATACTGTATTGCTTATGAGATAAAGCCAAAAAATAGCTTTTATTCAAAAAAAGATTTTGACTTTTGACGATACACTTAAACCTTTTTTTGTGCGTTTCGCAAAAAAATCGCACAAAAAAGTTACACCTTACATAGAAAAATAAATATGTGTTCCATGGCTTTTAAATGCCATGGAACAAATGGACAATCGCACAAAAGAAGTCGCACAAAAAGAGTTTTGATTGTATATAAATTATCAATATAGTTCTGAATTTATGCTTTGTACTAGGATTATATATCAGAGAGAATATGAGAAATGGAACTGAAGAAGTAATAATTTGTAGGAATGAAGTCTGATGAGTAAACTAAATGAGGACCAAATTCTCATCCATGTTCTCAAATTACATTTTTCATCATTGAAGCAACTTTTCTATCTTTTGTTCATGCCTAGAACATGGCCTATTTTGAAATCTATAAATAAATATTATATAAATATTTATAAATATTTACTTTAGCGACGTCTAATGAAGCCTTGGCCATCTTATATCGAAAGTAGATGATGTTTATTTAACTATAATTGACGTAAACTACTTGTAGACAAAAAAGCAGCTTTGTAGATTTGAATTTAATGCTGGTATGTACAATTATACAGGATTCGAAAATTTTTATTAATATCCGCAACGTTGAAAGCTTGGTTGACTTTAACTGTCCTGATTTACGTTGTATAAACCTTGATTGAAACCAATTTAACTTGATTGAAATGAATACAGAATTTCGGCAATTTCGGTTCGATACTGAATTAATTTATAATTTTATTCAGAGCAAGCGTTCCCACGGAAACATAAGCGACAGGAAAGTGGCATAATTTAAACTTTATTAATATTATTTATTAAAATAAATGCCAAGAATAAAGTTGAAATATAAAATAGCATGTACTTACGAAGTGTTGTAATTTATGAAGAAGTCCTGAGTTTTCCTGGGGTATTTTAAATCTAAATTGTGGAAATAATTCTGAAAAAGTATTCTGTATTAACACTAGGTTTTTTGCACCCCTCAATTAGTTTATCAATTATAATTATTATAATTAGTTTATCAATTCAATTATCATTCAAAAATATTTCAATTGATGAACAATTCATTCCTTCACAGGCGTAATGTCGATTCACACAATTTATGCAAAACAAGCAACATAAATTTTGCATAAAATATTAATTGACAACCGATGTTAAAATAAAATATATTATGCAAAATTTGAAATTATATGCAAATTCTTGTAGATTATTGCAGAGGTGGACTTTTAGGCTAAGGGATAACAACAAACTTGGAATATTTAACTCATATATAATTTGACTACTATTGGTAGAATTAGGTGTTAAAAAATGTCGCTAAACATGGTGTCATTTTATTCTAAGAACTGGAGATAATTTGTTAATTTTTCCAACAATGACACATTCAAACACTGGGTGTAAAATTAATGTAAAAGAAAATGATATGGAATATTCAATCGATTTTTTTGCAAATCAAATATAGAATTTTTATGCACTTGATTGCTTGATCAGAATTGTATCACTGTTATTATTAAATAATTTATTTTAAAAATTGATTTATTAATCGAACAAAATTGATTTGTAGAATATACCATCATACTTGCGTTTAAATGCATTTAATAGTACAGCCTTAAGCACTCAAGATGTATTCATTTCAAGCATTTTAATGAAGGTCGCTTTGTATCGGATGGTTTCAGGTAGGACTCGATTTGTTGACTGAGGATGGCCGATGGTTTCACGAAGATGCGTGCCGGAGCCATGATCATGAAGAGTGTGTCGCTGTTCTTGGCGAGTGGAAGGCGCGCGTCGGGGCCTCGACGAAGGGCTGAAGGTGGGGGTGGCATTGGGGGTGCGAGTGGAGCACCCCCCAAGCCGGCAAATCGCGGTCTCAGGCGCAACAAGGGGGTCGACATGGACGCCACGTCTCGCAACGCCAACAAGCTTCAGCCGAAGCTCCTCGACATCCTCAGGAAGAAGACGCACTTTAGCAAGTAAAAATACAATCCCATTTGTGATAAGTGCCATAAAAGCCAAAACACATAAATTATTTTCTCCGAAACAGTGAAAAAGTTTTTAAACTATAAATTCTGATAGTTGCATAAATTATTGCCACATGTGTCCCCACAGATCATACGCGTCTATAACCGCAATCTTATATTTTAATGCTGATTGCAATATTTTAAAATTATATTCGATGGTGACATTTCGGGATACGTCCACAAAAATATTGTAGCTCAATTTGGTATGTATTAAGGTTTATATGCAATAAATTTGAATGTGCATTTATGAAGGGTGCTAGGGTTGTCACCTATTTTAACAAGGAACAAACAAGCATGTGTTTTATTGCACACCTAAAGCGATACATATGTTTGAATTATTACAAAATGTAATGCCTTCCAGACTTTTCCTGTTGAAAAAAGTGACAATCCTGCCTAATTTAAAATGGATATTTCTGAAAAAAAGTTGTGAATTATTTTTTAAATCATATTCAAAATATCAAGGCCTGTGGGGACATTTTCTGTTTTTCTAAAATGACAACTAAACAGTTAATATTTTTAACAAGCCCAACTTGATAAATATTTATCAATGTATTGCAATTTTATATGCGTTAATTATTAATGATTTTGCTACTGATTAAAATGATTTTTTATAGGACTGAATTGGAGGCTTTATATCAGATGTATAGAAAATTAATTTTGGCATCGCAGCCTGCAAGAAGAGTGGCCATGGCCATCAAGACAGCCGGAACGGGCATATCAAAATCAAATGCGAGCTTTGATGTAATAACAACGATCTATTTTAGCACAAATCTTATTGATGTAATAATTCGACGATAAATATATTTCAGGGCATCGATAGGACGATGTTTCGTGAGATATTACATACGACGTTCGATCTTGTAATCGAAGAAACATTGGCAGAGCGAGTTTGGAGCGTTTGGGAAGGCTCTGGATCTGCATCCAGCTCTGGGACTCTCCGTCTGGAGCCATGGTTAACGGGATTGAGCACGTTTTTAAAGGGCACTTTCATCGAAAAGATTACATTTTGTTTCAAAGTGTACGATCTAAATTCGGATGGATACATCACGAAAGATGAAATGTTTACATTGCTTAGGTATTAAAGATGCATTTTCCAATCACACCATTCAATAATCCTACGAACTTATTGAGTTATGAGTTAAAATTTGATTGATTTTAGGAATAGTTTATTGAAACAACCGGGAGATGAAGATCCGGACGAAGGTGTTAGAGAGCTTGTTGAATTGGCTTTGAAAAAAATGGATGCGGATTTGGATGGTCGCGTATCATTTGAAGATTATCGAATTACAGTGACGAAAGAACCCTTATTGTTGGAAGCCTTCGGTCAATGTTTACCAGGGAATGCAGAAAGTATCGCTTTTCTTGAAAGCTTACAGCAATAGCATAATTTGAATGCAATATATTTTTATACAATGTAAATAATATTTTTGTTAAAGTATGATATTATAGGATTTAAATAGGACACAGTTATAATCGTATATTTTAAATTTAATATGGAAAAATCTACAATAATACGAATTTATGTCAGTGATTTAGCCAAGAAACAAACCAAATTTGAAAGTTTTTTTTTTAAATTTATTATTAAAATGAATAAAGCTTTCAACAATCGCCGAAAGAGTCATTTGATTTTAGTAGAACAATACATTTATATCGAAATTTTAATTGTATTTAATAAATTATTGTAAAAAGCTATGATGAAAATTGCCCCAAAAGGGGATTTAAATTCAAGGCATGGTGAGATAATTTTATCTCAATGCATTTCCCATTAACGATGGGTTCCTTGTCGGAGTTTTACGATTTTCGGGGTTGGGTTATAGCAATTTTTATTTCGCTCTTTGACACATTGCCGAATACCGGGGCAAACAAAGTGTTCCTATTTTCCCATCTAGCACGACAATTTATGCTAAATTGCCACGCTTTGCTAAATTTACGATAATATTTCCACGATGTAGATAAGAAAATTCATATTGAACGAAGCGATTCTAAGCGGAAAATCTCGCACATTCGCGAAACTCCCTACGCACACGTATAAATAAATAAACACATATAAGGGTGTATTATGCGAAACTTACGGAAAGTTTTCCTTTTTACAGTCATTCTTGTATCTTCCATATTTACTTTAAATTGTATGAAAGTATATCGAAAGGTTCCATTGTGGGATTCGGTTTCGTATTTCAGCAAAAACGGAAAGCTGAAAGATCTTCGCTCGGAGCTGAAATAAGATTACCTCAACTATTGTAAATATTTTTGCTTTCGTCTACAAAGTACGCGCACGAAAGGAGATTGAAGGAACGTCTCCACATTTAATTTTATATAAATATTGTTCGAAATCAAATATTAATTCCATGGAATTTCATTTTGCGAGATCTTGCGCGAATATTTCACAATTTAAAGTTACATAATTATATAAGCATGGATTACTTGGTCTAATGGCATAATTAAATAGGCTACCACGCTTTTCATAGAGCAAATTGTTACATTTTAATTTTAAAGGGTGTATTTTGAAAGTGACTTGATTGTCCTTCAAATCTGAAAAATCCAAAAGCAAAGGATGAAAGGACGGAGGGCGATGGGAATTATAAAGAGAAAAAAATATAATTACTCTAACATCCTATTATTAAAATATTTGTATACATTTAGGATATATTTATATTTTGACAAAATACTAATTAAACTTCAATCGATTATTATACAGTGAATTTAGCAAAATCATAAAAATACAACTGCAATATGGTTGAATTTTGTATTCTAAACATTACATTATGAAAATAATGTATCCGGATTAAATTTGTATCAACAATCAGTTCCATATTTAATGAATTTGAATTTATAATAACGGGATAAAGAAGCTTCCCATCCGATAGAAATATTATTTTCCAAGGAAGGGAAGTATGTAGAAAAATAAGATATCCAATTTGTATTTTTATATATGACTTATAAATTTGTACAGCAAAACTCCTGGTTATGTTTGATTTGCTCTCGTACAATACAATACAGTGGATATGTATGAAATAAGCGAATAAAAGAACACTTGAACATATAATTATAGAAGAGTTGGGTTTCGTTCACGACTCGGGAGCGTCTGATCTATGAGCAACGATTTAATCATATCGATTTACATGCAAAATCATAAAATAAAAATTTGTATTGAAAATATGATATTATTATCGAAACCAAGTAGAAATTTGATGATTTGGATTATCTATGTTTTCCTGTTATCCGTGTTTGTTCTCCCTGGCAGCTCCTTGGATAATCGAGAGTCTACTGTACTGTAATTAAAGTCGATTAACGAAGGGATGATAATAATGAACTAGTCTATCTGTGTTTGGGTGATTTGCAATAATATTAAAGTGTTATTTAAAAATAAAGTTTTTTTTGTTAGTTATAGATATTAACTTAAAATTTTCATTTATTTAGACATCTTAAGAGAAGAAAAAAATTCAAATGACGTAGAAGTGAATATATTCAAATACTATTGGTTTCGCATCCACACACAATATATATTTGATACTATAATCCAAAATTGCCAATTCAGTAGCATAGTGCGTAAATCGTTGGGACGTCTACGTAGAAAAATGGCATTGACTTATTTATATGCAAATATATTGAGCGAATATTGAAAACATTTTCGTTTATATTTGATCGATTCTCATATCTTAGAAAAACTTTGAATACGTATTTAAGTATAAAAGAAAATATATCTTTATTTTATCATACATTTGAATGAAATATGTCTTTCTGCAACTTGTATTTTATATATAGTCTTAGCAAAAAATATATTTTAAATTGAATAAAAATTGACTTATCGTAATATATTAATTTATTATGATAAATGCTCAAAAGTCATATAATCTAAGGGTCAAAATATGATATTGATGTGTTTGTCTTTAACATTTGAAGGTCACTTTAATCATACAAATGCTGAAGTTAGTCCATTTGAGTACACACCATTAAATCTAAAATATATCGCACTTGGGCGACTTAGAGTTTCTCAAATACCATAAAGCGCTAATCGATAGTAATAAGGGATGATTACAAAACGCCCCCATTCGATGACGGGATTTCGGTTATAGTTTTCAACTAGTTCTGTACAAATTTATCCATATGTATGAGGGACGCGATAAAGTGGCATTAACAATTCAGACATGGATGTTGGGGTCCACCATAACGAAGGCTTAATAGCAACTGCGTGTGGCCGTTACAGCCTTATCCGAATGCATCTCCTGTTTTATCCTTTCTTGCCCTTATAAATCCCTTAAATTATCTTTACAACTTCCTACAGCACGAGATGCTCTCATTGGAATACTGGAACATGACGTCATTGTTCTCGCTTCTATCTCTATTATGTCACGAAGATATAAATATTTGCATGAAAGATTCTCGTATGAATATAAATTAAACAATTTCAAATTTAAATACACTATTACATGTACCTGAATAAACATAATTTAGTCGCATAATATGTATGAGGAGCTCTTGACGGGGTGCTGAAATTTCTTAATACATCTTAAAATTTACGACGGAAATCTATTGAGTAGAATTCTCTTGGCTCACATAAGTTTCATGAGACTTCTTCAATAACCATACTGAAAATATATGCTACAAAATATAAGCTCGTGAGATTTTTTTAAAGAAATTGTGATTAAACGCCCTTAAATTAAGAAAAAAAAGTTGTGTTGTAAGAAAAACTGAAACACATGTAATAAAATAACATCATTAATCTTTTGAAACAAAACTGACACTCGTTAAAAGTTCGATTAGATTCAAACTCCCTTTGCGCAAATACTTCAAAGTATTTCAAACTTAGCTTTAAATTCAAATATTGATCAATCACTCTAAGTTCAATCTAAGCATCTTCAATATTTATTGAGAATTTTGCTCTGATGTGATATTTATTGAGTTTTTTCTAAAGCCCTTAAAAATGTATGTTTCCACCAAATCCGTAATATACCACCACGTAATATTTTAAGCTATATTGTTACTTGAATTTTGCTTTTCAAATCATTTTATGTTCTTGGCTTATCAATCGTTTTAAAATATTGGGATTACAAATTAGTTCGGTCTGTTTTTTGTGTGTTCAAAAATGTATTTATTTCAGAACAAAATGAATGAACAGATTGATCAAAGTATTGGCTGGTTACTACGTTTTCTCACCTCTCAGGTAATATTCAAATTCCATCTCGAAACTGGGAGACAATTTTAGATTTCTGCGAAAGAAGTGAACCGGTGATCTGCCAAATCATTGTCGTAATTGTATCCCATTTGAGCGTTTTCTAATATTTTTTTACGACTTTTGCGACATAAGGCCGAGCGTTGTTATGAAGAAGAATAAATTTGTCGTGTCTTTGTCCGTTTTTCACATAATGCATGGCTCAAACGAATTAATTATAGGCTCGTAGTTAAATTGCCAGGTTAAAGCATCTTATAGTGCACAACATTCTTTTGGTTCTACTAGAAACACAGCATGACCATTGAACAATACATATTTGACGTTGGTTTTTAAGTTATAAGTTGATGGCAAAGATTGACCGTGTCAAGGGTAGTATTTTTTCTTCTTGGGGTTGTCGTAGAGTATTCATTTCTTATCCCCAGTCACAATTCGATCTAAAAACCCTTTCTTTGTTGCCTTTGAATCAGCTGCTCGCAAGTGAAAAATCGCCTTTCAACGTCTCTCGGTTTCAGTTCATAAGCCACTCAATTGCCTTGCTTTTGAATCATTTTCATGGATTTCAATCGTACAGAAATTGCTTGTTGAGTCACTCCAATTAATTCTGTGAGCTCCTCTTGCATTTGATTCAGATCTTCATTAAGTAATGCCTCCAATTCTTTGTCTTCGAGTTTTTTTGGCTGTCCAGAGAGAGGCTTGTTTTCAACGCTGAAATTATTATTCTTGAAACGTCGAAACCATTCTCTACAAGATTTATCAATTAGAGTATTATCATCATAAACTTCAACAAGCATTTGATGCGCTAAAGTAGAAAACTAGAATCTCCCGCAAATGGTTTTTAATTAACACAAAATTTGATATAATCAACACAGTATAACAGCCAGAATCATCTTCTGAAAGCGGACCGAATTAATCTGGGCAAATCCATCGATTTTTGCGGCCGTCTAAAATTTAAATGTTTCGATATTTTTTGATACGTGATTAGAGTTCTATGAGGCTGAGTCATAAATAGTTGCCGGTGAAAAGAATTTGTTACAATACTCGAAATACTCGAAATGACTTCTTACAAAAACACAATATAAAATTTTAATGGTTTTGAATGACCGAAATTCCTTGGAATATCTGATAATAAAGTCCAATGATCTAGATGCCTTAGTAACGATTAGATCAATGTGCTCATCAAAGAGCATTTTACTATCATGGATAACACCCAAATCCTTAAAAGAGTCTACTCTTGGGACAGCCTAATTATTGAGAAAATATACCGAACTTGGATTTTTTTTTCGAGAAACGGTAATCAGATCGCATTTTGATACATTAAGTTCTAATATATTTATTGGCTGTATTCCGTAAGTCTATCTAAATTATCTTGGAAAGTTGAGGTATCAGATATAAATTCGACGGTTTTAAGAATTTTCATGTTGTCAGCAAACAAGAGATACTTTGAGTTCTTGAAGCAATCTCCAATGTCATTGATGAAAAATATAAAGAGTAGTGGTCCAAGAAGCGAGCCCTGCACTACACCCGAGGGGACGCACCGCCAGTTAGATTTGAATCCATAGGTTACAACAACCTGGCATCTTCGATCAATGTAAGAGGCTAACCCTCTTAGCAGGTTACCATGAATACCTGCTTTGAAAAGTTTCTGAAGCAGGATAACATGATCTAACCTATCGAAAGCCTTGCCTGAAAACTATGTCAACAACACCTCCATTATCCATGGCCTCGGTGATAAATTCATTAGAGTCAGGTTGGTGACTCTTGTCTTACACTTGAGAAAAACATGTTGGAATGGGTTAAAATGATGCTTATAAGTAGCATATAACTGTTTATAAACGACACTTTCAAACTTTAGCAAAGATGTACAACGTAAATCATTTATTACTAAGATAGCTGTATTGTAAGCTGAAGGATTTGTATGCAATGATGACCGATTGCAACGTTTTCAAGATGTAATTGAGAGATAAAAAATGGTCTACTTAACCGTCTAAAATCTGTCATTATCCTAGTTTCATCAATTTTATACATCAAAATGCGATTGGCTGAAGCAAAATGCAGATTTATATAATTGAAATAAATAAATAAATTCAAAATTTCCTTTGTGTTTTGGCTGATGTAAAATGTCACTACATAGTTAGATTACTCAAGTTTAAAAAAAAATCAATATTAATTAAAAAACTAATTTATTTAAATAGAAAGTGACTTTTGGCCCACGCGTACCTTATATATTTTTAATTACGTTAAAAAACGGGTATCCGATCGCGTTTGGTAATTATTTGAGAGGTAAATTAAAAATTCAAATTAAACCTCTCCCGATATTTCGAGCCTCCTGTTGGACTCAAATTATTCCGCGTCCATGAAAAAGACGAATGTATAGTATTTGCGTGAAATTCGTTTCGATTACAAATCTATATATGCTTTTTGTATCCACAGAATGGTATATTAATTAATCAATAAAAACATGAAATATATGAAATTTAAGGGTGGTTTAAATATAAAAGAAGGAAAACTTAAGAAAACCATTCGCATATTTATCGTACATAAGCATCATATATTTTCGTCGTCTAATGTCACATTGTGTCTCGTTTTCTTGGCGCGCTTCATGAAGAGTCTTGTGTAAGTTTCCTATTTAATAGTGGACACATGTCTCACATTTATTTTTTTAAACTAAAAAAAAATAAGGTTTTCCTCGTTAATATCTGCGGAAAATCTGCTCATTGCATATGACCTTAGATTGTTATTCTGAATCATCGATATTAAATGTATGAATACGCTACTTGAGCTATTATAAGTGTATCTTTTTAAGTTTTCGTCAGTATTACATAGATATGAACTTGATTATTTGACGGTAGACATAGATAGAGTGACCCTCGTCGTGTGCGATATAAATGTAGATTATCCCATTAAGAGAATGGGGGGGACCCTGATAAAAGTATATGGTATTATCGACGTATTTAAATTATTACCCTTCATTCCACCCGGGACAAAATGATATATATGCGGGAACATTCTTACGGCTTCCCGGGGAAAATAACCCTTGTAACGTAGAAAATCAAGTTTTTCCTCCTGAAATCCGGAGTCTATCCATAACGCAAAAGGTCAAAAACATGCCTCGCGATAAAGGAAAACGGGAGAATTTTCCCATTTTTTTCTGTAAACAGGCAACGATTTATGGCGTCAATTAGTGCATTGCTATCATGGAGGGGAAAAATTTCCACTGTTGTGTTTTTGTACGTTTATGACGTACGCGCGAAGGGCATTTTTCTTACTTAACCCTTTGCCAGCGACTTGATAAAATAAGCTGATAATATTAAGTGCACGTAGGAAAATTTATCACCTTTTTTTCTATCCATTCACAGTATTGTTACTATACGGCTGGTTAGGGTTGTGTCTATCGGTCGATTATTATTGGGGTTAAAATTTGAGCTTGGGTTCTAGATCTCATGTATTAATATGGCTGTAAGATTTAACACATTTTTATAAAATCTTATATTGGAAACTTTACAAGATCTTTGAATTAATAGGGTAATGCATAAGTTTTAAGCTGTTTTATATAATTTCAATTGATTTATAAACTTTCGTCATTTTTTGAGTAATGTTAGGTTCTCATGAATTAGTTGTTAAAGTTCTCCGAAGAAGTATTTGGCTGATGAAGGTAAAAATTTCCAATTAAGCTCTAAAATCATATTCGTCATCACTGAAGCAATAATTAGCATAATTTTATCACACAAGAGTATAATATTTCTTCCGCTTTTTTCAAGATATAGTTAGATTTTTTGAACTATGATTTAAGATAGAGATCAGTTTATTCTGTTATAAATAGTTTAAATCCCATTAAACAAGTAAAATCATATTTTACTATCTAATTAATTGTCGTACATCATTTTTCAATGATCATTTTTAATCATAACTGCATCTTATAGCATTTACGGGATCATCTTCAGTTTTTTTAAATCCACTATTTTTTCTGCCTATAGCAATCTTTATTGTGCTCAATTTATCCAAAATTTTCAATAAGAATGCAATACATTTTTAATATTTTTTATTAACTTCATTGAATTGCTCAAATACTTGTTAGTTAAGGCGATTTACCTTACTTGAAAGTAACAAAGTTTGAGTACATATTTTCAAATTCTTAAACTGAAATATTAATTTGACAGCTTTGATAAAGTTTTGACAGCTTCTTTTGTATTAAAACTTATTGTATTACCGCAAAAATGTATAAGCTATTTAATATATTCGATCACAAGTTATTTATAAACATTTTTTATGTGAATTTGTATAAGCAACTAAAGTCATCCAAGGATAAATTCTAAATTACCATACAGAACAGATTTTTGCTATGTTGAAAATTGTATATGAGTTACTCCATGAAACAAATAATACCCGCGGGTTTAAATTATTGACTCTACAATAAACTCAAAGTTAAGAAAGCCAACATTGTTTTTTTAAAAAAAAACAATATGGAAACAAACAAATATCAGGTTGGGGAATAAGTTCGTAGCGTTTTTATATTTTTTTGTTTTACAAAACTTTTTTTGCCTTTCGAAAAAGTGTATAGTAATTATTCGATAGAACTCTTTCTGTTATAAAAATTTGTGATAATCATCTATTTGAATAATTTAATTTTTTATTATCTCTGAGTCTTAAAAATGAAATATCCAGGAGGTAAAAAGCAACATTTTCGATACCTACTCTTTTTCTTTTTTCATCGAGGTCAAAAAGCTGCTGAAGCAGCTCCGGATATTTACATTTGCAATGTATATGAAGAAGGTATCATAGGTAAGTCTACAGCACGGAAATGGTTATCAAAGTTCAAAAATGGCGCTTTTGATCTTGACGATACGCTTCATGAACTCGACGTAGAGCGTATTAAAACACTTTTGAAGGAGGATAGTCGCTAAACAAGTCGTGAATTGCCCGAAAAAATGAATTGCGATCATAAAGCGATTCTCAATCAACTTCATTCAATGGGATTTGCCGAAAAAATGGGAGCCTGGGTGCCTCACGAGCTTAACAAAAACAACAAAGAAAATCGCTTTAAAATTGCTTCTCAACATGCCGCCCGCCATCGAGCAACACACTGTCATAAACAGTGCTTTTTGTACAGAATCGTCACGGGAGATGAGAAATGGTGCCTATACATAAACATGAAGCAAAGAAAGGAATGAGTGGCTTCAGGAGACACGCCAAAGTCAAGAGTCAAGCCTGACTTCCATCCAAAGAAGACCATGATCTGCGTTTGATGAGACTGGGAGGGCATGGTGCATTGGGAAATACTCGAAAGGTCAATAAGGAGCTCTACATAGCTCAGCTACACCGCGCGAAAGAAGCTATTCAACTGAAAAGATCTCATCGACAAGGCCAAACCATACTCTTTTACGACAACGACAGGCTGCAAGTCGTCAGAGTCGCACTCCAAGAGCTCGAATCGGAGGTCCTTCAGCATCTGTCGTATTCTTTAGATCTTGCATCGACGGATTATCTTCTTTTCCGCTCTCTGTCGAACCATATGAAAGGCGTTATCTTCAACAATGAAGACGACCTTTAAAACTGGCTCAACAAATTCTTTGATACCAGACCGGGCGATTTTTGGCGGAACGGCATCGAAAAATTGGTTGAGAGATGGGAGAAGGTAGTCAATAGCAACGGCGAATACATAATTAATTAATTTATTGTTAAAAACATTGATTTTTGTTTGAATAAAAGTTGGTGATAAAAACGCTACGAACTTATTCCCCAACCTAATAGAAAAAGGTCAATAAGTTAGTTTCAATGACCTTATCAAGGAGAAGGATAAAAATAAATATCATAAGAAAAATAAAGCATGTATTTTGACTTATGGTATATCGAAAAGACATGTATTATCCCTGTAGAACAACGTTGCACACCAAGTATTATTTTTAAATTTATTAATTTTTTAAATGTCCATAAAAGATTTTTCTTCATGTTAATTTGGTATTTTTTTATTATCTTCCACAAATGGTTAATAATCAATCCTCTCCGATTATATTAATCATCCTAGTACTTATCAAGACAAATCTGGATAGAGACGATCAATCAGAAATAAACATATGGTCTATATGAATTTATTGGCATGGTATGGATTTTCCCACAATTTGGATTTGGACCCAAACATTTATAATATTATTCCTGAAAAATCGATTAGACTTATAGTTTATTTACACATGTGTAAATTTCTAAGGGGGACTCAAAACTATCAATTGCTCCAAGGCTTACATTTTCTCTTAAAGGCCAAGCCTTATGTTAAATTATGCGCCCTTTGTATTAAGCCCTACTCACTAAAACTTTCTAAATTTGTTGTTTCATTTTGTTTTGATTAAAGTTTTACAAGCCCTTAAAACGCAACAACACATTTTCAAGAAGTAAATTTACATTCACTTATGCTTTTATTCCCTAATCAATTTTTTTATTTTTAATTTTTAAAGCATAAGGAATTATAACTTTTGATAATAATTTTTTTGATGTAATTCTCAGATATTATCTGAGATATGGTCCTGTTAAAAGATGTTTATAAATTACGAGCATTCAAGTCGCACTAAAACATAATGAGAAGTTTCGAATTAAAACTTACCATGGTTTTATTTGAAGAGAGATCTAGAAATGAATTATATCAACGCGAAGGCTCACATGATTAATTAAGCTAAAGCTTTTCCAAGTAAAAAAAAGCACGACACAACTGCATCAAGTAAAACGTCAAAGCGAATGCTTTCCAGGATATTTTTCATTTGTGAAAGAATCGCTTTCATAAAGCGACCTATGAAATATGATGAGTTAACGCAGCGCTCTACATTGTTCCTTGGGATGTTTTGACATGTGATATTTTTATCAAAGCTTCACAAAGAGAAAATTTATATTAAGAAAATGATCCTGAAAAAACTTCAAGATGTTGTGTATTATTCATAGAATATCAGCTTTGATTTGGATAAAAATGTTATCAAAAAGCTGGATTTTGCTAAATTTTTTGCTCATATTTGTTAATATGGATTCCAAAAGCTCAACCACCGATGTGTGTATCGATATATTAAAAAAAATATTTATGAAAATGCTATTAGAAATTTAAAAATCTTGATTTGGCGAACAATCATAAGATATTTCTTATAAAGATTAGACAGATATTAATTTTAATTCTTTGTTTTTCCCCCTACTTAAATAGGTATAACATCGAACGCACTTTGCAATATATTTTTCACGGTTTAATGTACTGAATTTAAAGTTCACTATGCTCAACCAATTTGCTTTTTATATCAAATTGAAAGTTATTTTAAGCTGAACTAAATTTGAAGTGCTAAATGCATTCAGCACGGAGAGTCCTTTCCCATTCATGGCAAACTGCAGCAGACAAAATTACCCAAATGTTGAAATATCACCGAAGAGCGAAATATTAATCCTGAATACATATGGAAGGTAAACGTTTTCAAAATTTATTGGTTTTCATCAAAGATTTACACAAAAGGAGCCACAATTGGATGGTGGGAAAACTTGGGCGCGGCAAATAAATCTAACAGAGGAAACGGACCGCTTATAGAACCTTATTCTCTTGACCTTTCTCATCTTTGACATACTCAGTTAACTAGTTTCAATTCACTTCTAAGACACATTTTACACACAAACTTGGTCCTTTAGCAATCCTTCCCCGAAGGCAAACGCTCCAATATGATTTTCCATAAGAAGTTATAGCCTTAAAGAGCTTAGCATCTGACTTAATAGAAGTTATCGTCGTGGAGGGTACCTTTGATAATTAGCCTGGAGATTTCGGGAATTACGTCCCGTGGCAAATTGTCCGTGGACCCAAATTGAAAATTTATACGAGCACTGTAGAATTGTTGTAAATTATTAAAATTTTAATTGAGTGTCTGCCGGATATGGCCAGATCTCGCACGGATGCTGGGATACAGATAGTCATCTAATTTTAAACGGTTTCATTATCAGGATTTTGCCATCGCTTAAAAGGTATGCTTATTAAACACACCATTAAATATGGAAAAAAGGTTTGATTAACTCAATTGAAAAATACAGAATTAGAGGAAAAACATGTTAGCAGAATATTTGCATTACTGAATATTTTATAATTGTTAATTTTCCTGGGACACAGGTTTTAGGCTTGTTCTTATGAAAAAACGATGTACAAAATTAATTCGTTCATATTAAATTTTCTCAGGATCAACCTCCATGAGAAAAGACAGGTGAGAATAAGATAGGATGAAATTAATTATACATGCTTACCATATTCTTGAAGATTCTTCTCAAATTTGTATTTATAATATAATACTCATTCGTTTTATTCTCTTTAATTTCAAAAGGTCTCTTCAACTCATTTCTATTACTCTAAATGCTAAGCAAATTCCATGTAGTCTTTTGATTTCATCCACTCATTTGGCTCCCGTTTATTACATTCCAAGTTGGTTTCTCCGTTCTTGTTTTAAATATTTCACCTTCTAAGCGATTTCTCAAAATTTAACAATCGCGTCTTATTACTCTCAACATGTTACGGTTTATGGCTCTTTTATTAATCCTCAAATTTAATGCCGAATTACATCAGTATCATGCTTAACATCCTAAAATACAAAATTAAAATTTAATCGAGGAAAAGTGAAGATTCAGTGTTTACCAAGCCAAGTGTTATCTATGTGAACAGTAATCCCAATCCACTTTTATAGGAAAATCATCGTATGTCTGTAACGGAGTTATATCGTATTACAACATTGAAAAACGTAACAATGACAACTTGAATATAAAAAGTGTTCAATTCAGATGGACATTGCGGAAAATTATATATTGTGGTATAAAAGGAGTTGCTGGTGATCCAAATTCCAAAGGTAATCAGAACTTAAAAAGCCACGAAGCTCACAGGTAAGGATTATAAGTTTTAAATTATGAATTTGAGGTGGTATTTGATTTCTATCCATATCATCTTAAGCAACCATGTTAAATATTTGGTTTAATGCATAGAAAATAAATATAGTCAATTAAAATCATAAAAGCGGAGATTTATATTATCTGCATTTGAAAGTACTTACCAATGTATATTTAGTTACAGGGGTGGATTTAGCACTTGAGAGGCCCCAGGCGCAATTCAACATTGAGGCCTCCCTATACTCCTCCCTGTTAACATAGTCCGAAAGGTTGTTATTTAATATTTGCAGTATTATTGCATTCAAAATAGCTCAGTAATTAAGCACTATATAGCGTTTAAAAGAAAAACATATACTATAAGCGCATTGTGGTTTTTATTAATGAAAAAAATATATGTAATGAGGTCTTTTTGTTAAAAATTGGTTGCTTGACATATTCACTGCCAAAACAAAGTCAGTTACAAAAGTATTTGTATTATTTTTGACTTAAAATTCTACGTCAAAATACATGCAAAATAATTGTGCAGCTGAAATGTGCATTCAGATTCATCTTTTCGCCAGGAAATATTTTGTTTCTCTTTTACAAAAAATTACATCCAATGCTGAGTTGAAAAATATGAGGTTGCTCCGACTTTCATCACAATGTACGATTGTGCAATTATGCAATTGTGTTTTCATACAAAAGTTTCACCCCATGGCCAAAATTTCAGCAATATAAACTTGTTCCATTGTAAATATGTAATAATATGTAGTTTGCACCCAACTCTTCGTGTTGGCTTAACAAATAGCGGAAAGTTATGGGTCACTCATGTAACGCTGCGAAAATAAATCTTACCCTGTCATTGGGCCTTCAGCTCACTTATAAAGATTAAGGCTTTCAACAGGATATTAAACGCGATGACAGGCATTATGCGCACGGCCCAACGGTCCGAAATGAACCCAGTGAATTCGTATTTTTCGTAAACTCTAATGCATCACGAAAATTGTGGTCGTTTTAGGGCAATAAGCCCTTAATGGATGGTAATTCGACTAAATAAGATTGAAAGTTAGTGACGTTGTCGCTTTGTGAAGTGAAGCACGGGTCAATTTCTGGAGCTTAACTGACCATGAATGGCTCGCTAGATGTCCAATTGTAAGGACATGTGTCGCAAAGTTAGGCTTCTGTTCCATTTAATCGACTCAACAATTCGTATTGCTTTGAGATCAGACTTTGAGGAGTTTGGACCGTTTCCGGAAGTTATCTTTGATGTAGGTCCTCTCTAATTTGAGTCTTGAACTCACATAACGCCGCTTTATCCATTCATTCGAACCTTAAGTTGACAGTTCAAAATTCGCTGCATTTGCAATATACTTCATGTGAAGTATTCCTTCCCATAAAAAGAAGGTCTCTATTTCAAAATTTTATATGGATGTGAAATAGTTAAAACAGTTGATTGATTAGCAACATATGTATATGGAATTTTATGAAAAGGTGGAGTTGAAATCCAAGTCAGAGACAAATTAGAAAAAATATTTTTGAACAGTATGCAAGTCAGGTGATGGATTGATTTTAAAACAGTTAAAAAAGAAGCTTAAAAAAATAAAATTTCATTAGACAGATAACGTTAAGTTAACAGGTGGTACATCTTAAAGTGGGTACATCTTCTACATGTGCATTTCCTTGAGAATATTTTTCTATTTTTAAATATAATAGAGTTTATATTTTTAGACAAAGAAATATAATTATAATTAAATTTATAAACTATTGCAATCATAATAATCAACCGAATCATCGATGGATTGATTTCAGCCATTGATGCATTATGCATTTACATTATGTATATGAATTGTGTGCGTTGAAAATGTGTGATGCAAAACATTAAATAATGCCGAATTGAGATGAAAACACACATTTTAAAATTTAAAATAAAATCAAAAAATATGCAATAATGAAATTCATATTTCCCAAATGTGCCCGTTGATCTATATCATGGGTCGTCAACCTGGTCCGTACCGCCCACTAGTGGGCGGTAAGGGCTTTCGTGGTGGGCTGTGGGAGATTTTTGCTTTTACCCAAAAATCTTTGATAATTTCATTTCACAATTTTTATTTTTCGGCATAGCTTTCTTCATCCATCTACTAAACATATTGCGATCGGATTACCTTTTTTCATTGCTACATTTAGAAAGTAACACGTGCCTAATTGCAAATTCTTAGAATTTCGTCCTGGGAACCTAGCGGACGCAGGCTGAAATGATGGCTTTATCTATGCGAAACGTATTAAAATAATGAGATGCGCAGCTGTTTTGGATAAGTAAGATGTATAGACCTTTCTTTATTCAATACGACGATAATCCTTTGTAATTTTTGAGAAGTCAAGGTAATCTTACCAAAAAAAAAATAAGTCGAAATTACCGATAGTTAAATATTGACAAAATTGTAGAAATTCTGGCAGTCCATCACATTATCACAAGCAGTACACATCGGTCTTCAACAAGCTTCGTTTCAAAACTCTTCGACGGTTTACTTCCAAATTCGCTTCACTTCGGGGAAACTTTCTGCCCGTGTGTCTTCAAAGAATCCTGACATCAAGAAATCCGTTCAAAACAAAGTGTAGTGTTTAATTGTAGGCAGTACCTACATATTTATATTCGTGATAAGCTAAAGTTAAATAACTTTTTTACAATAGTGTTCCCATGTCTCAAAAGAAAAAATATGCCCGTGGCTATTCGCCAGAATACCTGCAGATGGGTTTCATCGAAGCACCTCATAATAAACTGCTTCCAATGTGTCTGCTGTGCCAGAAGACTTTTTCCAATGAAGCGATGAAGCCATGTCGGTTGAGAGACCATCTTGCTTCAAAGCATGCAGAATACCAAAATAAGTCAATTGGATATTTTCAAGAATTGTTTAAAAGATTTCAAAATCGTCCTACAATGAAGACTTTGGTTCAAAAACAAAATGCAAAAAATGAAGATGGATTAATAGCATCATATCACATGTCAAATTTAATTGCAAAAACCGGCAAAAGCCATAACATTGGAGAAACCTTGATAATACCCTGCATAAAAGAATTCATAACCATTGTAATGCACCTGGATATACCTGATAGTTTAAAAACACTTCCCCTGAGTGATACTACCGTTAGGAGAAGAATTGATGAAATGGCAATTAACGTTGAAAGAAAGCTTGTCACTATTCTACAAAACACTTCATTTTCCATACAACTGGATGAGTCTACTATTTTGGATAATAATTCTCTACTGATGGTCTATGTACGATACTTTGATGATAATAATGAACTCCAAGAAGAAATGTTATTCACTGTGAATCTAATTTCGGACACAAAGGGATTATCAATATTTAATGCTGTGAAAGTATACTTTGAAAAAAATAATATACCATTGACCAATATCATTGCATGTGCTACTGATGGAGCACCATCAATGATTGGATGTTATCGTGGATTCACTGCCTATTTGAAGAAAGAAGTGTCAAACGTTTTATGTGTTCATTGTGTGGTGCACAGACAACATCTCGTGGCTAAGACTTTAAGTGCAAGTCTACACTCATCGTTAAATATAATAATTAAGGCGGTCAATAAGATCAAATCTAATGCTAAAAATGATAGAATATTTCGACTTATGTGCGAGGACAATGACGAGCAATTTATCAGGCTGCTTTTACACACAGAAGTTCGTTGGCTCTCTAAAGGTGCATGCTTGTCTCGCTTTGTGGCATTATACGACAGTATCATGCAATTTTTTGAGGAAAATCGAGAAGGAGAAATCTACCAACAATTGAAAATGGTTAAGCATGATGCTTTTTATTTGGCAGATATTTTCAAACGATTTAATGAAATTAACCTGCAGCTTCAAGGTGCCAATAAAACACTGATTAGCTGTAAAAATACTGTGTCCTTATTTATTGAAAAACTTGAGATTCTCCATCGTAACCTTCTGAAGGGAGAATTTTATCAATTTCCCGAATTATTATCAATAAAAGAAGATATAACGCAAGAAGAAATCGAAAGGTTTAGTTGTCATATCACTGAATTAAAAATTGATATGAAAATAAGATTCAAAGATATTATAAATTTAGTGACATACAATTGGATGATAAATCCTTTCAACGTAAATTTGGATGAGGTCGATGTAGTTTATCAAGAAGAGTTGTTGCAATTAAAATATGACGAGGAAAGCAAAAATGTTTTCAATATTTCGGGAAGCCAAAAACTTTGGCAAAATAAAAAAATGCCTGATTTGTATCCAAAAATGTGGGAAAAGATGAAAGATATTCTAATACCCTTTCCCACATCTTATCTCGTCGAAGCAGGTTTCAGTGTCGTGAATAACATCATGACAAAACAAAGAAATCGCCTCAAAATCACTGAAAGAGGAGATCTTCGATTGTTTTTAACGAAAATTGAACCAGATATAAAATACTTAGTCACACAACATCAGGCTCAAGGTTCTCATTAGTTATTAAATATGATTTTTAAAATTTCTTGTTTTTCAGTATGTATATTTCTGGTTTTTTTTCAGTATGTATTTATATATACGTACTATTTTTTGTTGCAATAAAATGTTGGTGATAAAAACTTGTTTTTTTTCAAATCTCCCAAATTTTTCTTATAAATTTTTTTTCACTCATACTGGATTGAAAATATAGCTACATATGTTGATGGGCGGTAAGGAAATTTTAACCATGAAAAGTTAGCAAAAGTGGGCGGTAGGCATAAAAAGGTTGACGACCCCTGATCTATATGTAGTACACATTAGGGTCTCGTGCGTTTGTTATTTATGTTAAGTGAAGCGTGGTGACTTTACACGTGCCATAAGGTTAATAGCCTAATTGTGAGTTATTAATTAATACATTTTGAATATAAACTCCATCCAGCCATATATTTCGAATAATGAGTGGAATTCTTGGCAAGGAATTCATAATATAATTAATTTGGTTGATACTTCATTAACTTAAAAATTACTGGTATTATGTTGAAGATTTTCGTCGATATTAAATTTATTGTATTTATTAGTTAAAAATACTTTGGTTTATTTGCATTTTATATCGTACGTTAGATATGCACCAAAACATCGAATATAATGTTTGTATAATTCTATTTTATATCGGTCTTATAATATGAAATGCTAAAAACACATTTGCAAATGTTTCGACGACAGGCAAAGTAAAACCCCCGGTCCCTATTTTGGCACAGGACTCGTTAAAATTAAGTCTTTTCACGTTGTACCATTTTAGCCGCCATAAGCATACAAGAGACGAGGGTCAGGTGTTGCAGTTACCATTATTTGAGTGCTCGCCATAAGCAGGTTGTTGCCATAAATCACGCAAATATTTTCGCGTGCATCCGATAGCGATAACCGAAGGCTTAATAAATTACCCAAATCCCAACAAATTACCGAAAACGGTCGCCGCTGGAAAAAAAGCATTCGGAGAAAAGACATCAGCATTCATTGCAGATTTCCCAGCGCGATCACGTCGCCGAAGTATATCATAATGAGAATTTACACTTCATCGAGATTTATTGTCCTCTCTGCCCCGTGTAAAGCGATAATGTTAACATGAAAGTCATATGGCCGTGAAGAGGCCATAAATTCAAAAGGTCATCGGAGTCATGTTCAGACCTTCATATAATTAGACCGAAACCCGGTATTTGTGTAAACATTAAAACTGAGCTGGCCATGACGATAAATCACGGGGTGGTAAACACACAACGCACACACGCCAAGGGTTGAAATCAATGTTCCTCGGCCTGGATGTCACCGTCGCTGGCAAATTTATGGCTTTTTTAAATTCCATTACCCACAGAAGCCCATATCGAAAATCATAAAAATATATTACATAATGAATCCAAACCGTTCCACTACTGAGGCGCAACATCCGCAAATAGCCAATCCTACATAACGACGTTTCATATTTCGATCTTTAAGCGCAAAAGAATCAAAAGTATAACTTTACAATATCGATATATATATTTGCTGATAAATTCAAATAAGTTTTGGTTAAAAAACTCCTCAATAAGCGAGATTTTTCCTCACGTAGATTGCCTAGTCTAACCTACTCGATATTTTCGGGTGTCTTGACGGTTTTTGAACTTTTTTCTGTCAATCACTAGTTTTCTTAAAGCTATTCACTTATAAAAAATAATGATTTCTGATCAGTAATACTAACGAAAATAATTTCTGAATGCATGATTAAACGGCCGCTTGAAAAGTACACCTCCAAGACGAACGAAAGCTTCTTCCTCGCCCATTGCACTGATCGTTACTAAATTTAAATGATAAAAAATATTTAATCCCGTTCTTTTCAATGAGTGCCATTTCACTTTTTTCAAAATAATTAGCGCTTTAGGACGTGCGTTTCAAATAAGGAAGCTTCCCTGCTGCACCCTGTAAATCATCATAGTACAGCCACAAACAATCCACTGCAGAACTATGGGCCTCTTCAATATCCATTTACACTTGAATATCATACATTCACCTCATCATTCGCTCGATATTAAAGGTAGCATAACCTCCGAGTTTAATTTAGTATGCTTTGCAGCGGGTCTCCTGAATGAACGTATTAATGCGCTTTCGCGACCGTCTCGATAGGGAGTGTAGGAGGTTTGTAAATACTAAGCAGTTTTCCTCAAGAGTCAATGAAAAACTAATCAAGACGACGTTTTTGATTTTACTGGAAAGGTTTTTCTGGAGTGCAAAGAGTCCAGTTCCTCCTTTCCTCGCTAGGGCGTTGCCGAGTTAGAGTGAAGATATACCTGATGCTTAAATGCATCTCGGTTTCGCTCCTACACCAACTGAGGGTGTCTCCCCGCCCACGTGTAATTTACCTGAGCGAATTTAAGACTGAGTAGTTTCCTATTTCAGGTTGACCCTCTCAATTCGGGGATTTCAAAGCGATATAGAAGAGAAGGGAAGTCATTTTTGTTATCGTTGCGAAGTGAAATTCTTCATTTTCTTCTCCTTAAGGCTGTCTGCTTGTTGCTCTTTTTATCCTTGTTCTGTTCATAAAGCTTCTTGGCTTTGAACCAGTAAGGTTGAGCTCGGAGATAGACAGAGATGGAGAGAGTGCCTTGCGTACAACGTACGATCGTATAGATAGATAGCCCAATTTTTCGACTAATAATAACCCAAATTAATTGATTTCAAGTGTATTGTTTATGTTAATGCAAAGAAATGAAGGAATATTGTGTGCTATCGACAGTGTTTATTTATTTATATACAAGCTTTATACATGTTGCGCGATCCTAGCAGATAAGTGGATTTGTAGGGACAATAAGTGGCGCATATACAAATATAGCATCTACGTTTATGATGATTTAAAATTAGATCACTACTCAAAGGGTTAATAGAATATTTTAGCTTGATGGGGATTGTCGTTAAAATTATATTGCGATAGATCGATATGAAAAATTAAGGCAAAATTTTATCTAGGCGAAATATATTATTAAAGGTCAAACTAAGTTAATAAGTAAAGGTATCAAATGTATTTTCTAATAAGCAGTTGAAGTCCCTAGACAATATGTAGAGTATCCGACATATAATTAAACCTGTAATATAATATTCATGACTGAAAAGATACGATAAAGCTGAATTTTCAGAATTTGCATGGCGAAATATCGCGCGTGAAATGTAAACTTTATGGCGAAATTTTCGATGAAAAATCAATCAATATTCTGGGCAAATAAAAACTGATGAGAGCACGTAAAATTTGACATGGCAATCCAACATCGTGTGGATGAAATGTTTGTTCTCGTTCCAACTGTAAAAATCAACATGGGAATCGGTGGAAGATTTACAATTTGATATAGAGCTGAAATTCAATTGTCGCGTAGACGTATCTTATAATCAGAGGTCGACAACCCGTGACCGCGGGGTTAACATGTGACCCGACATGTGATTCATTTGCACACTTCCATATTCGTTCGTGTGATTTTGCTATTCGCCGATGTTCAATAATTGGAGGGCGGAATTTAATTCTTATGATGAAGGTTTTTGCCGAAGTCTGCGCAAAACTATTTCGTCAGCATGCGAAGCATATAAAGAAGTTGGGGCATAAAGACATGCGAATATATTCGGGCGAGCCGCAATCTTGTAAATTCTTGTATTAGCAGTTTTCCCCATTATGCAGCTAGCTGGAAATATACATATGTAGAGTTAAGCGAGCTTCTAAGCTCCTCAAATAGTTTGAATTATTCATAGACCTTTTTACATCCTAAATATCTTACGACAAAGAGTGGAGAAGGCACATGAAAATGGCTGTGCGAGATCCCATTTAAGATTTTAACATTCATTTGATATCTGTGTTGAAGTGTGTTTGAGAGACGGTATCTGTATTGGAGTAGATTAACACATTAATGGCAGGCTGCAGTTTGGAGACGCAATCCTTGAAAGGGAATAAAACTATTAAGCAAACGCAAACGACTACTATATTATTCATTCATTTACATTTACTTTATCGCTTATATACGCGTATTATTTTTAAGCCTCATAAATTCATAGCTGTAAATATTATTTATATTTATAAATCAACAACCTAACCTAGTCATATAAATAATAGCACGCATTTTAAATTTATCAGAAATAAGAATCAAAACTTAGGTCCTTTGCTATGCTTTTTTGTTATGGTATTTTAAGAGATTTCCTTCTCTTGATTTGACCATCTTTTCATAAGTGTTTTTTGATGTAATTGCATAGAAAATGTTGAAAAAAAAATCTATTTCGACAATCAAGGACATAGGGTTTATTTGTAAGTCATAGTAAAACACTCCCCTAACAGCCAAATAAAATTGTCGCTCCATGTGCCAAACACCCTGTATATATTTAATAAGAGAATATATAAAATGGCTTTCAATCTGTGGATAAATTGTAAGAATTCCGTTTGTTTATGCTCGTTTGAAGAAGGATGAAAAAACCAATCGTCTGATGTTAACATGCATGAATTTACAGCTGAAATCCGGACGATCGACGGCCATATGATAACCCTCGCAGAAAAACAAGAAACAAGATCTGAAGAACTAGCAAAAGCTTTTTGTTGGGATGGTCAGAACTTCATGGCGAAGACGTGCCTCGAGTACCAAATCGTCGGAAGACTTTAGCTAAGCTTTCATACATTACTTTATCGACACTCACTGATACATTGCTCTAAAAAAGCATACGACGTAATAACGAAAAACAACCCTCAATCGGGTCGTCGATCAAATATGACCTCGCTGTAAATTGGGCTAATTAGATTTTTTCAGCTTCTTAGCGATTCAGAATGGAACTTTGAAGAACGCTATTTAATTTCGGATCGGGTTTTTCGTTTCACAGTAATTAAAAACACTCAATCTTCAATGTTCTCCTTAACGAGGGTCTAACTTTTTGTAGGAGTCAATGCTTGAAATACTTTTTATTGCGACTCTCACAAATTGTCGTTTATTATATGGCAGTAAGTCGAATAAGGCTCGACGCAAATTAAAAAGCAGCGATAACCAACTTTACGCTGTTCTTGTGCTTCTCTTTTACGAAGTGCTTCATATGTCACTTAATAAACTACTTCTAGAAGCGATTATTCTAAGTAATTTAGTTTGACTTAGTATGGGTTCAATGAGCTTCATTAAATTTTATGTCGAGAAATGGCTATAAAACCAACTTTATTTGGCTGAGCAATATTTTTTAAGACTACGTTATCTTATAACGTAAACCTTCTACATTGTCTTACGATTTGCACTCTTTATACGTATAATAATCGATAATAATAATAATAAAATGACATGAGCGTCATATGACTTGCACTCTCTTCCAAGAAGTCTCTCACTGTGTTCTGATGCCTTTCTAGTAATCCTTCTCGCAAGGAGAGGGATGAAGAGACGAGAGACGGAGACGATACAGTTTCAATTTACTCGAGCACTAATTTGCACGTTTCGTATTTGTGACAGTATTTTAAGTGAAATGACTTCTGCTTCTGGAAAAAAGCGCTTATATAAAGAAGCATTTCTACAATGGGGTTTCACGAATATTGTTGACAGGAATATGGAAAAGCCTCAGTGTGTTATATGTAATAAAGTTCTTGGTACAGAGGGCATGAAATTAAGTAAACTTAAAGAACATTTCGGGAATGTTCACAAGGAGTTGGCTGATGAAATTTTTAAAGACGAAGATGTGTCAGCCAAAGTAGAATTTCTCAGACTACTCCAGAATAGCATTTTCAAAGAAGTGGAATTTCAAAACAATGACTTCTGTACATTTTGGTGAAAAGGATGCTTAATGCGGAATCCTTTATTTAAAAACCTTAATGTTCATATTTAAGAAATATTTATTTTGATTATTTATCATAATAATTTCAAAATGCATTAAATAAGATCTGACGAATGCCTATAAAAACTAATATCATGCAATATATTTTTGGAAAATTTTGTTTAAAATTTAGAAATGTATTTATGCCATTTTTAAATAAAATAAAAATTATAATGATCGTAATAATACGAGACATATCCCGAAAGTAAGTGTACTACATTTTTATATATTTTTAGAAAAAGTATACTTAAAAAATAAATAAAGAATATTGTTGATACACTTGTTAAATATTTTTCAAGCATAATCACCTATCCCGTTCAATGCATCTGGTAAGCGGTGGAACAAACTTCTTTATGACTTCCTCGAAATATTCTCCCGCCAGCTCCTTCTTCCATTTCAAAACCTCTTTCTGCGCTGCTCGTAATACGTAATACCTGTGTTCTTTGTATGCTTTCTTTGTCAGGAGATCCCCTTTTTCCACTCAGTATGGCCAACCCTTAAAAAACAAAACAAAACACAACCCGTTATTGTCACAGTACACTTACTTTCAGGATATTTCTAGTATAAATCAGTACATAATGATTTGATACTGACTTATAATTTTTATAATTTTTTTTAATGAATATAAAAAATCGCAGGACGGTAGTATTTCTTATCATTGATAAAATGATTTTTACTAATTATGGAAAGGTGTTTTGGTTGTATTTGTTAATAGAAAATACATAGACAATATACATTTTAATATTAATTGAATTGTTGAAATCAATAATTATCAAATTATTTCACTTTATTCAAGATAGTAGCGATCAAGTTTGACAAAGACACATGTTGGTTCGTCTTTGAAGTCTCGCAGTCAGATCTGGCATTTTTTGACCTTGAAAATAAATCATTGTTAATGGGGAGTCGGGTTTGCATTCACCATTATTTTTTATTATATAGCACATATAATTATATCAATTATTATAATGAATATGATGATTGCAAAAACTTATTAGTAGATAGATGAGTGAACAGATTTGAAAAAAATTCTATTAATTAATGTATTTTTCTATTCTAAAGTGGAATTTATGAGCTAATATGTATTAAAAAATAGTCTTCATACCAAGAAAAAATAGCATAGTTGAAACCTTCTGTTTCATTATCAATTCAAGAAGCTATCGTAAAAACTTGTAAAAATTCGATGTCTGGTTTTCTATTTTTAATTAAGCAGTGCTTTACGCCTTCGTAACATTTTATGATTTATATAAAATTAACAGATATGGCAATGGTCGAGGGCGAAATCAATTTATTCGATGTGTTTCCACTTTGCGAACACAGCGAAATAAATGATAGCAATTAGTTGGATCGACAATTTGTTTGCCGAAGCCGAAAACATTTCGGGTTCAGCGATATGTGAATGAGCTTGTTTTTGCAAATATGCTCATGCTTTATTATTGAAGTCATCGCATGTAACACGACAGTGGAAAAAAAGTCGATTTTACAGCGAAAATTATCTCGACCTGGAAGACAATGCTCCCTAGGCGTCCATAAAAATCATAACGGCCCTTAAAGGTCATAAAATTGCACTTTCGAAGCTCACATATCGATAGTCGGTTTATGGGTTCTTCACACCCTCGATTTTTTCTCGCTCCTTAGACTTAGATCCCATAAACTGAAATTATGACGTCCAAGTTACGACGAAATCGACCTTTAATTCCGTTATGGCGTGCCCGACAACACTACAAATTAAGATCAGTCCTATGAAGAAAATCCCCGGAAAATCAACGCAATACCGAGAAATATTGATTCACTGCTGAGTTCCAATTCTATTTGATAAATTAAAGTTGTAATGTTGGAGCTGGCTTAAGAGTTGAGAGGAATTGGAATTGATTCCAAATGCTAAAATACCAGAGTAAGAATTGCTGCAGAGTCGATAAATTTTATTCACAAATAATCAAAAAAGTCAATTACTATGGTAGTGAGAGATATGCGCAGACTAAACACATTTAAATTTCAAATTAAATTCATATACATTTTCAGGATAGAGTTCTTCATATCATTCTTTTAAGTAATGGTAAAATTTTACATGACATTAAAAAGTGTATATATTGTACAATTGCTTTATTTTAAAACTGAGTTTATCCGAGTTAATGCTAGGGAAGATAGACACGGATAGCTGCAAAACACAGATAATCTAAATCATCAAATTTCATCAAATTTTTCAAATTTATTAAGAAAAACGCCCACATTTAAGCAAACCAGTACGAGTATATTTAAAAAATCTTTAATTTTTGAGATATTTTAAATACATTATCACTTCGAATTTTTCTTAAAGTTACAGTATCATTTTATTCAAACTCTAATATAATCCCTGGTATCTTGTTCACTTGTAATGTCACTCTCATTTTCTTCCTCTTGAGAAGCAAAAGAAGGGATATTTGCATCATCTATGAATTCAAAACCTGGATCATTTAAATCATGATCGAGCCATTCTTCGATGCTATTCCTATCCACGTTTTTAAAACATTTTAAATTTTTCATCAATCCACATATTTCAATTATATCATTTCATTTTCTTCAAAATGCATTTATATATTTCCAAGAATATTTATCAATAATCAAACAAATGTTTCTGGCTTTACTTTTGACCAATAATGCGTTATTCTGTATGTAGCATCCAATATCGTAGTTTTATCGCAGTTGTTGTGCTGTCTGTTGTCGGAATGTCGGCTGTGTATAAAAGGTATAAAACTGGACCAAGTACGCTGCCTTGTGGGACGCCGGATTTTATATTATGGAGTGTGGTGGCTTCATCTCATTTGACGTAGAATGTTCTGTTTGTCAGCTATGATTTAAATATGAAGAAGTAGTTTGTGGGCAGTTGTTTTACTATTTTATATAGCAATCCCGGATGCCACACTTTGTCAAAAGCCTGAGTTATGTCCAGGGGCTGGATTAAAGATGTCATATTAGGGGGTCAAAATTTTTGCAACCATTAGTACATCGCTTGCTTTCAATATGTTTTCGTTCGGATGAGAATGGGTATAATAATACTGCTTTCTGTGACAATTCCTTGTTTTTTAAAAATCTTGCATCTCTGGAACTCATTTATTTTTGAACCATTCTTCAAAAATCCCTCTTTTCATTCGTGATCCATTCTAGCTATAATAATCGACAGGAAGATTTTTCATTGGAGTTACTTTAAAAGATCAATGTTTATTTGCTTTACCAATCACCAAAAGTTTTATTTTATGAGTTCCTGATGCGTTTCCAGTTTCTTATCATCCCGAGTCTTTTTTAACAATCTTACACTAGTTGTGATATCTGCCTCATGTAACAAGCTTTCTAAAACTTCATTATCAGATTTTTAATGAGAACCAATATAATTAAGTCATGAGAACTGATGTTTGTTTTGGTAGTTAGGATAAAAGCATTATCCTTATTGCTTGCAAGAGTTTTGTTTCTTTAATCTTGACCTGTGTATATCCCGTGTATAACTCATCTACTGTTCGGGAGTTGCCTCATTATCCGAATATCACCATATATTTTTTAGGATTGTATTCATTTTGTTGTTTGTGTTCACTATCATATAAGAAAAAAAAAATACTTTTCAGGCAGGGATAATCCGCAATATGAATAATCCGTACCCGGATAAGTACACTGTATGTATATCGAAAAATCCCTAGAAAATTTAGTTAACTGTCAGCTTAAAAGTAAAAAAATATTATTATAAAGCCTTAAAATGCAACGTTTCATAATAAATATAAACATCTTGTGATTTTGTCCCGATCGCTCAATTGATATGCATATAAGGTGCACTTCTATGCTAGGAGTGCAGCTTACAAATATTCCATGAAGAGATTACGCTCTTTGAGTCTGCAAAAGAGGATTATTTTGAAGTTATGTTATTAATAAATCAATCTCCTTCTTAATATTCCATATTGAACGTAGACGATCTACATGGAAGATTATTCCAGTCAAAGAACAACGTTCATTGAATAGATATTTCATCGATCGTTTCCAACCAGGTTCTGAAATGCATTAATTAAATGAATTAAACACTTTCTTGAATCTTAAATTTTGATATGTATTTTATGCCCGTTGCTTCTATTAAACATATTAAATGGATAATTTGTGATCTGTATATTATTGTTTGTGCTTCAATGAGAGCGCTCAACTCAGCATAGTTCTTACATTTGTACTTTTTAAACTTTTTTAAATTTAAAATCTTTGTAAAATCATAAATTAAAAATTGCCTAAGCATTGAGAGCTTCTTGTGTCCTAAAATTGGATATTAATTTCTTAAGGTTTACAAAGGAGCCATTTAATATAATTAAATTTTAATAAAAATATTTGGAATCGTAAACCATATTTATTATATTCGCATATGCATGGAAAAATAAAATCCTTATTCGTAAGAATTTTAATATTATTGTCATTATAAACATGAGCCTCAACTGTGATGTTTAGGTACATATTTGGTATTTTATTCGTGTTCTATTACGATCTTTTTTAACAATGACTGATTTCTATTAAATTTAGCATTATTTTATATTTCCAAAAACGAAAATTTTGCTTGTAGTGCACGTGGATTCAGGTGGTGGTGATCACCAGCTAATGGAATAGCACAAGAGCATTCTTTTCCCATGTGAGTTTTGAATTATAAATGGCGATAACGGCGTGGGTATTATGACAAAAATAGATAAAATGAAATATGGAGAAGTCCGTTGCAGTGCTCTTCCTCGAGGTAATGGCCACTAGAGGCGTCTAGCATCAGCTCAGTGCGAAGAGGGTGAGGAGTTGAAGAGTCGAGGAGTACACTAGCGCGATGGTACATTGCATTACAATCACAGACAGCATTTGTACTAAATAGGAATCCGAGCTTTCAACATGTAGTTGCTCACCATGGCACTTTTTGTCTTTCCTCCTACTTAATAACTTAGCACTACATTCAACACCATACCTACCACTTTCTTTTTGTCATACAGCTCAAATTTAATTAGCGAGCTCTGCTCATGGCATTTTTTATGAACAAATCTGCTAGAATTATGATTGGTTCATGAGCGCAGTAAAAAAGAGCTCGGAAGCTTCACGAGTGACTTTTAAGGGCTGTGGGAATAATGATATCATATAGAATTAGGACGAATGTCAAGTAAATTATTATTCTGCAGTGTAAAATAATAAAACTCATTCTTTAAAACATTAAAAGTCATTGATATTATATATATTTATAAATAGGTAATAGGAGTACACTCAAACCTCTTTTTGTGCGATTTCGAAGTTATGCGGTTTTCCGAAATTCTAATTACTTACGGAGTTATAGAGATTTTAGTGACGTAGGCAACTAAGCCAGTTCCTACTAGGAATAAAATCTTTAAACGCGCTTTTCCCAGAATACTTTTTCAACACGGTTGACGTGATAACTTAAGTTTTAATTAATCGAATTACTTCAAATTAAGTACAATCGATTTTTGATATAACTTTCTATAGTTTGTACCAGATTTATGTTAAAATTTAATTTTTAACTATTTAAAAAAATTAAAACTGTGAAAAAATAAGGCAAAAAATGTTTTTTTTTAAAACAGTCGCCATTTTGTGAAAATATCTTTTTTTGAGGTAGGGACTACAGTGATATCTATTGTTAGAAAGAACAATGATAACATTGATACTATGGATACTATTTCTTGCGAAGAAGAGAGCAATTTTGAGTCATAATGAAAATCGCAACGAAAATTATCAATAATAAAATAATAATTATTTCTCTAGTAGATGTTTGGTATTAGAGATGTCAGATGCCAGACATTTTAAAAATTATACCAATGATGTGAGACATCCTTAAAATGATACCAAAAATGCCTTATTGTTTCCCTAATTTTTTTTGAATTTTTTGTGCGATTTTCCGCGGAACACATATATCGCAAAAAAGGTATAAGTGTATACATTGCCATATTTACTTAATTCTGTTGCTTTTATTGGAAGTGTTCTGAATAACTGCGTCTCATTACTGTTAATACGTCCATGAGAACGCTCATAAAATGAAAAAAAAAAACAGAGCAAACTGTAATTTATCCCACTTTTTTGTTTGCTAACTATAGACAGCTTCTGTAGCAAAACCTTGAATGTCTATGTAAAAGTCAAATATACTAAAAAAACGGATTTTTGTGCAATTTTTGATCCGTTTAAATTAGTATATAGTTTTTTTTATTCGATACCATTTTTAATATGGTTGAGCAAATTTAAAGTTTAACGTGTTTTCTGTGTGTATAAATTTGAAGCGACGAAATACACAGATCTGTGCTCGCGGTATTTATTTGGTTAAGATTTAAAAATTCAAATTTAAAATCTCAATAAAAATTAAGGCTTTTTTTAACTTCCCGTAATAATGCCTTTCTTTTATGGCTTTCAGCTTTTCCCTTTGCTATCGAATAAATTTCATTATGTAATTCTTGCTATAGTGAGTTGATTGATTTACGCTGTAACTATGTTCGATCGATTTAAATAATAGCTTAAAAACGTTGTACGAAGAGTTAAGATATCAGCGAATCACCATAAATTCAAAATAGACAGGTGCGCCTGGTATATATTTAAGTATTAATGCTTTTTAAAGTAACAGATTGGCTTTTTTCGTAGGAAATGCCCTAGTTTCACTGACTTAAAGATGTCAATGAAGGTTTAAGGCCTCCTATTTCAGGACAAATAGTATTGTTTACATGGAGCATTGACATGGATATTCTACGTCAAAAAATTCCGCGAAATATTTTAGTATTTTAAAATTGGAACGCAAAGTAACTAGCATATTTATTTTGCTAAATCCATATTTGAGTCTCTGAAGATGAATGAAGGCTTTTATTTAACGTCACCTAATTTTAAATAATACAGGTAAATTTAATTTAAAATTAATTAAACAAATTAACATAATTAAATGCTAATTAGGATTTTGAATGTTAGAAAGTAACCTTTCTAACATTCAAAATCCTCCTAGGAGATATTTCTTATAAAATATATTTTCATGTGATTATTTTCCATATCATTCTCGCAAAGATTATTTACATATGTGTCTTATTAGTATTTTTGCATGTAATTAGTTTCGTATGTCCATATTATAAAGGCTGATAAATTTACAAAGTTGCTTTTTTGTCTATACGTAGTTAACATTAATCATTGTTAAATAAACGTAGTCTAAACTGATACAAGATGGCTAAGGCTTCAGTAGACGTGGCTAAAGTTATAGCACGGAGCTTGATTGAAGTATTGCAATATTAAACACATATAATATTTATTATAAGCAGCTACAACATAGTTTCAGTCTTATAGGAATAAGACATTTATATAATATTTATTTAAAGGTTTAAATTTTTTTATAAATGTCGGCAACAATATCATCGTGGTAGACTGCTGTTTTGTTTACTTACAATATCAAAACAACAAAATGAGATAATGTTAGCTTTGTATGAATAATTGTACAAATAAAGTCATTGCCTCATGCTTACCAATTAACAAGTTTGAAATAAGAGAAAATGACCAATCATTTTAACCACTTTTCATAATGCAATATCTAATCGTTATATGCTTCAATAATTACCTCTATCGAAAATTGGAAGGGTACAAAATAGCAGTATTGGAGATATCTTTTAAAAAATGTCACGTACGGAATGCGAAAATTTCACCAATCTCAATCCGAAATAAATGTATGACAGCCCTGGTTTACGGGAATTCTATACCCTATTTACAGTCAGACAGCCATCCACATATATAAGCTTCTTGCATAGTTATTCGGGCATTCAGAAGTGCTGATGCTTTCAAAATCGAAATATCGGCGAGAAAAGATTATTATATTCGAACACAATAGGGGCGAATTCGTAAGGGTTGTATTGGCGCAATACAAATAAATATGCTAACGTCTGCAAATTTTATTGCCTGGCAGTAAAAAAGGTTAATTTTACCGGAATTACCGCCGTATTAAAACGTGAAGCTCGCGCGCAGTAATCCGCGGTGAGTTAATTTTCGGAGGCTGTTAGCATTATTTTTTAAATAATAAAATATTATTATTGCCTCTTATGTACGATGTCTTTACACCCTTATTCATAAAACCTTAGTGCTGACCGTATTGGGGTTTAAAAGCTCGTAATTATCACTTTTATGGCGTATTTAAGCTCGCCTTGGGATTTGCATGCAACTCAAGCCCTTTCGAACGTGTAATCATATTGATTTATCGGATGGAAATTAAAGGTCGGGTTTCGGGGGAATTAATTTTGTACAGTATTCAAAGTATACTAGCTTGTGGCTGTATAAATATTTTCAATATCAGAATTTTAAATTTCGTTCGAATGGCAAGTTTCATAACTTTAAAAGTTTTTCGTCTAATGCGAATTGAAAAAAGTTAGAAGTTGAAATCTACGAGTTTTACAAAGTTTCAAAACATTGCTGGTGAAATATGCTTCTTGGCTGGAAATTCAAAATCAATTACGATTCACTAATTTAGAGGTAGAGAAAATCTTATTCGATAAATTTGAACTAAAATGATTTCATATAGAGGAGACTTGGCTGAAATTGAAAAGTTTTATATTTAAAAATCTGAATTCAATTGGAAGACTTAAAGTGAGTATTTTTATGATAAGTCATATAGAATCAACATTATTGAATTCACGTTACGCCAAGATCAAAATGTAAAAGTTACGACATAAAAGAAATGGCTAATAAATAACGAGACTATTAATAAAACTTAATTTGAATAACAAAACCTACTTTTCAACTTTTTTATTCATATTTCGTTATTCTAAAAAGAAATTGGACTTGAAAGTTGCATTTAAATGCTACTCTCTGATTTATTTTCTAGCTGTAAGTTTTATTCTTCTTATAATTTTACAATTCTGCAGAAAATTAATATATTCACTCACGGAATAAAAATACGATCACCAGCCACATCTCCTGTGATTTTAAATCTAAGATTATTGAATTTAGAGTTAACCCGCTTAACTATGGGACTACTTACAGCTACAATACAAATATACTTTTTAATCTTAAGCAATGCCATCCTTAGTTTTTGCCTCCATCTCCATAATCTACCTTATTATTTCATGTATTATTTGGTAATGATGATGTAAAATAAATTTAAAAAACACCTCATCTGAAACTAGAAAATGCTAATTGCAATGTGGCTTTCAATTATCGTTTTTAATTGGACGTGTGGCACAATTACAAATTTAAAAAAAACGTTGGTCAATCAATTTAATATTCATTCATTGAAATTTCAATTAAGCATTCAAATAAATTGGGGTGAGCCGTTCATTTATTCCCATAAGCAGAATACTTTGACCTAATAAGGCCACATGTAATTTGATAGAACCGATTTAAATCCAATTAGAAACTTGTTTACATGCTGGATGGTAGCAAGAGATTGGCCCAGCTAGGCATTTAGTTGCGTTGTTGATTCTATAGCCTATTTTTTGAATAATAACATTTTACGACACAAAATAACCCCTTGCTAATGGTATCTCAAAGGAAGTACAAGGCGTTAGAGGGAGCTCGAGGGTTTTGAAAGATAAGAATTTGAATGGCGTTATTGAGGACATTCGAGAGCCGTTCTTCAGATCAAAACGATGATTTCGGAAGGCAAAATATGTTAAGATATTCCAAATATAATGTATTAATTTTAAACTTATTTCGAAATCAACGAAATACAGATATAAAAATCGATGATGATAATATTATATATTGGGGTAAGCATTGCTTTTTGATATTTTGAAAATTCCTACTTATTTTATATATCCATTTTTAAAGATTTTTTTATCAGGATAACAATTATTTATAATAGAATATTTAGGTAGGAGTCACTGAGAAATGATTCCGTATGATTTTATTTTAACTGTTTCAGTATTTTATTATTTTTTTCAGATCAAGGAATTAAGCTTAAGCCTAGATCGAGGTGAGATCTATAGAAGAATATGAATCTTTTCAAATTCTCAAATTTCTTAGTATAAAAGCTTAAATGTTGTAAAATACTATTTTTTTGTATTTGAAATATGCACAATAAATATCCTGACTTAATGAATAATCCGCAATCATTTTAGCATTATTTAATTGGTCTTAGAGTTTCATTCAATAATTTTATTTTCATATAAATTTAATTAAATCATTGGACTTATATATCATTTTTTTACAGAAGTTTACCCTAGAGGTCTTTCAAGATACGAGGAGCTATTATTTTATTCAAGTGGTCTTAATTTTTCATATGAATAGCCTCCCTTGATGAAAGCCTATAATGGCACGTCCATTCCTCTCGAGCTTTATTCATCCAGACTCTCTGATCCAGACGGTCAGCATCAGCTGATTTGGCGTCTGCTCAGCAGGTTCGATGTCTTTGACCGAAAATGAAAAGATGACGGTCTTTGACACCCATTGCTGGCGGTCCCGGTACTCTAAAGCTTTCATATTCCTGCCTCGTCTGCTGAAGCGAAAGATCTATCAAAATAGTTTTTGATTGCTGAGAAAATTTCATTCGAACAAGTCAAAAGAGTTGATTCGTTTAAGTGTGAAAAGCTATTAGTTGTAGCATCCAGACGATACTTTTGTTGAAACAACTTTGATGCACTTAAGTATTTACACTCTGAGAATCAAATTAAAAAGTCTCATTTTAAACGCCATAAGAATGTTCATTAATCTTTTGACTATTCTTTCGGCATATTAATTCTTCTAGGAGCCTTTGTTCCCTTCTGCACAAAGGCTTTGAATTATGGTGAAAAATAGAAGAGTTTAAAGGATGAATGAGTATAAAAATTCGACAATGTTATCTCAATTGTTTTGCAATAAAACTGAATTTTGATTAATAAATATATGCAAATTAATATCTTAACAAAGCGAAAAAAATAATATTGATTAATGAAAGCACTTAAAGCTCATTTATTAATTTGATAAATTATACCCTGCAAGTTTTTTTGCGTCTTTTGGCTTGATATGAGTTATTTCAATTTAGAAAACCTTAATGAAATATTGGTGAAAAAAATAGGAGAATCAGTGATGAGTTATTGTATTTAAATGATAATTTTAAAAATAGTTGGACAATTTAAAAATATATGCGAAAATTGAATTAACAACAAAACTATTGATCGATAAAGCAGTAACTAAGTTGACAAAAAAACATTTTATCTTAATTTCACTAGCATACACGTGGCAGCAGGGAAGTCAAAACACAAATATATGTAAATTAATTTAGCCCTGGGGAATTATTCAGAAGCAGTGCCTAATTTATATTGACACATGTGTAACATTGTGACTATCGTAACAAATTGATTGACAACATTCATATAATTAGTTTGTGATTTCGTGATGTATAGTACCGTTATTGTTGGCGATTAATTTCACATTATTCGCAATTAAGAAGATTTCGTATTTCGCAGTTTGATATATTGGCAGAGGTTTTCAATCTTTATGCTACTATACCCTCAAATATGTTTTTAAAACTATATAGTTATGATCTTTTATGAATATATTTGTATACAATAAAAAACTCCATAAATGACTTTATAAATCTTCTATTTATATATATAAATATATATATATAAATGAATATGAGTCAGCGTGTTGTCATCGTGCAGTATGTTTGTTCAAGATAAATTCCTATAATATTTATCCGATTGCAATGAAACTTTAATCAATTATTGAGCGTGTATTCAAAAAGGTTTTTACATTAGCATAAGTATTATTTGTGAGCGGAATTTGGTTTGCGAGACATTTAACGTACATATATACTTTGTTGGCACATATTAGTCTGGTGGATGCTATGATAAACAAAGCATAGCAACTGTCAATTTGTTGTATACTTGCCAAACGTTCGGTCTTTGGTGGACTATTTCAATTCATGCTAGGATCAATTCGTTTGGCGACACATCGAAAACGTATTCGAGCGAGTAAAACGATTAAAAAAGATGTTAAACGAAGATTAAAATTTACAAAACATTAACCTTTCTGCGGGATTTCCGCGCAAAGTTTTGACGATTAAAAGGTGATTTTTTTCATAATGTTGATACTTAGAACATAGGATCTATATGTCTAAATTGTCAGTCCCCGAGCAAAACATCCTGTATAATTTAAAAATATGTTTGAGAACCTGTAGTGAACCGTAATTTTATCAATCATAAAGTCATCAGCTTTACCTGTTTAATTTTTATCGAAGGAATTTATATAATAATTTCAATATCGCCTTTAAAACATCAAATTTTGTCCATCGTATGAGGTTGACAATTCTGAAGGAGCAATTTTCAGAAGCTTCACGTAGCTCACTACCCAAACTCCCGGTACATTCTTTCAATCTTCTTGGATGAAGAAAGCAGCTCTTTATAACCCTTTGAAGGAAGGCACCTTGATCGATAAAACTTATCATCTCTTCAATAGGGAATGTTACAAAGGTTCGACAAGTTGACATATAACGATTTACAAATAAATCTCCAAAAACAAATATCCCCAATATAAAGCGTATAGTAATTTATCTTTCAATGAATATTGAATTGTATTGATCCAACTAATGTTCATAATACGGAATTGCTAATTAAATACCAATTTATTTAAAGAGTCTTCTGTCCATTAATACTGTTTAAGGCTTGTTATGATGGTTTATTAAGTGTGCAAATGAATTATTCTTAAATTTTAACGAGTCGTAAATTTGTTTGATTGAGTTCTTATATAAGAGTAATAGAAATTGAATTTTTGTTTGATCTTGGCTTTGGTTTCCGCCGATGAAAATCCTTCCAGCATACTTGAATATAACTTTTAATACCATCCTGCTTCGTTTATATTTCATCATTATCAGAGCAATCATCGTTCTCGTTTCCCAACGACCTAAAGCTGAATAAAAGAAAAGTCTCCGGAGAGGATCTTCCGAAATTGTCTGAGTTGATTTAAGATACGTACTTTACGCAGTGTTTATTTAAAGCACTTTATTAAATATGTTTGGGACTGAGCACAATGTTGATTTATGAGGCTTTCCAATTAAACTAATGCGGGGCTAAATTATTTAAAAATGTTTATTTTAAATCCGGCGGCCATTGGCATGCGCAAATAGCGGGTGGGTAGTGGGTAGTTAAGGGTTGATTTAGTGGGTGTTGCAGGGAAGAAACGATGAAAATGTCGGGATGGGTCGGAGCAATTCCGCGCAAGTCACAAAATGGCGACCGTTTTTCGCTGTGGCGGCTACAGATGGCGGCATCGTAGCTGGCTCTGGATTTTTGGATGAACCGGCTGACTTTTGGCCAGGGACCGAAATGGACGCCGTACCGAAGTGCTTAAAAAAGCAATGACCGACTGACACAAATAAAATTCAATCGACCAATACTAAATAAAGACTATCTCAATAATATTTCCTTGTTTAAAAATAAAAATTGGATAGAAATGTAATATAAATTAAATAATACAGCAATTCTAATATATTATCTATTTCATATGAAATATCCGACTTGACAAGACCGAAATAAAGTCTATGACTTAAATAGAACATATTTTTTTCAGACAAAAACCACACATTTAATATTCGAATAATAAGAAAATATATTACATAAACAGCTCAAAATAAACAAACAAATTACAAATTAGTATGTGTTTATACAGACAAGAAATAAATTCATCTATATTTAAGGCAATAAAATAAATTATAGTATTAAATGGCTTTCCTCGTATTGAACTTTGTGTTTTGACAAAAGAAACAAATCGTTGGATCTTACATTTATTCATATGAGAGTATTACTACACTTATACATATCTAATATTTATAAATTAATTAATTATTGCATTTATATTATCAATATTAAAATAAATAAACGAAGCCGAGATCAATATGATGGAAAAAAGAGAGAATTATATCATAGTCTTAGTAATTTTTGCATGACTGTGATAGTTTCACCACCATATGGTAACCATCATAGAGATTTGCAACAAATTTATCATTATTCTGCTTATGTGTCGAGTTAAATAAGTTAAATATTCATTGTCAATAATATTTGTGTCTTAGAAAAAAGTATAGATATTCTAACTTTATTCTAAAATCACATTTTAGATTCACCAAACGTCAAAAAATGATTATTTTTCTTTAGAAATTATATCTCCTATCCCATATTTCAGAACAATTTTTCATTTACTAGATGATGGACAGATGGAAACTATTTAAGCTATGGCTTGTGTACATAACATACTTGTAATATTAACTAAAACGATGAAGCCTGTCAAAAAAATTGAAGGTGATATTCTTGTATTTGTTTTTATATCTAACATATGAAAATGTATATTTGTTTGTCCGTATTTAATGCGCTTTCGTAGTGTTCATCCGATTGCGATAAAATTTTGTCAATAGCGGAAATAACACAGGCATAGTAAAAATATTGTATGGATGCACCATATTGGCGCATATTGATCTGGTGAAATGAAGTTTGGGCTGCGGGATCCCAGCTCTTTGGCTCGCGCTACACGTGACTTGAAGCAATAAACCACGTACTGCGTTTCTTTTCGTCGTCATTTTATATTTAACTTATTTTTACAAACAAGTTAAAATGCTTTAATAAATGCGTTTTTATTTTTTTGCATTACGTACTTAACATATGTTTAAATTCCACTTTGCGCCTCCAAACGTACATAATGTTTGTTTTATGTGATTATTCGAAAGTTATGTTTGTATCGATATGATTGTGTCAATTTTCGTTCGAAATATTAACAAAATAGGGCTGTGCTGTAAGAATGTTTTTTTTGTATTTTTAAATTTTAAGACATCAACTTTAGAAATTTATTTGGATACGTGTAAGTATGTAAATTAGTTGTGATAGAATATAAGTTGTCCAATGTTACGTTTCCATTTGAAGCACTGTAAGGATACTGCGTCTCCTCTTCCATCTACATTCATCTCGCTTACCCTCATATCGATTCTCGGCAGAGCGCGCGGCCATCTCGATTCGAAATTCCAAAATTTCCCAGCGCGCCGCTTGTGTTCCATACTAGAACGCGTACTCCTCGCTAGATTTTTAGAATTATGGATCTAGATGGCCGCGCGCGTTTCTCACCATCGGGAAAATTCCCTTTGAGAAAATCGCGTGGGAAATTCAGTATGGCGCGAACTCTCGCGCAGTTCGCACCGTCAACGATCGTAGCGGACCGTTCGACTCGTTTATGTTTTGACGTAATTGTGCCATCATCAATTCTGACACATATATCATATTAAATCCATTAATTTAAGCATCAATCGATGCCTTCGATCTTTGTTAGCAATGTGCATCAATAGGGCCGGAAATGAGAGAAAATCATGGATTTATCTTGCGGAAATTCGCTCCTCCGGCAAATGTGACACATGATAATAAGTGGGATAATCGGCTTTGGAAAAATTATAACTCGGAAGATGATTAGTTTCGATTCCTTAAAATTGAACGATCCTATTCTTTGATAAATTAACATGTGTTATATATAATAATAAAATATTTTATAATAAATCATAGTGATTGTCGGTATCTTGGATCACCATTTCGTTTCGATTAAGAGGTAAGAACATTTTTCATTATTTATGTTCAAATGCTTTAAACAAGTCGATTTATTTAGATGTCCATGGGGAATGAATAGATGGTAATTTAAATTTAATTTTTAGATCTATATGTAAATAGTTTTGTCTTATAGTAGCGCATATAATCAGTTCTGCAGATTGAGAGATTTATACTGAGTTTGCTGGGCTGACGTCCGGAGCTTATATACCGGACGTTCTTCAATATTTACATCGACATTCATGGCCAACGATATTTAATACGATCGTTAATAAATTATACTTGCAAAATTTTGCATTTATAATTTAAACACAAATATGCATGTGCGTTATATAGGACATTGAGGAAAATCAATCGTTGGTCCTTTGGGGGCTGTAAAATGTGTCCGAGTAGATTTTGTCGCGAAAAATACATGTAAAATTTTAATTATGCAAAGCCAGGGATCTGTAATCAACGGGTTGGGAGCCATGCGTAACAAAAGTGTAATATTTTAAATCTCAGGGGCGTATTTATGAAGACACACAGCAACCATTTGTATATTTTTATAACGGCCAAAGTTTTTATACGGAATTTGGACCGTATATATTTTTATTGCGTGTACTGCGACACTTTTCAAGGATTTTATAAATGGCGATATTTTAGCATGAAATTTCATATCGAAAATAATTATGCATGCGATTTAATTACATTGAAATCAATCACGAATGTAATTAAATCCATATAGGGGATTTTGCAAATGTGCCAATGGATTTTCCTCGAACAAAACTGTCGAAATTAATCAAAGACTTGACATTTTCGCCTTGCTTAAGCCGAATTGTATTAAAACGAAATATGATTTAGACGAAAATACAAGCAGTTTAAAAGCTCATAACCGACATACTTGGTGTTAACTTGTATATATTAAAGGTATGAAAAGCGACGAAGGTACGTTCTCTGATGTGGAGTACTTTGTAGAATTACGGAGGTCTTCCACCCTCCCATAATATATTTGCTGGGTTGAAGTAATATCTTTACAGCATTAAAGTCTCCTTCGATATACATACATGCGTATAAATGTCATGGCACATTTATTATATAAATATTTGATGAATTAGTATTTAATTTATTAATAAACTATAAATTTATATGAGATAAACATGCTCACGAAGATCAATAGTGTTTGTTCGGACGAGAGCCGAACGAGAAAATAGTAAATAGATCAAATTTAATACGATGTCTATAAATGATGAGCCTATATTTGGGAATGGAGGTTGATTCAGAGTCACAAGTGGGCGGGTCAAGTAACTCGTAAGGGTGGATTTCATAAAATGGGATGTATACGAAATTAGTATTTATATTATGTGTGATTCTATAAAATATGTTATTGTTTTTTTTAACAACAGATTAAGCAAATTTTCAAGTCTTCTTTTATAAAAATTAGTCTATAGTGAATATAGTGAATCCTATAGAATTTCAAAATCAAGTTCTCTTATTCATTGCTTGTGATTTTGCATTGTTGTGTTGTGAAATCAGTCTTTTGTTATCCATCTAAAATTGAACTGTATTTTAGCAAATCTGTCTTCAATCCGGCTAATTGAATACAATACAACTTTGCTTCACTTTTATTACATCCCATTAAATGAAAAAGAAACTTATTTCAAAGCGAATGATAGATGAGTAGAAACAAATATCTGGTTTGTAGAAGCCATTGACTATTTCCTGGATCTTGATTGTTGTATATTATTGGATTCATTTCTTATCACTAATTAAAATCCGTATAAGAAAATATTTTGCTTCAGATCTGGACAACATAGACGATCAGAAGGTAATTTGCTGATCAGCTGTTCGGGAAAGTTTGCGTGGAATCCAAATTCTTTGCCAAAGTATTTTTAAAGATAATATCTTACAGTTGATCAGGGATACCCAATTTCTATAGATGGTTTTCAGGATTTTAATTCTTCTAGCAAATTTAGAACATTATCATCTAATTGTAGAGATTCTCTTGGTTTTGGCTTGGTCTCAATTAAATTTTTTTTAGTCCTCTGTGGCATTTTTTAAGCTTTCATGCGCCTGTCTAAATTTTGCAGATAGTCTAGGTAGCTTGTTTCAATACAAATCAAAGTCAGATTCATTAATAATTTTATACCATTGGAGTCAGCAGTTTAATAATTTCTAGAAATGATCAATTTAATGCCCAGACATTAAATTAAATAAAAATTGATTCACAATGCTTATTTGGTACAATGCAAGGAGCGATCTTACTGCGTATTTAAATAAATACATTTATTCGCCCAGCAGGCAGGGGGGAGCATTCTAAGACAGGTCTTATTTCCATTTACACGTTTTCCTCGGGGAATATTAATTTATCACAGACGGAAGGCTCTATTGCTACGCATCAACACGCAATGGTCGTAAAATTATTCAAATTGAAATATCACCATGTTTAATATTATAATTTTAACAAAGAAAATTTAAATGGCCATAGCACACGCCACTGGATTTCTGTTTATGGAATGCGCTTAGATGGTATAAATCAAACGCAGCAAGGCCTCATTAATTCATACTGATAAAGGGAAGGTGTGGTGGGATTTAATGTGGATTTGAATTATAGATATAATTACCGACTTAATGTTTAATTAATATAAATAATATGCAATTTGATGTTTTTGCGGTCACCATAAGCTCTATTGACTACTTGACATTCGATTATGAACGTTATCTGATAACTTAGTGAGACGATCGAAAGTATTGGCAAATTTTTAGTATTTTTTAATCTGATATTAAAAATTCGGCAAACCTGATACTTAAGACATAGGGCCTATGTGTGAAACGTAGCAAAAAAAACTCTAAGCCTCATAAAAAATTATATTGATCTATGTACCAAATACCCTGTATAACCTTTGAGGATTTTATTATTTATATAAGTTATTTGCAAATATTCAACCATTTTATAATGGAGATATATTTGTGCATTGGTTATTAATTTTCTGATTCATAATGATCTTGAACTCTGCAGGCCAAACCATGACTTTTATCCAGTATTAGTCTGCTTGTGGTCACTCGCTGTTTCAAAGTCATGGTAAACTTTTCTTCTAGTTAACCACGATTGTTTTATTTATGTAGAAGTTAATTGATTCTGTTATAGAATGCTTTCTCAACTGATACAATGAAGATTGTTTGTTCAATATTTATTAACTAAAAAAAGTCGTCGATAGTCGAAGTTGTCGATATTGTCTTGAAAGATCAGATCTAGTTTTCAAGGTTTTTTTTTGTAAAGGACATTTGTATTAGTATTTGGTTTTATATCTGATAATAAAATAAATATTTTTGTAAATTCGAAGACGTGAAAACGTATTAACTAATGCGTATAGAGCCAGATGAAAAGAAGATTATAGAAAAATACACGAGAAAAATAGAGATACAATCCCCTGGAGTGCAATTACTACCCTAGAAAAAAGAGCAAAAACAAACCAAGAGAAGAAACAAGTGGAAGAAGTTATATATGGAATGAAGGAACGACCAAAAAAGGCCTAGTCGGGTCAAACAAGGTAGATTAGAAATATTGATAAATGTTTGGATTGCACATAAAATTGTGATTTTCCTGAATAAACGGGGTTGTATTTAAGGGCATTCTATTTTCGCGTGCGAGAATTTAAGATAGTACACCCTGCGTATACGCTCAGAATTTATATCGCAAAACACATTATGGAAATAAAATAAAATGTAGTGAAATATGGGTCTCGGGGAGGAGTTGACTCGAGCAAAAGTCACCCTCAAAGACAACCCTTCTTTAGTGAGAAAAATATTTTTTTCGCAACACTTATGTGAAATCATGCGACGTCTCGCAATTTTCACACGTCTTACGCGTCCCCATTTTCAAAGGAATTTTCTCTAAATTTTCCAATCCAATTTGGGAAAATGGCTCTTGTATGTTTCCACCACACTACACTGATCTTCAGGGAACCATGCGGCGATACAATCTTAACATCGTTTCGCAGATAAGATGTTCGGTTTGATTGCGTAGATGGGGGAGAGGTGGTTAAGTGCACTTTGCTCCGAGATTCGGAAGTGAATTTAGAGAAGTACGGAGAGGGTATGACTTCTGTGTCCTCTGGATATAAATTAAAAATATACTCTCTGGGGTCAAAATCCGTCAGAATGTTTAGTCGAGTAATATATATAAGCTGGAAGCGCTTGAAAGTTTTCGCATCGATTGCCATCGGAACTCTCTGAAACTAATTTCGCATATTTAGAGTGCCTTGCAGGCTTAAGAATTCTTCAAATTATAATATATTCATATGATGTGCAAAATATGAAATACATACGCGAAAACATGTTAATAATCCAACGAAGCGCAATACTATAACTGATATTTAATCGATTGTACTATTATATTAAGGCTTAACATATGAAATAATCGAATTCGTATGTGAGAATGTTAATGACCTTTTACCAAAAGATCAATGCGTTTGGAGATCAAAAATACTAATAGTTTTGATCGATCTTTTCTATCATGTACAGTTTACTTATATCTGATGAGGGATATGATACAATGAGATCAATAATAGTAATTTTTTTAAAGAATAGAATAAATTGAACAAGAGGATAATAGAATTTTAAAAGAGTATTTTGACGGCTAAAACGGAATCCTATTACTACCTCACTAGGCTTAGTGAAGAAAATTATGTTCAGTGGATTGGACATTAAAATAATCTTCAATCATGTTGTTCATAAAAGAAAAAAAATATCAAAACCTCTTTGTGAAGCTTATCAAGCTTTGTAACCAATATCATGTTACAAAGTTGACGCTTATTCCATTTAAACATAAAAAATGAGCCATACAAATATTATTGGGACATATCAAAGGACATGATAATGCAGATAATTTTGCCGTAATGAAAGATATATTTATTATTTTAAAATTCTTTCATTGAAAGAAGACACGCAACATTCCATGTTATGGATATTGAAATTTTATAGCTTTAATATTTTTGATGATGCAACTGTAACACCATGGATATGGATTTGAGGCTTAAATTAAACATGACACAACGGGAATAAATCCACTTTTTTCGCTTTGAATCCGATTTCGACCGCACACAGGCCTGAAGTTATTTTATTGTCTCCGCCTAGGACCAAATCCGTCCGCTTTCATGAACGTATTTTGGTCGCTTATTTGTAATCCTTGTTTAATCCATTTAATCTCAGTACCTTTTTAAAGCCTCCTAAATGGATTATTCATTAATTTATGCAACAAATTTGTCGAAGCGTCTATATGATGGTCGTTACACGGTTGAAATTCATGTGACCTGACTTAGAGTTCTATTCCCGGGGGGGCGTACAGCGGAGTGATCGCCCCGAACCCGCTTCGACATGTGTTGGGAGCACAAAAAGTTTTTTAATTAAGTTTAGGGGGTGGTCTGTATTTATTGCAGATAAATCCAATAATTAAATAAAAATACAGGATGTGCTGAAATTAATGTTAAGCGGAGTTCAAACGCGGATGAATTCTGCGCTTCCGGAAAGTTGTTAATGGTTTTTCCCAATGGGGAGCTCCTTTAACCCTCTGGCTGTTAATCTCGTGATTTACACGGTGTTATAATGTTGAAATTCTAAACCATTTTATATTTAATTCGGTTGTCGTATAACAAGCTCAATGAAGCTACATATATCAAGTGAAGCGAAAATATTTTTTGCATATGAAAAAAATATGGTCAGATTTAAACGTATTATATTTTGTCTCAATTGATGCGATGAAATATGCGATTAAAACGAAAATTAAAAGTATATCTACAGTTTGAAAGTCGTAATGTAGTATCTTTAAATGCTAATAGATACGTTGATACAATAAATAATTATATCAAGTTGATCAAAGGTGTACTTAAATAAAAATGAAATTTCATACACAATCTTAAAGATGCAAAAGGGTATTGCCCTTATTAATTTGATTTTAATATTTAACCTTCCCAGACATAGTAATATCGACACTTTTTATGAGCCATACAATATAAAGCGGTGATAAAATGGCATAATATATCCAAGATGTACTATTAAGACGTCTTATATGTCTTTCAATAAATTTTAAGAGCGATGTGATCCGTATGGATATCAAATCATGGCAGTTTAAAACTGCAATTTAAGGCGTCACATGTAAAAAACAGACATAATAGAAGCAATCCATTCGGGAATAAAATTCTTAGACGTACCCATAAATCGCTGTTTTATATCACTTTTCTTTGTAGAGTTTTTTAAAGTATTTTATTAATGTACGTAAAAAGTCTGCATACGATTATTTTATATTGGTTTTTATTTTTTTCTAAGTCTGGATGAATTTAAAATAATATATTTTAAAAACTGGTTTTACGCATTGATCCAAATTTATCTTGATTTTCTGGATATCTGAAAATAATAATAATGTGACTTAAATTTATTAATCCTCTCCTACATATTAACCTGTTAACTGGGCGCGTTTTCCTCTAATTATGCAATGTCTTTCTTCTTTTAAGGACGTGTTCTTACGTCAAGCCCGATGTGTTTACTTTATAATGATTTAAATATCCTAATCTGTATTTAAAATTAATTAATATACCCATATATAGTTTTTATATATATTTATGTAAAAAATACTGATATACTTGGAAGTTTGGTTGGACGTATATATACGTCCAATTCGGTTAACAGGTTAATATACAATAATCTTTATATAGAAATCAAGGAATTTTAACTACAAAAATCATCTATCCTCAAAAGAATACGATACTACTAGTTGTAGTTTAGTTAAAAAAAAACTTTGAGTAGTTTAGTCCAATTTATGACCTATAAATATGACAATCAACACATTAAATGCTGGTAAACTTTGCGCGTATTTGCCTATAGTTTTTGGTCACTCGACTCAACTTTCAAGCGTAAGATCAATTCGCCCTACAAAAGCTCCGTAAAGTGATCTTATGCAGGAGAGCTTTTATAAAACATTAGGATATGTATATATATATATATATAAATTATTTTAATTATTAAAATATTAATAAATAGCCGGGTGTTCGATCGCGTTAAGGTTTTTGGTAAAAAATTAAAAAACGAATTTTTTACCTTATCCGATATTTCGGACCACTCGTCGGGTCCATTCTCAAGGATTGACTGCCGCCGTTGTCGTTTTTGTTATACTCCTGGTGACCATCCTCCGTCCAGTGTTGCCAGAGCGCGATGATTGGCCACTTTGCGCCGTCGCTTGTCTGACGGTTGGTTGCACTGTCGAATTTTTTGGGATGGTTCGTGGTGTTTTTAGTCTGGATAAACCTAATTCCTAATAATTACAAACTATTGTGTTTCGTTAATAAAAACTTCTGAAATTTGAGTTACCTGAGATGACATTTGCCCTAAATTCATCCTAATCAGTCCTTTTTTTACGAGTAATTTTTGAATATCTTCAATATTATTACTGTTGAAATCTTGGTCTTTTATACATTTGATCCTTTAATAGATGAAGCTGTGAGATTTTATAGCTCCTAAATTTTATGATAGGTTTCTTATTTTTATTGGCATATTTAAATGATCTAAAATGACAGTATTCCATTACATTAAATCAACATCATGAGTCCCGACTAAAGTGTGTTAATGAAAATAGACATAATAGAATTTCGTTTATAAAATTTAAACCAAGCTCTAAACAATAAGCTTGATTAGATTATTAATGTTATTAATGTCATTTAATTTTTTCAAGAATCGAATTGAAATTCAATTCAAGGAAGAAAGTTTAAATGAAGGATATCGAAGTGGGCAAGATCGATTACGTCTAAGGTAAATACGGAAGAAAATCAAGTCAAAACTTTTCTTTGAATTTTCCGACCCGTATATTGCGTAAGTGAGGATAAGGTAAAAATGGAAATGAGTAGGAGTATTCTAAAGATATTTCTGAGCTTTCACCATAAAACTGAAAGTATAAGAGACATCAATCTCGGGCGCGTTATTTTGCGGAAAAGCCTGAAGCCATCACGGGCGTGGCCCTTCACTATTTGTGTAACATTGTTTTATTTCACCACTGTATCAATTCGAATGATTTAGGGGCAAACTTTTCCCGCTCTCCGTCCAGGATCGGGATGTTTTGTAATGGCGATCGTAAAATGCTAGCCTTTTGTGCTTCAGCGCTAATGCCGTTACGGTGGAATTTTTGCGCAATTTGCGTAAATCTCCCGGAAAAATAATGCGGTAAATCGAGGAAATCAGTATTTCTGCAGAGGACCGTCGTGGCGAAGGGCCCATGGCGAGTTCGCCTGTCCTCTCGAATATTTTCGGGACCCAAATACCGTGCTCGAGTAAATCAATATTATAAGAATGCGGCCGTTAGGGGTAAAAGGGTACGGAGTTGTAAACAAGCGCGAGGGCGGAAGTGTGTTTTTATGTGCATAATGTATAGTTCCATGCTCAAATGCGGCTCTGATCACCGGATAAAAATCAATGTTTAGGAAAACAAGGACCAGACCGACGTCCACAATCCTCACTAAGATGATACATCCGATTTACGACCGCTGGAACTCTTTGCAAAGTCCGAGGATTTGATGTTGCGTGGGAGCTTTTGAGGATACACATTAGATTTATGATTGGGCATGTCCGCGGAAATATCGAAAACAATTTTCTCATATGTATATAATACAACAGTGGATATTTTAAATATAATGTAATCAATGGATTGTTAGCTCGTTTACAATCTATTAATATTGGCATTATCATATTAATTAACCTAATGGCTTAAATTAAACGACATAGGTTTCTCCAGCTCTGTTTTATATTAAACATCCAAAGTTATTCTTAAGTAACATTTAAGAATGTTAAGGGCCAATATTTCCCCCCACACAAATTTCTTCTTCGCCTTCTCGATCTTGTTCTTCTGAGACAGATATTTCTTGAATTATTTCCTTATCATACAAAATTTGGAATCCAGGATCGCTTGTATCGGAATTTAACCATTTGGTTACATCTTTTTCATCTATAGCATTTTATCTATATATTTCAAAAATAGCATAATAGTTTATAACATATGTCAATACTAAAAGCTTAAGTGGAGTTATTGAAACAAAATTATAAATTTGATTTACAACTTTTCATGTCATTAATAATATGGGGATTCTCTTTGCTCTTGTAGCTTCCCAATATATTTTCAACTTCATTTGAAATACTGGCTTATGTGATTCACTCTATCATCCATTTGTCTTTTAACATGCCATTTTCAAGTTCAAACAAAGCGTAAGATGTAATCGCATTAAAATGCACATCTTAGGCACATACTCTTTTAATATTTTAAAACCATGTCTTTATTTTATGTTAGTTTCCACGAAAATCTCTATTCAAGGATATTATGACTACTAGGAATGTGGGAAAGAGGATTTGATTTATGAATAGGGCAAAGCATAGTTTTCATCTACGTACAATATGAGGAATTAAGCCTTCTCTAAAATACAATTTTCTTGAAAATTGTTTGTCTTTAATTTATAAAAAAATACTAAATATATCAAATAAAACTTAAATTCCGTATACAGTTCAATAAATCTGCTCAAAAATCCCAAGCGAAAAACTGGTTATATTACAGAGACTTTTCTCTTAAATATCGTTTAAATTCAGCGTCTAAAATGTGCAAGCTTTGTAGGAGGGATGAACGAAATCCGTCTCTCGGAAGCCATTATAGCATCCATACCGGTCGGCAAAAGACCCGTTGGTAAAAGACCCGCTGGAAGACCACAAATATTCTACACTGTCGGTGTAGCAGTTGATTTCAAGCATCTTGGTTTGAGTAGGTAGATGAAGTAAGCTCAAAACAGACGGAAATGACGTGACACGGTATTGTGGCCTTTGACTTTTCTTTGTGGCGCTCAAAATACTTAAGTGTGTTACAGATTTATACAAAGATAATGGGTGTATCGCTACTGTTTAAATGTCATTTGCTTTATATTTGGCATAGAATAAGGGTTCTGAAAGGCAATCAAAATTTTGAACTTATCTTCTTGCAGTCGGTTTATAAAGAGACACATTTTTTATTCGAATAAAGGACGAAAAAATTACGTCATCATATGCTGTTTTTACACTTTTATAGATACGAAAATTTTAGTTTAGAAAATAAGGTCCGAAGTGAGAGAAAAGTTAAAGTGGATGACGATATCCTGCGTGCTAAAATTGAATCAAATTCAATATAGGCTATACAAGAATTAACAGACAAGCTTGGATACTTTTGGAAAAGTATTCAAATACAATTGAAAAAAGTAGGAGAGACCATAAAACAGGGGATTTGGATACCGCACGATATTACTAATGAGAGCAAGGAGGTGCGCTGGAGTGTGTTTCATGATTTAATCTATAAAGAGAAGAAACAACCATTTTTACAATACCTTATGACTGGAGATGAAAAGTGGGTGTTGTAATCATATCAAAAACGCAAAATACAGTGGCTTAGATAAAGAAATCATGAAATCACCGGGTCTAACAGTACAAATAGCTTTTTTTTAAATGTATAGTGGGACTCCAAAGGAATAATCTACCATAAAGTCTTTCAATATGATCAAACCATAACGAAGGAGATTGTTCACAATTAGAAAGTAGCGCTGAGTACGAAGAGGCCAAGGATATTCAACTGTCGCCAAATTTTGTAGCAACATGATAATGCGCGACCCCACAAATCAAAGATGACCGATAACAGATTAAAAGAACTCGATTGGCAAACGATTTCGCATCTACCTTATTTTCCTAGCATTGCTCTTTCAGACTATCATTTATTTAGATAGGTGCAGTATTATTTATCATATATTAATATTAATCTCCATACCAAAAAGGTGAGCCCCATTTCTTGAACAATAATGCTTGCTGCACATTTCTGACACGACATATATTTCAGTTTTTCGCTAAATTTTACTTAGTGAAGATTTCTCAATTTATTTACTTTCAAACTGAGAAATCTCAATTTCATACTCGCTTTAACACAGTTCGATTTTGTAATCTTCGGAAGGTATACTAAGATGGTTTCGAGGCAGTGTATTGATATTTGGTTCGACACATTTGAATGAAGATCTGCGTAAAATAATGATTTTTATTAACTATTTAGATCTTGATTAGTTTTATATTTATGAAAGGGATATAAATTTTGAGATATATGCATATTATTTCATAAATAATAATTAGCAAAAAATATTCTAAATAATAGTAAAAGTTTTAATTAATTCTGCGCACGATGTTCGAGTAATTATGCACTTGGTATTAAATTTCGTTTACACGGCAAAAAAGTTACATCTGCAAAATGTTTTAATTGATCTGAACGAGAAAATTTATAACTATAGACATTAAACGTAACTTTATGAATTCCCAGAATTATACCCTGCAGTTTAAGCTAAATTATTTCTTGTAAAATGCCAACAACATAATAATTTAAGCTGCGAAATGAACAAAGTTCATGACACGTTGACGGGAGAACTATAATAGACACGATTAAAATTTAATAAGCAACTTTGTGAAGAAAGCACCACAAAAGCTTGCGGAATATTATCTTTTGTAATGACAGTCTTAAAGACGTGTTTAATATGAAGATAAACAAAATCACTGATGAAAGCCTTAAATTAGAGCCAGTGTATGCATGGATATTGATATAAATGCAGATATGAAATGGCTGGGGTCAGCATTTGGCCGCCACCTTTGACTCAATAAGTTGCTGACACCGGAAGGCGAAAGGTTCATATCTTCTTCCTTGTTTTCACACGTGTTCCCCAGGCACTTCCGACCATGGCATATTTTATTATTTTTCTTTCGATTGCAAATGTGTCCTCTTTCTCTATCACGAGCGGGTGTATTAGAGGTGGCCCCTCTCCTGGGGAGTTAATGTATTATTTTCCCTGAGATGAAAGATTTTCCATTTCATCTTCGGGGAGGAAAATGTGTCTCTTTTTAATGCCGAGAGCCTATTCTATTTAAATATTCGTTTTGAGGGTGGGGAAAAACCAATTAATTTGGCTCAATTCAGGAAAAAATTGAGTTTTTATGAAAATATTTCGAGCAATGCGGACGAATGAAACAGTTTGGATGAAAAATTAAAAAAAATCCTAAATTATATACGTTTTGACTTTTTTTTTTCAAAAACGCTTATAGATCACTGCAAAAATTTGAGTTTCTTTAACTAACATAAATTCTATAATATTTTTTGTGTGTAAATTTTATATATTTCATAATAAGGGGACTAAGAATTTTCTTGATTACGTCTTGAATTTTAAACTTTTCTCCGCTGAATGATCTTTTTCATCTCGTAGTATTAGAACATAATACTATGTAGTGAGAATCGCTTCATAGGTTTAAGCTTTCATTTCTTTTTGATCTATGTTTCTTCAAATCACGCTTTACTAGCAAAAATGAGGAACAATCGTTGTTTTTCAGATGATGATTGATCGATAATTTTCAGATATTCATCCCATTTTAATGCTCTTTCAATAAAGAACGTTTTTCCCAACGTGTATTTTTCTTATTGCAATCTTCTATTCAGATCTGAGCGCTTTTATAAAGAGCTTATACATATTTATTATAGTTGAGCATATATAAACCATATATGTTGCTTTGGTAGAAGATCCCTATCAATATTTTGAATATTTTTGTTGCCACTATTTTGAATTGTCTTAATTGTTTTTATATTAAAATCTCCCTATTCAGAGGGATGCTCTAATCTAAAATATTATATTTTGTAGTTGGTATTTTTTAAAACAGCAGTGAGTTTTATGGAAAACCGTATTATATTCAGGGTCGAGCAATGTCGATCATTTCGCCCTTTACTTATAGATCCTCTCCTATATAAAATTGCTATTCAAATGATTTAATCCTAATTTCATCACACAGAGAAAAACCAATAAACAATCGCCCTTAAAATAATCCATTGTTTAGAAAGGTCTCCAATACAGATACATGTGAAATCGGATATGGTACTTTAAGAAAACGAGTTTGCAATCGTTTAATGCAACAATTTTTCATAATTATGATAAGTGGATTTCTGTGGCTTTTTGATAAATCAAACTGATTCTATTTTTGGAATCTATTTTGGAAAAAAATATGTTATTGTTGATTTTTAAATTTTGAATCTTTGCGCCTATCTTCGTTATTTATCCTTTGAATTTATGGTGATCTTCTCATTAAAATCTTCATTATTCTACTCATGCACCGAAACTAATTCCTTAATTTCTCAGTATAGAGTTTCTCTCCTTTCAAAAGCATTAATACGTTAAATGAATTAATTTACGACTTGCATTCAAAAAAATGTGAGGAAGTTGAAAAATATTAATTTGGATTTTTAGCATATATTTTTTAAGCATAATTTGTCTAAAGACAATAGATATAAAATAATAAAAAGGACAAATTCATTCAATTATGTGCATATATACTCTAAATTTGAGGTTGGCATTACTATTCTATCATACTTTTTCTTTTTTTTACCAAAACTAAAAATCCCATGCACTGCAAACCTACCATTTAAATGCTGATCTGAAGGGTCGAGGATGATGCATCTTATAGAACTAAAGTAAAACTGGCTCAATACTGCAGCTAATATTCTGTTTTATGAGTGAAAAATTTCTATTCGTTATTTTATTCAAAAGCATGGGATTTAATATGCTGCTATAATATTTTACTTAAAAATATTTTTATATCACATATAAAATTCATTAAATTTGCATATTTATACAACGAAACATCTAAAAGGCTAAATAATTGATACTAAATTTGTCCGTTTAGTTTAGTCGTCGTCGAGATTATGGTAGGTAACAATCAATTGGTATCCAGTATTTATTCTCACAACATAGGAAGTGCATGCGCGTGTGCCAAGTGATACATGAAGGGTAGTGTATTTCCAGAATATAACCCGTACTCCAGAATATATCATGATTGTGATTCAGCGATAATATTCAGGCAAGTGTTCATAGTTTTTAAATGTGTCGTAATATGATTCGATGCGATGTTCTGCCTCAGATTGAGTAGCCTTATTAAAGACGTTTTTAATATCGAACAATTGCATTGAGACGTTAAAACACAAATCAGAGCAAGGATTCATAGTGGATTTGAAGTCTTTGATGTCTATGTTGGATGTTCAGAATTCATTCAAATAACTCGTACATCTATCGTTTTCACATACGTATAAAAATTTTCATCAGTGATAATTAACAAAACGGATTTAGAATGGTTTGAGCATAAATTGAATACATTTTATGATGTCTGTCGCTAAAAATACTTTAATGCACTAAAAAACATAATTTTGTCGTTGGAAGAGTGTATTAATGCTATTTTTCGCATAATGGATTCCTTTGCCAATCTTCCATCTATGCAAAGAAGTTTAATTGAATCCCTCACCCCGGGCTCTGAAAAACTTTTAGACGGAAATAAAAATCTGACAGCCAATATGAGAAAATGCGATTCCTCTTACAAGTCCTGCAAAATTCTCTTTATTTGCGACGAACCGCAATTCCGTTCGTTAAAAAGTAATTTTGGCGGATTGTCGCATTTCCTCTCACAGACAATATTCCCACTATAGCACAGGAATGAAGAACAAACGCGTTGGGACGAAGAAGCAGTCAGTAAATTGATTTTATTCCGCCAGAAGGATGTCACAACAACCATATTCCTTTAAATATATTTAAATAAATTCAATGCTCTTACATTTATAGTACGATTTTTTTCACTTTCTACTCTCCACTATGAACATTTTTAGATACATCTTTAGATAATTGTAATATCGAAAATTTGGTTAGTAAGTTAAAATTATTTCGACAAAGTATAACTTGTATTGAGTTTTTGTATGTTTGTCTATAGGAGCGTTAGAAGTATATGAGAGCGTTTATATCTTATTATTTAATAAAAAAAATGTATTGTTGTTGGTCCCTATTAAAAAGTCGCATATTATTCAGAGTTAATATTGTAATGGCAATTACAAAATCGAGAATTACATTTGATTCATTTTCGTAAATTTAATTTTAAGGATTCTTTTACGCGAAGAATTCAATTAGCTGGTAATATGCTTATATTGCTCTTTTCGACTATCATAGATCGATGCAGCATTATTAATCTGGGGAAAAAAATCATAAATATAGAAGAGGTGAAATGAGGAATCGAGAAATATTTCATATCAAAACTTGTTGAATATTAATATTCCGGAATAAATAGATAGGAAAATATTGTATTTACTGAAAAATAAAACATTGTATCGATGAAATTAATTCAATTAATTTTTGATTCGAGATTAACTCCTTCATTTAAAAAACGACATTCCTAACTGGACAATCTATTATAAACTTATTTTATATATCATGTGAATGTATTAAAGTGCAGTTTGAAGCACTTTGTTCTTAGTTAACAATGCAAACGCGAGTTCTTCCATTGTGCTTTTAAATCTTTGTCGTTTGGTTTGCTATTATTTCCTTAAATTCGCTTTTTAAGTGAGACTTTTTTAATCGTCACAGAATTTACTTTATTAAAAAAATCAAGATAAACTTGTATTGAGATAATCGATCTGTAAAATTTAGATTTATCTTCCTAAATTCATTGATATTGTGAATATTTTCACCATAATCTGGATTTGAACAAGAGCCACTTTAATAAGAGTCCTGGAATAAACGCAATGGCTACTTCATTTTAAATATTTATCCTATACATTTAGGAGATTATTCTTTGATCATAATCAATATAGAGTATAAAAATTCATAATTTATGTCAAATAATCTGTTAAAAATAATACTTGATACATCGTATTTATAGTGTTTTTATTTAATGCACCTTGATAATAAGATGTGATTTTCTTTTTCGATGCCATGTTGTTCAGTATACGTTTAACCTATTTTAACAACATCCAAACAACGGAACTAACAAATCAATATCTTAACAAAACTAAATTCAAAGAACGGAAGCATTTTATGAAAAACAATGAGCGTACATAAGTTTTCAAATTACTTTCAACCCTATAAACTCGTACTTCTAGTTCAAGAAAAGCAACAATCCAGGTATTCGCATTCCACTCAGACGTGATAGATTTTATGAATACCGATTGCAAGCAAACTTGCATTGCAAATAAATGAAATATCGATACATTCCTATCGAGCATTAACTCTCGAGATGCCATCCTTCGACACGAACGAAGAATTGCAACAACTTCCCTCGTTATTCCTTTGAAACTTCTGAAAAATGGCAAAAGCACGACGCTTATTAAAAGTGAGAATAATTCTGTTCATCTATCTGTTGTCTGTATGTTTTGTTGTTTTTTTTGATAAATGTGCCGAAATCGGGCTTCAAACGAGCCTTATTATGGAGAATTTGTCAAATTGCTCATATAATTCCGCAAGAGGATGGTTCATTCAATTATTGTTAATTTGATGTCTTTTTGTGCCGAAAATGAAACGATGGACCATAAATCTTCATGTGGCTTAATCAGACATTATAATTTATGTGACATCTTTTCAGCGCCGGATGAAAATATTTGTTTTTCTTGAAAATAATTTGTCTGAAACCTAATGATGCTTTTTTAAATGTATAATATATTATGTTACAAGAAGCTTATTTTTGCTAGGAAATTATTCGTGAATATTTTACGAATTATCGAGACGAGAGTGTAAAAAAAAAATGTTTTTCAATCTAAATGGCTTATGCGTTTGGTTTACTATTAAACTGGAGAAGAGGCATTGAAAGCTGGATAAAGATTAGAAAGATAACAAGCAAAAATAAGGTTCATTCAAAACATTATATTTCAAGTGTTTAAAAAAAGTCTCTCTGATACATTTCAACGAGCATAATTAAACATCTTAATCTAGATTACTTTTGTAAAAGATCCACCATTTTTGTAAAACCCAATTGTGTCAGATGATTATAGACAGATGTTCGTGGAATTTCTAACTAGTTGGCTATTTCGTGAATAGTAAATCGCGGGTTTTCTTCAACCATGGCTATGATTAGATCTGTGTTCATTTGCGAAAGAAAATTATGGGATAACCTAATACTTCAGCGTTTTTAGTCCAAGATTTAGCATATGAAATCTGATGTTCTTTGGTTTGTGACAAACAACAAGATTTGTGTTTATTCAAAATGAGATCAGTGAGACAAGAAATCGAATTAGCTCTAAGGAAATATTGAATATACAACCTAATATTTTAGTTGAAGGAGTCGGGAGTCAATTCAAACAAGTTTTCAAAACGCTCAAAATACACCATGATATTGGATAACATATCAAACTCTAATTATATAGAAAGACATTGTTAAATGATAAGGATTTAGTAGTATTTTTAGGAGGAAAAATGTAATTAAAAAATACAGACTTATATGCATTTTTAAGTTGGCTGCTAACTCCACATAAAAAGTTCCTAGTGATTTTTATCTGTTTTTTTTATTGCTTCCCATACAAATATAGCACTTAAAATAGTTTAAATGGTGCATTTTGCAGTGGAACCTCGGGCTACGAGTTTAATTCGTTTCAGTAGGTAGCTCGTAAGGTGAAAAATTCGTAACTTGATACTGAGTTTTCCTATAAGAAATGCAATTAATTCGTTGCGGACCCCCAAAAATTTTACTATAAAAAGAAGCAGAAAAGGAGAAAAGTCTACAGGATAGGAGTTGTGCTGGGTGGCAGGAAAACAGTTTTTATAAAACTGAACTCCTTTAAAATATTATTTTGAACTCTCTTGGTGTGGGCAGACATTATCCATAATTAGCATGGCTTTCACGCGAAGATTATTATCCAGCAGATATTTTTTTTATCTCAGGACCAGCAGCAGAGTCTATCCATTCGATAAACGGCTCTTCGTCGATCCATTCCCTGCTGGTTGACCTCCACATAGCAGGCTGTCAGTCCTTTGTATCTCTTGAATACTCGCGGATTTTCCGAAGAGGTCTTCGAGTCTCGGCTAATAACCCGAAAAACTCGTAACCAGGAACGCTTGTAAGCCGAGGTTCTAAAGCACTTGTATAGCGTCCCAATACAACAAAAAAAAGCCATTTCAAAGAACGTACTGATGGTGTAAATAATAGTAAAATTAATGTGCTTTAAATTTAATCTTGAATATTTTTTTTAATGAAATATGATGATATGGATATACTTTCTATAGAATGTCCATGTTTCACACCCATACATCAATGTTGTCTAAGCGCGTTTATTAAACACTTCATAAACAGTTTTATATCATCGACTATACTTTTTAATATGTCTACCATCTGTCCTTGCCGTTTATAACCAATTCCTAGATTTTATGATGCAATAAATTCTTCTTTTTGTTCCAGGTAAGAACTATGAAAATACTTATATGTACGGCTTTGGGCGATGATATTAATGTTGTACTACATTGCTACATTATGTAAGTATACTTATTATGTTCGATCCTTAATCGTTATAAATATGACGTTTACAGTAGTTTATGTATTCAAACATCGTACTGTGTTATTTTAGTGGCGTTTGGCTACCATTTTAATTTTGAACGCTTGAAATGGCGTACGATTCGCTCGTTCTTCTTTTATGCGGAATCGTATTCGTGAAACGATGCCAATCATTGTGTATAATTGAAGGAAAACGTTTAATTGAGTCGTTAAGAAAATGTAGTTTTTTCATGGCACATTAGTTTTATGGAAAAGCATAAAACAGCTTTGTGGTTCAGATATTGCGGGCGTTCTACCATTTGAGTAGTCGTGAAGAGAGAACAATAAAAACCTGAAAATAGGGTATGGCTTGCACTTGAGTTTATTAGATTACGGAAATTCTGGATATTCGCTGGATGATACAATCTCTGCCAATCCGGGAAGATCTCAAAGTAAACGCATCGTTTGTTAATATAAAGCATTTTATTGTGTGGCATGCGAATTTGTACGGTTCAAAAATCAAATAATGGGGTCGCGTTTGAGTTTTAGCATTGCGAATTTTCATACATTCCGTGGCGATATTTACACACCTAAATTGCTCGGGTTCCGCGTTAAAAATATTATTCGTCCGTAAATTTGATTCTATGTATTTGCTTGTCGTGAACTTAAGGCTCTATTGAGTTAGCAGTGTCAATGGCACACTCCAGTGACTGCAGATTTTCATTCTGCCTTCAATACAAAAGCTCCTGACATCAAACAAACGGTACAAAGTTGACGTGGAAAGGCTTTGTCGAGCTTTTAATGCGTTCGGATACAAAGGGAATTTTGGGAGGGGTCCGAAAACTTTTGAGAACCTTGCGAAGAAGGCAAGGATACAAACGTATACAAGATAATTGTTTTATTCGTTTCCTATGACTGAAAAGATCAATAGCACTGAAATTGATACAAGTTCTTCTTAGTTCGATTATTAAATATATGTATACATGAACGGATCTCTTGATTCATACGAGAATATGATTCGCACAAAGGATACACTGTCAAAATCCTGTATACAGTGGTGATTTCCCATCGCCTTCCACATGAACATAATAATATTTTCAACAATTTTAAATTGATCCTTAATCTGTATAATTACAATTCAGTATCTAATCTATAATTGAAAAACGTTGTTTAGACAGTTTTTTGGGGAGTGAATGGCTATATTTCATTAAAATCAAGGATCAAAGACCATTAAGACCATTTTTGTCATTTAAATCTAAGAAGTTTGTGTTTGTGTCGTAATTTTCTTTGAAATCTGATATCATCTAAATATATTCAGGATCATTAAATACTAAGTAAAACATCACTCAATAAATTTGTAGGATTCTTTTGAGGAAGAAAAATAAATTTATAAAGTTTTAAGAAAATCCTATGAACTTATTGAGTGTTATAATTATTTCATCTCTCAATTTTCTCTTAAAATTTCATATAACTGTTAATTAAAATTAAACAAATCCACATTTTTTATAACCACTCCTCTAAAAATACTTCTTGTGATTCAAAATTTAAGGTCTTATAAGAATTATTTTATAGTAATATTTTCGAATGAATAATTAATTTCGGACATGTAAGCACATCTATGATCACGAATATCTCATATAAAAATTTAGCTGTATTGATCAAAGTAGAAAAAAAAATAAGTTGTAACTTTCTCTTTGATGTTGATAAGGTCTCTTCTTATCTTTGTCTTTTTATTTTAATATTGTGATACAGTATACATTTTTATCGTCTGTCATAACAGTTTATGCGGCTTCTACTTTCCAAGCTTGGATACCTTTTTTATCTCCTGTCACTAACGAAATACTTTAGTTCTGGATTTAAGTCCGCGAGACAATTTGGAGGAATACAAAATATTATTTCACTTAATATTTTTGCTATAAATAAAGCATTCCATTACGATCATTATTCGTAAATCAACCTAACCAATTTTGATATTTTTGGGTGTTCTAATTATGCTATGGGTGTGCTATTTGTTCAATTACAATTGACCCTTGAATAGAACATAATCATACTCATATAATGTAAATCTGTGTTAAACAACATTTGAGTTTAATGTAAAATTATGGTGTTCATAGAAGTTTTTCATTTTTATCAATTCAAGTTATCATTTACTATCAAAATCATTGAACATGGAATCATTGGTATTGGTATTTTTGTTTAAAAACGTATCCGTCGAATATTATTTCTTTGTATTCAAATCATGAAAGCTTTCGTCGTATTTTTTATTATTATTTATGGTGTACGTTTGAACACAGAAGGTCTTTCAAATTCGATGAATTGGTAAAAATGAACATGTAATATGATGGAGATTGCAGCTTTAATATACATCACGAATGATTGTTGAGTTTACAGCCATTTCCCAGGTTTACTTTAACGGATTTTTATCCATATTTTAGTCAGCGGAATGAAACTTCGCAGCGGACGTAACTTTAATCCCCAGGGGCCTAAAAATGGAACTCCACTATGAACGTGACATGTCAGACCAACCGAAGCTTTGTATTAACTACGTAAAATAGTGACACAAACATTATATTTCGCATGCTTCAGATTATGTTCTTCGAAGACGACGAAGAATTTATTTGCGAGGCATTAGTCCCGAGCATATATACGCCAAAATCAAAGAGGGCAAAGATTAATATTGCAAATTTTTCTCCAGATGGAAACGTATTTTCTTTTTGTAAAGCCTCGAGAAAATTTAAAGGTATCAAAGAGTATCCGTTAATTTGCTTTTCGACGAAATTTATTTTCGGCGCGCAATTTCTCCACGAAAATGATCTCATTTTCCGTCCAAATTTAATTCGAAAAGAATGGAAAACTTTGCAAAAAATGTCATTTATTGCGTGGGCTAAATCGCCTCACATCTCTAACGATCCTCAGTCTTTTGATGTCCCTCCATTCTTGTGGATCCCGTGGCCTCGGAGGAAAGCGATTCATATAAACCACAAAGAAGGATATTAAAGCGATTCCTTCCACAGAAGACCATCGTCAAATGACTGAAGTGTCGTTAGTTTCGTGTGGATTCGGGTACTTCCCCTTCAATTTTGAGAGCCATATATTTCGGGCGATTCTAAAAGGCCCAATTAGGGCCGACCTTAAGTACATCAATACACGTGCTCCACTTGAAGATTTACAGCATCTCCTCGGGAACATGGGCGGTGTGTGTGTGTGTATGTATTTCTAAAATATTCGATTGGGGTCTTATGGGAACGCATGTGCTCGATAATCCAATCAGGACCTTAAGAAAGGTTTTTAATGCTTGAGGCTTTCGAAGGAATTCGAGCCATTTTCCGTATGTTTGCGCAGAAGCCCTTACACGGTGATAACTTGTACGCTCCCTTACATAATAGTCTAGCTTTAAATGCAAATAAACTAATTTTGATCACAAGCTTGAGTAGATTTAAATACAGAAGCTCATTTTCAAATCATTGATAGCATACATTAACTTACATAAGTTACAAAAATAAGACCTAAACGAAATTGGAAAACATTTAATTTATAGTTCTTAAACACATTACTTTATTTACAGATATTATTACAGATTTAAGGGTAGGAAATTTAATCACGTTAATTTAATTATTCAGCATCTTAACAAAAGGTCGTCTATTACATGTATTTAACTAAGCAACAAGATTTATGTGTTATCTATTTATATAGGTATATATATGACTACAAGTGTATTTTACTACTCTAATTAAATAGAAGAAAAATAATCGCCAGTAGAAAATTTGCCAGTTTAATACCTGATCCTTGATTTAAAATAGATTCAATATATTTCAAACAAATAAACCTTGAATGTTCTATTGTATTATGTTCATGAAAATCGATCCCAATTCTTCTGAATTCAATATCCATCGTATTAAATCACTTACTGAATTAACGTAAATAAAAGGACGTCTCAATATTTGTAATAATCTACGGTTAACCAATATTAGTAAATCAAGTTAATTAGGTTAATAATAAATTACATTGTAGTGTAACCTCTGAGAAATTCATATGTTAAAGGTTCTACTGTGTCTAATTAGGATTAATGTTTGTACTTGTTAGACATTAAGTTCTCTATAAATGAGTTTTCACAACAACAAAAAAAATTAAAATGCGACAATCTCAATGAATCAGTTTCTTTTTAAATGCATCGATCTAATTTTTCAGTTTAATAATATTTGTACAAAACCCCTGGAAAAGAAGGTTAATGTTATCGAGTAGATTAAATATGTCCGTTATAAATGTGAGTTTATTCATCCACTCCTCGTCTAAAAAACGTTCTAGTAGGGCTGATTTGGACCATGGGACCGCTTTGGATTGAATCATTTAGCCGAATATCGTCCCTCTTTTGCAAAATCTTTCCTTTAAGAAGGAAACTTACTGAATTTCTTGAAATTTGGCATATTTTTTGCGGTCCGGCGGAGAGTTTCTGCGGCCAAGCACCGGATTAATGATTTTAGTAAATTCAGAGAGCATGTATAATTTTCCTCAGAAATGTACGATTCTAAGCATATATGACATAGAGTTTATTAGCAGTTAAGTGTTCAAGTCAACGCAAATCCCATATATTTATTATGTTTGCTATATTCTTAATTTCCATTATTTTAATATTAAATACTGATTGACTAAATATTTTTCTAAGCGTTTGAGTATACGAGCTGCTCATATTTGTGTATAATTCAGTTGGCCAACATGGGAAATGTTTCTAGGGATCGTCGATGATAGAAGCAGTTTGACATGGATCTAATCCTATCACGTTTCTATTATCAAAGCTCCCCCTCTTAGACATATCCAGTTCCAGATTGTGGCAATATTTTTTTTTATTTTGTCGATAAAAAATATGTAAAAATAATCTGATCCCTTCCGGGAAATTTACGTGTATATAAAGCTGTGGATATAAAATATAACGATGGGCACTTTAGGGGTCTCATTCGGTTTCAGTGTCTAAAATTGTCACCGGGCGGAATCGTCAAGGGGACAGCCATCCACTTGGCTCGTCCGATGTAACGAGCCTCGTACGATTTCCCAAGTGGATTTTCCACCTCCATCTTCTCTGCTCCCATTTTTGTCTCCTCGAGTTTCTCAGAGTGGAACGCTCCCACGGCAATTACCTCCACCACGGACACGTTTACCTGCCGTAACCCCTTCAATGATAAAAATTGGGACGAGATTCCCGGGCGGCGAGGTGTTATGGAAATGCGGGATACATTCGTGACACGACCACAAACAACTCTCTGCTCTGCTCTTAATAATGTATTATTTTCTCCCTTTTCTGACATCCTTTTTATTACTTTCTTCTGTTTGCCCTGAATTTATAAACCATATATATTCTTCACGGGGAGAAACAAATCCATTTGATATGAAATTAAATCGCTTTGTTTATTTCCCGAAACATTTTCAAAACACCCTTGGAAAATAGTCCTACTTCCTTATGGTCCCTAGGTTATATTTTATGCAAAAAATGGCTCACTTTGAATATAAACATACACGAAAAAGACATCAATCGATCACAATCTAAAAATGGTAATTTAAAAATACCATAAATGGATTTCGCTTAATTGGGACATTGATTAATCATGGCAGTTATCTATTTATTAAAAACGATATTTTAAGCGTTAACACTAAATGTAGCATATTCATAATGACTTCATTTGGTATTTTTTTCTCTATGACGTAATGAATTTTGCACAGATAATTTATGGGATAATTTAATTGACTGTTACTTTTTTAAATTTATTTAAAAACTAAATTATTTTCTATTATGGCAACTTACACCGATACCACAAAAAAATAATTGGTACTGTTAATATGTAAAAAATATTGAAATTTATTCGATTTGATAAAAAAAAAGAGATGGAAGTCAACGCAGTACAACATATATACGTTGTTTAACTCTTTGAGGTCCTATGTCGAGTCTGGCTCGACATTTTGTTTCTACACTTTTTTCTCCACTCAGATTTAAAATCATGCTGATTTTATTTAGCGTATCGTGTTAGGACAGTATTTGGGAAGGAATATTGGTTTTTATGATCCTTCATAGTGTTTCGCCTACTTGCTAGAGATACAAAAGAAAGGGGCTGTTTCCCGGATAAAATTCTAAAACACAAGCAGTGACTCTTAACGCGCGCGTTCATGGACATCTCTGATTATACTTACAATATTTTTACGTAATTATATTGTATAATATACATAATATATTTTTCCGAAACTAACGAATATACAAAATATTTTTTTAACCCTTTATAGGACGGAGCTATTTTTTGTATTTTTAATGAAAACTTGATAAAAATCGATTAATGTCTGTCTATGGTGCTAGAATAAATTATTTTAAAAAAAATCGTAATTTTCTGTAATAAGCCCTAGGGGGAGGTTAATTATAATACCACCTAACGTCCAGGAAAAAAATTGATAGAGATAGTGACTTTTATTGAAAGTGGTACGTATATTTACCACTGACCTATAAAAAAACTGGTCTCCATTTAGGCCAATGTTTTGAGAGATAGCATACATTTTCTAATTATAAACTATAAAATATAATGCCTTTGTATAATATATTAGTAAAATATATAACTTTTATTAAATAATAACATAAAAATTGAAAAAAAAAAACGTTTTTCCTTAAAAAGGATATTCTGGGCTTTAAGTACATCAATCGTACATTATGAAAAGGTTATTAATCTCTTGTTCAGTTTAAATCTACCATATATAAATGGCGTATAGAAGTTTTCCATACTACAAATTGGTCAATGGGCAACTGCAATGCAAAACTGTAATGTATGTGGACAGCTTATGGCTGTCATTGATATTAATAAATATGATTTAAGCAATAACATTGTATTAAAATAAAATTTGACCAAAATTAGAAGTTAGATCCATCGATTTAGAGTGGAAAGTCCTTGAGTGTTGAATCTTTACGGGATATTTAGTTTGACTTGCCAAGCATTGAAAATTTTAGCATTTTTTATTTCCTGTTAAAAAATGTTTCATATGAAATTTAGTGAACATCTAAAGCTCTACATGGAAAAAATGTAACGATGATTGATGATGAAAAAATCCATCCATCCATCGTCTTAGACAAGTGGATTGAGGCATTTTGTTAAAATGCGAGGGTGGTTCAAATTTCAACCGCAGTTTTCATTGTTCCACGTAATCAACGTTATGGATCGGTGTCCTTTTCCTACATTTTTGACATGTTACATTTCCCTCGTACGAGCGTTATCCTTTTTCATCCGCCCGCTTACTCACTCATAAAATAATTCATATTGAATTTATTCCCGAAAACGAACATTTTAAATTAAATTTCATCCCATCATTCTTTTATCAGCGATACGTGGAAAATGCGATAGTATCCTTCCTTGCTCCTGCCAATATTTTTTGTTGTAAGCACCATTGAAATGTTTTCAGATCGATTTTCAATTATCCGACAAAACATACTCGAGTATCGTGTTATGGGTTCGAGAAACCTAACCCGTGGCATCCATCAATATTATGTGAGCATTAAATATCGAAGAAAATTTCAATTGTTCGCTATTGGCATTTCAAATAAGTATTGGTGATAAAAGCACTATGAAAATGTTGAGGGTTATTTAGACGAATCTTAGTATTGTTGCTGTTCTATCTATGGCAATTCCAACACAACTATGCGCTATAAGACCAATTTATTTCATCTCTCAAACCGCTCAATACAATAAAAAAAATGATCACCAGATTTAAAATCTGTGCTAAATATAAGTATACAGCAGACCCGTGGCAATCCGACAAACGTTTTGCAAGACGGTGTCGGATTGTCTAATTTGTCGGACTATATAGCACTGTCTCCGACCCCTTGTAGTCCGAATTTTTTTTGAAAAGAACTTTTTTTTAGGTCCCACCGCGTACTTCCGTGCCAGAACTATGACTGATTAAAATACATAAAAGTCATTAATCAAGGGGAACATTGGGAACATTCTCCCGCTCCATCGTGGCTGCTGCAAGTATTTGCAGGGAAAATAGGAGATTGGGCAATTCGCTGCCACTTCTGGAGGGAGCTACTTTAATCGGATTTAGATGTCTATTATTAAATCCAGATGCTAACCAGTTGTCCATTGATTCTACATTTATTAGCAAATGAAGAAGTAGACCACAGAATTATCCTTCATAGAGTCTTCTTTCCACATATTTGCTACCAAAACTAACGCAAAACTTTTTAAATGCGCTGTGTGCGCAGGGATCAGCCACTAAGTCAGAGTGTCCAACAGGTCCTGAAGCAGAACCTCTGACACAAATTCCTGATCGGCCTCCATACCATATATGTGCAAGGACACTCCGAAAGACTACCTGAACCAAACCGAAGGAGAGATGTCTTGAATCGTCCGTATCCTGTGAGGAACTGGGAGGTCCAATGACATGGAATCATCCAACGACACAACAAATGATATTTAACATTACTAAAAAATCGGAACAAATATTTCCCATTTTTGTCATTCAGGCATCTTTTCTACCATGCCTCTGAACAAATAACAAGTATCCTCCTTTTTAATTATTTTATATCGGAAACTAACGTGGGTTGGAGATTATCCAGAAGGGATGTGTCGATAGCAATGTTCCTAATATAGATCGGTTGGAAATTTGCGAATCTATAGAGCGCCAACCTCAACTGCAGCTGAAAGTCCAGGGGTAGAACACCCCTTCACAATTTCATTTTATAGAATTAACGCCATAAACACAATGGTCATAGCAATTAAAAAAATAAAACCTGTTATCGTCATCAAACGTATTCCATAACAATTTTTGAGGCATTTTATCTATCCCTTGCTAGCTATAAAGTCCTTTTTTTGTTATATCCTTATAAATAACAAAAAAATTCATGCCCAGTATGAGAAACTACACGTATAAAGCTTCCTCTATCTATAGATGTTTAGCGTTCTTGAAAGATTGCTTCTTATCTGGCTCACAATCAATGATGGAGACAAATGTTTGAATGTTCTTGCTGTTCTTTTTTGTATCATAAATTGTAGATCGTACTTATTTGCCAACTTACTAAAAGATTTAGGTCATGTAGTATCACATTTTTGCATTTTTTACATTGACGAAGCTTTATCACACAATTGTATTATACTTGTATTGGGATGTCGGACTACAGAAGGCGCCGGATTACCGCGGGTTTGTATATATATATTCTGTCAACGATATAAAATTGATGATAGAATTTATTCGCATCGGAACAAAATCGATGTCTCAAGATGTGGTATACAGGATCACAAGCCGTTGAGATGTTGAGGTTGAAAAAATTAAAGAAACTCTCATAGTCATATAGATTATGTACTTCAATCATTTTTATTTGAAGTTAATTTATTTCTTATAGCAGTTATTGAGTATTGAATATGCGATTCATATTATATTATACATCAATGATGGGTCTTTCATGTGGTGCTGAATACGTTTCGTTTTATGATGATCGATAAAGCCACTAACAACCGAAATTAATGCTCGAAAGCGGCTTGGTCTGAATTTCAATTCGATATTTTTGGCTTATGTCCACAATGGCGAATCAAAATAGTTTGTTCAACATCTCTAAGCGGACTTTGAAATGTCAAGTGGGGGCGCTGTTTCCTGCTTCTTCGCGTACAAAGACCAGGATATGATCACCGTGGATTAAGCTCGACCACAGTATCACTCAATTTCTCACCGGTTATGGTAATTTTGTGGCTGAATTCTCCTCGCCGTGGCTCTTCCGACACTTCCGGGTGTAATTGTGGCCACTTGCAACAATACAGGTCGCATGCGATCTCCCATTACTCGGATTCAGTTACTTTACATACGCCATTTGAATAAATGATTTGGCTGTTGGCCCCGGGTTCGAGTCTGATCGATACCCGAAATTGTCGGGGGTTGGATTTTGTGTTTGAGGTGCGATTTTAGAGGCATTCTTTTTGGTATGTAAATTGTTCGGGGATGAGTCATTTAAAGCGCGAATAAGTCTCTTTTGTAGGAGAGAATGTTAAACATTCAAAGTGGCTCATAGTTTACACATCATTAGAGCCTGGTGGTTTACACAGCTAAGTGGTGCTATCATCTTCATTTATTCAAGAGGCGAAAGCAGCTGCTGTGATGAGCTCGAATTCAATCCGCAATTCCTTTGATATTTTGAGTTTGAACTTTCTATTGGGTTTGGCATTGAATCGTCGCCTGAAATATTATCACATACCAATTTCAACCCCGTCCTTTAAATTTGGTAGAAACGATATAAAAATCAAACACAATATTTTTATTAAATATTCTTGCGAACCACATTAAAAGGTTTCTTTAGAAACGCTTTCGTAGTTGACTTTATGTTTATACAAAGATAAATTGCTTCCCTCTTTTTAAAATTTGGATACATTGATCTATTTATGTTCGGTTGTATATTTCATTTAAAACAATAGACGAATATCTACAAGTTGATTATGAAAATTTTAAGTAATTGATTTGTTTCTGTGTTTTAAGAACTTAATTAAATGGCAACCAAATGTTGCGATATTCAGTGAATAAAGTGAATTAGTAGTATTTTCTGAATCATGCTCCATATTTTTTTCAGTTTCTATGAAAATTGGCTATTAAATGGTAAAATTTGAATTCAAAAAGTTCATTAAGTATATTTATACGAAATATTTTGAAATTATCTTTAGTAAAAAGCTCCTCAGCATAATTAGGAAGTGATCTAATAAAAATTAATCAGTGCTTAAAAGCTTAAGATAAAATATTAAGAACTGTTAATGTAACGATAAAATAACATTTTCTGAATATTAGAGTAGAATTATATAACGTCTTGTACAAATTTTAAATACTTCAAAATTATTCCATTGAATTCCTGAGATTTTCGTTTATATTCACCCCTTAAATTCGGTGGAATATTAATGTTGTATTAATAATTAGAATTTAAGTTTTTTAAAGTTACATACTTTTTGAAAATTTTTAAATTGTTGTTTCAAATAACTTTATAAATTAAATTTTTAGGGAATTTGATTTCTTTCAGATTACTTATATGTATTATAAATTATTGATTTCAATGAAATCCGAATTTCAACTTTATAGATTGACATATTAAAATTTACAATAGTTCTACTTGAAAGTGTTGATTTATTGTTAAACGTTATTATAATATCATATTTATTTGAAAAAAATCATTTGAAATTAAGCCCTTCTCCAAGATACTTCTAATTGAGCATTTTATGGAGTTTTACAAATATTTAGAATCATTTGATATGATGATTATCAAAAAATATTTTTGTATGCTTAAAATTTTATTTGAAAATAGCCTCAACTTTAAGATGAATTAAATATTATTATCTACAACAAAATAATACAAGAAAAAATAATGGACTCAAGGCATGAAACATTTACTTATCTTCCACATAAGCGCCCAAAATCCGAATAAAATTGGTATGATTTAAAGAAATATTTTATCCCGTAGCCCGTTTAGGGTCAACTATCATGCTGTTATACCAAATGGATGATTTTCATTCGGAACTCAAGTTTAGGGATTATCCGACTGAAATTCACGTATCAGTGAATGTGTAACATTACCGGTTGTACAATGCTAAGTATAATTGAAACGGTCGAATTCGGTAAGTGATCACAAATGAAGCAGAACCTTTCAATTTGTATTTTATTTGAACTGACATTTGAGTATTGACGTTTGAAATCTAATCAGGCGATTCAATACACAGGGCTTAATATACCCACCCGGACGTAAAATTCGCCTCTTTCCCGGTGTATTTTTTAATTTGAGCGATGAAATTGTGTATTTTAAGTTTGTTTACAATTTATTTAAAGTAACAGATGTTCGTGTAGTAAGAAATGAGAAGGTTTCAGATATAGCTGTCGCGGACAGTGCGTCATGCCTAGGCCTGTGAAATTATAATTAATTATCTTAGGGTTGAAAACGCCCCCATAACCATATGTTACACATTTCCCGTATAATTTACATACATATAAGTCTTCTGTGGGTAGCTTTCGGCACATAAAGTTCGCTTCAGCTGATACAACATTGACTTATGCATCCTCGGCTGAAAGTTGAAGCCGGAAGTGAAACATGAATGTTCAGCAAATAAAGCTCAAGTCGTGGCTTCCATTAATAGTCCTCAACCTCTTTCACCACCAACAATTTTCAAAAAGAGATTATCAAGTGTAATTATTTAACGAGAGCAATTACACCATGGAAACTTATGTATATTAATACATATTTTTTAAAATAAAAATAGGCATTAAAAGGCATTTATCACTATTCAGATTTATTGGAATATAATTTATCGTATATTATAAAGACACAAAGTCGCTTTGCGATGGGTTACTGACCATAAAAAACTGTTTGAGATACGACATCTCATGCATTATTTCAAATTTTATGCAGTAAGTCCACTGTGAGGGTTTCACTAGACTGCAAGAATAAATAATGAACTATACTTTCGCTAAATCATATATACGATCACTATGATTTTCTAGGAATAAAATTCTGCATTTGCATTTCATCTTGAAATTAATTCGCATTCTAGCCACTGCTTAGTTTATCTGAATTTCTCATATAGATTATAATTCATTAAAAATACCATTGCTGCTTGATATCACTAAAATTTAGTAGTAATTTTAACTTTCGATACATTAAAGAGACATATTTCAAATTAAATGGACTAAAAATCGGACATGTCATATTAAAATATATGATTTCAAATGTAATAAAAATATTACGCTGGATGATTGACGAAAAGAATAGTGATTTTTCTTGTTCGTTAAAGATATAAACTATTAATGTAAATTATATACAGTGACTAAAAGAATTGTCGAAATTTGCATACAATCTTTTATTTATATTTGCTTTTACTATTATGAATATTACATATTTTTCCGAGTCGTTGATAAATTTGAAATAATGAAAAGCTTTTACATGTTTCAACTTTATCAAAAATGTATAGCAAACATTTGAGCGACGAAATTCGCGGAAAATATGGGCTCTTCCTCCATCAAAACTCCGCTGTCTCAGCCTTTATGCTGAACGTCTCCAAGACAAAATTTACGGTGGTTAATTTGCGTAGAATTATTTTGAATATAATGAATATTAATATTGTTATTATTCAGAATTTAATTGTACTTATAGGGCATGTGTATACGTTTTGGAAACAAAATTAACGCCCCGGTCTACTTTGGTGCGTGATTCATTATTCCCATCTTGCTGCGGTCTTGTAATAAAATTATTAATGCGAAAACTGAAGAGACAAAATAACCCGGGCACTTCAAGCAGGGCGCAAAAGTCTTGCCGGGCTCCTGGTATTATTTATAATTGTTTTAGAGAAGTCACAAAGGGAATTTTGAGGAGTGTCCAGTGCTGGGTTTCTCGGTCAGGTCTGGTTAGTAATTTGTCCTTGGTGTATATTAGAGGGCATTTTGTAGAAAAGGACCATCGCAGGGGATGCGAGAATTCCCTGTCACTTTTAGGGTTTATCGTCCCGCCTGTGGAATTCGAACATAATATAAGAGTGAGATCGTGGAATTTCAACAAATTAAAACCTGGACGTAAACTTAGTCTGGCGAGCAGACCCTGTGCCAGGACTGTAAAATATTGCATACTACACAGAGAGACGTTAGCTTTAATTTATTCCAAAAACTATTCCACTGGAACGAGTAAATCTCGACATGGAAAAATTTGGAGAAGACAGGCTCGCGTCAGATTCCACTATAAATTAATTCCTTTCTACATATTTTGTCTCGATGGAATTACGTCTGTTGATAATATTAAAATTCCAAATATAAAATATATGTCTAAATATATCTAAAATATTTATAAATATAACGTGTTTAATATTTTTCACTAACAAGAAAAAATCAGGTAAACAGTGCAAGTATTTTTTGATAAATATTGATTAATACTAAGGAATTGATTTTCTGTATTTAGCTTATTCATTAGTCTACGCATCATGGCAGTGAAGGGTCATCAATCTAAGTAAAATAACGGTTAATTTATTTCTCTAATTATAAGCAATTTTCATTATATGTCATGTAAGGTTTTATTATAAGTTATGATGTTTTTATTAAATTTATTCAAATTGGCCATCTTTGCTTCGTATGCACGGACGATATCTTTTCTTTTTTTTAACTGTAGTTGTAGTGGACAGCGCTTATTCCTTCAATTAGGATTCCTTTTGTGGGCACCTCAGTCATGTAAATTAAATATTTTGGCGGTCTTACTTCGTGGCTTGCACGGTCTCCAGACCTGACACCAATGGATTTCTTTGTCTGTGGACGTGTCCTATTCCGTGGCTCATATGGTCTCCTGATCTGACACCACTGGATTTCTTTGTCTGGGGACGTGCCCTATTCCTTGGCTCGCACGGTCTTCAGATTTGACACCACTTGATTCCTCTACCTGGGGACGAATTTCTTAACCCTGACCTTGGCAAACTGGTATCTCTTCAAATTAAACGATTTATTGAATGATATCGTTGAACCTTAACCCTAAAAAATAAATTGTCAGTCCATGTGCAAAACACTCTGTATATACCTTTTTTGTAATTATCCTAAAGCATTCCAATAGTTTCAAAATTGTAAATTTATATTACTGAATCAAAAACGGAATCAATTCGTACAGTTGATTAATAAAATTAGTTTGTTGGCTTCTATTATAAATATTTAACGTAGGAAAACAAATAACCATATAAATATATATTTGGATGATCTGAGGTAGCCATATCTTTCAACAAATTTCCAAAAAATATGTGTTGGTATAATAGCACGAATATCGTTGTAGCTTAAGATTATTTGTGAATTTTTGAGTTCAACAAAACCCATTGAATTCCTATGATATATTTTTAATATTTTCATATCCCCATATGCATGCTCAGGTGGAATTTCTATTGGGTAAATAGTTGAATATCGATGACCGGTGAAACGTACCATAATCGGAAAGCTTTCTCTTTCTACAAGCTTTAACGTCCGTATCAGCTTCCACCCCAACGAATAACCTGCCAAGTCTTAAGACGTCCCACTATGACCACCCCGAATAAATATCCAAGCTATTTGTAAAGAAATAAACACAATGCGCTTTAAATTCATTTTATACATTTTTACATAAATGTAAATTCATTGAGACGTTTGTAGCCGTGAAAATGAATTTGTAAAGCACCCACTGAACGTATTGTGTGAAAGTACCGTAGGAAACATCCAACCCACATACAATCCGATAATATTCGTCTGAAAAATTGTATCATCATATCCGGACGAAGATGTTGGGGTCTAGAGTGTCGTGCGTGACATAACGTGAATAATCACAGAGGCATATTATTTAGTACGGGGACTACCCCTGAGGCTCGGGGATGAAATCGCTAAGGCGGAACTGGCCCCGGGCGACACGCTCGCCCGCAGGGATGGGGGCGTCTAAAGCCTAAGCCCGAGGGGTTGAGGGCAGATAACCTAAAGCCTTCTTGCCTTAGTCGAAATGCGAATCCGCAAGACGATGCTCGTTTTATCAGTTAAAGAGTTGAATGCCGCCAGACCTAAACGAGCTTACGTCCGAACAAAATAAATACAACTACTTTGGGCCGTGTACTTGATAAATAGTAGATTATATCTGAGAAGACCGGTGAATCCTGATCGGTTGGCTTTGCGATAAAAATAAGCCTTTGCATTGAGTCGAAAAACGAGCAAAAAATGCGACAGGGGTCTGACGGGCCGCATGCGGTTTTCTTGATCGATTCATTCACTCACAATGAAATTATCCGGCAATGTTCGATAAGGCCAAAGAAAACATTTTCAATCAATTGACCCCGATCTGTTCCCAGATGACTTGATATACCTTATTTCCCGTTAGGGACATTCAAATAGAATTTTGTTAATTTGCATACCTTTCACTCCAATATATCGTATTTTCAATTCATCCGATTTGCAGCGCGGAAAGCCTATTCATCCGGAAAAAGTAAATTATCGCAATACAATGAAATTTTCGAAAAAATCATTCAAATTCAAATTCATTGAACCTTCATCTTATGATCGATGAATTTAATAAGATTTAAACGATGTTTTAAGGTTAATCAATCATGTTGAATAGTAAAGTTAGTTCTTCTACGCTTATATATTTTGTACATTAGATTATCCCATAAACAATACTTGTTTTATAACTATCATAATCATCTAAAATGTATTTCCAATTGTAACTAATATTTCGTCTTATCTTGCTAAATTTTCAATTCTCTTTCGTAATCAAGCTCCCTGTGTTTCTGCATTAAGCCGTTTATCTTTAATGTGATTTTGAAGAGTGCAAAAAAAGGTGGTAATCTGACAATGTCATGACCTACAATTTAAACCTGAGACTTGGCGTTATCGCCATGATAAATTATTAACGCTTTGTTGGCTAGTTTTTGGCAATAAATTTGCTTTTTAATGGTTTTTTACAATGATAATAATTTATCCACATCCCACAAAACGCAGAGCACGTCATTTTATGGGTAAAGCTCTTCTTTGGAATACGGATATGATGTTTTTTGCACTTATCATTGTCTTCGACACTTGTTATGTATATCATATTTTTCATATTACCAATAATATAAGAAGAATGTCTGAAGAATAAGAAGGATATCAAATTGTCTTCCTTCCAAGGCTGTCTATTTTTTCCCTATTAAAAGCTATTAATTTTTGCATCCATAATTAGAGTAAAGAACCCATTTCTCATCTCCAGTTATTAAGTCATCTAAAAACAGCGTTTTGGATTCAATTTTTAGAAGTTTTTCGCATGCTTTGATCCCGTTGTATAGCTCGAACGACACCCATCTTCCGTGTCTCCACACTTTTCCGATTTTTTCGAACACTTGACCATGAGTATCCAAGATTTGTCCATATTTTTCAATAGTTGCTGTTGGATTACTTTCGATTTCAGCAGTCCATCATATGCAGGATTCCACTTCCAGTGCACTTTTTTAAATAAAAACTTCCAGATTGAAATTTCTGGAACCAATTTTGACATTTAAGAATACTTAAAATATCGCCTAGTATATTGCAAATGTTTTTAGTGGCGCACGTTGCAGTCTTTTTTTTTTAAATAATAAAGCATTAAATTGCGAATAAATTCTTCACTTGGCAAAAATCGATCCATTGTAAATTGGGTTGTTAAATTTTAATTTTAAAAATCATAATTTATTTTTGATGACTATAGTCACCAAAAAAGCATTAAACACGATTTTAAAGTGCAGTAGCGTAAGTACAACAAATCCTCAAAAACAGTTAAGCTATAAAACGAAAACTACTTTGGGTTCGATTACAAAAACGGTTCTCTTTATACAATAATTCAAAGAGATGAAAAATACAAATGTTCATTTGCAGTTGTCGATGGATTTCCGATAGCTCATGAATTTTATCAAACTCTTGGGGTAGTTCCCAGATCAAAAACGACGGAAACATTTTTATCCCTGACTAATACTTGTATTGTCTCAACCATAAATATTGCACAAGTCAATCACAGCGGTTGTTTAATAAGTTCCCCTGGGAAATTTTCAAAGAAAAACATGTCTAATATACCATGGATAATTCAATAAGCTAATATAAATATGGCTACGTTTACATGTCAATCATGAAAAATCAATTTTGAGCCTTAAAAATGTTTGCAAACATAGCAACGCCTTTAGTCATTTAATATTAATTTAAATTATCAGTTTAATAAAAATGGTGGTTCACTAAAAACACATATTTTTTTTGAACTTTGAAATGGATTGAAATTTGTACTAAATTTCAAAATTATACTGTCGATAGTTTTTAATTAATGTCAAACTCAGCAAACATGGCAAGCACAAAAATTGTGAATAAAATCGATGTAAAATTAATATCCACGACCAGGTATGTAAATATTTATAGTGCATTAATACGCGACGGAAGCTTTAAACATATTTTTAATTTAAAAGCCTACGCTCGTACTATGATTAAATTTTAGTTCCCTTGATGGTAACGAATAATTGTTTCGAAGCTTTTATTCCTCACTGCTGAAAAGTTGTTAATTCTAGTATTAAAGTTTTAATCTTCAGCAGTAAAGATACATTAACATATTTAAAATTTAGCCAGGATAAAACGAAAATAGTACATTTATTTGAAATGGCGTACGAATCAATGTTTTGTTTATTTCGTTATTTTCATTGAGTAATCCCGAAGTTTCGATGTAAATTTTGGAGACTTTGTTTTTGTTAGGGATTTTAATGAGATCTGTTAATAAAAATAATATACTTATGGCTAGCTTTATTTGCAGTGGGAGTAAATAAATACGTATTTTACGATGGGAAGAAAAAAAAACTCTGGGTAAAGGATGGGAGGCTAGTAACCATCCTTGGAGGTATTCGATGACATTATATTGTAGATGCTCGTCGAAGCACAAAGAGTTCGGAGACAACAACTACAAGTGAGCAGTCATCGATAAGCTTTGTAAAGCTCCGTTACGGACGCATCTGGAAAACTCACTTCAATAACTTTTCCAGAACAACCTGTGTAAGCAAAGCTGGTGGGCGGTTCACTTACTGTTTCCAATAAATCTTCGCAGCGCAATATATGAGCTTTTATTTCAAACGCGAGGCAGCCTCCGAACAACCTGAAACTCCCTTCTTGTATTAAAATACTATATGGAGGTGAGCCTTTGCCATATGTCATCGAGAAGGTACGGCAATTCTTAGAGAGTACCACGAAACGATGTATGGCCTCTGTGTACTTTGTATGGAAACAGCAGATTCAAATTGAAAACAGTTGTTCATATTAAACCATTATTCACAATGTACATTTTTTATATTTTCCTCGTATCACATAAAAGAGAGGAATGATAAATTTGAGTCGCTTTAATTGGGCCACTTTTTATTCAAATTGTGAATTAAAATTGAGTTCAAATGCTCAATATGTAACTCAAAATTGATCAATGATCAATTTATTGGGGATATCTACAATATAAATTTGCATCTTAACCTTTTTTTTTGCGAAGGGGGAAATCTTCAAAAATCACCACCATTTTTGGTGGTAGTGTGGGATTTTACCCACTAAACCTTCCTCCTCTTCAGCTGCCACTCGGCTACTAATTAATTATTGCACAAGAGTGGCAGCGATGTGTCCCTCACGGGCTCTCCATTTGTCTCTTTCCGAATGTCATTCTTCTGCTGTTGTTCGTCGTCTTGTACGTTCATCATTCGCCTTCCGCCGCATAGCACACGTTGTGTATTTGCACCAAGCATTCCATGCCTTAGCATCTGTTAACATTGAAGGTACCATGTTGCTAGGGGAGAGCGAGCTGGTTTCCAGCTCCTCCCACAAGATGTCCCTTTCAGTGCTCCATGCTGGATAGACAAACATTGTATGTGCAGCATCGTCGTACTCCACTTCGCAGTGGTGGCACTCCGGGTCGGTCTCTTTGCCTATTTTGTGTAGGTAGCTATCAAAAAAAAAACCGTGCCCGATGAAAACCTGGGTCAAGTGTCAGCACAATTGACCGTGCTTTCTGTCTACCCAGGTTCTCAGGTTCGGTATTAGCTCATACGTCCCACTGGGACTGCCAAGTCGTCATGGTCCTTTGCTTAGCGTTTTTCCTGTCTTCACCTTTCTGTATTGCCTGTACCGTAGGCGAGAATGGCAGTCAGTGCCAGGACGGCGTCTTCCGACACTGTGTGATATGTAGCAGCCACTCTGATTGCGCTCCTTCTCTGGACTCTGGCCATGTTAAGCCTGGCCCTTTCAATTTGAAGTGCCTCAGCCCATTTTGGCACACCATACAATAGTACCGAGTGCACTACCTCGTTGTAGAGTCGCCTCCTGCTTGTTTTTGGGCTACCAATGTTAGGCATCAACCTGGCCAGATTCTCCGCGATGCTGGCCGCCTTCACTGCCGCCTTCTCCGTGTGCGTGTCAATCACCATCAATCTCCTCGCGCATCAATCTCCATCCCCAAATACCGAATGGATCTTGAGTATTTAATCTCGCAACCCCCGATCCTCAGGGGTGAAAAAGAGGGCCTCCGTTTTTTGGCCAGCGAGCTCCAGACCAGGTCCAGTTAGCCACTTCTTGGCCTTCCTCAGCGCTCAACGTACGTAAGGTATCAATTTAGCCCTTGGATATCCTTATAATAAATTAATACGAATTTTTATGATATAATATGAAAATTTTTTGATTAAACACATTAAAAATATGTGTTTTATTCACACCATTTAAAAAATCTCAAAAATGCGCATGAACTTTTGGACTGACCTGATAGCTAATATGAGAACATTTATTATGTTTATGACTTATTAATGCAATATAAATTTACAAATACATTATATTTGTGATGTTCATATACATTTATTTTTGTATGCAGTTGAAAAATTTTTATGGAAAAAAAATTGTCAAACAATGTATCATTTATCTTCAACTGAATTGCCACATTGTTCTGCGCTTGTATCATCTTCATCCAGGATCCCAATCCTTTTTTCACATCAAATGAATGCACGCGATATTGTTTGGGTTTTTCGACTGTGATGCCAATTTCGTTTTGCGCGCCGTCACACGATGTTGTTGAAAAATTATTTCCAATCGAAGTCTTTCGTCGAGGGATTAAACATTATGATTTTTTAATTGGAAACGAACCCCTTTCCGTGGAAAAAAATACATCAATGATCGGTTTTGCGAGGTTCTCATTTATTATTTGCTTCAAAGGAAATAAATTATTTTTGAATGGAGGAAAAATCACTTTGGATTCCAAAGGTACGAAACGCATTAAGGAGTTACTGGGAAGCGGGATAAAAACTAAAAATATCATGAGCCGGGAAAACACTTATCCGTATTTCTTCATAACGTTCTCGGCAGAATAACATAAAAAGGGCGCCCCAACCATTTGTTTGTATTTTATATCAGATATAACTTTAGTCTTGACCTTTTTCGCCTATGCCGGGGTCCATGGATAGGCGAACACGTGGAATGAAATATGCGGATTTTTCAGACATTCTTGCTTTTTGCTTATCTCCCAACCGTAAATAGTTTGGGTTTTTTTTGCATAGCCCGGAGCCTTCTAAGAGTAAATAAGATAGGAGTAAATATAAACTCGTGAGGAAACGTGCATCGGCTGAAGGCTTTGGAATTTCACAATTTATTCGCTCCTTTTCAACGAACTCGGCTACGGTTAACATAATATCACCATTTTAACCAAAAATATTTGAATAAATTTTCAGGTATGGAATTTAAATTAATAGTCCAATCGATATTGAATAATTTAAAATATTTTGGGTTTGGAGAGAAGCAGAGACGGAGAGAGTATATTGCGTACATCGTACGATTAGATCGATGAGCCAAATTTATCGACAAATATTGATAACCTAAATGAATCGATTTCAAGTGTATTGTTTATGTTTATGCAAAGAAATGTCCGAATATTGTATGCTATCAACAGTGTTTATTTATTTAAATACAAGCTTCATACACGCTGCGGCGCTCCTGACAGATTAGTAGATTTGTACGGATGATAAGTGGCGGATATATGAATACACTCAAACCTCTTTTAGTGTGAATTTTTTTGTGCGATTTCGAATTAATGCGGTTTTCTATTTTTTTATTTCATAAAGAGTACATATCGAGATATTTTGGATAAAATAGGAAATAAATCCTTAACACTAGCTGAAATTTGGAAAAAAATAATAATTTGGGACTGTGTAAATCATATTGCATCTACTATCGCTGAATTACGACCACGCCCTTGTTCTGGTTCAGATTTTTGAAAAAATTGATTTGGAGTTTTTTTTGCATTTTTTCAATGTTTTGACTTTTATTCTTATTATTTTAGTAATAATTAATTATATCATTACCCCTTAAAGCTTTCTGAAATGCTGTTTTATCAATAATAATTTTGATGATTAATATGATATTTCTTTTTTTTTAAGTCAGTGATATTAAAATTGATTTTAAAACAAGAAATAAAAACTTTTGAATTTATAGAACACAAGAAATTACTTCTTCCATAGTAATCCGGTTGTGGATTGCAGCTTTAGATTTCAGAGAAAATTACCAAACCGCTTAGCTCAATACAAAGAACTTCTATCGAATTAGAGTATAAATAAAAGCAATCCTTGAAAGCGTTTTATATTACAATGAGACCGGTAATGTCTTAATTTACCTACAAATATCAGTTTTGATTTTCACGATTTCGAAATGGATTTTATTTTTTTGGTCTTATCTTTTAAGAGTTTCTTGAATCAATTCATTACACGACATTAATTATTTTTTGGGCCGCGAAATAATTAATTCGCAAGTTCCACTTTTATTCCATTCGTGGCAACAAAAAAACACAAATAAAGTAATCTGCATGTTTACGTGATAAAAATAAATATTGGATTCTGGCAAGTATGTAAATTAAGGCTTCGACGTACAAACTATTTTATTACGAGAAAAAAGTAATGAAATCTACATAAATTTGTATGCAAATTACGTCCTCCCACCAAGCCTCTCTCCGATATGACCCTCACTGAATTTCGACTCAGCATGGATTATATGCTTTTCGGAAAACATCATCGTAACTTTGTGTTTCGGCGATATTTTAAAAAGTTCTGACGCTTAACGACTGCGCTTTAATAGAAAAACGGGACGTTTTTATGAATCTAAGAAAGTAAAATTTTAGCAACGAGTGTATAAAAAGTATGTAAATATACACGGATGTATGAAACCTATATTCAAATGGCTTAAGCAAATGAAAACGACTTTTCCCCATGTAAATAGGGTATTTAATACAACCGCACTGCTTATTATCCTTTGGTGTTCATCTTCTATTGATGGTAAAACATTTTCTCCCGAAACTACTTCTGGCCATAGTTTTTTTCCAGCAAGAATTTAATACATTATTATGTAGAGAAGGAAGAAAATAATTAGAACTTAGTCATTAACATTGCCCTTCGATAAGATGTACGTTTAGCATGTTTTATTTTCAAATATTTACATTTTTCTCGTATTGAAATAAACGACCACACTTTTTATATTTAAATCATACTACTGCAAAGTTCTATATTGATATTAAGCGACTTTATCGCCACAAAATTTCATTAAATTAAAGAAGTTGCCTTCTGGTTATTGGGTCTAAATAAAAGTATACATTTTTCATGGCTCTTTTTATAATTCAATTTTTGCCGTTTTCTCTGGATGCAGATAAAAGTCTTAGATAGTTTCGACTTCCTTTCAGCAAAATCCTGGAGGCTAAAGTTCCGATGTAATCAAGCGGTGAACTCCCCCTTTGAGCACGAAAATAGGGTAATGATAATATTGAGCGAACGATTTTTTATTCAATAAAAGGGGGAGATAAAATATTTAACTTTCAATAAAATGAAATATTTCCCATTTGGCCGCTTTTACGCCGATATAAAAGCGTGTTTTATTCTCTGGGGCAGGAGCACGTAAATGAATCAATTTGTTTTTGACGAACATGACTTGTTTACTGAAAACAACGCCGAAAATGTAAAATTTAAATAAAATCGCAGATGGAATTAATTAAAGCATTTTTCTCCAATATTTCGAAGGAAAATTTGTTTTTTCACAATGCAAATATGAAAGATTAGGGAGATTTTAGATCTTAGAACATATCTTGACACATGATTCAATAACAGTATCTTTTAAGTGCAACATTTTATTACAATGAAAGCATCTTAAATAAGCCCACGTTTAAGGATTTTGTACAAATATTAATAATTAATATTTTTTATAGAAGATAAACAGCATTGATCATAATGTGCTTGTCTCTCTTAAATTGAGTAAATTGAAGATGGCACTCATAATGTGGGCTTTTGTAGAAATGCCCTCTGTAGAAATTTATCAGAAAATAGTAAATGAGTGTTCTGAATAGAGTAGAATGTTATAATAAAGCAATTTCATTTTGGAAACAGAAATTTAAATCTATGTGGTTATGTTTAAAGTTCGTGCAAACTGGTTGGCAAGTGTTAGTATAGTGAGTTGGATTTTGGACTTTCCTAATATAAACTTTTGGGGTTCAAATCCAGTTTGTGGGAAAAAAATAGGAAATCAGATGTTTTAAAGTTCTCGACTGATGGTTTCGACAGATAGTAAATGAAGTGTTTGAATGACTGAATTTTCAAAATGCACTGTTTTAACTTTTTTTTGTTCGATGTTTTCAAATATAACAATAACTATACTTTTTAAAGCACCCTTGGAAAAAATGTTGCTAATAAAATTGGAAATATTTTTAAAGTGTTTGATGATAACAGCCAATTTTGGGCGTATAACAAACATTCTGAGCGCAGAATGAGCTTAATTTGTTGAAAACACAAGACTTCTTCCACCAATCTGTTGGAAATGTCATGACAATTATTTTCTGGAATCGTTAATAAGTTTTGCTGTTAGAATTTATGTCATGGAAGATTACCATGACAAGAAAGACTTATGTTCACAACTTCTTTGCGAAATGCCATCAAAGAGTAAAGGCAATAAAAACTCCCTAAAAGCATACTATTCTTGCATGATAACGCATCAAAGTTCAGACTTTCATTTACAAATGTGGATTCCAACAACTTTTTCACTCATCACCCGATCTAGATCTCTTTGGATTGTTTTATATTTCAATATCTCAATCGGGTTTCTACTATTTAAAGGAGTGGAAAGTGTGATCCTATAAAGACTGCCGCCACCCGCACCCAACTATCAAATCTCACCCCTCGCGTATATATGTATAAAATGTATATGTATAATCTCTTTGGTATCAATTGTTGGATCTCATGCATGAAGTATAAACATTATACAATAAAGCCGACCAAAGCTGTGCATCTAATATGAAAGAAATATTCTTATCTAAAATAGAGGCACAAACAGAAGAAATATCTTAAAGTGGACGATATATCAAAAACTCTTAACTTACATTATTCAAGAAGACAGTTACGACTCCAAAGCACATGACTCAAGCAAAATAAAACTAAAGAGCAACGTACGAGTAATGCTGCCATTAAACAGAGCTGGAAATTTATTATTAAACAGTTAAAATTTTCCAGCTACGACAAATGCGTTTCCCCGAAGTATATTTTAACCTGATTACGCCTTCGAGGGGCACCTCTTTGCAGCGTTTTTGCTTGTTTAATGTCACACAAAGAGCACTCATCCATGATACGGTTCTTGGGAGTCCATCTGTTGATGATGCCATCAAAAAAACATTTTCGCCAAATTAAAGTCCATTTACTCGAACATTTCCACGATTACGCGAGCGTTCGTGTTATTATTTCGCATAAACATTGTTTTACGTCATTAAGCCTCCCGTTATTTTCATACCGTTTTGATGAATATGAGATTGTTTGGGCATTGAAGAAATAACAATTTAATCATGGCAGCTTTTCATTTAGTGCGAGAAACGCGGATATTTTCCCGGAAAATGCGGAAAAATATTTTTTTTCGCAAAATTTCATCGGAGCCTTTGGGCTGTGATCTATGTATATTTTTTTAAATTACATATTCTCAGTTAAAATCATTTATGATTCCATCAACCCACAAGAAATATTTTTACTGTATTTTATAACCACTTGTTAATTGTTATTCTGGCTATTTATTTATCTGCTCTAGAATATTTAAGTCTTAAAAATGTTTTCTTTAACGAATATATTCAGGGTATCGGATGTGTTCATTGTATTCCACATCTGGTTAAATTGGAACAAGTTTATTTGAATCGGATTTTTTAATGATAGAAATTGATCTGTGAGTAGGTCAGATTTATTTTGGATGTAGACGATATAAATACTCGGTACTTATAAAAGCAATGCTCGGATATATGAAAAACATGAAAGAGATTTTATATATTTTTGAAGGAAAAAATGTAATTAATGAAGGTTTGTTATTGTGAGAAAATATATTAAGATTTTTGATGTTGAAAAAAACACATTAGGGGAATTGTTGTATTTCTATATATAATATAGAAACGAAGGTCTTATAATTGATTGACGCACTTGAAATATGATTAAAATATCACCATGGTATTTAATCTTCGCTTTTTGGAATTGATCAACGACATGCCAAAAGACGTTTCCAGCAATATAACAAAATCTTGATACGACATCAATTTTCGAAGCATCAATTTTCGTATGTAGATTTTAAGTAGATATTGACATGATGTCAGTTTGTTATTTTCGCTCTTGCATATTTGATTTTAACAGTTCACTGAACGTAGTGACACGTGGTAAAATGGAAAAGTTTATTGCTTTTGCTTGTTATAAAATATATATACGCGATTTCGAAATTTCGACAATCAAATAGAACAGACTAAAGAGTTTTGACATGGGTCAAATTGAAAATATGTATATGATAGAAAATTGTAAAGTTTGACCTTTAATCATTTTTTTATATTTCAATGAACACTCTCAAATAGTTCTAAGCTCGGTAGTCATCGTATTTGTTGACTGAATCATACAATTATCCAATTTGCTTTTTATGCTCATAGTCATGTCCATACAATTTTTATCATATGTTGCTGATATTTATTTTCTCTGATTAAAATGAATGGGGGGGAAATATAAATTTCCGACAGTGACAATATGTGCAAAAAATCTACTTTCGGCAAAAATAATTTTGGGAAATAGTCTTGGAAATATGCCAAGTGGAAGAAATCCATTTGAAACTATGAAATCGGTAGAAAAGCTTCTTTTAGCCAAAATCATATTCAGTGACGTACTTTACAAATTAAGTTTGTATAACATACAATATACAAATTGATATTTTCAATCAAACCAAAACTTCAATAATAATATTTCCCACAAAAAAAAGATATATTTGAATCATCATATTAGCGAGTTCAGGATTATGCGATTGCTCCTATAAAAATATCAAATACTCAAAATTATCAATTTATATATTCTAAATTTGTATTAATGTAGCGTGGATAACAGTTGAACCTTTGGGGTAATGATGTAGGTGGGCGAAAGTAGTTTCGTCAGTTTGCTCACCTAATGCTGCTAGGGTAGTCCAGCTAACATGAGTTGGATGAGCAGCTTCCTTATGCTAAGTACCCTTAAAGTAGAATGTGGAACTCGATCATACCTTCGGGTATACGTAGTCCAAAACTGGTCTTCCTTGGGAACCTCACCTCCCTTATAGAACGTGGAGTGACGTGGATGAGCGCCAGGAAGAGACATTCTATGTACCGCATAGTAAAGTCGATCTTTGACAGATTCTTCACTTTATTATGATAAAAATGATATTATTTTCCAAAATCTTAATATGCGGGCCTTAAATGAATATTTTTACAATTCATTCACGTGGATTTTCCAAGAAAATAAGCGCATTTTGCACGACATTGTCCGCATTTTACCTACAGGGATTTCTAATGAGCAAAAAATTAGATAAAGGGTCCTTTTAAGCCTCCGTATACTCGTTTACAAACAATTAGGCTCATATTCCCGGGTGATATCTATGTTTAACCTCACACTTTTGGATACATTTTCGCCACTCAGTTGTATACAGCTATTTCGTAAATTCACCTTTATAAATGCCAAAAAAGTTTCTTATAAAATCTATTTTATGAGGAAATTCATCAGGCGATTTAATTTGTGTTTTTTCAAGCTTGAACGATTAAAATAGCAGGCTGTGAAGTGACGTGAAGTCTACATAATTTACTAATAAAATTCCTTTCTGCTGAGACACGGACTAAAACTCGCAAAATTCCCGATTTCCCGACATATTATTTATTTCCGTCGCTGCAGAAGAATACTTATATACTATAATACTTTGATGTGATTCGTTATTTTATTACGGAGGAGTATAGAAATTCTGAACCCCGTATCTATTATATTTTATATCAATATTCCCATTATTAGAGTCGATGTGTAGTAAATACATCACCGGCAGGGAAAGGTTAATATAACAATTTCGATTTAGTAACCTTCATTGTGCTAGTGAGGTGTGTGATTTCTGTTAGATAAAAACTTAAATCCCGAATTTTTCGGGATTACGTTTACTAGTCCCGGGATTCATGAACACTCAAAATTGTCCGGGATACAGGCAACGATAAACTAATCGAATCATATTCGATTAAGTGATGGATTGCATAAATAAATATCGTAAGAGGACAGCTAATACTGTAATTAACATGGAAAAAAAGCAAGATTTATCTACACTTATCAGACGATGTTAACATATTTACAGCCAACTAATAGAATTATTAGAGTGTCACTGTGAATTTAATATTAAATTTTTAGTTGATTTACTATCAAGGTAAAAAATTTTCATGACTCATCTCAAAATTAATGCGTAATATTTTTACGCTACTTAATACATATTTAATTTACAGTTTTTTAGGCTAAGGAAATGTTTTATAAGGTGTCTGGATGTAATAAATTTTTGATTGAGAATAATGTATGTCCTTTGAGCTAATCATAAAAAGGCGAAATATGAATAAAGTAAGGAATAATGAATTTCCTCTTAAAGCATAATGAGTTTTCATTAGGGAAGTTTTTTTTAATTAATATTAAATATTCAGTCTTCCAAGACTTCATGTCAAACATTAAAAAGTAATACTTTTTTTCGTAACAGGTTTCCATTTAAGTAGTCTATCATGAATAAGTAAAATCCAGAAAGTATCACAGGCGCATTAAATATAAAGGAAAATCGTGTTCGTTCGCCTTCTGAAGATTTTGACAGCGAGGTTATCCCCTGTATTAAAATTTAAAAAGTTGATTAAAACAGCGCCTTAATATTTAACTATTTGCACTCGGGAAGCTTTGAAAGCTAATAATAAAAACGCGGGAATTTTAAACCCCTTCCAAGTCATCATGATAATGGAGGGATGACTTGACGGTTCAGATGCTCGCCCTGTTTGCTCTCTTTATTGAATGATTAATGTCCTAAAAACTGCTCATAACTCTAGGGGCAATTATGGTGGAAATTTTGTCAAAAGTGTAACACTTCCATGCGATCTCACTCGTTTCGCAGACGAGAATTTTTCATTCTCTATGAAAATGATAATGGCCATTTTCGGCGAAACGTATTTTGTTGAGCTGTTAGCGTGAAAAAATTTAGACATGTCAGTTATAAAAAGATGCTCCCGGGGGATTCTTAAGTCAGTTCAAAATTTTGCCATCCACTCGGGGAAATCTCATGAGTAATTTTATTACAAGCTGAAATATTAGAATAATGTTCCTGAGGGTGGAATTCCACCCCGAGTTGTACAAATACAATCATACTCGACTGGCGGTAATTTCGCGAATTGGAAACATGTATTATGCAGCTGAAAGACAAGTAATATAACTTGCGTAAGATTTGCGTCATGTCAAATTTCTTACATAAAAAAATGTTACATAACAATCGATTACGTCGTTGAAGAAATTCTCGTATGACGTATAAAACATTTGTATGGAGCTCCATTTCCAGCTTAATATCTAAGATTCCAAATAAATATTTAATGAGCTTATAGAATATCACGATCAATCAGTTTTAATAATCTATGATTTTGTTGGGATGTTGAAATCATTGGAGTAAGCCGAAGTAAGAAGTAAATAAATTTCGAAAATTTTAATTTTCCAATAATGAGCATTGTATGTGCAGAAATATAAAAAAAATGCTCAAAACTTTTGATAAGCCTTCAAGGATACTTAATATTATATATGTGAAGTATAATATCATTTATGGCCAGAGTAGATCCGTAATTTCTCAAAATCACTCCCTTATCCAAATTATTTATAAGTGTTTACTTTAGTCAGATATATTTTATTTTTTAAAATTCAAATGCAATATTTAATATTGTTATACTGCTATCAATACTATTAGTAATATTATACAATACGCAAATTTAAGGAGAGTCTCTGTATTCTATTATATAGGATTATTATTAAAAATAATGATGAGATTCGCCCAAAATTTCAACGACACAATTATATTAGGTCGACCAGCTGTCAAATAATTTGAAAACAATCCTTCGAGCAATATTTACGGTATCGGACATAGTTTCGCGCAAATGGTAAATAAAAGATATTGTGACTCAAAGAGCAATGAAGAGATCCAAGTTATACAATATGTAACTTATTACCAAGTGGTAAAAATGAGACGTCTGAGTACAGAATAAGATAAATTTGATTTGGTTACGTCGCCGGAAAACGGTCAGAAAATAGACCGAAAAATATTCTACGAGAGATGTTTTCTTTATTACACGTAGGAAAATAAGCCAAATATCAGTTTTATTAGAGATTTTTAATGTTAATATTACATTTGAATAAAAAGATCCCGCAAAAAATCGCTCAAAATAAATCTCAAAATTGATTGTATATTATATTGATTTAGTCCTTTTATTTGAGGGATTGAATAAAACCATTTTTACATGAAATTTATAGTGTCTTTCTTATAAATATTTGATATAATGAGATATTCTGTTATTGATTTTATGCTATTTGAGGTGTTCAATCATGCATGATCAAAATCTCCTACAGTCTGTTCAATGAATACGATTTCGTGATATTTGAATGAAAATTGTTACAACCACTATTTTATCACGAGTACTATTTTATGGTTGGCTACTTTCTGATGTTATTTTAATTGTAGAAACCCATTCTTTAACACAAAATGTTTTTTTTATGATATTTAAATATTCATTTTTCGGATCCATACGTTTTTCTTTTGCGTCGTTAATGGAGGATTTCTAAATTTCAAGTATTTATCATTGAAATTTCTTAAGAAGAGATTGCTTTAATTCCTGTGTAATAACAGTGAAAAATTATGTTAAATATTGGAACAATATCATTAACAGAACAGATGTTAACATTTCTTTTAAAGTTGATTTGATGCTCGGCACACTGTTTTCAATGTCATCTTTAATTTTTCGCGATCCTGGACTCTTATTATAAAGGTTCGAGTTCAAATCCAGATTATGGAAAAAAAAATTCATCGTACCAACAAATTTGGGAGATCGGAAATATTAATATTTCTGATCGATCGTCTTAATCCAGGTTTACCCTGATTTCCTGGATTTGAAAAAGTAAATGCTGAGGCGATTAATAAAGTCGTGCAGGGACGCCCATGAGTGAGTTATTGAATTTGCAACAATAATTAAATTATAATTTATATTATAATGATAATTTTGCTACTCACTCATAGATTTCCTCCTCTCCTACCTTTCCAAATAATCCTATCCTTACTTTACCACGTGTGGAAGGCAACGGGAAACCACCACATTAAATCCTTTCCCTAGTAAAATCTCCTATGGAGATCGCCTACGTCCGATGGTTCGGATATGATACATTAAAAAGTACACAAGATAAGATATGTAACTAGTTAAATTAGACTGTTTTTTTCGTTATTCTCATGTTGAATATTGATTTTTTTAATGTGTTCAATACATGGCGGGCCACATCTGCTCCGAAAGAAAAGTGTTAAATCAATATGAAAATATGACACATCTCCATTTACAGTATTAATCGTGAATAATATAGTACTACATTTCCTGTGTACAGTAATACATATCCCGACGAAAGCATGTTAATACCATTTTTTTTTGCCTTAAAACATATTAATTATGAGGACTTTATGATGGCAAGAACATAAAATATCGTGTTTTATTAGTTTTTTTCTAAAATATATATGGTTTCTCGTTATTTGAAAAGACTCTGGGTAAAATTGCATAGGAAATTTATAAGCAAAGATCAGAATCTTCATTTGACCGCACAGCTGTCTCAAATGGGATTGTTCGATCAGCTGTGTGGCCAAAGCATCTGAACCATCCTTTGCTGTATTCAATGTGCTCTGGCTTTGTCATGTGACATTTAAAGTCCACGTAGCATATTGCAGTCTCTATCGGAGTGTCCCACAGTCAGCTTTGTGCATATTGAATTCAAACTGTTATCAAGAGGTGTTATTGACTGCGGCAACGGCGTAGCTACTCTCTATTATATGGGATGCTGCTACGAACCAAATTAATCCGGCGAATGGACCACTGACACGCTCGATCGCCCACTCGCTTCAACCGAGTTCTTGAATGATTAACGAAAAGATAATCATAATAAGCTCAGCTCGCTCCGACAGGTCTATCATAAAAATGCTTAAATATTCCAACGTAACTAAACTTATCCCATAACGCTTAGTTTCACGGCACTCGCGTGTAATAAGATTGTTTTTATGAAACTTTGCTTATCAAAAGTCTGGTGAATAGTTTGAGACGTAACTTTCGACTTTAATATAAGCAACCTGTGATTTTTTCATGCACGCTCCTTCAGACGTGAGCTCGGATGAAATTTCTGAAGTAACATGATATAAAACCCTAATTTGAGAAACCGGGTAAATTATGGCAGCGCTGTCTGTTCTCGACTGTATAAATATGTATCATGTAACGCGTGAAAAAACGTGTTCATAAATTAACATAAAGCACTAGTTGAACCCGAAAGTAATGTCGTTTTTTATTATGTTTATATTATGAAAATTTTAGTTTAGAAAATAAGGTCCGAAGTGAGAGAAAGGTTAAAGTGGATGACGATATCCTGCACGCTGTAAACTTTTCATTTAAAAAACGACATTCCTAACTGGACAATCTAATATATAAAAATGAATTGGGTTTTGTTCGTTCGAAATGCGCTTCCATACCGTTCATTGGATTGCCATAAAACTTCGTCTACTTATTGTTAAAAATTTCCACAAGTAATATAGTCAGAGTCTAAGATATAAAAATCAATGTTTGTTTGTTCGTATTTAATGCACTGCCATACCGTTTATTCAATTGCAATAAAACTTTGCCAACTTATTGTTTGCACTTTCACAAATAATATAGATATAGTACAATTAATTTACAGTGGATCTTATATATAAAAATCAATGTTTGTATGTTTGTTCATATTTATAATAAAACCAACAAAATACAATAAATTTCATTATTTCTATCATTCCTAATTAAACAAGATAACTTCTTCAAATTTAAAACGAAATTTTTAGGATTATTACTTCTGTGGCAGCAACGCGCCGGGTACTAGCTAGTCTATTATAAAAATCACGACTTAAAATATCAGTTTATTTAAGTTAGGTATATTTCTTACCCTTCGACGAAATTATTTAAATGAAAATACATTGAATGATATTTTAATAGAAGGAGGTAGTTTTCGCCATTTCGTAATTATAAATTAGTAAAACCAAAAATCCTGAATACGCATGTGTTTTTTTAGCGAATTATATGTATAATTAATATTATATACTTCTAGTTCTGTTTATATTACCTTTAATTAATAATTAGTTTTGTATTTATAACCAACATGTTAATTAGAATTGATCTTGAAAAAAATAACAGAATATAATACAGTTCGAAGTCCTGAAAAAAATGATTCATTCTTGGAATTTTTGATTTGGATAAATAATATTTCAATAGCACTTGAATACCCGGACAGTGTGAGGTCGTTAGTTGAAGTTTCGTTTTGAAAAAAATACTGATGAATGCCTCAATGAGCCGAATATTCGTATAAAAATATCAAATACTGGTATGTATGCAAATGAATTGAAAAAATATTGCATGGAATTCAATTTGAATATTAAATTTCACCATGAATAAATCGTTACGGCTAATCAAAAATGTGATTATAGCGCGTTATTCATGGAATTTGATATTGAAATCAAACACATATTATTGATTTTATTCGTATGCTAAATTCTATATATGAACATAAAATATGTGGCAAGCGTTTCGGCGAGTTATTGATTGTTCAAGTTAATATATTTGAAAACGAATATGTATGTATTGTTTCATTCATAGATCAAATATTACTAGCGGCTGTGTGCATCTGGAATCATTGGTTGATCGGTAAAATTGTCACTAAAATTGATAGTTTTATCGCATTGAAACTTTAAACGAGATTACCTCGAAACTGCATTTTCAAAGTGTTCGCCAGTTGTAGCTTAAAAAAATTATTGATCGATCTGGCTGAAATTTTAGGATGTTCTTACTATAATATTATCTAGTCAACTTAGCTTAAGTTTTAAGGTTTTCGCGTAAATAAATTATTTTTATGGGGTAAAAATGATCAAGAAAACGATAAAAAATATGAAAGTTTAACTAAAAAGCTTACTAAATTTTTAAACATCAATACTGTTTATTAATATGTAATTAGAGTATTTGAATCATTTTCTACACTTAAATGCTATAATAATATTCGATGTTAGATGTAGCGAACTAAAGCTTATCTTGATTTGAATTCCATGATTGTATGTTTATTCTGCAATTGAAATATAATAATATATTAAAAAGATTGGATTGCATTTCAGCTCATCAATTCTTGTCGAAGCATTTGCATTGAATTGAGATAATTTGAAGATACATTTCAACTACAAATACCATTGTTCATTTCAAAATTGTTAATTCATTGTAAGATTCTGAAATTTAGCTGAATTATTAGAGCAAAGTAAGCAATTAACAAAATTAAATAATTTCATTGAAATGTCGTACTTAAATTATTAAAGTGAAAAGAGATTACTTTTCAGTACGACAAGTGACCGCATGTGGTGTAAATCCAAGGGCTAATGTAATTAAATTTATTATTATGAAACAAGGCAGATGCTTTATTCTATAGGATTTATTTTTCTCAAATAAAAGCTGATGATAGACTAAAGGGCTCCATTTTAATTTTTTTATAGATTTATCCAAATTTAACCACTTGCGAAATGCAATAGGAATTCTCCAAATGATAATATTTGATCTCTGGAAAAATTTCATATAAAGATCGCTTAAGTTCGATGTTGGATAGAGCTTCATAAGAAGAATGTAGAGTTATGAAATAATTTTATTGAATAACATGAAAATTGAATCGCTTGTGGTTTTTAATGCGTTAGCATCGCTATTTAATCGTGTATCAAAATATTCATAGCTTGTAATCGAAATGTATTTAAATTCAAAATATAAGTTTATATTGCTCAGGTTTTACCTCGAAATATTCTTTAATAAAGGCAGATTCAATTTTAAAAATCCCAAGAGATTTTTGCAGGTCCTCTGTTACATTTAAGGATATCGCGCTTTTTCGAAATTAAGTCAATTAGGTGACTCTGGGGGATTCTGAGAAATTTAATTTCTGCTGTTGCTTAAATTTCTACAAAAATATCAATTGGAATTTGCGAGCAATATTTCGAAATTAAATTACACCTACCTGTGATGTTGCAATTTCGAAGCGCTCAATAGATTTGTCCAACAGGTTGAAAATTCAGATTAATTTATTATTACACTTTGATATATGTCAGAGTAAAGAATTTCATTTTATCAAGGAAGAATTTTCAATCACCGTTCTATATTTAGTATATTTAGAGAGAAGCTCTGTCCTTCACGTAGAGAGCTTTTGAGCCCCGAATAAGAGTCTATCGAAAGCTCTGTTTTAACGCGTTTATAACTCCTCCAATTTTCTCCCTATTCGTCGAGTATTTGTTTCAGATTTTGATAATCAAATTGATCTCGGTTTGGGCGTTGGTAGTCAAATTTCAAACAGGTTCATTAATACTTTATAAAACTGGGAAGAATTAAATGTTGAATGGCATTGAAAATGATTGGCGCATTGATGGTGTATTAATATTGAAGGAAATATGAAATCCTCCGTGGTTGTCAATAATAGAAATGATACTTTATTTGTTATAGATAGCAATTTTCACCGTATTGGAAAGGCTTCCAAACGGAAATTGCTTCTCTGTAGGCAAGAAAAAATATTGGAAAGTTCGAAAAAACCTTGAAGAGATAGAATTTGATACAAAACGTTTACTCAACGGATGATGCTTAAAATTGTCGTTTTGCCACAATACATATAATTTATTTAAATGGCATTATATATTATATATAAAGTTGGTGAAAAATCATAGTGTGAGATGAGATAATTTAAATTTTCATATAAAATGGCAGTACAAAGGAGCTCAAGGGAATTTAGAAAATATGTTAAAACTTCTCAGTTTAGGTTCTGAATTTTGTCATGGGTATATTTTACAGTGTCAATTTTTTGACAATTTATTTTTCAGTGCCGTCGTTTATTTTTCCCCCCGAGAAATATATGTAGCCTATCCTACCTCTAACAGTCGGCCAATTTAACTGTTCATCGTATTATAATAATTGCTCTTTCTAAACTTATATGATCAGTACAAAAGAAGAGCTATCTCAATATGATATGGCTACCTTAAGTTTTTAAGTATTGTGAAATTTTCGCTTTAAAAATGTACTTAAGTTTTCTAAATGCTTCCCATCTATGAAATTCTGCCATCTTAGTTGTATTACTTGTGTAAGGTAAATGTATTAATTTACAATCTCAATTTGCGTTCATTCAATGGATATTGGCTCAAGGGTCTGAGAATTGTGACCACCTTATTACATTAAAACCCTTACATAAACATAAAACGCCTTAAATCATGTTTTAATAATTGTTACAAATCAGTCATTGATTGGTGGCCCTGTCCATCTTTATTGTGTACGAAATGAACTTTGTTATCTGAGGATAATTCGTTCTATTCATTCATTCTATTCACTTTATATACCTGCTTGATTTGTATTGCTAAAATAAGAGTCTTTGTGATAATTTATTAAAGATCCACAGCGAATCGGTCTCAATTAGCATTTTAAACTGGCTGTAGTCAAATTTTCAGTGTCATTTTGACCTAAGAATCATGTTTACCTCGATAATTTGATTTCACTATCGAAAAAACCATTTATGTTCTTAAATGATTCTCATTTCTGTGTAAATGTTTTTTTATGGATATAGAGATTTTGCTCATATTGATCGTAGATAAATTGCTTATAAACCTTGAAAAAATATAATTTTACTTAAACGTATTTATGAGTAAGACTAAATGATTAAATTAATGAATAATTCATTACTGCGTTCTACAATTTCACCCTAAAGATCACAGATTGGCATATTTTTTAGAGTCGAAGTCAAGTTTCAACAACTATTTTTTAATTACAATCTACTGGGTTTGACATCGAGTTTGGTATTCAGGAGGTAATTTCATGGTCGGCGTGCGTGGAGTACACAATGATTAACCTGCTTACTCAATGTCTGAGCATCGATCGGAGGTTTGTTTCCAATCAGAACGTATAGCCAGAAGATTTAATATAACCATATTATATTGTATTATATTACCAAGCCGACCACAACCTTTCAACTAGTAATCTTAGCACAATACATAAGCCTCCAGACATATACACGTATGTGGTCATTTATATACACAGAGCTAAAATCCTTAATTGAATGGCTCTTAGAACACCTAATCCCGATTGAGTAGCTTCCTGTTTTTATCAATCATGAAACAACCACTACTATAATATTGATATTGTATACCAATAACGATATGATTGCTTTATATAATGTATATATAGATGGAAAATAATTCATTGATTTCATGATAACCAATTGAATCAAACTGTGGAATTATTCAGATTATTTAGACATACGTACTGAAATAATTAGTTAACATGAAAGATGGTTGATGTAAATGCTTTTTATAAAAATAGTGTATTAAGAAAAATCATTTCCAGAGGTTTAAGATCATTCTTGTAGTTTTAATTGGTGATTTTATTTTATAAAATATTAACATATAATATTGATTTTCACTATTTTGCAAATTTAAAGCAACTTTGTCTTTAAACATGACTCAATGATTCTCAACAATTTAACATTATTTTTCTAAAATCTATAATATAAAAGACCAAATATTATTATTTTTATGCTTAAATCAGAATTTAAAAATTGAAAAGCTCTTGAAGTGGAAAAAGTACTATCAACGATTTGGACGTGGCCCAAGCTTTTGACAAAGTATAGCACCAGTGGCTGGAGCACAAACAAAAGTTATTACCATACAACATATACTTATTTTAAAAGCAAGAATAATAATAGTGTTATCTAAGAATTATTATAGATTGATTATTCTAAAAGCAAAATAATGATATCAAACATGAGTGTAGTGGCTATGTTTCTCGAATTTAGAAGAATGGAGATATTAATTTGTTCAATTAATCAAATTTAGCCTAAATTCCTGGCTCTGAAACAATTAATATTGAGACGATTGACAAAGCCAAAAGATGTGATCGATTTATAACAATAATATCATGTTAAAACAATGATAATTTCGTCACTCAATCACTCAAAAGATCTCCTCGTAGAGATCATTAAAATTGAATAACAAATATACCCCCTCAAGGAGAAGATGAAAGAATGGCGATTTCATTGTAAAAGCTCACTGAAGACAATGTCCAATGTATTCCACCAAATACAAAGAATTGGACTTTTAATCCAGATTGATTGAATACTTTTTCTCATTATTTAATCGCTGAATAACCGTTCATCATCTTATATCATCGATCGATCCAAAAAGGGTTAATAGTTTCGCCTTACGTTCAAAGCAATATGTTGTAGTACTATTATAGTGGAAGCTGACAAGTGAGAAGGAATTCAAGCATCGTAACTCGAAACCATTTCCATTTAAATCTCAACACCTCATCAAAGGTGATTGACTTTCATCTTCAACACTACCTTCCTGATATTATAACAATGAAAAGCATCAATTTTGAATCTTTAGATTTTTAATATGCGTCGTGGTTAACCGTTTTTTTGCTACTTTTTGATTTGGTTTAGTCTAGTTATTCTTATATAAATATATTTATTTTTCAAAAGTCAAAGAAGCTATTGAAAAATGTTGTTTTTTGACATTATGCTTTTGAATAATTAAAGTTATTAATGAAAGTCAAGAACAACCAATAAACAAATTGTAATAAAACCCCCTGTATTTTATATGTTGACCTTATTTTCCTAAGAATTTTTAGTCTCAATCCATATAGTTTCAATTTACACGGCGATTCGACGAAGCCCATCGACCATGCAAATGGAAGGATGAGTATAATGGCTTTAAAGGGACGTCACGGGAATAAATTTATTTAAAATGATACATTTACGTGCTACTGATGTACGGGAATACACATATTATTTCAATTTAAGCTGTATCCCTTTTGTTTCAGAGCGCGATACGTCTAATAAATATTCACATTGACACCCCCCAAATCTCATTGCCCGTACAAATAAGTTGCTTCGTCGAGATTTTTCTCCGCAGGGATGAAGTCACAACAAAATGGGTTCTACGCAAGTAAGCCGTAAGGAAGCAAAAAAAGTTTAACTCTTCCCCTACGCACTGTCGGAATACATTGTAAAATATTTTTCTACAATACAAGCGTGAGGCCATAAACGTAAAATTTAACGTTGTCGTATGAATGCAAAGCGTTTCTACGTTGTAGAGGAGCTCCGCGTAAACAGGAATCGGTGAAGGTTATCTGGGATTTCACTTTGCTCTAAATTCATCTATAAGCGTATAGGAGGACCTTTATTTAAAATTTATACTACATAAGCGCTTAAACTTTGAGAAAGACGAATAAAAAGCAACGACGCGATCGTATCGACGCCTTCATTGAATCAAATTTCAATATCGTTCTATAGACTCAATTTATATTGCTAAAAAAGTATACTATGAAAAATTCATGGAATCTACTTCAATTCGGTTATATTATATTATACAATGAAAACTTCTTAGATTTAATTGACAACTTAGTTCAATTATAACGTAATTGAGCGTTATGAGTAACGAAATTATTTCCATTAATTATTATTATAAAATCTAGTCATTCATATGTGGTGGGAATTATTATTTTCCGGATTTATAAAATCAAGCAACACCTAGACGTAAACGATCGATATATTGATATGGTAAAAGGGTTAATATAAAAGATTTACATGTAAAATTATTGTTTATATTATTAAAATCATATATTGAGGATACAAGCGTTGAATTTTTCGTATCGGGATATTTCTTTCTGTAATATTTTACTAACAAAAGCGATTGTAATTAATTTATTATATTCCTCCATTAAGGCAACACCACGTTTAGATATATCATTCACTACCCGCATACAATGGATGATTTCTTTGCAGCCTTAAAATTAGAGTCATCCTTCTAAGGACAACATATTTATTCAAAAACTGTTATGAGATACCCAGTATCTGGAAAAATCGTAGAGTTGCTGGTCACAAAGTCGTCTTTGCTTTTTTCGGTAATGTGTTTTACATCAATGTCTATTTAGACAATCCTCTACATTATCGATTCCTATATGCATCTAACATATTTTTCTTATCGTGAACTGAAAGTTTGACGTCAAAAAATGCAAAAACAACTCCTCTGACAAGTTCCATAAACGGCCCAGTATTTTTTTCATGGCGACTTTAGCCATTGTTTGGTTTATATTTTCAAAGGATGCAAGGTATTTTAATTATTGTAAGTAATTTCTCGGTGCTGAATATCCAACAGAGCCGTAAAACCAATATTTTATATATATTATGACCGTGAAAATACATATATCTTTCACTGCTTTCTCTTCCTCTTTCATCAGTTTAAATTGATGTTTAAATAGGAAAATATTCAAGCAATATTCAATATTTAGCCATCCATTTAGCACGGTGAAGGTGCAGAGTGAAGAAATTAAATTTTGGGTCAGTTATATTCTTGAGCTCCTATAATGATGTATTATAGACTCTCGTGGTATAAATTAATTATATTATAATAATTTCATCGTCATATTTTAGTAATAAATAATTTTTTACATGCGAAAATTTAATAAAATTCATCGCTCTTTAAAACTAAAATTCTGTATCGAGAATATGTGCGCTTTGCATAATTTATTCTCGGAGCTTTTGTTTGCGTAGCTGTTGTCTTAAAAAAAAGCTCCAAAATATTTATGTATACGGAAAAAGCCTAAGAAAATATTGTCACTTTCAACTTTGTACATAATATATTCCTATTTTTATTTTATTTTATTTATAGCCATCATTTTTCTCCATCATGCCACGATCGATTTCTCGCGTTAAGGCTTCACACTTTCGAACTTTTCCTCCAAATTGGATACATTGGGATATGTCGTGTGTTCATTTTATTGACATTTGCTTTCTTCGCAGCAAAATAAATATACACGCACTCACATTTATAATGTTGAAATTGTCGTTTGCTCCAATTTTTTGCGAGGGTTCCCTAATCCATCTCATAAATGTCAAGACCACGCGTAGATTATGCCATAAAAACGCTGCAGTTTCCCCATATTTTTTCCCATCGCCCTGCGTGAAAAATGGCCCTCAAACATATTAGTCATTTATCGAAGTTTATTTTTATAAATAATAAATTTTCCGGAGAGAAAAGGGCATATGTTAGCCATGTCTTAAAATATGCTTCGAGCGATTCAGCGTTCGTTTCCACGAATATTTGGAGTGTTTTCATGTTGCGAAATTAAAAATTTCCATAAAAAATATTAAGGGATGTTTTGTTCGTTTAATAATTTAACAAATTATATAAAAGCGTCCGATAAAAAAACACGTGCTGTTCAAAGTGCGAATAACACTCCAGTGCTTTTTGCGAATATTAAAATTTTATTTCAGAATGATTTAGACGTTCACAGAAATTTCAATTAAAAGCCTACCCTGAAAATACGTTTCAGACTAAATCTGTCGATTCAAAGTCGAATGAAAAATTAATTGAAATGAAAGACAATCGAACTCGAATCGAATTTTGTTAATGGCGGACATGACCTTTAAATCGAATATATTGAACACTGGAAAAATTATCGGGAGAAAAGCTGTATTCGGTAACTAAATTAGATCACCGGAGTTTTATGAATTAAATATTTTAATTTTAATTGATTATTTTTTTTGAATCGAATCTAATTTAGCACATATGCAATATCATATTTGCACGATTTATGACTAATTCGTTCAAAGGGACATTAAATTTCCTTATATTTTTGCAAAACAATTATAATTGATCATGTTGTTTTCAACTTGTCTTCAGTTAATATTGCAAATATTTAAGACGAATATGATAATTTCAAGACAAGGGTAAGTAGCAAGACTTCTGTGTTTCATTTAAAGCGTTTATCCAGCGAGCCACCTTGATGAACGTCTCGAAGGGGACTTTCATGCCCTTTTCGCTAGGAAGTGTGGAAAATTTGTAAAGACTGAGTAGTGTTTCTCAGAAGACAGTGGAAAATTAATGTAGGAAACTTTTTTGGTTTTATTGGAAAGGGCTTTCTGGAATATAAAGAGTCCTGCATGATGCAAAAATGTATATTAGATTCGCTTCTACATCAACTAAGGATGTATCCCTGTCCACGTGCAACTTACCCTTGCGAATCCGGGTGGGTGTTAAACTCAACTATGCTCACCCATAAAACTCCAGGGTGGGGAGGAGCCAACCCTACGCCCGTAGGCAACAGTTGAACCCCTGGGGTAATGATGTGGAGTAGAGTGGCGCGAAAGTAGCCTAGTCGGTTTGCTCATCTAATACAGCTGGGATAGCCCAGCTAACATGAGTTGATGGAGATTCTGTTAAAGTCACCACTATCCTCAACAGCGGTGAGCAAAAGGGGTGAGCTCCTGGACGCACCACGCAGATCAGTGGAAGACACTCTTTGTGTGGCTAGTCCGGGGTAACCCGGAACAGACCATACAGCAGCATAGGAAATAGGATAGATTATAATGACCTTTTAATCCAATCAGTCGCTGTCTGTTCTCTGTAGTCTTACCCTCGCGAATTCCAGACTGGGTGATTTGCCAATAGTTTTAATAATATTGGTTGTTTAAGCTAATTCGATAAATTCAGCTTAGTAGTCTTACTACATGAATATATTTATTAAATATATTTAAAATTAGAATTTTGCTAAGATAATCTTATTATCATCTCCATTATATTTCTATTTAAGGTAAAATTAAATAAATAATCCAATTTACTTAATGTATCGGAGAGATTGTATCAAAAATATTTATATTACTAAACACACTATAATATGTATTTTTTTTGAAAATTTAAAAATGCTTGAATTTAGCTAACCGTCTCCTTTTATATTTAGCATTGTTTTTCGCAATAATTTTGAACAAAAATCAGTCACAAAGTTTTAAAATATTGCTGGCATGGCATTGAATGTTCGAATGTTTCGACAGGAAGTAAGCAGATGTTTACTTTTGAAGTTAATTTCGCGAAACTTCTTCTGAAATATTGTGCGGGAGAAAGAACAAAAGAGTTGTAAAGGAAGACATATCGGGAAACAAGTTCTTCCTGTATCTGTTTTTACTTTGCTCTATAATGTCTCCTTTTGGAGGTATGATTGTATGAAACTACTATAATAAATTTAATTTTTCATCTCAAACACACGAATATTTTACCCGGTTATTTTTGATTTGTGATACGGAATATATCTAAAACCGAACCCAATTCAATCGTATTAATTGAGTTGTTCGTTTGAGCTACCTTATAGGATTATCATACAAGGTCTGCCTCCGGAAAATGACTGCCCCTTCAACAATTACGAATCAATTTGCAAACCCATTAGGGATAATGAACTGGAAATGGGAAAAGCTATTTCTCTGGCGCTTTCTGTGATGGTATTAGATGTAAAACTAGAGATGATTATATTAGAGAAAGCCAACGAAACCGGCTTACGTCTGTGAATCGTTGTTAATTGAAGAAACTCCGCAGTTTTCTTCGGTTCAATCATTTTCATCAGATAAGCGAGTCGTAGAGTGTGTGCAACTTTCGTTTGGGGTGTGTTATGGAAGAATGAACCGATAATTAGGAAGAAAATGTGTTTTTGATGCTAGAAAAACATTTGAGAAACGATCAGTCATCAAAACAAGTTATATAAAATGCGAACTACGAATATTCCCATTGGAGAATCTTAACATACATTTCATTTGAGAATACTTATACTATATGAAATGAAACCTAGTTAAGGTTGCTGTTATAGCGAATTATATTGGATTGATACATCAATAATATACCACAAATTATATAAATGAGCATGCTTGATACAAAATAAATAAATTCTCTTCCAATGTACGCTATATCTTTAAATATATAATACCGATACAATTTCGGAATTACTTGCATTATTCTTAACATTCTACAAATAATATTATTGACATATTTATGAGCATCATCATTAGATTATTATCTTGAACAAGTATCGGTAAAGTTCAACTTATTGCCTTGCTGGGATATTTTTTATTAGTTTTAACTTACAAAAAATCACTTTTCTGATAAGAATTTAGAAGGAAGTTTCAATTAATCAAAGTATGATATACAGTTTTTTCCATTATCAGTCACTAAAAGTTATAAAAATTGCTTTTTTTATAACGGACAAGACGTGAGTAGTTATAATTCAGTAACTAACCTTCTATGGTTTTCACATGGCTTTTAATATTTTTTTGTACTACTGATTGTTTTCTTAGCGTACAAAATATGTTTAGAAATACAAATCAATTGATAAAATTATCCTAAAAATTATGTAAAATTTTTTGGTGAAAATATTTTATAATATGTGAATTAAAGACTGCGATTCTTCCAGTTATAACTTCAATTAGGTTTCATTATTTTGATAACGTACTTACTTTCTTAATAAAACCAGGGCGATTGATCAATTTATCCTAGTAATACATTAAGCATTGATATCCTAAAATATGATAGTTTCTGTCGATGTCTTGACGACTAATTTTCATGCTCGCATCTTGAGATTTTTTTATGCTGGTCTGATTTATGCAAACAAAGCTGTATGAATATATTTAATGAGTTTCAGGATAAACTATTCTGGAGAATTGTTATTATAAATCGAAAGCATAGGGTTATTCAAAATTTTCAAGCACGAAGACATCGTAGCTCAGTTTTGGATAAGGACCAATTCGTATACAGAACACGTTTCATAATCGCGGCAATATGACATACCTTAAAATATTTAATGCAATATTATAACTTATTTTATGTAACGAGATACATTACTAGACTTCGCATCTATGATATTGTCCGTATATATTATTGTCTTAGTTGAGCTACAAAAATAATCAATCGGACTTTCAAGTCTTATGAAACTTTTATCTTTCAAAATTCGGCTAATGATCAATATGTTGAACTTTCAATCTCAAATACCATAATGTTATTAGCTGTTTGAGAGATACAATATAGTGAATATAATAACACTTGATATGGAGATCTTCATTCATCATGCATTAAAAGATTGACCTATTAGAGTTCAAAAGAAGAATCGATCAACGTTTGAAAATTATAACATTCTATATATATATTTTGATGGGGTATTTAGCAATCTTATTTACAGGACCATTAATAACCTTTTTTACATTGTTTTTTCAAGGCATATATATGTTTTTAAAAATGTGGTCGCCAGCTACACCTCCTGTAGATTTGAATCCAAGATAATTGAGTTACGAGTTCAACTGCTTAATCGCGGAATTATCTACAGGAAAAATCTATATAATACATATTTAAATCGAGATGTGGCAATGAGAATAAATCATAAAAATCTATAATAAATAAATTATAAATACCATATCAAAGCAATCTTAAAAAATGCTTCGCATTTGCAACGGCTTTTTCGAATAGTTGACAATTCATTTCAAATACGATTGATTGCAAATTGAGAAGCGACAGAATGTAATCATACTTTATCTGGGTGTTCTTGTTGTCTAAAAAATTTGATGGTTTTATATGTTGTCACATTCTTGAAGATCATAAATAAATCCAGGAATGGTAATTCACGGAGAGGCTTATCTTGCTCTGGAATAATCTTATTTGTTTGCTGAATGCATAATAAGATATTTTCAAAAAGGCTATCGGTAGCCAACCCAAGCTCTGCAACCCATCCCCGCTTATTCTAATACTGACTTTGGATTTAACAAGAGACGGGACACACCATACAAGGGTTGTTCGGTCAAAGTTCCTAATCCTCATACACAAAGTTCAACCCCCTGAGGCCATGGCAGTCACAGAATTGTGTGCTCGTCGATAACCTGATTACTTCCAATTCCTTTTGATAAGCTTATACCCATCGCCGCATACGCGAAAAATACACAACACTCGTCATAATTTGCTTCACACATAAAAAGAGGGGAAATTTTATTTCCGAGAAAAAAAAATCGGAGCCGATTCGATTTGAGGCAAAAAATATTTTTATATCCTCACCTAATAAAAAAATATATATTCCAATTTTCATTAAATATTATTATATTTTGAGAATTATACCCTAAAATTCACAGACCAAAAACTGTGCTTTAATTAAAACCGCCAAAAGTTTTACATTACAAACTCGTTGCGAAGTAATTTATTTGCTTGATGAAATGCATCTTGAATTGAATTTAGTCCTTGCGTCAATTTACTGCTTGATGTGCATTCAGTTCTGATTGAGAAAATGTCTTATCTGAATGTGTGTTTTTGATATTATTTAAATATCTTTGGGCGGGATATATGAGATGACAAACTAAGTGTCAGAAAATTAGACTCTCATGGGTTCAAATTCAGACATGTTATAAAAATTCGTATTATACGAGATTCCAAATTCGTACAAAACTATGATATTAATTTAAAAAAATACAATAAATGTACAAACACGTATTTATTCAATAACATTTTCAAGATCAGTTAAAAGCTTTTATCATTTCCAGACTCTTTATATTTTCAATTTTTTGGAATCACTTAAAGCTTAAAAATTCAGGGATTGAATCAGGAGGCTTAATCACACTTTCCTTATTTCTTAGATTTTAATTTAATATATTTAGGAATACGTTTTCGTACAGGAATTACATATTTTGATTAAAACCGAATACGTTTTGTTAAAAGAGTCACAAAATTCCAAAGAAGATAAATTTATTTGAATTTAGACTTACTAAATTCATCACACAAATGGATAGATAATAATTGGGTACTTTAATAGCAATTCGTACCTAAAAATTATTCAATTTGAAAACTATTATAAGAATTAATATAAAGCTGAATACTAAATAATAACCTTATTTATTTGTTATTTTTGAGCTTAACATTTGATTACTTTTGCCAAATGCTTAATTCGTGTGACGTTTAAAGTCATTCAAAGGACGTCAACACTAATTAATCTTTAGAAATACAGTTCTGCTAAATGTTTGAGTAAATTGTTAGTTTCTCCACGTAGACTATTGAATTAAGCAATCACTCATTGTTATTAGCAGACATGACTCATTCGTTGCGACAACCTGTTCCTCCTCTAATAAATACAATTCGGGATTAATGAGTTTGCATTCAAATTCGTCTCGATCAGCTTTCAATCTAAACTTTTCGGGTGCAGGAAATCTATTCCGTTCGTCGTGACCTCAGGTTTCGAAAGAAAATAGGATAGGATCCCGGGTTCATAAATCGCCTTCAGTTAGGACAAACTGCCTGTAAGGCAAGATAGGAATTGCCTATCTTGATGCCAGCAAGAACAAATTACGGGCAATAAGTCTACTTACGTTGATACTAACCATGGAAAAGCTACTTCTGGAAGCCTCCCGAAGGTTACAAATAAACCTTTAATATCCATCAGTCAAGGAGTAACGCGCCATACATAAAAGCTCTTTATGACGCACGTAATAAAACGAGCTTGCGAGCTGCTGATTTAAGAAGTTCGACAATGTTGAGCACATCTCGAGCCAATGGATAGTTACTTCCACTAATACAACATATTAACGTGATTTCATTGGAAAAACATTGCGAAAATATAGCAAAAGCTTCAATTATTCAAATTTATATTGACCAAAAACTTAAGCATTTTAATGCAGGGGGTATGATAATATATAATACAAAACATATTCACAAAGTACTTTTTAATTAATTTAGAAGATCAGAATTATGAATATTTCTTTCTTTATTTTATTTTTTAAACTGCTTAAAAATGGTATTGAAATATTTTAATACATACATAATTTAAGCTCATGTGGAAGACAATGGGAAACCTAACCGAAACATGAAAAATGTTATAGAATTTTAAAAGGGTTTAGTTCTTCTTTTGGTTTTATGAACTTGAGGGATGATATCATTAATAAAATAGCTGGCATTTTGGCGATAACAAAAAATTATATTGATTTTGACACCATAATAAAATTCGCATTCAATCACTTTTTCTCCCGAAACTTTTGAAAGCGGCGACTATACTATCTATGCTTCTAATAGATCATCCTTAAATGTAAAAGATATGGTTATTCAAGACCCACAATATTTATATTTGTTGATTGTTGAGAAAAAAAGGAAATTTATATACCTACTATCTCTCATGCAGCACTCTAGTACTTACCTCACGTATTACGCCGGAATCAGATTTTCCCCATTCGTACGCATTCACTACGCGAATGATTGATAAGTGTACATTATTTTCATACAGAAGTTCACAACCTTTTCCTAATAATGATACAAATTTAAATTCAAAAATAAATAGAAGATTTAACATTGAGATTGATTAAATTTATGATCATTGGAGGCTATTTATATGACGATGTTTATTCAACAAATCAAAGCATCGATATCTCAAATTTGCTTTTAATGAATTCAACCAAACAATAAAGTCGTTTTTCAGAGCAAATTAGTTGAAAAAGTGAAACGCTCCAGTCCATTAAACAATAAACAGGAACCCTTCAACGGGAAACAAATGATCCAGAAGGGAGCATCTCTCAATGAAGTTGGCTAGAGGGCCTTTATTTAAATAGATATTTTGTGCTACATTAGCAAAACAAGGATATCACATGGACGAGTCCGCCTTAATTTATTTACGCCTTCAATCTTCAGCTAAGAACCCGTTTCCAATCCGATTTTACAGATTACCGCCCGGTCGGTTCTTAAATATCGAAATGGGCCCTAACCCTAAACATGGATAGTCTGTCAATCACTGATAAATTGGTAACAAGACACCTTAAAATACTACAATCTTAAGGCCTGTATTTGAATTTATTTTCAGACGAGAAACATACCCCGAGTCTACACAAAAAATATATCCTATGAGGTGATTACATAGATTTCTTTGCAAATTCATACCAACATGCTTCCTATTTAAATGGACTTAAATTCTATACATTCCAAACATGCATTTTAACACGAAAACTCAATGCCAAAACTTACCTTCTTTTCAATTTTTTGCCCAAAAAAAAAGGCTTGAACACATGATATTCCAATGATGCCATATTGTCATAATTATTTTATTTGATTTGCATGAACATAAAATAACTTTTTCTAATCGTCAATCCGGGCTTAAAAATTGGATTCGTCCCCAGTTGTATTTTTGAGAATACGAAATAGCATGTATTTATCTGATATTTTGGTGTCCATGCATCCAAAAGCTTCGAAAAGGTATGATTCAAAGAAGTCATCATCAAAATTTTTTATTCATCAAGTTTATATTTCCTGATTTAATATTTGGAAAAAGCTCTGATTATGTTTGGGTGGTTAAACTTTTCTTTTGAGATTTTTGAATGCTTTATTCGTATTTTTACCAAATAAAAACAGTATAGGATGCCTAATATGGACTTTGTTAATGTTGAGTTTGGACTTTTCATCCTAACAACATCAAAATCCACAAATAATAAAAATTGATGTTAAATAACCATAGATTGCCCCTCGGTGATGATTATTGCTATTCATGAGCTTCAAGTCCAATATCAGATCAAAATAAAATTATTAAGTTCAATTTACTCTGTGGAAAAAAAACTTAAAATACATTTTGTATACATTTTCTAAGTAACAAATTCCCGGAAAGCCTAAATTTTAATTTTGACTAAATTGAAATGATTCTTATAGACGATTGACCTACAATGATCGTCGATGCAGGAGAAGAACGTCGATGAATTAATTCATCTTCCTAGGATGAAATTTTTGTTGTTGTTTGAATAAAGATGTTCGATATAAATATGATGTAAAAATATTTCCAGTTGAAAAACGCTTTGCATTTGTCTGTTCCAAATTTTAGATGGTGCCCCATTTTAATTGCAAAATTTCGTTGTTTTTCATAATTAATTGGGGAAATTTAAATTCCAAGTGTGCTTATGTAACATATTAAATTATGTTACAACGCTGGTACATGTTTGTAGTTATGCAAACAGTGTTGGGTGTTACAAAAGCCTTTTAAGAACAGGTGCTTTGCAGGTCATCGAGTTGGATAATTCCTAACGATACTTTACTTCGCGCGAATCCAGGTACGGCGACCTATGCAAATTTCATATGAAATTATTCCGAAGGTCTACCTTAATATTGCGCGGAATTTATAACCACGGGATCTGCAGAGTTCCGAACCTCTGGCCCGAGGTATTAAGCAATAAGAATCCTCTTGTACGTGTCCATTCAGCGCGGATCAGGTCCCTCTTTATTCATTTCCCTCTTTATGGTGGAGGAACCTTTCTGGAAAGTCCATCAGTCGCTTGGCAACCGGGGAAAATAATATTTCAAGAGTGCTTCCACCGGTCTCGACGTGAAAATTTGATGATGCCGGACGATTTAATAACTTAAGACATTGTATTAAATGTTGATCAAAAGGTGTTATCGATGGTGCTTGTTACCTTAAAATAGATTTGGGTCAATTTCAAATTTTGGTAAGATTCGATTCTTTTTGGGTGCGATGAAGATTCTACGCCTATTTAAACCCCTAAAATAAAAGCACTTTCAGTGTGGATTACATTTTCATATTATATTGTGAGTTATCATAATCAAAATTCGGGAATAAAATAAAATGAAAAATAATCCATTTTACTAGATTGACACAACATCCTCCCCCCATTAAATAAATAAATTTGCATTTAATAATTCTATAATATTATCAATTTATGTATTGATTTTTTCGCTTTGATTTATATTTTTCATTAGATACGCGTACGAAATGTAATATTCTACATAAGTTTTAATATTAAAATAAATATCCATGTATTCTCCAGTTGTAACATCTAATAAATATTTTAAACAATTTCAATGGTTTATTATTATCGTTTTAAAGCTAGAGATCAAGATTACATAATCCAACGTTCTTTGCATATCCAGAGTTCTTCGCTTTGTGGATTTCTTCCAAGTCTTCAAGCATTACCGATTCACTATTTTAAATGGAAAACAATGTTTATTCACCCTTTGTAAGCAAAGCTTGCAATGGCCATGCTTATTTTATGTATATATATATTATAGCCATGCCGTATAATACCGACGAGGAAAGAATTTTTAATCAGTTTACGGTAATCAGAACAATTCATAGACGTTCATTTGTGTGATCAATGTTTTGTTGCATAGTATACGAAAAGCTTCTAGGGACTTTAACGCATTCGCTGACACGGATTATCGATGCAACTCATCAACATAGAAATTGAGTTAAACCATTAATAAATAGACTATTATTATTCTTTATCTCGTGTCTTTTCTCACGCCTTGCGATTTCCGCTCTTAGACTTCTTGTCACTATCGACGTGCATATATTATTAACCCTAATTCTAAATTAATATATTTTGTGACAAAACACCAAAGCAGTTGTTCTCAACCTTTTTACGGTTAAAATCGTATTTTTACCGACTGTAGACTCATTAACTGGCGAATCCACGTTTGCTTAGTAAAATTCATCAGCCTACATACCATATGATAGTGAAATCGTAAGAATTTGAAGACGTGAAATTCTCAAGCTTGGGATGGTGTCAGAAAGAAAATAATGTTGTTCAGGAAGTTTGTTTCAGAGGGGGCCACGGACTACATTAGTTTAAGAACCCCTGCACTAGATTAATCATTAGATTCAACATCAGACAAAGGAACATATTCATCATTGTAAGAAGACATCTGTTTTTTGAAGACATTGTCCGCGAATGCGTTAAATGAATAGATTTTTTTTCAATAAAATGCAATTTGTGTAAATATATGTTGTATGACAGATGTCATTTTGCTAATAAGGTCGCATGATTTGACAACTCTTTTTGAATCTTTAAATAAACCAAAATTACCATTGTGCGCAAATTTTAATGTTTGTCTTTAAAAAGTACGTTCTCACGGACACACACACTATAAACGATTTATTCAAAATAATACATGTTGTGTTAGTGATGTAATTTTTTTTTCTTCATATAATTAAAATATTTTTCCTCTGTTTCAGGTAAACACATCATTTCATTCGGGCAGATTGAATTATGAGTAAGATCTTTTCTAAAATAATTTGTGGTATTTTTCAAAAAATAACGAGAGCTATATATTTTTCTTTTGAATTGATCATATTATCTGGCTTATCAATTTTGTATGTAACGTCTGGGAGAAAATTTACAAATGGCCAATTACGTGGCAAAGGATCGGTCGCACTTAAGATTGCCTCGAGGGTTCGCAATTCTCAAATGCTCTCGTATAACACAAAAATAGATCATGGCATGTTTTTTGCGCAAATGTAAGCAATATGTTTCGCTATAAAATATCTGAGGGTTCTTTTTGCGTTTTCGAATCAAAATTTTACAACTTTCTGCATGACAACACGCTGGAGAGAGATTATCGGTCCGAGTGACTTGGCATCATATACTGGCGCCAAAACTCATAAATTACTACCATGGAGTAGCTGCTTTGGCATAAAGGTGTCCCGGAATATGAGGCAGGTTTACTGTTGCTAAAATAGAACAGATAAAAAAGTACGTTCAGTGCAAAGAGATTGAAAAGCTCCGAAATGAAATATGAGCTTTTTAAGTTGATACGCTTTTGACTACAGCAAAATTTTTGTTACGTAGCTCTCTTTGCTAAGCTCCGGACAGACTATACTTTTATATTAGCATTGTTTTTATCGTTAGGTCACTATTGAGTTTTCGATATAAAGCTTTGCAGCTTATTGTTTGCGCTACGATTCGTTTTGGAGCGTTTCTATCGAGTGCTATATGGATGCAAGAAAAAAAGCTCTTCAATATTTATTCCGGCATTTTGGCATGTGTATGCCAATAAATAATTTTAAATCGAGTCAGCAGGTAGTTTCGCTTAAAAATAATGGCGTCACGTGTGAAAGGAAAGGGATGTGGGGCAAAAAATAAAAGGTTCGCATGCGAGACAAGGGAAAATTGAGGAAATTCGTGAGGAATGAATTGGTTGGTGTTTGATGGTCGCTGCAGAGCAATGGCGCAAAATTAATCGTAAAATTTCAACATCATTCTGTACAACACAGTAGGGGTGCCATAAAACGTTTACGATAGACGAAACAGCCAAAAACCGACACTTTAGGGGTTGCACGTCCCATCGGGAAATGCGAGCAAGCACGAGCACGAACTGAATATCGTGCGTGGTCCATAGACTTGCAAAAATATATTACTATTATGAAATTTCAATATCCGCAGCCGTAAAATTTAAAATAACCCCTCCCCAAATGGGACCGTTTTCGAAGGTCGTTTGGAGAAATTCAATTTAAGTTCCCCGGGAAATGGACCGACTGAAATATATTTGTGTAGGTCAGTTAAATATAGGGTTGTGTGATGAATGATATCGTATAAATATTGAGAAGGTTTGGGATGAGTAATCGATAAAGGGAAAATAATTCAAATTTCGTTTTATTGACGCACTCAAGCTCGATGCAAAAACGGATCAGGGAAACTACATTAGCTTCGATTGGACCCCATAAATATTTTCATGGGATTTTCCAATTATTCCATAAGCCAATTTAATTTCTTTTCAATGGCGTTTCAATAACGCTACTTCGTTCGACGTCCATTTTAAATAAAGAGCTTTGGAATGAATCGGCAATGTTCAGCAGATCGAGTAACGTGCAAGTAAATAATAACATAAATTGATGTAGAGTATCCATTAAAGCCTTCCATTAAACTCCATTTGCAGATTAGTTCGGTTGGTTTGATCAAGTATCGTTTTTAATTTAAACACGTGTATTAACACACGTTGCACGTATTGATGTCAAGATTTGCATATGTTCTGAACCATGTTATTTAATACTTTGAATATTCCCTAAAAATCATGTCAAAAATATTTTACGCAATTGCAAAATATTGCCAATAATTACATTATTTTTACTGTATTTTTCCTTTTGAAATTTTTGAATTACAATATGAAATTAAAAAAATGTTAGGGGGACCCATAAGTAATCAATTATTTTGAGAGTCTGTCGTTATTTGTCAGTTATCGTTGACGCGTCGATTAGAGAGGTTGTACATTTGGTTGTATCTTATGGAGTAGACTCTAAACCTCATTTATTCACCAACAGATAAAAGTAAACTCGTTATCTATACCATATCAGACACACAGCCGCCGTAACGCAACACAGACATCTAGAAAATTTAAATTTAATTTCTTTTTAAAATTTAAATTCTTAAAGTCAACAATCATCAACGATGGTTTCGAAGATTCGCAAGTGGCAATTTTAGCCTAGTTGATGACCACTGAAGTGGGAGACTTACTGAATTCGATACCGAGCTGCTGAAATCGCTAGTAGATTCAGATTCAAAATGAAGAGTGACAGAAATAACGTCAAGACTTGGGGCTACTTGGTCAACAGTGCAAAGATACTTGCACGTGATTGGCAAAAGTTAGAGAGAGGGCGTTTGGATTCCTCACCGATTGTCCGACACAAACAGGGATCAACGACGAAGTTGGACGAAGGGACGCTTTTAACTAGACACCTTAACGAGCAAATTCTACACCGGATTATAACTTGTGATGAAAAATGGATATTATACGACGATGTCAAAAGAACTAAGCAGTGGCTTTCAACTAATCAACCGAATGTACCAACTCCCAAGTCTTCTTTGACTATAAAAAAGATCCTCTTGAGAATATGGTGGGATTGTGGTGGGATAATACACATTGCGTTTCTAAATCTAGGAAAAACTATCAATACACAAATTTATTGCTCACAATTAGACTGAGTAAATGAAAAGTTATTAAAAAAACATACAAATTTCCTCAACCGAAAAGGTGTGATATTGCATCATGATAATGCCAGACCCCATGCAGCTAAAGTAACCCAAGAAAAAATTAGGGAACTCAATTGGGAACTGCTACCTCATCCGCCATATTAGCCAGATATTACGCCGTTTGATTATTATTTATTCAAGGTTCTAGGCACTCCATTGAAAATAAGACGTTTTGAAATGTAAATTTAGTTGAAATTCACCTAAATGACTATTTTTCGTCAAAGTCAGCCTCTTTTTATAAAAAAGAGATTGAAATTTTGCCTGAAAGATGGCAAAAAGTTGTAAATAATAATGGAAATTATATAATTGATTGAATAATTAAAATCAAATCGTAACAATTTTTTTCGTTTAAATTCGAAATAATTGATTATTTATGGTATTTATTCGAGATATCCTTAAAATTTTACCAAAAATTTTATAATTAAATAGCCTTATGTTTTTCTTCATTTTTTTGTGCAATTTTGGGTATATTTTATATAGCTATTTAAAAGTTATGGAGTTTTTAAAATCCATATAACTTATTAAGTGATGTATTATATATATAAGTTTTTGTTCAAATAGTCATAATTGAATCGAATTTATTGAAATCCTAGATCTTCCATATTTGATGTTTAATTTAACTACTTTTATAAGATGATAATATTTTTCATTTTGGTCTTATTATATAAAACATATGTATGAAACTATGTAAGGCTCTTTATAGTTAAATATAAAGCTCAGATATTATATTTAATAATTATTTCAGGGTTTAAATATAAACTCCCGAAGAGATATTTTGTATTCTTAAAGAAGGTCAAGAAACCTTGCCAATTTAAGAATTCCATGAAAGTTTCCCAACCTTGAATTTCTTTGGCCGAGTCGAAAATCATAAACCGCAAGATCCTTTTTCAAATAAAGATATAAATTCAAACAACTATAATAAAACAATATTTTAGTTCTATCGTTCAATAAATAAAACGCAAAGTTCTTGAAGCGAGAACATTTTCCATGCGACTCGCATAAACCAACTGTAAATCCATGTCTTTTATATCGTATGAAGTCTTAATACTTTCATCTGGAGTTTTGACCTTCTATTCACAAATGGCTTAATTGTCATCAATATGTAAATTTTGTTGGTAGTAACGTCGGCGATGCTCGTTAAAGTTAGTTAATGCTCCATCGTTACAAGAAGGAGACCTTATCATTTTAAATCTAATTTGGTGCTTAAATTTATAGCATCGATGCACAACAACAGCTTTATTTGATTGCTGTTTTGTAAGCATTTCAATTAATTTGAAGCAGTCGTATTTATTTTTGACCCATTAGCGCCAAGACTCCTTAGAAAATTTCTCTCAATATCATTAAATTAAATTAATTCCTTGTTTTTAAATATTAATAATTATATATATATATATATATATTGTTATTCTAATCAAATATTAATTGGAAAATAATATGTAATTAATGTAGGCTTACAGACTTAATGCAAGCGAATAAATCTCCCAAGCTTTTAGCTTAAAAGCTTTAGATACAAATCGATCCAAAATTTGTATGTTCAATATATTCCATTATAAAATTAATGCTTAATACGTCTTTATTCGAATGCACAGTTTGAATTTTTTCCCTCCATTTAATTATATTTATTTAAATTCTCTCTATTTATCTCTTAATTATATTCTCTTATAATATTTCAATATTTTATTAAATGATAGACTCCGAAAAATTAATTTTCTATATAAAATTACAATCATGGTTTTCTACGTCCTTTAGAATAGATCCATGGAAATAGAAGCTCCCGTTTTGGCTTACCCAGATGGCGTATTTGGATTGCAAGTTTGTTACTTAATTCATATTGGACAATATTGTATTATTTGATGCTGGCTTTAAAAAAACTGGATGACTCTTTGAGCTCATTCCAGCACCAGTTTGCTATTCAACTTTGAAAAACAAGCTCTATGTATATCGAGCATAATGACGATTAGAATATCGGGATTAGGAAGTGATGACGCGGTCTCTATGAATGACAAAAATATATTTGACCCACTTCAATCACAATAATAACCATCCACTATTTAAATCATGTTTTTTTTTCAAACATCAAAATGAAAGATAATGGACGCATCGTGTTTATTAGGAATTGATAGCAAACTTCCAATATTACATATAACATCATGATCATTAATTATTGTCAAATTGCAATTAAAATTATGATTTTTCTTTCAAAATACAAGCAGTTTGTGCAGGTTTAAGCAAAAAAATAAGTCTCGTATTTCTTTGAGAATTTCAGGCAAAATAACAAACATTGAAACCAAGCATGAAATGTATGTTAAAAGGTGAGAGTTGAACAAACCCTCTGCTAGGCTAAATTACTTAATTAAAAACAATCGTAAAACTACCGTTCCCCAGTTTTTCATGCGTGAAACGCTGAACGAACCCGGAAAATTTCATACGTTACGACTAGTAAAAACGTATACAGCATTTTTAGTTTGCTTCGTTTATGTGCGAAAGATGGGAGGCTTCTTGGCCTTTTTCGGTTTTAAAACGCCGGCGAAAAAATGCATGAGGCCAAGGAAATCTGCGCGAGGTTTATGTCTTTCGCTATTTCTCTAAATAATTTTCTTTTATTGCCTAACAAACGGGTTAATGCCGCGAGGCTGCTGCAGAGGGTGTTACTTGGGTGCTTTATGTAGAGCTTATGTCAAAATGAGCTGAAATTTATTTTCAGAAAATACCCCTCATCTTGACAGACATTGCAGATAAGCTGATTTATATTTGAATAATAAATAAAATAGCATATTTATCAAATGAAAAGAATACATAGCATACAAATATTTATTTCGACCAAAGAAGCAATCAGAATAACTAAGCATTTTGTGTAGAAGAAAAGTAAATTAACTGCATTTGCAGTAAATTATGGTTATTTAAAATTTATGCATTGGGTGGTTTAATAAAACAGGAACTGATAATTATCACAGATAACCTCAATATCTCTTCAAATAAAAATTGGTAGAACTAAAAATGTGAAATAAACTAAAAAATGAAAATATCAAAGCATAATTTTCGAAATATCACTATTTTATCATGATTTTTAGAATCATTTAGTGTTAAATATATGTTATATTATGTTAATTAGAATTTAAAGCAATGGCACTGTATAAAAACGCTCACACAATTTAAAGGAAAACAGAAACTATTGCCAAAGTATGCAAAAAATGTACCACTTTTATGAGAGAGGAAATCATAAAGAGCTAACAAAAATAATCTGCTGGAAGAATGGGACTATTGTTCTTATTAACGTTGCTTTTTAAGGCTGAAATATATAATGGCTCATTCTCTAACTAATAAAATGTATTTATAAAATTGTACGTTTTTGTATATCTTTTGTGATAAATTTAATTTAAAAATGTGTGTATATGATGGGTTTAAATAGCGCTTATAATAAAAAAGCATCCCTAGTAAAAAAGATTGGATATTTGCTTTAAAATATGATTTATATGGAGAGACTCGGAAAGTATTTTATATTCCATTCGGGTTTTATATAACAAGATACGTCTATTATACGGTTGATGAATTGTGACATGCACTTGAATAACACAGTTATATAAAATTAAAATATCTCTTTGTATCAAAAAGTTCTGAAAAAAATTAGGACAATATAAAAAAAATAAGATCCAATATTTTAGCTGGATCGTCTAAAATACTCGGTCAAAAGCTCGTCCATACCCAGTGATAATAACAGATTGTATTAGAAAAGATAGAGAAAGCTTTCATGCTATGGATAGAAGACTTCAATGTAAAAAAAATATATCATCGGACACAAATATTACTTAAAATATCAAAATAAAATATAAATTATCGATCCAACCTCATTTAAAAAAATGATCATTACCCAATTTTTTTGTTGATAAGTGATAGCTTGAAATTTTAAGAAGCTATTCTCATTACATGATAAAATAGTCCGAGTAAAAATGGCATCTGCCAAAATAAATAAAAGTTTAGAATTGGCTGATAAATTACATTTTTTTAATTATCCTTTGAGAGAAATAAGTTTTGAATTCAAAAATTAATCGTAAAAATGACTTACCTTCTATCATAAAATATATTTATAAAGTTTTTAGACATTAAAGAATCCCAAAATATCGAAAATTTATTATCGATGAAAACTAATAGGCAATCTTGAAAAGGCATTGAATTAGTGGAATTATGTTAGTGATGAAAAATGATCGATGCTATTGAAGTATTTTAATTAATAAGTATATTTTCATATGATCCACTGCAAAACTAAAGCCTCTTTAATATCCATCTCGTTTGTATCATACATTCACCTCCTCATTTGGTCGATATTGAAGAAAGCATTTCATCTGAGTTTCATTTAGAATGCTCACCCAGTCACCTGGATGAACGTATCAAATGGCTACTTTTAGGACGTCTATATAGGAAGTATTGAGCAGTCCCACCTTATGATACGATGAAAACCTTTCCATATGTAGCTAACATTAAAATTATAGATAATAATGCTTTGTTGTACTAGATTTAAAACACAAAATGAAGGAAATATTTTATTTTTTAAAAAAATCAAGCAAAGCATATTATTAAACTACTTCTTGCTGTTGCAAAGGAATACTTTTTTTCATTAGTGTGCAATATTAGCTGTTTTTTGTAAAAACGTTTTGAACGCATTTCTCGTCCTCTCTGCCATTCTAATTGAATATTTATGTAAGTTTCTTTGTTACAATATCTAACTGGTCATTTTATGCCATTATTTCAGGGCGGTCTAGTATAAAGGGTGATTTTCTTATAATAGTGTGTTTCATATCTCCGCAACTTGCCAAGGCATAGAGGCTCTGAAGAGAGCATTAAAAGAATATTTCTGTCCGTTTCCGTTTCCTCTAATGAAAACGTAGCAGTAAAGCGAGACGTTATTGTGTATCGGGAAATAATGGAGATCTTTCAAAACGACCGGGCAATTTTCACCGAACCAGTATACTTTTATGTACTGAGAGAACATCATTTTGGAGGCAATAAAGCAGCTATTAAACAGTCGTAGAACCGCCCCTCGTTCTGCACCAACATCTGAGGGCCCATAACGGTACCGGGGCCCCAAAACGGCATTATTATACGTTTGCTTATCACAGATATGAAAATTTCATTATGGGCCGCTCCTTAACGGCCCCCGGAGCGCGAGGACACTCCGCCATCGAATCTCGTAATTACAAACTCGCTTGTAAAAATATATGCTGTAATCGTAATTGAAGTGTAACAATTACTTTCATTGCGTCAAACCCGTAATGCAGGCTCGTAAAAATAATTTTATAATACGGTCGATCCGCGTGATTTGATGAGCTTTTGAAAGCTCTCGACTGAGGGGGCATGTGGTGCTAATTGAGCTTTATTGATTGAATTGTTCCATGTGCTTGCAGCAACGTCGTTCTTTTTGCATCAGAGGCTAACTAACATTCAAGTATTTCAATAAATTTAAACCATGAGGTCGATAATGAAAACTTGATTGATAAAATGCTTTAAAATCTTTGAAAATAGATATTTAGATTTGTATTTAACGAGGTTAGTCTAAAATGCAATCCCGCTCGCACTGAATAACTACTTCTTGTTCAGATCACAGTATGAGAGGTCTCTATTAACTCATTTTGTATGGAATTTAGTAGTTGTAAAGCACTTTCTTCAATTTTGATCAAATTTTAGTAAAAATATCTTCATTTAAATATATATGTTCAATTTTTCAATCAAGTCCAGTTCATTAGTTTTCATCTGTAATATCATCCTATGAATTATTTCAGATGTTATTTCCACCAAATTTGCTTTCAAAGTCTCTTCTTTCACCATTTATTCCTGAATATCCTCAACATTCATGTCGTTAAAACTTTTCCTCATATAGACTTAGCAAGTTCCTCTTTTACATCCACTCTGTTTTCAGCTTGCTTGATAAGACTTACACGTTGAAATAACTTTGGTCATAATTTTTTCTAGCATGCATTCAATGTTGATGATTCCTATTTTTTTAATTAATGTATAAAATTATAATGTTAAATCATTTTACAATCGCAAAGCATTCCTAATACTATTATTCGATGGACTAATCATTGACTATATTTAAAATTTATTGCAATTATTGCTTCGGCGAAATAGCACCCCCACGCATCTATCTGCCTCTCTCAAAAGCAATGTATCAAAATAACAGTGATATTTTCTGTCTTTCTGCGGACAAATTATGTCTTGTTATGACACCTATCGCGCTTAACGCGCGTGCATTTCTTCCTATTCTATGGTGACGCGCTAAAAATGGGGAGCTATCGGATAGCCTTGGCTTCGGAAAGACGTCCTTCCTGCAGGCTATTAAATTCAACCTCTCTCTCAATAAATAAAAGATAATAATAAGGACATCATATTATTATTCGGCTTTATCGCGGTCAAATAGAAGACCAAATTCACGTGCTAGTGTGATTCTACCCTCGAGAGTGTCTCCACCCTATGTTACATTGAAGTCGACGCACAACCTTGGCTGCGGGAAGATGTATTCATTCTGTCTACGTTACACAACGATTACCTAATTATATTGTAAGAATGTTGTATGATAATATCGTTGATTCAAAATATTTTAACTATTTTCTAGCATTGTAATTAACCTTAAGTGAATAAATGCTGCTATATTTGGGACAAGAAATTTTGGGGTTGTTTTTCGGTAAATTTTAATATGGGCACAATGTTGATAGACAATAGATTTAAATATTGATCCAGAAATAATTTTATTCGGTTAAATTCTCAGAAGATCAAATTAAATACTTTTGCATTCAAAAGAAGTATCACTCAGGGCAAAATTATAGAAACCTTTAATATTTTTTTGGAATACATAGATCCTAAATTTGTACAAAACTTTATAGAAGTTGATGTAATTAAGGTAAATGTATAGAAAAATATTGATAAAAATATAAATTAACAGAAGTATACAAATATGCATGTTTACATTATATTTCAACCCCTATAATATTTCTTCTATTCTATTTTTACATGACCATATTTTTTTATAAACTATTTATTATTCTTTTAAATCAGATGAAATAAAATCGATATATTAAATATTTTACAGGTGTTTTTATTCTGCACTATTTTTCATATAATACTGAACTTCTGACGTTAGTTTTTAAAAAATAGGTCGTTTGCTAATATGGCAAAAAAAATAATAAAGATTTTAAAATGACTTTTATCTCTTTAATATTTCAATTTGATCATTCATTGTTAATTTCATGTAATTTCACAGCAATATCAATAATCATATATCAAACCCAAATAAAGTATGTCTTTAATATTACCTATTTTAATAAGAGAAATAAATCAGTACTTAGCACTCAAGTATCGATCCATTTGCAAAAGTTTTTTGATTATGCCTTATTTACACAAATAGGGATTATTTGTAGAGAATAAGTTATTTAAATATGAACCATATTAAATTATATACGGCAATAAAAGCATCAAAGCGTACATTGTACTTAAAAGCTTCAGACAGATCACTGTTAGCAAAATTTATTATTTATAGAAACCGAACCGGATTTGTTCATAATTCTCATGACGCTTTCACAAGCTACTAATGATTTACTTAAAGGTCATACCTTAATTAAATTATGTTTCAATATATATATATGTAATTTACTATAAATATTATGTAAAATTTACTATAATGCTTTTACGAGGTCATTCTCGTATTAATTTCAATAAACCTCTTAAGCCTCTTGCAGAACCTTAATTTAACCTGGAAAATCGAGCTTTTATCTGTTATTATGGGCGAAAATCGTCATGAAGCGTTGATATAATAAAACGTTGATGACTTCTAATTTTATTAGTTGGAGCGGTCGGTAAGATAAAAAGGAATCTGATTAAAATTAATTTGACCAAATTATTATTTTTTACTTTTGCTTGAGCTTCTGCCGGAAGTTGTCCCGCTCGCTCCTCCCCAATCCAGTCGGGCTTATCTTCTTTTTCCGGATTTTACGACTCCCCCACGCCCAAATCGGTATTTATATCACTTAGAGATTCTTTTCACCTTCGCGAGACTCGACCCAGTTTTTCCGGGAAAAATTAATATTTTCCAACCGGACTACCGTTTCTATAGGGATTGCAAAGGAAAAATAAAATTTACGTTTGGAAATCATATTTTACCGGCACTCGAGGAAACATGTCACGCGGACAATTTTTTCATTTGAAGCCAACTATGCATGGATGACCGAAAATCGAGCCAGCTCAAAGCTCCAGGAAGCTTTGGTTTGAGGTATTTTTATTTGCACGCTTTGATGAATCGAAATGTTGGTTAATAATGGAAAAAAACGCTGTTGCATTCGGATTCAAAAGCAGATGTTAAGAGCAAAATTATCATCGTCATGTGACAGCCAAAAGCATCCCACTTTAAACGTATGGTGTTTTGAATACGCATTCAATAACAATGATTTTTAAACATTTTAAACAGGTCCACTCATATCATCATATACTTTATATATCATATAAAAGCTTTTACTTTCAAATTAGGTGGATTTGAAAAACCGTGTTTCGATTCTGAATCAACGAATCTAAACGTTAAAGGGCAACTCTCAAATTGTCATTATTTTTAGTTTTCTCATAACTATTTTGACATTGATTATTTAATAGCTAAATACTAAAATGTTTATGTATTCCAGTCCATATTATAATATCTGGGCTAGGGAATGGCCATTTAGATAATCGTAATCTCCGTTCGTGGTATGGATTGGAAGGATGCGGATGGACGTTACGTGAGCTTACGTTTCACTTTCAGATCAATTTTGCGGGGTTCAAAGAGCATTGACTCCTTAAAAGTGGATCGATGAATCTCGATGATATTGTAGTATAAAATATGTTTTTTTAATTCATATTTAATTTTCATTGAACGAATTATATTGTGTTTCGCGCATAAGGACATGAACAGATTCTAATAAACAGAATACATCAAATATCAGAACGATGCATATAGTGGATTGCGACTTCGACGAATTGTATGATTAAGAATAAACATACGTTTAAATAAATGATGGAATAATTGATCAATGTAAAATTCGATATAAATGTCGAATAGCTTCGGAATAGTCCAAATTTGTTGTTGAATTTACATTGTTTTCTATAGAATGTAGATATTTACGCAAAGCTGAAAATAGAAATCGTCTGAAAATATCCTAATATCGATTCTCTAAAAGTGAACAGGGATGTTCACATAAATATACAAATAGATAAAAAGTATAATTATACTACATTGTTATGAGATAAAAATGACGAACTAAAACTTATTATGTCGTCGGTGGGTTTTGGGTAATTGACTTGTGGTTGATTATAATAAAAGTTATACAATTATAATTGATCCTCTGACTTTGAAAGAGTTTCAAGTCTATATTTGTGGTCTTGAGGGAGCGAAAGCTGTGAGAGTGATCATAATCCCAGTACATTTCTGAAAGTATGAAAGTGAATCTTTCCATAAAATATTGTTTAAGTTTGCTTTGCCTTTATAAAAAACTATAATATTTTATTACCCGAAATATTGGGTTATATGCGGTTAATGATTATTTTCCCATATTCATCAATTTTCGTTAGGTATTTACGTTAAAATCATGTCATTCCAAGTGGGTGAGGTTATTGAGGCCTGTCAAAAACTTTAAAGATGACGTAAAAAGCTAGACATCTTTGTATTGTTACTCAATAAAGCTTTAAGCTATAGATTGATCAAGTACGTTGATCCCTGAGCAGAAGATTCAATGTATTTGAATTATGTGGATGACTTTGATTTAAAGTTAGAGTCGGTAATGTAATGTATTTCGATAGATTCGAGAGATAATTATTCGAACAACATCAGGATCTAAATCAATTTCTTGAAGCGGTCTTAAATTTTAGCCCAAATAACTGCAGCTCCTTCTAAAAGGTTTCATCAAGCAGGATGACGATGCTTATGCTTATGTGGAGAGAATGAATAAAAAGCATTATTATAATCTAATAAAAACCTCTACATACAACTCTACATACCTTAATTAATTAAATAAAACAAATAGGAATATAAAAACCTCTTTGCTTATATTTATATAATTACACCAAATACACTTATATATAACCACAAGGATGAGACAAAGTATTATATATTTTTTTCTCTTTAAGCGAGTTTTAATATTTCCAAATTTTATATCGTCTGCTGTTAGTTATTGAAGAATAAGATTTCGCACATAAACTATATTTATATATATAAACTTTTCTCACATGGGGAAATATTTAGCATGTTTTACAGAATATATTTTGAAGTATTTCAGGATTGCATGAAATAACCAATATATTTTAAATCTATTGATCATTCTATTTTTATACTATAATAATAAAAAAAATATTTCTAGCATACATGTATAATATATCCGAGGGACAGTATACACATGTCTCCGTTCCCTTAAAATATTCTCCTCGGCTTAATACGAGAAGATATATATTCGTCTTCGTTCAAGCACGAAAGCCTTTAAGGTCGTTTATTTTTAAATACGATAGAATTCCGAATCACATTGATATACTTGTGCGTCGAATATTTTTTCCCGCATTTTGAGAATCTCTATCCATATTTATGGCATTTTCGGGGCCATTCGGACGGGGTGTGAGTTACAACCGGCCCATAAAACCACACACGGGGCTTCTATTTCAATTCAGCGCCCTCATTTTGTTGCAAAAAGGGTGCAATTAAAATTGCAAAAAATGTAGATTGCGGCCCACCCCTTAGCGCAACGCCTCCGGCCACTAATTGTTTGTCCACAGTTTTCATTAGAGCGCTGCTATCCGCCCCGCAAAATAGTGAATCTCTATTTTAAGCGCTGTGCAGACTGCAATTTAGAAAGTAAAATAAACATTCTACGTTCAAACCAATCGGCTTTATTGTACATTTACTGTGTGCTGCTTAACAAGAGCGACACGACCGGATTATCATGTGACACGACTAATGATGATTAAAACTTTTTATCCGACGGCTTTTACTTACCACCACCGGCATTCATTATTTTTGATTCAGATGACTCCTGATCGATGTAAATAGCCCTTACGTGTAAAAAATATCGACAATTCTTGCAGTAAAAGCCTTTTATTTGATTGCCAATGAAGAAGTTGACCCATAATAATGTCTCAATTAAAATTACTTTTGGTACTTATTATATTAGAAATAGAAGCATGCCATTAAAAATAAAACACTGCAAAACGCTGCATTTTAGATCGTTTGACCCAATACGTGAGTGCATACTCATTAAAGAGTGAATCTGTATAAAAACGCATGAAAATGCTCGGCGTATTCATATAATGCTGAAAAACTGCAGATATGTTGTTAAAAAAATATAATTAAATATATTTGCATTCAAAATATTATTTAAACGTAGTGATTTTTAAATTTTCCAGAAAATTTCACCTGTTGAAAGGCCAAGTACAGTCATATAAACGCTTAGCAATGCACCCGTTGTAATGCACTGACTTTCCGAAAATTTTAGAGACTCGTAAGAAGCTTAAAATGAAGCCTCTTACGGAGACGGAATCTTAATTAAGAGCATTGCACAAAGCACACCAAAGTAAGGCTTTTGCATATTCTCATGTAAAATAAAATTTATTTTATATTTTAGCAAAAGTTTTAGAGATGCTTGTGATTTTTTAACGTGGAACTTAAACCTCTTTTCGTGTATTTTTTAGGGAGTATTATATTTTTATTTTGGAGCGCAGGAGATTGATTAAGATGTCCTTGTCCTTTGAGAGTTCTTCACACGTTGGATTGTGACTTATAGCAGTGTGTTTCGACATTTTTTCCAAAGCATCATCTTCTAAAAGTTCTTATATGGTCAAACTTTATGGGACCGATTATCCCAAGGGATTCAAACTCAATTTATTAAATTTCTCTTTATATTCTAAACTAAAAAGCTTATTTATATGTTTTTTTCATATGCTTTCATAATTGTATTTCCTCGAGACATTTCTTTTTCATTTTTTGTGGTTGTATTTATAATACAAAAATTCATAAGATGTGCTAGTAAACTTAAAGTACATCATTAAGAAATATCTATTAAGTAATATTATATAGATCAAGTAGTTACAATATCTTTGGTAATTATTATATAATATAAACTTATCCATGAATCATTATTACTACAGTACATAAAGTAAGAATCTTCTTTTGGTTACAATTGAGATAAAGTATAAAGTGATATAGTTATTTAACTAATGAATCATCCACTTAAATATTAAATTACTATTGTGATATATATGCATGTTTGAACACAATATCATCGTTAAAAACCAGAATATCATTTAAAGGATGAAAAAAGTTACTGGCTTTTAAAAGAAATTTCATAAAATTGGGTTAAATTTGTTCTTCTTGATTATTATGCTATGACGCTATTATGAAAATAATAATTTAAAAATGGTTTAGTTCTGCAATTAAACTATATTTATCGACATTGATAATTATCTTAGCTAAATAAACATTATTTTTTCTATATGTATATATAAGATTATGGAAATTTTCTACACTAGCATAATTTAAAAATATCTAAACTTCCCGAGCTATTTTGAAAGTTTCATTAGTTTCTCTCGCTAACTAGAAAGTTATATTATGTTTTAAAGTAATCTAGAATTTCCCAAAGCATTCCACATTGCTCCAAAGTGATAGACTACTCAAAGGTGGTCTAGAAAATTTTGTAAAGATATAAAAACAACTTTGTTACGACGATATACGTTCAATATATGAGTCTAAATTATTTATGTTGATTTAATTTATTCCCTTCTTTTTTGATAATTTGGGCTCGTAAATCTACATATGATTCCATAAGCATTAGCAAGTTACATGTCTGAAATATCAATAAATGATAATTAATTATGTGCTCATTATGCATTTTAACGTGATTATAAAGGCATTGTATTATATGAACAACAAAAAAAATATGATTGATTGAACTGATATTTGCTTAAGGAAATCATAGGTTTTGGGTGTTTAAGAAATGAAGATTTAATGAATATGAATAAATTGGAAGGTAACATATTTAAATTGAAAACATCATTAATGCACTATTCAAATAAGTTTGAGGGTGTACAAACACCTACAAAGTAAAGTCAAGGGTTTATTTCTAAAAAAAGAGGTTGGTAACGATCTGTCATCTTTGTTGTAAAAGAGATATAAAAGACATCTAAGGACGCAATTTCTAAGGCAGTGGTTGCCAGTACGTGTCATAAGCATAGTCATAAGGACACGTTATTAGGTCATAAAAAGACTCAATAGTATCACTATAATACACACTAAGGTAACATTTGCATCTTTTACGCGCAAACCCTCAACCAAAACCCAGGATAAAAGCTCAAGCACCCTATACACCATCGAAATTAGCCGGGCACGTTCGGTAATTTTAAATAAATTAAAACGTAACGATAATTTGATTACATTTTAATTACGCGGTTTTCGTTTTCTAATGATTAGGCGGTGAGAAATGATAAATTGCGTCGAAAGTCCTCCTTGTCGCGTTAATCTCTCTTGATCGTTAATTATTTCGCTGTTTACCGTTCGAATTTAGCGGCCTCCTGGCAATACCATCAAAAAGGATATTACGAAATGACGATGAAAGGATTATTTTCGGACTTGAGAATGGGAGTGAAATATTAAATGCAATATCCTGTGCTGCTTGAGATTTTATAAGAATTAGATTTGTTTTTGGTAAATATAATTAGTAGGTTGTAATAATGACAAAAGCATTGGATGAAGCTTTTCAAGTGACTGTAGAAGTGATGGATGATCGACACACAAAAGGTTATTATTAAAAAAAAGTCTCGCGTCTTTTGCTGTTGCAAAGATTTTATTTTTCAACCTTATCATTAATTAAAGCCTTTTACTTTGAAGTTTAAAGTGCTCTTAATGCGTTACTTTAACTACAAGAAAGCAAGATAATTAATTTCAATATAACTATTCATACACATTTTAAGCAACGTGAAACATGTTGGTTTTTAAAACGAGCTACTTTTTTGCTTAAAAGAAGTTTGGATGATAAATTTGTTCATTCAATTTGATACAAGATCTTTCCATTATAATTTTAACTTTATATCATAGCTTGCATTTACGTTATATGTTTCAATATATGGTTAATAAAATAATTTTTCTTCTTAAGGCGTCTTCTCACTTTACAAATTTAAAAAAATCGATTTTTATTTTATTTTATATTTTGAAAGTACATATCTTCAAAAATGTTATATCGAAATTTCATAAAGATCAGACGAGTCTAACTACATTTTTGGGCGACCGTTAGGTGACTACCTGAGAGCACCATGATATTCAGACTCATGGTGCAAGTACAAGAAAGTGGTGAAAAACAATCAGATAGAAACTTTTAAACATCCTTCTGCTCTAGCTGAGAATATTCACGAGGTTTTGAAACCAATTTATGAAGATCTTCGGAGGAAATACCCAAAATACAAACGAGTGTTTCAACAGCTGTGTCTGGGCAATTTTTCTGCAACCAAAACTTTAAACGCGTTTATCTCAAAACAAGGTTTTTCGGTGGCTTGTTGATGAAATTTCGGAAACTATCCGGCCGATTGTCATGAAATTTGAATGACATATTCTTCATAGTTATGGCTATAGCGCATATTATCAGATTTTTGAAATTTTGATTTTAAGTAATTTTTTTTTTACAAAAAACGCGGTTTTTTTTTACTTTTTCGTAAAACGTGCGCCATTTTGCTATTTTCGCAAATATCAAAAATCTGATGATATGCGCTATAGCCACTAATATACTGAATCTAAAACTGTTTTATTTTTTTGTTTCAAATGACCCATCTCGGAGATACCATCAACAAGCCACGAACATAACATTTCTTCACGGGTTTTTCGATGCTACTGTTTTATTATAATAATTGTTCAAAAATATAAAAAAAATTTTTTTTCATGTACTTGAAAGATGTGTCTATAACATAAGATCCATTTTATCTCATAATTTTTAGCGAAAATCCTCGAAAAAAAATCGTGAAAATAGCCTATTTTTGAGGCCCTAAAGTGAGAAGACGCCTTAAGGTACCATATCGATAATCATATGTTGGAGAACTAGAATAAGACACTTTTCTATCATAGATAAAAGATTTTTCAATATCATCCAAATATGATTAAATAAGGATAGGTTTATTTAAATGGATATTTTAGATATTAGAAGATCAATGATTGAGTACAGAAATTACAATTATTTTTGGTATTCTTTCAAATTCAGTCACCCATGATCTTGAATGATTTTAATAATCACCTCAGTATTTACTTTTGCAGATCCAGAAAATTAAGATAAATCTAATTCTAGACGATTAATCGGAATTATTATATTTCTAATCATTCAATTTTTTTGGTTCATACAATGTCATGTTTTAAACCAGAATCATTATAGTGAGAGTTGCGATATAAGTATGAAATAACTTAAAGTCGAATATTTCTTGATTAAAGCTCTTTAAATATTCTAATAATGTGCTGAATTATTACACCCATATTAAAGGAAAACAAAACCTCATTAAACATTAAAATGTGACTATATGGTAACGTTCATTATTATTCATCTTGAATTAAAGCTACGGCTAGATATTACGCGTTTAATTTTATAAAAATTATTTTATTTTCTCTCATTAAATATTGATTTTTGGTCGACAAAGCGGGTGTTTTTTAATGCTGTTCGGGTTTTGCACCGCAGAGGTTGCCCGCAAGCGATAGGAGTGGATCCTGAGGGTTGTAGAACGAACGCATTCTATTCTCTCTGGGGTGCCTTGCGGACTGGTGGTGTTAATTGTTGGCGTGCAAACTTCATTTGCCACTATCGTGTTTTAATTTCGCATCGAATCCGGAAGCCTCTGCCTTGTAATGGTAGTCGTAACTGTATAAAATGGTAAATAAATTTGATTATTAAAGGTCACAATATTTTAATTGTTGTCTTTTGAGGATTCCTCCTTTTCGGTATTATTGTATGAATAGCCGAAGTTAAAGAGCCCCCTGTACGGAGGTAAAATAAAGGATTCCGTCGTATGCTGCGAGTCTGTATCGAGTCTGCAGAGCCCCGTCGATACATATGGGTGGGCGCTCCCGTCCTTCTCATCGAGGCACTTTAGGCTAAGATGAGAGGCGTACAGGTGCGACCGAAGCTAGATATTCTACACCAGAAGCTCTTTATTCAAATTCTCAATAAAGACGAGCGTGCTCATTTGATCGCGTGGCTTTTTTGGCTTAAAAATGTATGCAATTATCTTTTATTTGATGTGATAATTCATAATTAAACTTAATATTTTATAAAACTAAACTAAACATTAAGATTGAATAATCGATGTAATATTAATGCCACCAATACATTCATTTTTTGTTTTATTTATGGGACTATTGCTAGGTCGATTTTTTCGCTTACAGCTGAAATTGAAAAAAAGCCAAATCTGTCAATTTCGTTGATTGATTGACTAGGACATGATTCATCGATTAAGGCTCCACGTGTAAAATACATCGGCTCTAATCTGAAAAGCCATTACTTATTTTTCCGATGCAATCAACCTTCGCCCTACCGACCCTTAAAAATTGAAAATAAATCTATCAAAACTCTCGTTTAATTATAAATACTACAGTTCGACGCAATATCTGTAATGTATTATTTATTATATTTTATGGCAAATCGGAAAGATGAAAGAATTTCAATTTCATGCAAATCGGGTCGACATGAAATGTTGGACCATTCTGTTTAAATTAATTTGTCCGAATCGGTATTTGATACGGCTTCAATTTCATTTTAACTTCTCAATTTTAGAAATTGGTTCTTATAAATCATGCCGTGTAGAATTTAATTTAAGTCGCAGTATGAAAAGATGTACAACGAACACATTGTTAGGGAAAGTTTTAAATGCAATATACATAACAAAAAGTCATTAAAGATAATATTCAACGGAATAAAATGCAAATTATATTGTGCGTTGACAATTACTCCGGTTATCATTATTACGCAGCATCTTTTCATGTGCAAAGATGAAAAGAATACTAAATGTCTTTTTAGGATATAAAAGCTGCAAGGCATCATAGACTAATTCTTTGTCTCCAGAAATTCCCTTTAAGAAGTACCATTTGATTGTATTTCCATGGTCGTTAAATAAGATTGTAATTTTGGTATCTTGATTATATTAAAATAGTATAGATATAATTGTATCATCATTATAATATAGTTATGAAAGTTTATTTAAGTAAAATTAATGAACTTTATTTGAATCTCAGTGTGTTTTAATCGGTTTAAATATTTTTAAATTCAAATATTTATTTTATAAATAGGATAGTAATTAAAATAGTATTAATGAGTATATCGTATAAAGTAACGTTCTTAATTGTGCTATTTCGTATCACTTGGCGTTTTGCCCACAGTTCCATAGATAAATTGCAAAGACATGTAAAAATAAATATAAGATTCCAGCAGAACTAATGAGAATTTTCTGAAAAACGAAACTCAATATTTAGTTAATTGGGTGCTTGAAATAATTTTGTTCGTTTTGGGGAAATGTTGGTATATAAATTGACATGGTTTTTACTATTTTTTCTAAATTCATAATTTGAAAACAGCAACAGTCAGCAAATAATTAAAATCGTACATATATCACTTAGCTTCGCGAATCCCCTCTTGAACAATATTTTTTTGTGGGACCCCATTTCAACCCTAGGAATTTTACATCCTCAAATTTTGACCTTCGGCCAGGTTGGTATTTTAACCACTATTTCTACATGCCGCGGACCCCCAAAAATGGTTATGCGGACCCTCAGGATTCCACCGACCTTAGTTTATGAACCGCTATCTTAGATCATATGCGTGATTATATGGTAACGATACACGTCATTGTTAAACTATCAGTTTAATTATCTAATTTTCATCCTGAATATTGATTTATTTCTAGCACAAAGTCTTCTCATTTTTGAAAAATACTTTCAAATATCACTTAATCTGCATATTAAATGAATGAGAATGTATTTTTTCATTGCTCAATTCTTTGATGATATTTTATATAAAAAAATATATGCTTTTAGCTATGTATTTACTTAAATTAATGTGTTCTAAATTGGATGTCTTTTAAGCGTGGAAATGTCCAATAATTAAGGATATTCGTTTTAAAAGTAGGTAAACCGTGAATTAAAACATCCGAATTGAATATTGATCGTCAACCCCCGAGAAGGAATTGCCTCGGCGTAATCCATTTTACGCTCTCGAAGGACTAATCCTGATTTATGGAATGAATAATTGACCCAGTGCAGCTTCTTTATTTGCAATTCAAGCCGTGCACATAAAAGCCTCGGACATAAATTTGCCGATATAGGGGAGGGTTTTGAACGTTTCGTCATATCCTTCCGGCCGTATTCGCATCAAACGTCCCCGGGATCGCATCCGGCCCGGCTTAACTTACATGTGATCTGTCGCGACTTCTCAGATGAAGGGTCCCTATTAAAGCCTTCGAAAGGCTCCAATCTCCAGATAGCACTGAGGACTTTGTGCCTTACTTAATTTACAAAACAAACTTTAATTAAGTTCGAAGCGATTGAGTTCAGTTGAGAGGCGCTCGACGAAAAGCAGAACTAGAGTATCATAGTTTGGATTTGCCACATCGAGAAATAGCTCAGCAAATTAACAAAATAAATGTTTGCATAACACTCTGTGATTTGTGATCAAATTCCACCAATAATAATGTATTTAAGTCAATCTCGAGGAGAACTAAACGTGGCATAATAGCAGATTTATAACCTGGAAATTGGATGCTGCGTTTGAAATCGGCAAAAAATAAATTTCGAATTTAGCCTATGCCATCTCATTTTTACCTTATTCAGCTTCCACGTCGAAAATTATGGCGATATGGAGAATCGGATCATTGGGACAGGGGGGCCGTGTTCATTTATATGTATATGCTCGAGGGCACGGATAGTACTACAAAAGAACCTTTCAACTCGTGTTATCCCGGAAATCAGCACGCGTGGCGAAACATATGTTGAAAATTAGATAAAAAGTCCCGTTGTTGCGGGAAAAGTCTCATTTTCCGGCATAACCGTGTACGTTTGGCCTAACTTTCCCGAGGAAAACTGTCGCGGAACTGAAGTTAGTGCTCCTTACCTCCTGACTTTTCTTTATGTTGGTGAGACGACCGGTCCAGGAAATGTGATTTCCTTTTCTTATTCACATCGGCGAGGCAATGAAAGCCTTTCGGTGCCAGGGACAGGTTTTGTTCCACTTAAATATTTACCTTTATATCCATAAATAAAGAAGGAAGAATCGGGAATGTACGAGCACGCAACATCTGTGCACATGTCCAAACTTTGAATAACCTTATTAAGCCCTCTGCTCATTTATGCAACAGCTTTTATATTGCTTTTGAATGTAGACTAGGTTCGATAATGAAACACGATATAATTCAAGGAAGCCATATCCATAAGCATTCATTGTTAATCACAATCTTTCATTTATTTCAGCAAATAATTTTTCAGAAGTCTCAGACAGATAAGCATAAAATTTTGTAGACGATTGTTTCATAATCAAACGTTAATTGTAGATGATCTTGGTTAAACTTCTCACTGACAGCTCTCAATCATTGATGATTCTAGTCGATTATCTACGTGACTAATAATATTTATTTTGTTGAAATTTTTCTTTGTTATTAGGCAATTTCTTGGTATTGTGCCATTTTTATAGGAACTACTCGAATATCTTATATTAAAAAAAATACACACAAGACATTTCAACTATATTAATATAACTACGTTCCTATCTATTCTGCTCATTTATACAGATTAAATACAAATTTGTTAAAAAATGATCACTTTTGATAAATAATTAGAGATGTAAATTATAGAACGACATGTTTAGCTACTTTTGAAAATAAAAACGTGAGTAAAAATATCATTATTATGGAAATATTTGCAAGCATAATCGAAAACTTGAATAGAGACTATATTCCACGAAGATGTAAAGCTTTTCATTTGCAAAATAATACTGTAAATTATGTAATTTTCCATATTTTATTATTATCATCATATATAAAAAGCTTTCGAAAAAAAATACCTTTAAATCTGCAAACCGTTTCCAAGATACTTATATTTTACAAAAGGTACATTAAAGAAGATGATCTTTTTTCATGCATGTAACTATTGTAAATACGATGTTCAAAAAATATTCGGAAGGCTTCGTTCGTATATTTTGAGAGTACATTTTTCACATGAAAAAAAATTAAAGCAGAATGCTTCCTTCGGCTCCTAAAATATGTCAAAACATTACTAGCGGAAAATAATGGTTTAAATTCGGCCTCATTTCCACAAGGTTTCCACTTGTGTGGTTACTACACAAATGCTGGTACTCACTACCAGTGGAATATGTTCTATACAACCGGGGGGAAACAACCGAGGAAGAATAGGCTTAAATATATTTTAATATTTACCAAGGGATTTGCGAAACAGAACCTGTTTTCATCGCACTGTCTTGTCTTATCGTTATTATTTAGGGTCGCACAGGGGGTTTCAGATTTTCTCATTACATGTCACTTGTAATACGCACGCATAAATATCGGGCCAAGCATAAACTTGTATAGAGGTCATAAATAACACATTGGATGGAATATGTTAATGGTGTTTTCAAAGCATCCCGCGGAGCGGATGTAAAAACTTCTTAATACGAAAACATAAGTTTCGGATCTGATTTGAATCTCTTAATGAATAGTCGCGGTTATATGAAAAAGTTTTGCTCGGAATTAGCAACCCTTTGTTCGTTGTATGCGTTTATCATTTTAACTTATTTCATCTTGAGAAAGCGCAGTGAAGATCCACGATAAGTAAAATTTAATTTAAACATACTATCTTAATTTATTTTGACGTTTAATGTGAATTCTACTTAACGATGGTTTAATTAGATACAAATATTGTTCAATATAAACAGAAACGTTATTAATTATGATAATCTGATTCAATATTAGAATGGTTTTGATGAACTGATTTTTCATGTACATAATAGGATTAATTCTGTTTAAAATTTCATCACATTTGCATTTTATAATCACATTAATATGTTTATATACGAGTATGTATTTCGAAAAAAATGTTTATAGCTAAGGTTTCAAACACACTATATATAATGATCTTTCAATTATTTTTAAAAAATAAGTCTAAAATTTAAAGATATTTCGATTTTTTCTTATTTTTTTGTATTCGAGGTGGCTTTTAGCAATCCCTTTTATGGGATAATTGTCACCCATTTTGACATGTTATATTTAAATATGGTCACCAGCTACATTTTCTATAGGATTCGAACCCAAGATGATTGAGGTACGAGTCCAACTGCTAAACCTGCGGGATTACCTACTGGTACAAAAATGTGAACAAGCAGCGATCTAAAGTCAAAAATAAGTTTTAACTTAAAATAAACATAGATAATACTAATACGTATTCAAAATTAAGTTATTTTAATAAGAGAAAATAATTATTTCTACTCATAAACTAATTAGAACGGGCACTAGAAATGCATATATATCAGACAAGCGGCAACTAGGAATAGTTACGCGGTCAACACTTTGGCCACTCTTGATTTACAGCATAATATTGCTGTAATTCCCTGGCCAGGTTTAAACAATTCTAAATTAATTATTCAGATGATACTTTACGTGAAAATTGTCATTTTTCATTCTTTACAGCAAACAATTTCTGGAATTCTAAAATTGTATGTTTATTTTATCATAGTGCAGTCACCAACAGTCCACTGCATAACCAGGATCTCTTTAATATCCATTCATAGGAAGTGATTACATTAATTCCTTCTGTATCATATATTCACCACATGATCTCCAGGTTTTATTTAGAACCCTCACCCAACGGGCCACCTGGATGAATGTGTTAAAAGGCGCTTTCGCGGTTTTCTCGACATGTGGAGAGTTTGTAAAGATTGAGTAGTTTTCCTCAGGGGAGAGTGAAAAACCATTTTAAGTGACCGTGTTAATTTTCCTCGCAAGGGTGCTACCGGGTTAGATTTAATTTCAATGTGAGGGTGAAGTGCATCTCGGATTCACTCCTACATCAACTGAGGGTGTCTCCTCGTCCACGTGCAAATTATCCCCGCGAATTCGAGACTAGATGGTTTCCTATTTCATGTTGACCCTCCGAGTTCGGTAAATATAAAGCGACATAGAAAGCAATGGAAGATAATGTAATCGTTGTGGAATTCTTTTTTAGTCACTTTTTCAGGCCATCTGCTTGTTGTTCCTCTCGTGCTTGTTCCCTTTTAGTTTTTGGCTCTGAAGTCAAGGTCAGGTCAGGTTCCACCATTTATTTGCTATTGTTATTATCAACTACATTGGAGATAGTGTCAAGTAAACCGGGAGGGGTTTTGAAAGTAGCAAAGTAAAAAATAAAAATGGATAGTACAGCCGCTGGACAAGTAATGTAGCATGAATCGTTTCATATAATGCAAATACCCTAAAGGGGTGGAAACTTTGAGAAACTAAGCCAGCTTGTCTTAGTAGTGTTTCATAGATATAATAATTATAACAACATATTGATGATGTGTTAGAATGGGGATATAATATATCTTCACGTAACCTACACGAAAAAGCATAATTAAAATTCGTTAGGACTATTCATAGTAACTCCCGGGTGGGTGTTAGACTCCACGATGCCCACACATAAAACCACAGATGGGGAGGGGATCCAAACCTACGCCTGTGGGCAACGGTTGAACCCCTGAGGTAATGTAGCGTCAGTTTGCCCATCAAACGCAGCTGGGGTAACCCAGCTAACATGAGTTGGGTGCGCAGGTCACCCTGCACACATAAATGAGTGTGTGGAACAGCTGATTACAGTAGTTGGTGGACACTGTGTCAAAGACTCACTGCTATCCTCAACAGCCTAGGCATACAAGAGAGAATGGTTTTAGGCTGTTCAAAAGATGACTCGTCTCCGTGGCTAGGTACTACAAATGACCGAACCGGTACGAGTACAATGGGGAACGGGTAGCCCCTTCAGTCCGTCATCTGCTGCAGTCCCCTTTAAACTCAGGTTGGACTCGTGGTGGCAGTGAATCCACGGAAGAAACTCCCTTGAACTCGGCTTAAACCTTAGTCTTTTCTTCCTCCATCGTGCCTTCGGGTGCACATGGTCTGAAGCTGGTATTTCCAGCAGAAACCTCGCCTCCTCTGATGGGCGTGGAGAAAAAGAGGTGGACGCCGGGACGCTCCACGCGTAGCGTTTCTCGTGGAGCTAAAAGATCAGTGGAAGACATTCTTTGTGTGGCTAGTCCGGGATAACCTGGAACAGACCATGCAGCAGCGCAGGAAATGGAATCGCAAATTAATGATCCCCTAATCCAGTTAGTCGCTGTCTGTTGTCTGTTATCTATCCAAAGTAACTTTTCAAGTCAAGAAACCTTTAAGTAGTCAATCTGTGAAGAAACATTGATTAGATTAGTCTAAGGCTTTCTGTATCCTTTTGATCTCTGTTTATTGTATGTTTATTTAAATTACCTATACAATTAAGTTACTTCTAAACTATTGATTTTGATGAAAACTATTGATGAACTATTGATGATGGTATGATGTTTTTATTGATAATTTATTTCACAGGTTACATTTGCAATTTTGATAAGATGCAGTAATTGTTTGAGCGTTTCCTCTTTGGCAGTATGGAGTGTTGTATCATTTGAGATTCTCAAGTTATTAATGTTCTGTCCACAAGTAGATATTCCTCCTTTCCAACCATCTAATGCCTTCCTCTTAATGTATTCACTGTACAGGTTGAAGAGCAACAATGTTAGAGTGGATGCTTGTCCATAATCCTCTTAGTTTCAATTTAATTTAAAAATTGCAAAGAAGGTTATTTTAATCATATATCTAAACTATAAACTAAAAATTATGATAAATATGTAAAACAATTCATCTAAATGATTTTTAGCATAACCTTGGACCATTGAACCCTTACATAATTTTAATTTAAAAATAACCGGTTTTTTTCCAAGCAGCGATAAAACCATATTTCATCTCTCCCATCAAAATATAGTTGTCTGCGTCCTTACATTTTCCGTTTCCGCATATAGAACAATACATATTTTATACATGCGGATATTTCTGCGTGTTTATGCTTTCGTTGTTTACTACGAAGGGCGGATGGATAGTGTGATGATACATGTTCCACACCCACAAAGTGATGCTCCATTTTAATTGCATGGGAACCTCCATAAGCTACCATCGCTTAAAATAGAAACCAAGAGAAGAACGTTGTTAGCGGTGGAACTTTTTTACGAGCCACTCTTGTATTTGGGTTATGTCCCCAAGGTACGGGGGGTCGGAAATTGTACTACAATTACCCACATCTTCTAGGGTCGAATTTAAGCATACGATTATGGAGAGTATTACTGTGCTTGTACCACCAAGGGCTTTTTAGTCAACGCTATATCACGAAATTGCAAAATAGATCGGCTTTAATAAGCCCCAATACGTTATTCAATATTTTGACATTTACATAATCAATCCCTTGGAGGTGAAGCTTATATAGCATTTTTTTTAAATAACTCATGAATATAAAGGAAATTACTTGTACTTACAGATATATATTTTTTATTTGGACTCACGTAACAAAACAGCCTTTTTTACAATTTTTTCATAAAGAAAATATACTAAAAATCTCGTACGTCTTGTAATAACAGATGTCGCTATTACTACTAAATTGACATTGGTCGATTTTAGCTATATGTCATGTAGGTTTTTAGTTCGCTAAAAAGCACCCAAAAATATATAGTTATTGGTACCTCTGCATTGATATTGTTCCCTAGATTGGGATTGCACTGCTTTTCAGTTCTGACACCATTAGAGTTACTCAGCAATACGATTGTTTAATTTGAAATGAAAAAGATTTGGCTTGAAATGTAAAAGGTTTACCTTGACGTAAAAATACTGTTTCAAACAATTTACTGCACTTTATCTTGTATGTTCTTACTGTAAAAGTTGAGAAGCTAAACAGATCCAACGATGCATTGTTGCACTTCACAACTAAGTTTTTTGATGGTAATTAAAAATTTACAACTTTTACTGCAATTTACTGAAAAGAAGTTGGACCAAATGATTATGTTTGGGTGGGATTTTTTTATCATTCACATGCAAATTCTATGAATACATTAATTAGGCGTGTTGTTGGAGCTAATTTATATAAGCTACTTAATTATCTTTAATGTCTTTGTTGAGGATGAGTCGCGAATGAATACATTCCCCCAATAATAAAAAGCGTGGCCAAATGCTGACATAGATTTTTTTCTAGTAAGTTTTAGGCACTTATTTTATATATTTTTTAGATTTTCTGCATTAACATTGCCTTTACATTTAATTTATTTTTGCGAATCTCTACATTTCTTATCATTATCTTCTACAAATGATCAACATAACTGAGAGATTTTCATTGAAAATTATTCGTATAAATACGGTGTGAAATTTTCCCCACAATCTGGATTTAAATCCCAGCATTTTCACAAATAGTTCAAAATCAAATTTAATATACCAACAATTGATACAATTATGGCTTAATTTGTAAAGCCTATTAAAGATAAATGTTGATATAAATATTTTATTCCTAAATACAATTAGATTGATTGCTGTCATATGATATGATTATTTATACTAAGTATATGTTAATTTTCGTATTATCGTTGAATATATTTACAATGTTTGCGATGAAATAATAACATTATTTTAAGAAAATAATAGTCTTGAAAAGCATTAAGGAAGTATCGCTTTTCCGATATTGTATATTGTTTGAACAGGCAGAAATGTAAATATCGTTTCTTTTCAGGGTTGAAAGTGAAACCGTTCGTTTGAAAAGGCAACGATTTAATGTTTAGCTAGGGTTGCGCAGCCAAAGCAGAAGACAATGGCAAGATCTTTCAGCATCCCTTTTTATTCCCAATTAATTCTTAATCGAGATAATTACATTCCGCTTTACCATCAAAGAAGTTCCGCTAGTTACAATAACCTACTCTAGCTGAGATGCGCAGTGCATTTAATGGAAAGCATGTAATTAAGCTCCTCGGAGGGGAAAAAATATTTAAATTAGTGTTACTAAAATGAGCTTTTGAGTATGAATCGGCACAGATTAGTTGCTGGGGATTTAAGAAAAATGCCTCGGATTTTATTTTCGCAAGGTCAATTTACTGTTCCTTTTTAAGTATTCAAAGGAGTACATTTTTAATCCAACGATTTTTTCTTAGTTTAAGTTCTTTTTGTCTAATAGGTTTTTATTTTATACAAATTGTAATATAATTTTTGATAATCAATCTATGTTCGGGTATATTTTAATAGACATCTTAATGTATTGAGTATGTCAAAGATTATAACATCAGATTTGGGTAATGCTAAGAAATTCAATACCATATAGATAATTATATTCTTTGCGAGAAATCCTCAATTTAACCATTTAGCTTCCAGGAAAAAAATAAACTGTTCCTACAAGCTATTCTATTTTAATTGTGATTTAATATAAATATCATAATCATCGTAGTGCAGCCACTAACAGTCCACTACAGAACTATGGGCCTCTTCAATATCCATTCATAGGAAGGGGCTACATCCATCTCGTCTGTGTCATACATTAACCTCATAATTCGCTCGATATTGAAGGTAGCATAACCACCGAGTTTTATTTCGAACGCTCACCCAACGGGTATCCTGAATTAACGTATTGACGAACGCTTTCGCGAACGTCTCGATATGGAGTATGGGAGGTTTGTTAAGACTGAGTAGTTTTCATAGGGAGATGGTGGAAAACTACTCTAGACGACCTTTTTGACTCTACTGGAAAGGGTTTTCTGGAGTGCAAGGAGTCCAGCCCCCCTTTTTCTCGCTAGGGTGTTGCCGGGATAGGGTGAAGACAGGACGTGACGCTTAAGTACATCTCGGATTCGCTCCTACACCAATTGAGGGTGTCTCCCCGTCACCAGTACAACTTACCCAAGCGAATTCAAGACTGGGTGGTTTCATCATTTCAGGTTGCTCCCTCTCAGTTCAACGATTACAAAACGATATAGAAGTCAACGGAAGACAATGTTGTTTACGTTTCAAAGTGAAGCTTCTCATATGCATCTCTTCGAGGTCGTCTCTTTCTGTTCCTAAAGTTTCTTGGCTCCGAGCCGGTAAGGTTCATCGTGCTCCATATTCTTGGATAGGGTCGACTTGGAAGCTTGGAATATATGTAAGTCAAGATTTAGGAGATTTTCAAAAATTTTAGGTACGAGTTTTTCAGAAAAATGTATTTCAAACTATTCAGGATTGTAACTTTTTTCTATTTAGCAAGCGCGAAATAAAAATCATAACCGTCAATGATAAAGGAATTCAAGACATAATATTTTTTAGGTATATCAAAAATGCATGTCTAAAAAATATTGAAGAATGCAAATATGTGTAGCATCTCTATTACTATTAACGAACTAAATTTACGAATATACCAACCTAAATTCAAATAAGGTACTCGACTGCATCAATAGATGCTTGTGTTAGTAAACCGATTAATATGTTTTAACGGCACTAAATTGTATTAGAATGAGATTGATTTAGCGAATCTTGCAGTATATCCAAATTTTTCAAAGTTCATCCACCCATTCACTCATTATTTCATCAGTTTGCTCTATCAAGTAAGCTGCGACTGTCATTTTATTCCATAATAATTTTTATCTTTCTTGCTAACTTCAACTTCAATATTCTAGAGTGGTTATAACTATTTAATTACTTTCATTTCTGTGCTAGCTGTAAGTTTCTCTTGAAAGTATATAAATAAAATAAATAGATTCTAAGCATTATTTCCCTGTTCAAAAAATCTGCCTCCTAAACTGGTTTCCCCCCCCCTAAATGTCTTTAAACGTTTGATTTGTCAAAATGTATTTTTTCTGCAAGTTTTTGTGAGATAATTTTAAAGTTTAATTATATATTTTAAAAGTAATATTTAAAAAAGGCTTCAAGACGAAAAAAAAAAATTTGCACCATTTCTAAATAAATTCCATTAGAACGGCAATATTTTTTGATCCAACCAAAAAGCAAAAATTTAAAAGCCAGTGTGCTTAATATAAGAAGTTGTCCTTCCAATTTCATTTTTATGACAATGTCCATTCCATTATTTAGTGCTTCGTGTTTACTTTTAAAAAGTGCTTCTGAAATATACCGGAATGGATTTTCAAGGATTCCCCGCGTACATATCATAACAAAAATAACGGTGGCTTTCGGAGGGGGTTGACGGCTTTATATTTTTTAATAAAAATTGACGTTTGAAAATTTCCACAATGCCTTGTTTAAATACAAAGCATAAATATCGAAGGTATTTAATGGAAAACACAAAATTGCTTTCACGAACTCTGAGAACGGCGCGGCTCGCCCTCGGAAAACAAACAAAACAGTGGAAACTTTCCGCATCAATCACCAAAATGACACGCGGGCTTCAATGCGCGAAAGCGAAACATTATATACACAGGCAAAGGATGGGGAATGTTGGGGATTCAAAAAAAATTTTTTTTTGGGGTTTTCGCCCACGAGACTTACCTAAAAATGTTTTCCCGCCACCTAGTAAAATGATTTACTTATTGGGGTAGTGCTTTATCAGACACCCAAGTAAATATGTCAATTTTGATCCACTAGCTTCTTTCAGGCATATCTATTTTTTTGCAACAGTTAATTGCTAATATCATGGCCTAAAGTTATAACAACCATTGAAGTTTGATACAACCTATATATTTATGGTGCCAAATATTGATATTATGGGTTTGATCTTAGAATAGCATTATGAAGGCTCTGATTCAAATTTGAGGGTCAATCATCTCAATTCTGAATCTCAAAAATAAATACTAAGGAAATTAATAAACACGAACAAGGCCGCCTTTTGCTAATCACATATAGATCCTTTCTTTTTAAAATTAAAATTGAAATAATTGCATCCCAAACTTAGTATATGTTGAATATACTTAAAAACTACCGTATGAAATGTTCGTTTACTAAGACTCTATTATGAATATAACACTTATATTCCATGGAACTAAACTTCATAAAATTATTGCTAGGGATTCATTTCCACCGAAATTATTCGAGTTATAAGCAGCTGTAAATGAAATGTCGCCATCAGAGTTTGCTATTAGCGGGAATCGTAAAAGTCACATTTTTTATTAAAAATCAATACAATATTTTAATTTTATTAATGATATATTTTTTAAGAATATAGAGTCAGTTTTGATTAAAAAAATTAGATGTTTTAGGAGTGTCTTAACAAAATGTTACGATTTTTTACCATTCTTTTGCTCCTTCCTTGCAATAAAAATCACACTTTAAACAATAATATTATCTTAAAATTAGCTTCATGTCGATTAAAATTAAGTATAAAATCTTATACAAATATTTAAAATAATTGGTTAAGAACTTTTTGACTTAGAGTTCCCGCCAGATGAAAAAAATTTCTAGAAAAACGCGTTTAAAAATAAAATTATCGATAACGAAAAATTTAAGGTAGTTTTAAATCATATAAATTATTTAGCGGCTAATCAGCTATTCCATAAATATATAGCAACTCTTTGTCTTCTTCATACGCATAATTTTGAGCTTGCATCTCCTCTTTTCGAGCTTTCCGAGCTTTCATGATCTCCGCTGCGCTGCATCTATTCTGTCGGTTGACGCGCTGCTCATCCATTTGCCGTACATAATTAAAGCTCTGCGAGCCAACAACTACTTTCAGCTCGTTTATAATCATTACAAGTGCTGAATTCTCTTTATTCAATAAGGCAAAAACCATAAATGATGCAACCTTGATTACTTTTAGGCCAGAATGTGGTTGATTTGAACCAATCGTCAAACGTCGAGTTGGAACATTCGTTTGCATTCTGCGTGTGATCACCTAAACATCTATTCAGTAATTAATTTTTCGACAAATCTTATATACATAGAAATAATTTATTTCTGAAGGTCGTAGGTGCAATGGAGAAAAGTTCGCTTGAGGTTCCGTTCCAAGTGTTATAGCATTTTTTGCTTGCGTCTTCACTAAAACTTTATTGACTCTTGATGTGTCAATTTCCGTGGAAGGATTTGTTACGTGGCTTACTATATCGGTCTTTGGTATCCTGTTTTCCTTTCGAATAAGCATACTAAGAAGGCCAAAGGTAAATTGATGATAACCCAAGCTATATCGAAACGATGCCAACGCTTCTAGTACCTTCTAGTTAAGACCTCTATTCTAAGAATTTAAAAATAACAACTGACTTGTCAAATATGACTTGTCAAAGAACTATTTCCGATAAGCGGGTAATACGGGTGGTAATGACTAAAATTTTCAAATCAGGGTATTTGCAGTCTACCAAGCATTCGACGTTACGGATTGAATAATTGCACATACTGGCATTAATTTGAAATCTACAAGGTTGCTTTTTTGACTACAAGTAGTTTATGTTCATTATTCTTAAATAAATGTCGTCTTTTTTGATACAAGGTAGCTAAGGCTTTGGTGAACGTGGCAAAATTTGTAACATGGGAACTTGAATAAAATATTGCAACTTTCAAAGCATTGCAATATAAATTACATATAATATTTATTATAAGCAGCTACAACATATTTTCAGTCTTATAGGTACAAGAAATTAATATAATATTTATTTAAATATCATAAAAAATCTTACAAATTTCGGCAACAACATCATCATGGTAGACTTTTTATTTACTTACAAGAAAACGCCATGAATCAACCCCCAAGCAAACACCTCTTTCTGTCCCTAAATAAAGTTTGGCAATATTCGACCTACTCCCCTGATTTAACACCCTATCATTCTCATCTTTGCCAAAAAATTTAAATAGTTGAAAATTGACTTTACACAAAGAAATGAATCATGATGAGATTTTATCTCAAATAAGGAATAATTATAGTTAATATTTAAAATTATTTAATAACATTGTTTCTTATTAAATTTATTATATAGTTATTTTGAAAAAATACAATAACATACACATCAACCCAATCAAAAAATTGCTAGAATTTTTCAAATTGTACATATTTGTAATTAAATAAAAAATACAACTCAACCAATTTATCCACCCAAGGGATGACATTTTATTTTGCATTGCTTGCAAGTAATTAATTATACCAGGCAGGGGAGAAAGCACGGGAAGCAAAGCACAAATAAACGCCTCTGAGTTTTACAACGAAAAAATATCTAAAAAGTTTACAACGTCGAAGGAAAGTTGGATAATGGCATTTTAAAATGGTTTCAAAACTTTCTCGAAAATGGTCGTAGTTTTCCGGAGATAGTGTTGGCGGATACGTTTTAGACAAAATGGTCCCGACGTGGTTTTACCCGCAATAAGGTCGAAAAAAGAAAGACGACTCGTAAGTGAAATCGCAAGCCGAACTTTCAGAGATCTGAGAATATTTTTTTTATGATACAGTCATAATAGTTTAAAAATACGCCATTATATAGACCGTATAAAGTGGATATGATAATAATGTTACATAGAAAAGGAACGATCATCACGTAGTAACGCACATTTTTGGAAATATACAAAATAGAATACTTATACGTGCAAGAATTACGAGTATAATTTTATTATATTTTTGGACAATGAGTCGCGTGAATTATACGCGCTATGATAACGAAAATGGTTCTTCCCCAAATAGATAACGTATATTATATGCATATGAATCATATTTTGTATGCTTCGATGATTAATCCCAATTTGTGATATAATTGCCTGTATATAATGTCCAATGTTGAATCAAACAAAAAGGTTTCCAAGGCGAACTTAACAGAATGAAAATAAGCAGTCGTACACTAATGAAAAGCTTGTATATTTAAAAAATGTATGATTTTATATTTAAATATTCTCCAATTATGTTGAGCTCGTTTTCTACGTTTTCTCATGTTCAAAAGAAATTTTTGAGGTTTCTTTACATGAAGAAATATATTAAATACCCTTTATAACATCGTAGTCGTTTCTTATTTGGTTCGTTATATTTTTTTAGTCGGAAACTTGTTTTTGAGCTTGACTTTTTAAACGCTTTGTATTAAAATATTATTCATTATTTTTCGATGTATAGTCTGATAGTGTTGTGGTATAGTGAATTAGATCCATGGCTCTCACCGCAAAAGTTCGGGCTTAAATCCAGATTGTGAAAAAAAATCTCACCGTACTAATAAATTTAGCCGATCGGAAACATTGATATTTCCAATCGATTGTTTCGATCTAGGATTATCCTGCTTTATTGGATCTGAAAAAAGAAATACTGAGGCAATTAATTAAGGCATGTGGGTTCGCCTATAATTGAAAATTATAGGTGGACCTAATATGCAGAGGAGCATTTGCAAAAATAATTAAAATATAATTTGTGTTTTACTTACACTATTTAAAAAATTCCTAAAAATGCATACGAACTTTTGAACTGACCTGATACATAATCTATATTTTTCCAGGGTTACTAATAATATTTTGTTTGTTTCAGGTGGAGTGTTATTAATAATTGGAAACCCCAAATTAAAAAAAATTAAATTCGTGGTTGTTAAATGTAATTTTATCTATCGTTATGATATCGAATCTGTTTCATAAGGCGGTTTTATGATTTTTTTCGCTTAAAGCATAAAAAACCGTCGTTGGTAGTACGAATTTATAAATATGTTATCCCTTCTAAGTGATATGCGGTCATAAAACAGTCTGTTATGGCCCCTTCGAAAAATAAAACGGAGGCCCAATACAAGGGACGTTATAAGATGGCCATGATTCACATAAAAATGGCCCTTATCCTTCCGATCCTCGTCCTGACCAAGGTCAGCACAAACACTCTAAAAGAGAATGGTAACCAGGAGAACTCGTCCAGGGATAATTCCGCTCACGGCGATGCGAATTCCGCAAATGTGAGTGAGACGAACTTCCCTCATAACAGTGCCCAAAAGGCAGACGACATCAATTACGATGCCAAAACACATTATGGCGGCTCAGACAGTGTTTACGACAATACAAACAGTGGTTATAACATTCATAACGTCGGTCCTGGGAGTTCCAATGCGGACTACGATAATCACGCTTACCATAACTTGGGCAACCAATTCGGTCAGGGAAATTCTTATAACACGTATAATGGCGGCATAAATAATCTGAATAACGCTTACGTGAACGCGAGACAGTTTAACACCAATAATAATGCTAAATCTAAGCTTAGTAATCGCATAATACAGACTAGATACGGAAAGCTGCAGGGGTTTATTATGCAGATGGAGCAGCACAAGTTCCTCAAGCCCGTCGAAGTGTTTTTGGGGGTGCCTTATGCTACGCCTCCTGTTGGATCTAATCGGTAAGTTTCAAACTAACATAAAATATTTATACACTAATCTACTCCAAAATTGTTCACACGTGAAGAACTTGACACAAAACAAGCTTGAATTCTGCCATATTAATTGCCGGAAGAAAGTTTAATATACCACGTTGTCTGTTTATTAAATCAATGTCTCAATTAGTAGTTTCAGATTTACATATTAGAGCTCAAATTATATAACTGTATTCAATGATCTAATTTTAATAGATCTAATATTTGAAAAAACTATGTAAATCCTACATTTTATATATGAAAATTAAATGATTGAAATTTAATTATTTATTACAAATAGTATTCTTAATAGATCAATGATTTTAATTAGTTAATGACAATTAGTCAGTTACATTGAACCTATCCGACTTTATTAATCGTCTTAAAGTCCAAAAACTTACCTATTATACCAATATCTGGCACCATTAATATGTAGCTTGCATCAATCTTCAATGGTTGGCGTAATGTTTCGCCATGAGCATAGATATATCTTGAATAATTACATTATGTGATTGTATTTTCAATGTTGATAATTACAGGAGTATTCCGTTGGTATATTTGCTACTTGGCTAAGTGCTTTTAATTATGCGTTCGCTCTACGGTTGAAATAAAAATTAGTAAACATGCATTCTACTTCCAATGCAGGTCTTGGTTGAATGGAAAACTTTAAAGTTAACCAAACAAGGCAACTGTTATTAGAATTAACGTTGTACGGATACCGTGCGAAGTGACCATGGCAAACAAAGCGGAGACGAGAAGTGGGTTGTTAACGAAAATAATGGATACAAAATACTGTGGCTATCAAGAGGGTAGTTTGCAAGACCACCGTTCCCCATTCAAAAAGAGCCCTTTGTCTGCCTAGGTAGAACATCAAAAGATTCATCCATTTTAGAGTACTACAGCCAACTCACGCAACAATGGCACAGTTTTATGGATATTTTGTTAAAATAAAATTATTCGGAAACATATTACATAGAAATCCAGTACATATATATTTTTTTGATAAAATATCTTTCATTTTTGCATACGAATTTTCATTTTGTAAATTATATTTATATTAAACTATCTATGATGTGCGATGATACTAATTAAAATTGTCCGCTTTATACAAGTCATGTGCTATAATATAAACCTGGTTAAGCTTTCGCGATATTAATCCGTAACCTATGCTTTAATTATCGTCAATATCTCCGTAATGTTAAAACTGATTATTTTTTATAGTTATAAGCATTGAATTGATACGTTTATTTGTACATTAATGTAGGATGCGAAAACGTAGCTAAATAAAAATGAAAAAGTTGGTATCATGATCTCACGGTTTCAGCAGTTGTAGAAGCTCTGCATAAAGATTGAATTTTTGACTCTTTGACTTTGTGAAAGTAAAATTTCTTCGAGGTTAAGTAAAACTCCAAGAAGAGGCTTGTCTTTTAAATCTCGCAGTTTGGTTTCACAATATCAGATACTTGCGAATACTCTGAACTAAAGCAGCATCATTAACTTTTATAGTATTTATCTCTTTTTTGGCATTTTTCCTTTAATTCATAGTAAAAAGCTTTTGCAAATTATTCCGATGTTTTATTGTTTTTTAAACACATTGTTTCTTCCGGATTAGCTTTGATATTATGGGGATCAATAAGTAATCAATTATTTTGAGAATAAACCTAATTTATTTACCAACAGATAAAAGTAAACTCGTTATCTACACCATATCAGACACACAGCCGTCAGAAGAACATATTCGTCATCTTATGCTCTTCCACTTTAAAATGGGTTGTAACGCAACACAGACATCTAAGGAAATTTGTGGTATTTACGGCAAAATTCTTAAAGTCAACAAGTGTCAATGATGGTTTCGAAGATTCTCAAGTGGCAATTTTAGCTTAGTTGATGACCAATAAAGTGGGAGACCTACTGAATTCGATACCGAGCTGCTGAAATCGCTAGTGGATTCAGATCCAAAATGAAGAGTGACAGAAATAACGTCAAAACTTGGGGCTACTTGATCAACAGTGCAAAGATACTTGCACGCGATTGGCACAAGTTACGGAGAGGGCTCTTGGATTCCTCACCGATTGTCTGACACAAACAGGGATCAACGACGAAGTTGGACGAAGTTGGACGAAAGGACGCTTTTAACTAGACACCTTGACGAGCAAATTCTACACCGGATTATAACTCGTGATGAAAAATGGATATTATACGACGATGTCAAAAGAACTATGCAGTGGCTTTCAACTAATCAACCGAATGTACCAGCTCCTAAACCTTCTTTGACTATAAAAGAGATCCTTTTGAGCATATGGTGGGATTGTGGTGGGATAATACACTTTGAGTTTCTAAATCTAGGAGAAACTATCAATGCACAAATTTATTGCTCACAATTAGACAGAGTAAATTCAAAGTTATTAGAAAAACATACAAATTTCGTCAATCGAAAAGGCGTGATATTACATTATGATAATGCCAAACCCCATGCAGCTAAAGTAACCCAGGAAAAAATTAGGGAAGTCAATTGGGAACTGCTACCTCAACCATCATATTCGCCAGATATTGCGCTATCTGATTATTAGTTATTTAAAGTTCTAGGCACTCAATTGAAATAAGACGTTTTGAAATGTAAATGAAGTTGAAATTCACCTAAATAACTATTTTTCGTCAAAGTCAGCCTCTTTTTATGAGAGAGAGATTGAAACTTTGCCTGAAAGATGGCAAAGAGTTGTAAATAAAAATGGAAATTATAAAACTGATTGAATAATTAAAAAAAAATCGTAACATTTTTTTTCCGTTTTAAATCGAAATAATTGATTATTTATGGGTCTCCCTAATAGTATGGATTAATTAAGAAATAAACCATTTAGATTTAGATTTTTGTCAAAGAAATCAAATACCATTAAAATATAAAAAAGTTAAAATATTTCAGAATAGGTGTACAATAGAAAGCTTTACTTTTGCTAGAATATTAACGATTGGCACATTTTAAGTTTCAGCCCTACGCGCACACCCTCGCCCTGGGAAGGCATAAGGATATCCGATACGCCAGGACCAGCTTGTCCTCAGAAGTTCCCTGACATAAAGAATGAAAGTGCGGCCCTTGAACGGATGCCAAAGGGCCGGCTCGAGTATTTGAAGCGGTTGCTACCCTACCTGAGAAATCAGAGCGAAGACTGCCTCTACATGAACATCTATACACCTGCCCAAGGTAAGTCTAGCATGCTTCTTCTGTTCACTCGAACAAATTAGGGAAAGCTCAATCATCCAGTTAGCGGATAAAAGCTTTAATCAGTCAAGTGCTTTCGGGCGACCTTCAATGGGTGGAAAATCGTAGTTCAAAAAACACACACATAAATTAAATTGTTACACTTCATCGGTAATCGGAAACCGTACGCAATTAAATTTGTGCTAGGTATTAAGAGCTAACTCAAACGTTTTTAGCAGTGTTACGATGTAGGAAGAAACGGGGGACTAGTAAAAAAAAAATCAATTATATTGTGTCAATTAGGGTATCGTTCCTCAAATATGTCATCCAATATTATTAAATTTTATTTATATTACTAAAAAGGGGATAAAAGGTTGATTGTATATGAATTATTTGACTGTAGACATGAATTTTGACATTGAAAATACCATCCATTCTCTTTGGCAATATTCAACATTCAAACTGAAATATTACCAAATATTTTAACAGATGCCTTAATGAACTTTTTATGGACATTTTTATAATACTTTGACATTGTTTTCATAATGTATATGAGTATTAAAAATGTGCCCATGAACCACACTTTCTGTAGATATAAGCTTTAACCACCTAATCATAGCATAAAATCCTTAATATGTATGATGAAATCGACAGAAACAATTTTATTATTTATTACCACAATTATAATTAACCTCAATTGTTTCCCTAAAATTATGGTTCATTGTACTTGTCATAGCTTTTATAGGCTAAAATTTAATCATCACAGTGCAAGGGATTGATTTCACTTTATTTAATAGCATAGCAGCGCCAACAATGATAGTTTTATATTGATCAAAAAAATAGTTTAAATCAAACACCCCTTTAGTTTTATATGCTCTAAATATCAGGTCAGTCCAAAATTTCGTGCGCATTTTTTGGAAATTTTTAAATAGTGCAAATAACGACAAAAAATTTCGACAGGTTCGTGATATAATATTTGATTGTTTTTTATTTAAATTATTTAAAAAAATCCCAAAAATGCGCAAGAACTTTTGGAAGTCCTCGTTGTATTTCATTCGAAAAATGAGGTAATTTTGATTTTTGTTGTATTTGTGGTAAAAGGGTCGATTATTTTTTCAAGCATTGATGTATTTGGTTTGAAAATAAGATGCTTAGCATTATTTTCTTTAGTTTATGGTTTTGTCCTTAAGTCGAAGTAATAGTGAAGCATATAATTTCTTTACATCCTTTGTAGCCGGCGAAAGAAAATCAGGAACAAACTAAGTTGGATTACTGTAAGCTTATAAGCGTAAATGTTCTCAAAGTACTCCTTTTGTCTATATAAGGAAATCGTTAGGTAGTCAACGAAGAAAAGCACTCGAAAATTTCCAACCATAGTAACTGAATCTACGAGTATGCCCAGAACTTGGAAGACATAAAACGTTCCACATTCTGACAAAAGGTTATATGGGAAAATTTCTCCATAAGCATGTTTTGTCTTAAAACTATTTCACTTTAAACATATTTCACCGCGCACTCGAGGGTCTTTCGAATAATAAGGAGTGCAAAAAAATACGTGGGATTCAATTTCATCAGGCTCTGAACTTAGCAGGCGGATAAATGCTCCACGGTAAGTGGCAGAGACACTTCATCATAAATAGAGAGAGATAAAGCCTCTGCAGAAGTGTTAGTCTGCCCGTAAACCCGCTGGACAAAGAGCAAAGCCTTGTATTTGCTGGAAAATAGGAAAATGGCGCAGCCGTCGTGGAAATACAACCGCTCGGAAAATCTACGACGGCTTCCTTAAATCCTGGGAGTGCAAAAAAGTTTTGCTTAATTTAAACGTGTACGTACACACGTACATTTTTCGAGGAAGACAGTGAGACAAAATATAGTGTCGTTTCCGTTTCGGCGGCTACTTGCCTTTAAGTTTTATGTAAATGCGGCCAAAGGAAGAGCAGAAGACGGAAAACCCAAAAGAGATTTAAGTTTTAAATTAAAAATTGCGAGGAACATTCTGCATCCCAAATAAAATGCTTTTTTTGGGTCAAAATCAAAAAATTCCTTCGAAAAAATGAGAACTTTTTTACGACCTTTCATAATTTGTTCCGTGTAATATTTTCAGACCTTGGGTCAATAATTTCCAATAAAGTTTTAATTTCAAACTAATTTAGAATCGATCGAATATGAACTAAGTAAAGCAATACACTTCTTTAAAATTAAATCCAAATCCTTCCATAAAAAATTATATGGATTATTTGTATATTGTTAAATTAAAAATTAAAATGTTTGATATAGCACTTATTTTAGCAATACATCCAGCGAAGCTTATTAATATTCAGTTCAAATAGCCCCAATTGATGCAAATTTTCTGAATTTTTGTTTGCAAACGGTGTACATTCAATATAGAATTTTATTCGTTTAAACACATACTAGACCGTTAAAAATTTATTTTTAAATTTATTGTGAACTATTTTCTTGTTATACGAAGGCAATCTCCATGAGATACAAATATTGTCAATATGGGGAAGATCGTGGCATGACTCCATTTGTCCACATTTTTCCATAAAAATCTTATTGCATATTGAAACTACTGCTGCTTCAAAAATGTTCTCATTTTTAAGATTGAACAATACATTTGTATATTAATTTTATCATCTAATAACTTTTGACATTTTTGATATGATGATACATATGAACTGTTTAGTAACTTGTTAAATTGAATCAATAGTTATTGATTTGTAAACGATACATATTATTGAACTTAGCTTATTACTGTAAGTGCGTTAAGGTGATGAAATATTAATAAACTACTTATTCTGACGACTCAAGAATAATTTAATTTGATACAAATAGCTTTTACATGCTCCAATCAGGAACTCGTCAAATAAAAGCAGTTCCTTGAGCAATTAAAGGGACGAATTGCGTCGACGCACATAAAATTTGCATTAATACACGTCGCCTTCCTTTATGTTATACGCGCTATCCTTGTTGACAAAATAAAAGATCCAGATAAGTACCCGAGAATAGGTCGCGACTTTATCTCTTCAACTTTCTTATCTTTAAAGTAAAATGTAAATGGCAACAGAGGCTTGAAATTCGGATGAGTTTTGGCAGAGTTACGCGTTATATCTCCGGGAAATTATACACCTCGGTGTTAACGTGAACCCTTTTGTAAGAAACACACATAGACATTGCATTTTCGATGTTCCTTCAACCATTTATCATCAGCTTTATAATCAGCACGCCAAATTAGTTTCCGACACTTTTGCACGATAGCTTGCTTCGACGAAGGGGCATCGTGCTGTTGCCGCAATTTATGTAAATACATAAATGGCTACGGCGATTTTATATAATGGCTGAAGTATCTAGTTTATCGGGTTTCAACGATCTATCTTGACCATTAGTCAACGGTTCTCTCAAACCGTAATGGTCAATTTAAAACACCACTGTATTCACTTAGGGAAGATGCGGCCGTTCAGTTTAGGGGATGATGGAGGCAACTGGCCCAATTAAATTTTAATTGAATCGATGAATAACGCCAAAAACATTACAAATATTGGCTTATTCAAGTATTATTTCGTTTATAGATCCATCTGTATTTGATTATTGAGTAAGAAACATGGATGATGATAATGTTAAGATACAATCAAGTACAAGAAAAGTAAAGGTATTGTAATATCTATGGTATGTTCTCTATCAGAATAGAGAAAATATGGAGCTTGGTGGAGGAAGAGATCATCCTCCACCAAAAAGCGAAAGATGGTCAAATAAAGTGACTTTCGATAGAGATAAAAGAAAATATGAACCTTATCCTTAATCATGACCAAGGCCATCTGTACGACGACGGGAGAAGACGTCTTCTCTCGATTACGGTTCATAGCTCACATTTTCATTTCTGAAGGCATCTAACAGTAAATAGTATAGTTGAAAATAAGGACAATTAATCCCACCATTAGATCACATAACGTGATAGTAGGCATTAAAATAGTGGTTTTGCGTTGTGGTAATTTCACAGTGTACGCATAATAATCAACATTATCCAAATACATTTTAGCAAAATCATTAAAAAAGTTAGTTTATACCCACAAGCAAATGTGAACACAGATTTTAAAAATTATTATTTCCACTTGGAACTATTTTGGGTTTGTTGTATGATTTTCAATCTCCTTCTCCATAACAAATAAATCTAATATTACTTTTAATGTAATATGAATTACACATATAATATTAATAAATCCGTATTCAGTGTTTGTCCGATGGCTATTTTTTATCTTATATTAGGTATTAAGCTTTTATAGGAACTAGTTATTGTCATTAAAGGATTTTGTTTGTAACTTTATATCAAATAATAGTCAGTCATGTAGCTTATTAAAAATTTGGAAACCCTAAAATTATATCCTATATCCTGGATTTAATCTATATTTATGGCATCATCTTTTATAGTAACATCATTCAATCGGCTTAATTCATTATTTTCATTTTTCTGTTTTTCCTGACCAAAGCTTGAATTAGAAAGTTTTTACGATGATCTCTAGATAGAGATTTTGTAATAAATCGGATTTATTTTTTTCGAGAGGACTTTCGGGTGACAAAGTTAAAAACTGGAAGGATAAAGTGGATGAAAAAATTGGAATTAAGAATTTAAAGAAACACCTAAAGTTGGTAAGATAAATCCAAGGCAATAGCTAAATCGGAGACTGCTAACAGATTTTGACTTCAAACTTCTTACTCCTACGTAATTAAATAAGATGAACAAATTTGCGGAGATAAATTTGCTTTAAGAATGTTCATAATAAATTATGAAACTTCGGAGACGTTTTTAAGCAACTTGGTAATCTCGTTAATTCTGTGATCCTTTCTCTTTGAGGCACTCACACACAAACGCGTATTGATGACCATCCCAGCTAACAAGGACACTTTTTAAGGGGTGTTATTAATAAGGGATGATATCTCATTATTAATAGCGAATCTCCATGCGGATATTTGCGGCTATAAATATGTTTTTATGTTACAGAATGAGGCTTTATTTCCATTTTGCTTATGGATAAGTCAAATATTGCACCTGTAAAGATAAATAAGGCGAAAGCCATTTTAGCTGTCAGGAGCATTCAATTTATCTGAAGTGCCTGGTGCGGTAAAATTTGAAAAACACTAGGAAAATAAACAGATTTGTTGAGGTGGTTTTTTTTTGCAGGGGTGCGTAATGTATGGCCACAATTTCAACTTATTTTTCGTAAAGGATTTAAATAATAATATAAGACATACATGATTATGTACGTTCTAGATCGGTTGATTCTGTTTTAATCTGGTGTTAACACCAGTTCGATTTCAATATATTTTTATAATTGTAATATATTTTGCAATATATTACAAAATATTATGAACATTTTTAAAAGAGAATATGACTATTTTCATCATTAAAATTAATTAGTGAATCAACACTATGATTAAATTATGAGCACAAATAGAATTGGTGCAAGCTTGACCTGGAAAATGCTGATAATACAAGATTTTCTTGGTATTTTTGTTTCCAAGTTCTCGATTATTAGTAAGATGATAATAATTTATTCCACCTGCAGTGGGATGATCAATAACTCAATCGTGGATATTTTATAAATTGCGATAGAGGATATTTCAGAGAATTGAGTAGCAGTTGGGTATTTCAAAATTTAATGTGGAGGCCTCAGCTATCAGAAAGATATGAGATTGTTATAAACGAAGAGATGATAATTTAATTTGAAATGTTCAACATCTCATTAACAATGACATTTTTATCTCAAATTGTAAGAGTTTTTGAAATTTTGAAAGTATCATGTTTAGATGAAGATCTTTGCTATAAGTCTTACAATATGAAATATGTAAATAAGAAAATGGCACGTCTCGTAAAGAGCAATAATGTTTTTCATAAAATCAAGCATCTTATGGAGTTGAACAAAGTGTGATTATTTTTAAGAGGAAAGCTTTTATTAGGATTTCGCTCATAATATTCATATGTTAAACAGATGTGACCATGGTCATGAAAACAAAGTTTTCTATTCACATAAATGGTTTTAGGTGTCATCAGTCTTGTTATATGCCTTCATATATTTAAAGAAAATTTGAAAATTAATAAAAATATGTACCAAAAAGTTTTAGTAAGCAATATAAAATTGAAAAAAGTCATTGTAGGAAGACGTTTCTAATATAATTTTGCATTAGCAATAACGCCCAAGCTTTGGGTTATTTTGAGCATATTTCAGCAATATAAGTTGTCTTATTTTTCAAACATATTTTTTTAATAGTGATATGTATGAAGCTTGGTTGAATAGATTAATAAAAATACTGTATATGACAGTCATCGATGAAAAATGAAGATCATTTTATTAAATAGGATAAATTTTAAAAGCATATTTTTCGTACTAAGAATTTTAAAAAAGTATTTAAAACGATGGCTCTTATATGCTTTTCTTTTATGTATTTTTCACTCTAATTTAACTCGCGCACCCTCTATGTATAAAATTAACTACATAGCTGTCATGTTCTAGCTAGAATGTACAATTAAGAGTCTCTGTTCTAGCTGTGGACTTTATATGTCATAATATGTTGATGATGATATGCTCGCTATACTAATTTCAAGCAAATGGGTAGTAATAATCATAAAAAAGAGCACATATTTTGCGTCTATGTGGCCCAACATATTTTCCCAGCGTCGGTTTGTTTCGTTCTAGATATTCCATAAACATGGGTCTTTCTTATAATGATCAAAATTTTCTATGAAAAGAAATTGGCTTGTTACGAAAACCGCCATACTTTATGCGGCAACGTCCATAGCCGAGAGTGGTTACAAAAGAACAACATCGTATGGCGTGAATTGATTTTCCATATAAAATAGTTGAGTGCCCCTGTTTCATGCAAAACGTAGACCCTAAAGTACACGTCTCACGCGGAAGACCCAAACTGGCTTCATTGACAGAACACACTCGCAATTTATTTTCATATTGATCGGAAAAGCAGTCGGGAAAATGGGGAACGTGGAAAAACAGCCACGGGGAAAATGATATTCCCGAGGCTATAGTGGTCGGTAAACACTCATAAAATATGTCACCTACAAAACCAACGAATTTGCCTATCCCACTTTTATACACACTTTCCCGAATGGTATTTTGTGGGGTTTCTGCGATACAATCTATCGTTTAGCCGGCTAAATGATCCTTCCGTGGCGTTATTTTAAATTAAGAAGTTTGCGTAATACACGCTCGCAGTCCTGTCATTATGGCTGGGATAATAAATAATGCATGGGGTTGTATTCATTATTTTCAAAATCGATTTGAGCCGTCAGAATTCTTGATAATAAATTTAATTTATTGCGAATGATTGCGTGCTTATAAGAAAACTCCTGCGTGTATAGTAATCTGTTAAATAATGTATGTAATTGGGAGGATGGCAATCTTCTCCTGGGGTGTACTGACGACATCAACACATTAGCTAACCCAATTCGGACACTTTGACTGTACATACGATATTGACCGGGTTCAGAAGCAAATTAAACTAAGGCTGTGGTCATTCTTGATGCGAGTTTGGTACTATTAAATTTCGTCTGTAACTTAATTATATCAATCAAATTGTATGAGGATAATTAAGGATTCGCTTATGTAATCTGTATAACTATGGAAGTCTTATTTGCATGACAATACAATTGCGTGTATATATGATATAAAAAATCAATATGAACTATGAATTCCATGAAATGTCGCTAATCACACAAGATCAACAATTAACAATCTGTCCATCACTTTTGTTCAGTTTAAAAAAAAAAACCCAAAAATGCGCATGAACTTTTGGACTGACCTGATATTTGTTTTTGCGATCCTGTACAAAAAGTTCATTAGAAAAATAATGACTTTCTTTGGGTTACCAACCATTCATAATAATTTTCATTGAAAGACGTTCATCGTTAGGCTTAATTCTACTGAATAAACATTAAACTTATAATGGAGCATGTTACAGAATTTCTACATCATCTACTTTATATGAATACGAGTTATGCTAACAATAACATATCAGCGATTTCATGTAAGCCTAGAATATAATAAATATTTTGTTTTTGGCTTAGGTCAAATTTTAATCTTAGAGCCAACATGATTTGCAAATTCATATACTAACGAGCTTATTATAATTCAAGCTCCTGAGCATACACAATAAACTCTATCTTGAGAAACTACTACGATGGAAATATGATCCGGATGCTGTTTATTATGGAAAAAAAATAACAATAATTCCGAGTATTATAAAATCTCCGGCAAAGCTCAACACACAAAAGATCGAATTTATTCCGGATCAAAGGATCTCTCCTTATTAGGGACCATTCAATCCCTACGAGAGCATTCCTGTGAAAAATAAATGAGGATAAGACCCTTGCCCGATATTATCCCATAACGCACCCTCGGCAAATTTTGCTAATTAAAAACGCTTCGCAGAATATTTATTTTGTTTCTAATATAAGAGTAAATCTATCGAAACCGAAAGATTTTTCGAGCTCTTTCGACCGCGTAAACACTCCTCAATTCCCAATTGATTGGCGTCCGTACAAATTCGTTTCAATTAATTTATTGATGGACTGCTTTGAAATTGGATCATACGATTCGAATGATGCTTTGTATGAAAGAAATCTTCAATTTGGAGTATTTGCCTCCTTTAATTTAATTTTTTGTAAATATTCAATCAATTCTCGACGTGACTAACAATGGCGATAGCATTTTTCGTATATATACATATTTAATTGATTTTATTCAAAATATGGCAATGAAAGATATTTCTCTATCATTTGCTTGTGTTTTTAATAGTTTAGATTATTTTTGCATATGTTAAAACGTCCCAAAATTAAATACAATACAGTTGTGGTCAACAAATAGCATACATTTTAAGCATTACATAGATATTGGGAACGTCTATTCGATTTTTTTAAAATATGATGGTATTGTAAGTCAAAAATGTCAAGACTTAAAGAAAAAAAGACAAATACAATGACAAGCGCTCTAAATTACAGAGCCATTATTTTACAAAGCTGTTTTGTAACTCAGAAATCCGCCAAACTATTCGGCATCCATCCAAACCCTTCAATCAAAAAAAAGATGGTTGATCTTCTCCGAGATATTGGTTTTCAATTTCTCAGGCTGAGAAAGATCTAAACTGCGAGACTCTGATGGCGAGACGGCCATTTTTCAAGCATTACCAGGGTTAACTCGTAGATGTAAAGAACGAATCTTTTATTGGAAATGGTTTTCGATCTAATATAATATATTCCTCCGAAGGTTTCGGTACGTTCTCTTTCCACAGGAAGAAGGAATGCGATCCTGACACATCTACTTTTTATGCGTCGTTGTATTTACCTGAAATATTGATAGCAAAACTACTTCCAGCTTTGCATTGGTTCTTAGACCTTTGAGTAGTGAGCTAATTTAAATCATCATAAACTTGGATGCTATAAATCCACTTATCAGTCTGAAACTCGCAGCGTGTATAAAGCTTGTATTTAAATAAATAAACACCGTCAACAGCACACAATATTTGATTATTTCTTTGTGTAAACATAAACAATACATTATAAGTCGATACATTTGGGTTAACGATCTTTACAATCGTACGATGTACGCAAGATACTCTCTCTTTCCCTGCCTCCCATTCATAATTTTCGACTTGCAAGATAATCTCTCCGTCTCTGTTTCTCTCCAAACTCAACGTGCAAAATACTCTTCGTCTCTGTTTGAGTCACTGGATTTCGGACACAACATTGTGTCTTACCTCTTTAAGAGGTTAATATTCATAATTCCGAGAGCTTGCATTTCGGGACGATTGTGACTAAATAATCACGCATTTAATTAAAATTATATTTTTAATTTTAGATATCTTGTTTTGCCATTAAATTTCAAACTTTCAATCGCGATTCATTAAAGTTGCAATTTGATTTAAGTATTTTCTTGGTTCATATAAATATCAAATGTCATTGGATAAAAGTAGGCGTCTTTCGATTCTCCATTTTTATTTGACAAGTCTCTCTAGAAATTCTCTAGATATTAATTTATTGTAGTATTATCTTTTGCAGACGTCATTAAATTCCGCTGGGAAATTTCTACAGTGAGCTTCTTTGACTATTCGGTGGTATTAAGTTTGACATTTTATCAAAAATACAAATTCGTAAAGAGTGACACCCGAATAAAATAAGGCTTTTTTATTCGTATAGCTTCCGAGATCCAGAATAATATATAATACATTCAACATGGATATTCGATATGACGTCTTAAATTCCTGTCTCGGTTATTATTAGCAATGTCAAAGAACGCCGCTTGAGATTGATCGAAAGAGTCTAAATTTCCTTGTAAATTTGACGCCTGTTCAAAGTACGCCCCCTTAAATTTGACTTTATTTGAGCTATAAAAACTTTTTTTATTTGATTGATTACTCTTTTTTTTTAGCCATTTTGTCTGCCACCCCCTCATGTATTGGACAGAGCGCAATGAAATTAGCTATATCGATCACTGACCACTTTGGTAGTTCCTGAAGGTTTTCAGGGCGAGGCTTTCGACACAGGGTTAACTCAATTACCGAGGGTAGACCTGTGGCTTGTGATAACCTACAGGTAGGAAATATTTAATTAGAGTGAACTTCGTTACAGCAACATTTGACCGATTGAAAATAAATAATAAATATAAACGATAAGCCAAACAATATTACTCATTAATTGGACACGTTTGCTTGGGGAATCTGCTATGGAATACAGAATAGAAAATGTTTTATTTTGTCCTTTTTGTTTAACCACCGGAAGTTTTGCCGTGTTTCGATGCTTCATGTTTTTCAGAACTAACTTTTTTTAATGAAAGTTTGCTATAAGTAGATAAAAAGCTGCTTTTAATTTTTTTAAGCGCTGTTCGTGCTGTTTAAAGCAGCTTTCAGAAAGCACATCAGCATCTAATGCACCTGTTTTGTTAATTAAGCTCCTCAAAAATTAATGAATTGTACCTATATTACATGAAAATTAAAACAATCCTTAATATATGGTTCAGTATTGCAAGAGACATGCTCGATCCAGGTTTAAACGGATTTCCTGGATTTGAAAAAGTAAATGCTGATGCGATTAACTTTCTATATTCTTGTGATAAAATTCTTTCCCCAAATAAGATCTCCTATGGAGATCTCTTATACCTAGCATTGGATATGACACATCACGATTCATGCTTTGATGGACGTCATAAGGACTTTAAAGAAAGAATATACAACTGTCCCCTAAATATGATCTATCTCATATTTATCTACAAATATGACTTTTTACAGATCATCTCATAGAGCCTGTTCATGTTGAAATTGTATTTTTTGTGTTTTAGCCTGAATATGATATAATTTAATAAATTTCTCACCATATCAATAAGTATAGAAATTATGAATTTAATTAAAATTTATATTAACGTATTATTTTAAAGATATTCATTGAGTTAATATTTAAATTCTTTAGAAGCAACATCATCATCCAAACACATTTAAACTTCTATTGGCTTGATAGTTTTACAGTTAATGGGGTTCAATTAGGGTGCAATTTTAAAAGCATTTATGTTCAGGGCAATTCAATTATACAAACGTTGGTTTTAATGTGCCATACATTTAAAGGTGTTTATTACAACAGTATTCTGTGTAAATCCTAACAGCTGCAGACATTTGTATTCAATTGAATATTCATGTCGCTGTAATTCGACCAACACGTCAAATGGCAACGTATGCATAAATGCAGCAAATGTCGGATTAATTCTAAAATATGTATGATAATTTCGAATCAAAAAAATAATAGTGGTTTTTCTCGCATTTTTATTAATATAAGGGCGTATTAGCATTCGAGCTTTCATTTGGCGAGGTCTTTGTTTAGTTGGTGATTTTTTTTCTATTCAATGTCCTCGCCAAAAAGGAATGGTATTGTTTACGAGAAAATTATTCTGATTATGTCATTCAAAAAATACCCTTTCGCTTCGAATATTTATTTTTTCATGGACTAATGAAACCAAAATGCAAATAAGTCTAAACAAACTCTGCTTCCTTCGGTAACTTCAATGAACGAGTGAGATGGACGAGGCAGTCTGCATTGTCACGAGAAAAGTTTTCCAAGAAATTTCCACACAGCTCGGAGATTATTATTATGAGACCAAAGGGTGATAAGATGGGTGGGGTTGGGAACATTAATAAAGATCCAGGCGGAAAATGAACGTTTGACGACAGTGTGACTTGACAAAAGAGAGTTTTCATCGGAAAAATGTCTCGTGTTCGTTTTAAACAATAACTTAAAATTAAGAATAAATATTGATCAAAAAAATATTTAATAAGAATTTTCGCAGCTGAAATTAAATTCTTCTTTACTTTGTTAAAATAGGAACTTTTTTTAAATGAATATTCAAAATGAGACGACATTGAAATGGACCGGATTTTTTCTATAGGTAACCACGCAAAGGATTCAGGATTAATTAATTTTAATTAAAATATTATATTACATAATCACTCCGAAAGGAGAGAGATGATTTTTCTCTACGACAATACAACTTTTAATGTTTTCCTTTTTACAAGATAAATTCCCTCGACGGTATTTAATTACAAGTTCCCCGAAAAAAGTTAAGCTTTATTGACAATGGACGGCAAAATTTTATGAAAACTTATTCCTAAATTTAATTTTTCCGCTGAAAATGTCCCATTCAGATTGCTTTGGAACAGTGGCCCTGTTGAAATTGTGTATACATCGTTTCAGCATAGGCCCTACATTATTTGATTTCCTTTTGTGCTATTTATTTTTTAATTGAATAGAAATAAAAATATTATTTTACAAATGGAAAATTCATCTACTCTTTGTGATAAAATGTGTCTGGTTCAATATAAATGTAAATGTCAAGATAAATAAAAGTATTTTTTCTATTTTAAATTATTGCGGACTTCTAAAAAAAAAATTGCAGGTGACTAATATCTACCATCACCAGCATCAAATAACCACTCCATGCCAATATGATTAGAAATTGAAAGGATATATATTGAACTATTTTTATGCATCGAAAGACAAAAAAGGCACGTTTAAATAAACTTAATATTCTTTGTTTTTCACATTCAAAGTCACGGGACTAGCTTTAAATTGTCATAAAAATGTTCAATGTTTCCATTGTAGAACAATTGACATCCAAATAATGCTGCTTAGATATAAAAATATGGAAATCCTACGGAGCTACGTCTGGAGAATAAGAAGGATGTCGAATTGTCTTCCATCCGAGGCTTTTTATTTTTCCCCGCGTTATTTTCGCCATATAAGGGTGAATATAATCATGCTGTAAAAACAGTTGTCTTCGATATACGGGAGAGGGTCGTTTATTTTTTATTTCCGCCGCTAAACAGTCTAATTGTTCACAAAAAAGTATTGCATTTATTGTTTATTCATGTTTAAGTGTTTCAAAATTAATGACACCCTTGCAGTTCAAACAAACTGACAAAATATTTTTTATTGTTCTCAGACTGGGCTTAGAGGTCGGTTTTGCTACCTGACCCTTCGATAGCCATTGATTTTGCATCCATAATTAGAGTATAGAACCCTATTCTCATTTCCAATTATTAAGTCGCCTAAAACGGCGTTCCGGATTCCTTTTTTAGAAATTGTTCCCATGCGTTAATGCGGTGGTCCAGATTATCTTCGTTTAGGTTGTGCGACACCCATCTTCCTTGCCTCCACACCTTCCCGATTTTTTCCAGATTTCTTCAAACATTCGACCTTAAATATCCGAGTTTGGCCAATATTTTTTTTCCACTTCCAGAACAATTTTTTCAATCAAAATTTCCAGATCAAAATTTCTGGAACCAATTTTGACATTTGCGAATAATTAAAAAATCACCCAGTACATCGTAAATATATTGCGCGGGTTGCAGTCTCTTTTTTGAGAAAATGATCGATTGATGTGAAAATCGATCCATTGTAAATTGAGTTGTTAAATTTGAATTTAAAGGATCACAATTTATTCTTGATGAGTATAGTCACAAAAATAATACAAAACACGACTTGAAAGTGCAGTAGCCTAAGTGCAAATAAATCCCCGAAATTTTTCAAGTAATAAAACGAAAACTACTTATGCTGTTTGCCTATGTTTCTGCATTTTTTACTGGAATTTATTATTGAGATTTAAGAAGTTTAAGAATAACATAGAACTTAAGAATAACATAGTAGTACAATGTAAGATAACACGTGGCATAGATCACCTATGATAAAAATATGCACTATCTAATTATCACATTTTATTTTATATAATTTACTTTGTAATTTTAGCATCTTTTAAAGATGCTTCAGATCAAATTTGATCATTTATCATTTTATATATTTGATCATTTTGAGTTTTAACTGACGAAGACTTGAAAATTGCCTAATTCTTGGAAAAAAGTCATTCTGTAGGAATTATTTTACAGAATAATATTGTATGTTTTTTCCAAAAACATAAAATATTATTCATTTGTGTATACACAAAGTTGAATTTAAAGGTGACCACAGTTATGCAAGAAGTTGAGAGTTACAGTATTATTTATAAACATAGATTGAATATGTAGCCAAACCATCTTCTTGAAGGATTAGCTAAACAAAGCTTCAGGATATGCGGCTATATACCGTATGAGCTAGATAAAATAATTAAATCCTAAATAAATAAATAGGCTTCATTAAAGAATGGATTTTTGACTAAATATCCTTTGAAAAACAGATTTTTAAGAGGAAAATGCTTATTTAAATGAAATATTTCTATGCGTTCATTATTATGCTTGTCAACGAGTTTCACTTAATACTGATATAAAAGAGTGATTTGTGCCTCTAAAAATTGAAATAATAAAATAAATTGATGTAGTAGATGATTTTTGGGTATTACAGTTTGTTATAATAATATAAGTGGGTAGGGTTAGATGATCAAGGACTTTATATCATAATATTATTGATGTAGTAACTAAAATAGCCAAAAGATGTTTGATGTTAATGGGATCAAAGGTCAACTCTTGTATTCTGTTAATTCTCTAGACGGGGATGGGTTAATTGTATGGGGCGATCCTTAATGCATTGGCACCACTACACATCCTTCCGCTGTCCTTTGAGCGGCAAAGGTCAAAGAGGTATCCTTAAAATAACAAGAACGAATACAAACGCATTGGATTTGAACACGCCAAAAATCAAATTTTCGCATATGGCGTCGCACCCCCGTACTTCGTAAATAAGAAATCATATAAAAAACTTAAAATGAGATTTCCAAATATCCATTCCATTGTAAAAAAATACACAAAAGATCCCTTGCCGTAAGCCAGAACGTATAAAAACTTTTTAAAGTAAAATAATATCAGTTCGGTGTGAAAACTTAAGCTTTTCCTGCAAACCTTCATCAGGGAGCCTTAAAACAGAGGATAAAGTTATCTCGGTCGGAAGTTGAAGAGTTGGTGGCATGTTGTAAGGGAAAAAGGGATTTTGAAGGATTTCATGAAAATAAAAAAGGACCACGTAGCAAGACGCGAAAGACGTTTTTACCTAGACGTAAAATAAGGATGAGACATGGAGCGCGAGGTTAACATGGTGATATATAGATAAGGAGGATAAGAGGCGCAAGGAAGTTGCCTGATAAGGGGTGGATAAGATATATAAAATTTTCTCCAATGACTATATATAAATAAACGTTTATGCTTATTATATACGAATCGAATTGCTTTTGATGGTCGGAAGAGACATTATCTCGAATTGTCAAGGCGACCTTTGAATAATTTAGTTTGTAGTGTTCCCATATGAGAGTTATTGTTTAACTCGCGAGCAATAACGTCTTCTGCCATTGTGACGAAGAATTCACGTTATTGTCAACGTTTTTTTATTTCTATATTTTGTTGACTGAAGTGTTCTGTCGTTCCTTGATTTTCATCCGTGCTTGCTTTGGTGGAAAATACAATTTGGAACTCGCGATTGAAATTTTCCACCTCTTCTGTCTTTGATTTGGCCATATTTGAGATCTTCTGAGTATTACAAACCTTTCCTCTCGCTTTGAACTAAATTCTATCTCATCTTATTCGAAATCCCTCTGTAAAATACTAAACAATCTGAGGATTAATCATATTATAATCTATTGTCTACCGCTTATTTATCTTGGATTGGAGTGTTATATTTTGAATACGTATTATACAAAGAGTTAAAAATATCATAATCTTATACCATTATCTTATTTATTTATTTTTAAATTTAAGAATGATAATAATCTTTTCTTCCTCTTAACACTTTGTGTGCAGCTTTGTTTGACTCGATTTTTTGAACAGCCGAACGTAATATTTTTTTTTTTTTTTTTAACCTAAAAAATCTTATATATTTACACAAAAAACAAAATATCACTATGATTTTCATCGCTAGAATATGTCACCCATTAAACTTTTATAAACTTAGTTAAAGTTATAGTTTATTTATATAATTTACACGTACCAGACATAAAATAAATATATTTTATAGTATTTATAATGTAAAAAAATGATGATGATTCTATGATAACAAGTAGTTTTATCCAACTTCAACGTCTCAGTACTAAAGATATAGAAAATTTAAATAAGCCTGAATCGAGAGTGTTTGTCAAAAATATTAAATTTATTGCCGATTTTATGCAATATAAAGAATATATGTCTCTCGCGGAAGATCTAATAGATATTTTGGGTTTGGCTGATTTGTCCCTAAGATTTTAATGATTTGGGATTTTTTTGGATTTGGAAATTGTGTTAAAAAAATCTATATAGTTTTGTCATTTTTTTAAATCTCATGTTGTTTATATTTCGTATTTTTTATGTGTACTTTATCATTTCGCCTTTCGTATGAAATTCCCATCACCTTGCTTAGTCGGTGTTCCAATATTGGAACAATTGGTTTTTTTATACGTCCGCTCCAATATGCATATTCAATAGGGTTTTAAATTGCATCAGTCAACAGCTAACAACTGCTGAAATTATCTGGTTATGTATTTTGACAGATTTGGACTTAACTTATAAAGGTTTTGGATGTTTCATTCTATATCAGTTTTAATCGAAAAAAACGGCATTTATTACGAAAAACGAACAGTATTTTTATAATTTAGTTTATGAATAAAATAAAATTGCTTAGGTTTAATCGTAATGTACAATAATTTGCAATGAATAAACTACGGCCATCTATAACTTAACAAAATCATCAACTGTCCTTCTTTTATATATATTGATATTGAAAATTAATGAATTGGTTGGTATAAAAAAAAATGTGTAATTTTAGTTATAAAATTTTATGAACGCTCTAAGAATGGAAATGTAAATTTAAGCCATTGTATGAGAGAATGTTTATTTTATGGTTGCTTATTCCATCTCAATCATATATGCAGACTCAAATATCTATAACATGAGCAAATATTATAGGACGTGTTTTCTATGTGATTCAATAAGTTAGGATATCTTCCTTAGGAGATATTTTAACCTCTTCAGGTATATACGTCTATCTCGTCCACGGTTTCGCGCTTTTGTCCCGAAGCCGTTTATGAGGAGCACACAATCAAATACGATTTCGCTTCAAGTATTCGGGACAAAAACGAGCTATTGGCTGTGAGATATTGAATTCGTGATATATAAAGAGGAAGAATAAATTGTCTATACATATCAGATATCGGATATTTACAAGTCATAAAATATAATATTTCAGATGAGCGATTGTCTATTGTGCCCCCATTTGGGGTGGTTCGGGGAGTATTGGATTTGTTCAGAATAATTATAAATTTATTTGGTGATGCGCCTCTCTTGTGATTTAGGCTACAGAAGTTGGCTTCAGCAGATTTGTAACGAAGATGCTTTAAATAATTACTTTTAAATCTGTTGAGATTTCGTCGTTGCTCTCCGTCGTCAAAAAGCAATCAATGTATATATATATTGAAATATAGTATACTTCAATAGTAATGCCATCAGCAAGAGCGTTTCTCAAATATCTACGTGTCACATTAAATTTCTCTTTATTTGTTTTATAACATTGTGATAAAAATATTTTTTTAATAAGTACCCTATTGAAAAATTGGGGAAGGATTGAGGAACGATTACCATGAGAAAGTCCATATAGTCCGTCATCTGTTGAAGCTCCCTTCAAGTTGAGGTTGGAGTTGTGGTTGTAATGACCTCTCAAAGTAGTTCCTTTACATTTAGCATAACGTCTTTCTTTCACCTTCCATTGAATCAAGCAAAATTTTCTATTTAAATTAAATTACTTTAACTGATGAAGTAGATGGCGATAGGATATTAACACATTTCAATTCTACATCCCTGGAGAAAATATCCCTGAAGAATATGGAGTTTGACTGCATTTAATATAAAACCTGACTAATATCAACATTTTTATTTTTTTAATTCCCATATATTTTTCTGATTTTATTGGATATTTGTTTTTTTGCATGTTTATAATTTATTTTCCTATCGACCTTTATCATCGTCGACATCCATTCCATCTGAATTTGCAACCAGCTACATCCAATTTAATTAAGAACTCCTGTCATTCGTTTTTCATCCAGATATATTTTTTACCATTTGTTATCAATAAAAACGTGAATAAAAAATAAAAAATATATATTTATGACGAAAATATATGTTTAACTACATCTCTTTTGCTCTATTTACTTCCAAGAATTATTGTAGTGTGGGTGTTTTTCTATAACAGAATTTCAAGTACACAATTTCAATGTATTTTTTTTAAAAAATGCTTAACTATTTAAGTATAATAACATCAAATTAAATTTTGAAAGGTCAAAAATATATAGATACATTTTTGCGGACTTTATTTTAACATTTTTCAAGCAATTATTTTAAATCACCAAGTGGTTCTAAGATAAGACCAAAGATGTTAAATTTAATGACTTACACTAAAATATGGATTTCAAGAAAATCATGTTAATTTCAAGAAACATTTGAAACGCCTATATGAATTCAAATATAGCAAATGTTTTACTAAATCCAAAGCATCTACATTCACCCAAATTGATCCAAACACGCCAAGTAATGATACATGGAGATTCTTTCATGGACTTAAAAAAAAACCTAATATATTACATCGCTGTATGATTTCATGAAACATGAGGAATGAGATAAACAATATGGGTTAAACAGGATTTGCTTTTCGATTACATGTGTTTGTGGGAGGCTGCGGAGTACGGAGCAATAAAGCCGTGTTTTCCAATAAAGTTGTCACCATCTCATTGAGCAATGACTGGACAATTCTTTCCACACTTAATATCTCTCCACAGTGCGAAGGTTTTTGTGAAAGCCAAGATATTTGTCGCAGTGCAGCAATAATGCCTCATGGAACATATGGAGGATTTATATCCTTTATTGCAACTACTCCGTGAGTTTGCTTATACGTCTTTTATTATTAAGCGTGGAGCGAAGACAAAAAAAAGAGAGAAAGGATCACGTTTCCCTATCCTATATTCCAGCTTTTGTTATTAGATATCTTCTTCTTTATATTTAGTTCCATCACGTAGAGATCAAATATAACAATTTGCCATGTAATATATGACATTATTATCTCTTTTTTATGAGATTTTCCAATCTTCAATTCTTCGACGACTATATTAAGTATGTGACTTTTTTACTAAAAATATCTTGTATCTGATTCCTCTTCAATATTAATACGAGCATCAATAGCATTTCACAGCCGATACTATGTGAATTCCATGAGATGATCCAATAATACATATGAAATTGCGTATCATATATTTTTGATCGACAAAACGTTGTATAATATATTCCCGAAAAAAAAAATTATGCCATGAACACATATATTATGATATGTTATATATAGGCTTCAATAGATAGATGTTTACAGAAAAAAGGTTATGTTATTAATTTAAATTATGGCTGGAGAAACTCCTTATTTCTCCATGGCCACTTGTAGACTGAGAGCTGGAAAGAAAGAAACCAGGTCCAGGTTTGGGAAGGGAAGGGGTTGAAATCAACAATCAAGTAAAAATTCAACATAATTAAGTCATACTGTCAAAGTAGTTTTTTTTCAATTTAATAAGCGATAATTTATAAGTGTTGCCAAATTATTTACTGCGTGTTAAGATAGTACCAGAATTATGTCATTTTTTTAATAAGTTCCATTCATCATTATTTCTAGAGTTTTACATCTCGATACAGATATCAATCATCTGTTCATCTTGTTTAATGATACTTCTATTGATAAAATTTCATATGTTAAATATTGCATCAAACTTTATTTATTTTTTTATCGATTCTTTTATGTGCTCTATGGCCTTATAAATTGTTCTCAGCGTGCCTTAAAATTCATTCTATGTTACAAGCACGTTTCTATTAAGATGAAGCGGAAGATTGCTAATACTTTGAGACATGTTAACAATGTTTTATATTGTGCAATCACTGTAAAAGACCACGTTGTCTAAAAATATGGCATATTATTTTAATATTTAAGTTAAGTTAAAAATTTTAACGTACGTATTAAGAGAAGTATTTGAAATAATTTATATGTAAGTCAATATATATTTTTCAAGTTCCGCAACTAATCATTTTCCATCACAGGTTCTAATAATAAGGGCTTATAAATTCTTCCATTATCCATTTCTACCTGAAAAGCCAAAAGGTTGCAGAACGACGACTTTATCCTTACTCATTTTGCTTATGTAGAGAACTGAACCTCAATAAACTGAATTACTGTAAGAGATGAGTCAGGGAAAAGAATTTATGTGTTTACCTTCGTTTAATAGGACTGACAGGATGTGTCAGAAGTTAGAATTAGTGATTTAATGGACTCAAACTTAAAAACTAAAATAGATTCCTGTGCTAACAAAAAGGGCATAATTAAATCATAATTTGAATTAATAACGCAAAGAATTTGTATGAAATGATAATGGAATTGCTCCTCAAGGGTAATATAATTTCGGTCCATATTTAGGATAAAGGCATTACGTATATGGAAAAGGGATATTCGATTTCCGCCGTTTAACTAGTTGTAAACTTAGTTAGGCAAGTTTTAACTTGGACGTCCCAAAACCTCCAAACGGGCTTTGTTAGAAAAAATAAATGTAACAGAATCTTCGTACAACAAGAAAGAAAAAATAAAGTCCTTCACAAAAGAAAAGACCCGAAGTGTTCGACAAAACTTGAGTTTTTTTCCCGGAAGGGCACTTCCGAAAAATTAATCGACAGCACCGAACATAATTTTCAATATGGATTTTTTTTCGAACCCTTAGGAAATATCCCTGCGTATTTAATCATCTAACACCCTAGTATCGAGTGTTCCTCGAATGCCTAAGAGCGAGTTAATTAGGGGCATTTATAAATTTCGGTCTGGCAACGCTTAATCTCACGTCCCTCCCAATATATATAAGGGATTGGTAAATAAACGTGATCCAGGATCAAGCAGAACATATAGCTTCACTAAATTACTAGATAACATCCGCTCGGATGCTCCTTATCGACGCTGAAGGATACTCTTTTTTTTTGGGATGCATCATAAGGGTGGATACGGTAAGAAGAGATGATTTAGGTGCAAAATGTCTTAATTAATTAACTGTATAGAATGGATTTTAAAACTACAAAATTTACATATATTTTTTTGAATTTAAAGGCAATCATTCAAAAATAAATCAAAGTAAGCAAGTTGAAGTAGTCAATTATACCCAAGTGGTCGAAAATATCCAAACATCAAGTTATGTGATTGTTCATACGTTTTCAATTAGATTACTTTACCACCCTATTGGTTTACAGCTCTATTGATTCGTTCGAATTTAAGCACGTGAACATCTCTTCTAGTACACGCGGCCATATAGTTTGGACCATATATATTATTTCTCTCACTCTTTTACTTATGCAAAAATTTAATTCAAAAACAATAAAATATGCTTTGATTATATACAATATTTATATCGAACATAGATTTTCTATTACAATTTTTGTATACACAGATAGAATTTAATACCATTTCAATGCTATTTTCATATGAAATGACCGATTTTATAAAGTCGAAATTGAACTCTATTATAATTATTTTTTTAATATTCATTCTTCCCAAATAAATCGAAACTATTTTATCTCCTGATAAAGCGTAAATTTCGTCGATGGTTAACACTAAGCTCCGAAAGAGATGAAAATTGGTGGATGCCGGATTAGATGAGCATTTGAATACGACTCCAATAGTTTTCGTACGGTCAACTGTGAAATGTTCGGTCTTGCATTAACATACATCGACCCACGTATATTGATTATAATAGGCTGTTCGTGAAGTAATTTCTCATACAACATTTCCAATTTTCTCCAATAAAACTCCATTGCGATTTTGACTGAGTGAATTAATAATGATTAAAAATTCAAAGCAAAATTACATAGCTTACGGTGGATATGGGAATGTGTAGATCATAAGATATTATAGATTAATCGATGGACTTTGTCTAATTTCCATCCAAAGCTTACTTATCATCAATGATGCTAGTCAGTTGTCTACTTGGCTTGTTATTTGAACAAAATGTTCTTACGCTATGTTTGTACATCAAGTCGTATGATTTGATAATTGCACATTTATATTTCAAGCACTTAATTGATTCATTTAATCAAAATTTGTCTTGAATTTAAATAATAAGAATTTAAAGGAAAAATGCATTATTATTGCATTTAAAAAAATGTGTATTGCTTCTTCATATTTGTAAGTATTATTTTGGATACATCTTGTAGGATTATTTTGGGAATCTTTTTGCGCGTATGGAATTTTTGTATAAATAAGTTTAGGTGATTCGTTCTTAGTCACTAATTATTTTTTTAACACTAAAGCAATTATTTTCATTCGTTTTTCAAATTTGCAACCTAACTGGCTTTCAATTCCAGCAATTGTTGTTGGATTGTAATTAAATGCAAATTGAACGAAAAATAAATCAATGAAGTGTGAGTTTATTCTAAGAGAATTATTTTGATTTATCAAGAGGATAAAATTTAACTGTGTTTAATAATCAATTTAAGATAATAATATGTATATGATTGCATAAAATAATTTATCTAGATTAATAATAGGGTGTTAATAAGTGTGTGCTGGGAGGTGAATCGAAACAGCATCTGTGTTGAATCCATAATCTATCAGATCTCAATTAAAATGGAAAATGTGTTTGTTTGAAAATAATGTATGAAAAAGTACATCATAAACAAAATATTATTTCTTCCTCGGGATGAAACGGTAGGATGCCATCCTATTTCGTAAAATCAAATTCGGCTGAGATTTTTTATTCAGGACGCTATTTAACTTTCGTTTTATCCGCAACTTTTTAACATTCCGCCTTCAAGTGCCGGGGTTTTGTTCAAGGGTTGTTTACGCCATTTTTTTACTGTCGCCCGCCTCCTTTCGAAAAGTTTTCACTTATCATACGTCATTATTCACGGGACCACAACGTCTTTTAAAAGTCACCAAACTGTTTTCCTTCAGCCGCTCCGAAAACAGGGTGATGGATTTTCGAGGTAGGGAGATAAAAATTAAAAATATATCCCGGACCCGTTCGAACGGAAACGGATATAAGGCGTAGGAGGAGGAAGGAACCTTTCATAAAATTATCGAAATAAATAAATTATACCGAAAGTTTCGCGATGTTGATTTTCTTTTTTTTAAGTACGAGAGGATATATTTTTTGTGATATATTTCAAACTATATAAGCTTGAAAGGTCTAAAAGTATATTTTATGCATATATAATAGCTATTAAAATAATCTATTTTCTGTACTGTTACTGACTAGTAGTAAAGTGTTGATATTATCAGATAGTTCCTGCAGTTTACTGTAAAGGTTATTATATAAATCTATCATACCTTTCAAATCATCATTATCTTATTTATAAGAAAATAGGGCTCAATTTACGTGGGGTAGAGATAAACTACACAATAAATTAATATAATTTATATACTTAAATTAAAACTTAATATAATTGAAATTGCTACAAGATATTAATATATGGAAAACATTGAGAATCCACCTCCTTAAAAAACTACTTACTTAAAAAGAAACCAGACAAAATTTACGAAAAATGATTTCATAGATTTAATTACATCTTTATGTTTGTCATTAATGTAAATAAATACGCAATAGAATGATATTAAAATTACATCACTATCACGGTTATAACGAGCAAACTTAAATTTCTCTAGCCAAAAAACTTGTGATGAAAGGGAATTATTTCAGTGAATGGGAAAATCATACCTACCTAACTTATTACCTAGCTTATTCTTATTGGAAAAGTAACATCTCAATTTTACTACATATGGAAGATGATGGGTCATTATCACACAAAAAGTCTAAAGAAACCTACAGAAAAATCTCATATTGTGATTGCTTATGACTAATAATAGCTTAAACACCCTGAGCCAAGTAATTAGCTTTTGAAATTTGATAAATTCAATATCGACAAAATGATATTTACAAAAAAATCAATTTTTGTGATCGAATTTGCGCCCCCGAAAGAAAAATTGTTTTCGCTTCACAGATTCCGGCAAAAATATTAAGCAGAAAGTCGCTTTGATGATAAGGTTTGAAAGATCTCGATTTAGAATAAAATTTCCCTACTATAAGCCCTTCAGAAGTGAGTCATTAAAAGCGCGTTTGAATCGGGGATGAAAAGAGATGTACTTACCGACACGGGTTTATACAAAAACGTGGTTATATCAGAACTTTAATTCTACAAAGTGGCTTTGGATAAAAGAAAGGAAAAATGATTTCAATGAAGAGATTTCAAAAACGGGGAAAAGTTTCTCTTACATTACGGTCGCCAAGAATGTTTCGGAATGAAGTTTTCACCCCGTAAATCCTACCCGGAATAATTCCGCCGACAATTTCCTTGTCGCTTGTTTGCCTCTTGGTGCTTCAAAAAATGCCTCATTTATTTCAAATCGCGGGACTTATCATCTCGCATCTGCATTTTTACTAGCCTATTTTCATACAGTGCTAACGTTGAGAATCAGATTAATATAGTCCATATTTGTACCCGGATCCTTTAAATATATACCCAAGAACTAAATCCACACCAACATTTGGTGATGTGATAAATGTAATATTAGGCTAAAGATGATGAGTACATTCATTATGATATATGTACAAGTCGCCAAAAGGCAATATTAACTTGTTGCAATAAGACTAGAGCCATATTAGTTTAGTGCTAATGTGCTTTGTAAGAGAACATAAGTTTCATTTTCGGTACGATGACACCGAAAGACTGAATCTTTTCATAAAAGTTTACTTCCCAGTTGACTATTTTATCCATTCTCCACAAACAATTCCAAGAGTGGAGCCGCCCTAAAGTTTCTTGCTGAACAATATAAATTAGTTTGGTAAAGTTTATTCTCTACCGAAAGTGATTCCTTCCGGGCCGTTTGCACTTTTTCATTCAAAAATATAACGAAATATCCACGACGAATTCTCGCATGATTTTCTTTCTTCGACTGTAAGAATATCTACAAGTTTCGATCAAACACAAAGTGATCAAGTCAAGAATGTTGTTTGAAGAATAAAACACGAAGTTTTTATTGCTGTTTTGCTGGATAAAAGAAATGAAATAGCCGTTGGATATCAAATTATTTTAGATAGAATTCTGCAAAATGAATTTATCCCAATTGAGCTCGAACCAATAACCTCTCGCTATATGGGTGCTTGTTATATTAATGTATGTGCATTCATATGCATTTCATACAGTCCAATCAGATAGCTGTATGTCTCTTGTTCCCAGTTGTAAAGATCCTCACATATGATCTTCTTGCAAATATCATCGATCCAATATATTCAATGTAGATCGTTTAATGATTCTGCTATTTTTGGGGTCTATATATAGCCTACGACGATCTAATAAATTCTGTTCAATTATATCAATGCTATATGGTTTGCTTAATAAGAATAGCAGTAGAGAACAGATTTAGCGATTGACATTTCAACGACTTCCAGATTCTAGATTATTAACATGACGCTAGAAATTTCGGTCCTATGAGCTCTTAAATTTAATCTCAAAAATATTTGAGCAGTCCAAAGTAGTACTAAATACCGAGTTCAATTCTGAGCTTATCAATTTTTTTTGAAGGTGGATCTTGGGTATTTAAAAAAGGCGGATTTTTATCTTATGCCAATTTACACATAAGGGGATATAACTTTCAAAATTTAAGTCGAAATCGAAATACATTTTGATTTTTATAATGAATACTCAGGGCTTAAACTAGCAGCAGTTCTGGTCACAAACTTAATTGATGCCATGATATCTAACTTCGATTTAATTCTATATATATAAATAGATAATATTCATTTTGGTGATTTTTTCCAATTGTTCAAGATTAGTTTTTCCATCTCATAAACATCTTGTAATTGCGATAATTTGTTTAGAAAATGTTTGGATCAATTTTAGTGCTGATGAAAAACTGATGAATCTATAAATGAAATATCTCGAAGTAGACAAGTATAGAAGTTCAAAAGTACCTAAAATATAAAGTAACATAAATTCTTCAATAAAGCTTTTCATACCTATTACTCAATCTAAAATCAAATATAATTATTTTGTATTTTTAATTCAAACTTAATTGGCCACATATGCTTCATCTGTAGTTGTGATTGATTGACATTCAAAGTTCGTCCTTCATCAAAGACTTTAACGCCCTATGCACATATGCTTTTAACTGAATTCTCAACAATCAATATTCAGGATGCTTCCCACTAAATTATTTCAAAGGTCCTGGCATACCTTACAGGACAATAGCTGTAATATATTTAAGATACATTTTGAGTAATGTCTACCCTCATCTGGTCTTGAAAACGATCCAAAAACAGTATTGAATTCGAAATAAAAAAATTATTATGCTTGCAAATTTTGTAATAAATGAAACCAACAGCTATTCTCAATATGTCTCTTAATTATAAATTTACTCATATATTTTGCGAATAATATCTGGCTTCATTTAAAAATCTTGATAATCGATCGTTCAAGATATCGTTATGGATGAAAAATCACAATTTAAGTGTAGAACACAGAGGAATGCCACATTATTAAATCTAAACTATGTGATAATCAATATTTGCTACGTTTCACACATAGACCCCGTATTCTAAGTGTCATGGTTATCGAAATGGAATTTTGTTCAACATTTTAAAAAAATACCCAAAATTTCCCCTTAAAATCGTTATAACTCTTTCATGTGATGTGAGGTCTTAAATGCACGAAATAACTATTTATGTATTTTGCAATTTATTTTTAATTTAAATAAAATATTATTCTTTATATGCACTTAATACACATTTTTCTTATTTTAACTGTAGTTGTCTGAAGTAGAGTTTCCATAGAGTTTTCATAGTCACCAGACCTGACACCATTGGATTTATTTGCCTAAGGACGTTCCCTATTCCGTGGCTCGCATGGTTTTCAGACCTGACATCACTGGCTTTCTTTGTGGAAGGACAAGTTTTTCAAAATGTTTAAAAAATATCTATTCCGATAACCCTGATACTTAAGGCATGTGTGACATGTAGCAAAAGACTCCCTAACTCCCAAAAAAAAAAATTGTCGGACCATGTGCAAAACATCCTGTTTCCAGCAATAAAAATAACCGCATGAAAAATTATTTCGCAATATTTTTTTTATTTAGATATCTAATTACTAATATGGCACATTAAAAAGAAAATATGTATATGATTTCTTAATTATTAATTCTCAATAGATTTTTTGTATTGTATAGAAAAATCATGGATCGTGAATCTTTTAAGAATCAATGTGGTGTCCAATCGAATGGAAAATAGTGACTTTTGGTAATAAATGTGATAATATACACGCGAGTATTACGCCATCAACATTGAATATATATTTAGCACGTACTACATTTGGAAGCTTAGTAAGATTTCACCGCATGTGACACGTATCCTGAGCGCTTTTTTGCGAATGAACATTGACGTGAAAAACCGCTACGTCAGTGTACATATTATTTAACACGAAACGAATGGCATTTGTTGGACACACGCTGCCTTCGGAGTTTTCGTGTAGGGATGATTCGATAATAAATATATTTTTAATGTTCTAATCAACCCTCGCGTTGGAAAAAGATCATTTATGTTAAAGAACGCAGCAAGACTCTCTTTTTGTTTGTTGAAATTTCTTTTTCGGCAAAATGGGTTTAAATTATATATATGGAGCTTAAAATATACGACAGCTGTACAGCAGTTTCAGCTTAGCGCCGTTGTCTTCCTTTCTTTTCATTACGTTTTCATGATTTGCCAACGAGAGCAACACTTTTTTCTTCCACTTCTCTTTTAATATACATTGAAAACCTTAAAAGTCCCGGTGGAGTACCAATGTTATAAATTTTAAATTCGTTAATTTACTCCCCAAGTCCGGGGCAGGACAAAAGGCTGAGATGGGATTCAGTGGGGTCCAAAACGCCCTGTTGGCACCCAACAAAACATATTGCTCCAATTATACTTATTTTTATTAAAATGGCAACCCCCTCATACATACAAATTGTAAGTCATGCTTTTAGCAATCTGCGCAAAATATTCTGCGAAGGCTTTATTGCTGAGATTACTTTCCCCCGGCGTCAAATTGTTTCGTTCGCATTTCTGACTTCTTCCGATTCAAGCGTGAATTGAAATGCGATACACTTTATCACGCGGCTATAATTCCCAAAATTCTGTAAATCCAGATAAAATCGCATGCGAAAATGACTGACGTAAGCAGGAAACGTATGAAAGCCTTTTTCGGGTAATCTGAAGAAGAGAAATCATCCGTCACTCAAGTGTCAACGTGCGTGACGCAATCAATCTTACATGCCAACTAATCACGCACTTTTTTAAGCAAATTAAACCCAAAAACTTAATTGCTTATTCCACTGGGTCCATATCCACCAAAGACGCTGCAGTAGTGTAAATTGAAAAATCTTGAAAATCCGACATAAATTCACCATAAGCCCCGTTGAAATATTAAAACCGAGGATTAAATTTAAAAATGCTTATGAATTTAAACTATTCTAACGTACCGAAATACGTATTCAGCAAAGCGTGTTAAATAACACCCAAGCGAGGAATATGCAGTTATTACAATAATTTCGCAACACAAATCATGCAGAAATTGTCAAAATTAATTTGAACGATCAAGGCTTACAATTCTACAGAGCAATTTTTCCATTTGCATATATAATATAATATGCATTATGACGATAGTAAAATATGTATACATATTGATTCAATAATGATGCCATACGACCGAAATAAACACGAAATCAAATTGGTTGATAATTTTTATTACATTTTTTAGCGTTTTCACATAGCTTAAGACTGATAAATTACAAGAAATACTCGATATTTTATTTTATTTCTGACTTCCAATCATCAATATTTCACTCATATTCATAGTTTAATTCTTATTTTTCTTACAAATGTATCATCGGATCAGCTAAGAGCGGAAAGTTATGAAAAAAATCAGGAAATACAGAAGTTAATGAATGTATTTTTACGTGGTTCATACAAAGACGTTCAACTGGACAGCATATATCTGGTATAATATTGTGTGAAAGAGCAATATTTTTCAATACAAAATTGAATTGAGATTCCATTTTCAAAGCATGTTAGGGCTGACCTGAATAAATTCAAAGGACAACATGTTATTAGGGAACTTGAAATTCAAGGGGAAAAGCTCTCTGCTGACATACCTTCAGCAAACACATTAATTAACACTTTGAAACTATTTGTGAGGAAGGAAGGATTCGATGAAGTGTTTATATAGAATGCTGATGAAACCGGCTTAAATTGGAAAACATTACCCAACAAATTTTTGACATCAAGAAGTGAAAATACTTCACCTGGGTACAAAACTAGTAAAGAACTTATCATTATAATGGTGTGTGCAAATGCAGCAGGCAGACACAGAGTGTCACTGCTTGTCATTGGAAAATCAAAGAACTCCAGAAGTTTTAAGAATATCAAGTTGAATATGATCATCAGAAAAAGCCTTAAGTGACAAAATATCAAAACTCTGTAGATAAAAGAGGAAAAACATTATTGTTGCCAGATAATGCATCGTCCTACTCATATATAGGAAGATTAAACTAGATCGATGAAATGTTTATCGATCGTTAAAATTTCTTCCACCAAATGACACGTCGGTAATACAATCGATGAATCAGGGTGTAATAGAAACATTTAAGCTTTTACAGAGTAATCAGATTTTTTACATATCAGCTCCTATCAAGAAAATAAATTTAAAAGATAGTTGCTAAATAACAGCAGATAGATGGAATTCTTTAGATGTGCCAACTTTGAAAAAATCACAAAAGAAAATTTTGAAATGACTAAGTAGTTAAATTGCGATGCAAATGATCTTGGATTTCAAATTTTGAATGATGAAATAATTAATAAAATATATGCCTCAGAAGAACAAAGTCTAAAAGACAAAGAAACGATTTGAAGGGGGAGATATTGATCTTACATATTTTTAAGCTTTTCAGTGTTCAGATGTCGCTATGAAAAGGCTTGAGAATTAAAAAGAATGTAATTCAAGACAACTTATATATCTTAAGATTATTCGCGATTTAACAGCTTCGTTGATTTTTTAATTAAAAAAAATATATTGTATGTGTATGTAAATCTAGACCCTGTCAATTATGATTATTTTCGATTATCTTTATTTTTGTTATCCGGACTACTTTCATCCCCAATTAGTCCGGATAATCGAGGTTCTACTGTAAATACTTTCAATAACGCAAATTTGATGAGCCACTAAATTTTCTTCCCACAATCAGGATTTAAACCGGATCCTTTATTCTGAGATTTTTTTGTGCATTTGACTATTATCCACATTTAATATTTGCCTTCATTACGAGCTTTAGACTACAAAAATGGTTATCTTAATTCAAATGTAGAATACATTTTACAATTTGTTAATATCCAGCAACTCTTTGTTTTACTTATGTAGAACACGCACATCAAAAGCGCATTTGACTAGAGCGAACATTGCCCAATGACAAGTCTTAGTGCTGCTTCAATGCCCGAGTTTAGCTCTTTCCAACAATACATGCTTTATTTCACATGGATGTCACTCGGAAACAGACGACATCAAATCCCTGATGTCGAGTTTTATTCCATTCATCAATTCAGGATGCATCAGATTCAGTCTTGAAAGGTTTTCTACTGAGGCTTCCGATTTTATGTCAGATATTCCCGCTTCCGATTCACTGCCATAATGTATCCCATCTGTAGATGTTTTATATTCCCGTTGTAATTTTCATTCGTTGCACATAACTTGAGCATGGTTTTATTGAAGAAGTATTGAAAAACTACTTTGATGTAAATATTATACAAAAAGGGTGACAAGTACGGGAAAGTCATATTTTATTACATTTATTTTTACATAAATCGGGGTCGAAAACTTATTTATTATTAAAATGTATATGTACTCTCTATTTTTATCTCTCTGGTTCTGGATTTAGTATCATGTTCCTAAATGGGTTTGTCATACAAAAAAATGACTACCAAACATGGAATTACTTTAAAATGGTCTTAGTAGAATCAGCTTCGTTTAAATTTTACCAGTTTTATTGTTAGTCATTAGCGATATACAATGAGTTTAAATTAAACCCTTGATGAATACCACCAAAATGATAATTTAAGAAATAATAGGAGGCAAAAAAATCTTAAATATTTAACAACAGAATCAAGGATTTACGTAAAAGCAAACCCTTAAATAATAATACCAGCCTGAAAGCCAAGCACCGTAGGTAGTTTGTTATCTCAGCCATTTTTCTAATTTTACAACGTGTCACATTATTGTCTTGGCGTATGCGAGTTAATCTTCGCTTAAATATTAAAGCACATCTTTTACTCCACATGTTGGTGCCTTTGTAGCCGTAAATCAGCAAGATTATGAAGAGTTGATGCCGTGGTCGTGTATCTGAGGGTGGAACTGTAAATGGGACATAGAGCCTCTCTTAAATTAATGAGGGAGTTTTCCACACGCTTTGAGAAAAATGCCAGACGAGGCGCCGGGCGGCAAATATTTTTTCCTTAGTGTCGGACAACAGTAAACTGAATAAATGGGACCACTCGTGGCATTTGGCACGAGCACTGTGTCCGAATGGCACCCGTCTTGACCTGCCAGGATCTCCCGATCTGGGGCTCATTCCTGCTGCTGAATTAATCAATGCTGAAGGGAGCACTCGTGCATGCCATTCGAATCGACACTGGCAAATTGTAATTGAATCTGGAGCAACCGGTAAACAGGATTTTCAAATGTCGACAAATGCAACCAGATAAAAAAATATCGAATAACCGTTTGGTTTTATATCTAAAATTGAGCCGATTCATATTTTGCTCACAAAAATTATCCATATAGGTTTTATTGCAACTCGGACAATTTTCAATGGTTCAAGCCAAAATAGGATTAGATGAATAGACGTAATAACAATAGAAGTAAGCGCTATATGCCAATTTAGAAGAAACAAGTAGAAAATATGATAACATGCAATTTCAAAAATCATTTTTTCAGCCACCGAAAAACAAATTGTAACCTAGTGGTGAGGGAATTTTTTTTTAAAATTATTATTAATGAAATTTATATAACTGGAGGTAGTTCTGGGATTAAAAAATCAGACTATTATTAAGGCATAAAAACTAACTACATTAGCTTTTGCCAATTTAATAAAAGTTCAGAACCAATTAATTTTTCAAGCCTTTGAATTAACTCGGCCATGTTTCGAAACATTTTATTTTTTAAAAAGTACTTCAAGTATTGAAAAACGTGAAAACATATTGGAAATAAATTTGAAGATAAAAGGGCAATTTTTCGTTACATGTAATGATGCAATTAAAATGCAGTTTTATAAAGAGTTTTAACTCCAAGGGCTTCAGTTTTTGACTTTCAAAAATTCCGTACAATACCTACTTTTCCAGCTTTTTAACCTTTTTTATTGAAGCGTTATGACGAGAAATAGACAAGTGGCACTAACACCTAACTCACAAGCAAGTGCTTATATTTTTGTATATGAATAACCATCCACTATGGCTTTTAAACCTTTAACGACGGTTTTGGCTCTTCCTCGTGGCTCATTGTTGAGAAGTTTTTTCTGAAACAAAGATTTTTTAAATTTTCACCCACAAATTAAAATTAAAAAGATTAAAATTCAACAAGTTTGATATGAAGTATTTTTCGATTTCTCATTTCAACTCTTCTATATTTATGATTTTTTTCACAAAAAATAATGTTGCATCGATCTAAATAATTGATATGAAAGAACAAGATCACGAGAATAAGGTGAATGTGTAAACTTTTCCAATCAAGTTCCTTTAATTTGTCTCCTCTTCGTACTCAACGCTACTTTTAAAATTTCTAATTATGAACAATAAATCTCTCTCGTTATAGTTTGACCATATGGAAGGACTTCATCGTGGTTTATCCTTTCTGAGTTCCACTATAGATTTAAAAGAGCTATTTTTATTGTTAGAGGTCGAGCGTTCGAGGGGCTAGTTTCTTTACCTGCCCCTATGAAAGCCACTGTCTTTTGGGTTTTTCATTTGAGTACAACACCCAATTTTCATCTCTAGTAACAAGATAGCATAAACACGGTTGTTTCTTCTCTTTATCGATTAAATCATGACACGTACTTCCATGTCCGCCTTGATCTCATCAGTAATGTTAGCATTTATGTTAATATTAAGATGGCTTGAAGAACGACACTGCAAATGAATTTTTTATAGTGGACAAGCTATCATTAAATAGGTCCACATCCACATCTTAGTTTTGGTGCATAAGCCTCGTACATTCTGATAATATACCTTAAAAGAAGTTATAAATTGTTTAATAGAAATATGGAAATAATATAGTTAATATCAAAATAGTCGAACGAGGTAAACATACGCACATGATATAATAAATTGAAAAATGGAGTTATATTATTTGTTAAGAAATATGGACATTTGCATTTGAAATAGTGTAATAAAAATATTGGTAATGGGAGTACATGCATGTAAATGTTTGAAGTCAATGCGATATTGTAAAAATAAGTAGGTATTGAAATTATATTAAAGTATAGTGATAATAGCAAATATATCCTAGCCGTCGAAATAAAATGAATAATAATGAGGCCAGATCCCGTTACCTGCTCCCGTTGTCCAAACTTAAACATCATCATATCAGTCATAGTGGCAACAATAATACAATAGCATGAAGAGATGTATGCGGCACTCAAACATATGTAAATTAAAATAAGTTGATTTGAAGGTAGACAGAAACAATCTTGACATTGATATTGACAATTTATAATAAATGAAATGAAGGAAATAATAAGTAATGGGTAATTTACTGGATTTTCTTTAAATCCCGTTCTGTGTGAATTGCCAAAATTGGCGAGGTATCGTTTTTCCTCACTAAAATTTTCGAGTTTTTCACCCACACATACAAAAAACCTCGATCTTTGGCCGTGGTTTTCGCCTTCGTGAGTAGCATTTTGTTAGTAATAGTCAGATGATCGTTGACAAAAACTCGTCTGACATCTGAAAATCCAAGGTCACTGGATGACAGCGATTTCGTACGCCGTGCTGCTGTTAAGAATTCTTCCTTGAGATGGTAATTCGCGAAGGAAGCAACAATAGCCTTAGAGTCGTTATTGGCTCGAGAGGGAACCCTTGCAACAAAGTTTATTGAACTAGACGAAATAGGGCATTTAATTATGACACCTAACTTGATAACAGTATCCATCACGTTTTCCGTTTTTGAAGGTGGGACTCCTTTTATTTCTATGTTGTTTCTTCTTGACCATTGCTCCTTCTCATTTAATTTAATTTCAAGGAGGTCCAACTTGTTTTGAAGTGCCGTAGTGTCAAGGTGTGATTTTTCGAGGGCGTTTATTCTGGTATCAAGTTTCTGGACCTTCATAGTAAAATCGTTGATGAGCGAGTGAGCCATCTCCACAGAGCTTTTTAATGAACTTATTTCAACTTTTAACAATTTGATGTCCTCCGACATTGGCTTAATTGGAGCCAAGTCCATTCTTATGCTCCTTAGTTCCGCGAGTAGTTGGTCCATGGATGGTGATGAGGTGGAGCCAGGCAGTAGATCACCTCCAGAGGGGGACGAAGTAATGGCTGACTTACAGGAAGCACACTTCCAATGAAGCTTTCTGTCACCAAGATTCTTGAATCCCCGTTCGGTTATGCCTGCGCAGGGAAAGTCGAATTTCAACTTGCAGATGCTGCACAAGGCACCGTTTGAACTTTCCGTATTGCACTTCGCACACGTAAACATTGATATATAGATAAAGATACAACGGATTAATTCAACTGATTAATTCAATTATATATACGTTTGAGAAGCACTGGGATCTTATATGACCGGAGGCACGAGTACTCTCTGACAGGTCCGAAACAATAATGATATGCAGTATCCACACCCCCTGTTTTATGGTCTTTCCTATTTTTTCCAACTGTAATTGAATATTTTTCTGGAAGTATCGTAGCTTGTCATCATCCACTTTAACCTTTCTCTCACTTCAGACCTTATTTTAATAACTAAAATTTTCACTTTTAAATTATTTAAACAATATCTGATATTGAAAAATAGTTAAACATTCCCCAAATGTATCATAAATATTTTTAATTGCAGTTGTTGCATTAATTTTTTGAAGATAATCGTATAGTGTGCAATTTTGCGTAAATTGTTTGTTCGGCACAAAATCCACCATATTTGAAAAAAAAGGTGTAGAAAATAATATTTTTCTGCTGTTAGTTGAGTAACAAAATATATATTACACGTTGTCAAAGGGATGGCTGAGACACAACCGATGATCAAAAAGTAAGTATGAAATAAACGGCATTTCTAACTGGACAAACTAATAATAAATATTATTATTTTAATCTAATTCATATTATTACTTTAAGGTGATTAGGTTTCATCGTCTGATGTTTGCTCGAAACCGGTTATTGACTAAGCTAATAATTGTAATTTCTATATCAGGCTTTTCCAGTGACTAAGGACTTTCATTTGACGATCTTCCATGTATGGTTAAATTAGGATAAGATTATTTTAACAGGAATTTTTAGCTAAGAGAAACATTGTTATTATAAACTTCTAGGATTTGAATTAGAAATTATATAATAATAATCCAGTTACCAACCCAACATTTAATCATTAAATTATTTGGTAGATTTTTAATATATTAACCTCAAATCTATAAAATATTAAATTGTTGATGCACTTATAATAAAATATGCAAATACTTCATTAACAATGTCAATGTGGTAAATATTTGGTCTTCATTTAATTATTTAATAATATCAAGTACTTTTGGCTACATAATTTAAAAAAATAAAACTACTTGGAGATAGAGATTATTATTATAAAACCTTCTTATATAAGAACAATATATAATTATATGCTATGATTCTCATTGCTGAAGTCCTTATTTATTTTCATTTAACCAACTTAATATCCTTCGCTAGATAAAAAAATAAGAATAATTTTAATAAAGTTACGATATATATTTTGAATAAAAATATCAATGGCAACAAGATAGAACCATACCATTATGACATTTTTTGCAAAGACGATGGGTCGGAAGCTTGTGCTCTGCAAAAACTTATACATATTTAACATAAGCACCTTACAGAAGCTTTCCTTTGTTCGAGAGCTCTAAGGACATATATATTAAAGTCTGACGACGAGACCAGAACAAAGTGAGGTTTTTACTATCGGTCTTTGCAAATGTGCACCAAATGGAGCTCGACAAATCGAAGTGATCGGAACATGGAAAAATAATTGGGTGGAGATAATATACGCTTAATAAATATGGTCGATTATATTCATTTAAGCTTTAGGATAAATTTGAGATTGAAAGAGATAGACCAATTTGTGGTCGTATTTTTAGAACCAATCTTTTGAATGGTCATTTCATCTGTGCGATTTGCCATATGACTTCTCCTCCCATTCGAATGATTCAATTCCTTAAACTCTCACAAACTTTCGCCATTTACGTCGATATTTATGCGTTAATAAAATATTTTCATCTCGAAGTGACAGATGCAATCTTAAAATCACTTAATAATCTTCAATAAATCTGATCTAATCTAGTTTAGGTGATATGCTATGTTCTCAGACTAATGCTTTGTAACGCAGAAGATCGCAGAGTCTAATAATAATGAAAAAAATTGACTCCTTCCGTTCTGATATAATGTAAATTAAGTCTTAATGAGTCAAAGTTCACAAAATGAATATTTTTTTAACAATTTGCATAATATTTTTGTAACGTCGTATAAAAATATTGTAGTTTTCTATCTTTTAAGGAACAAAAAAATAATCATCTATAAGATATCATCAAAATAACATTTTGATACGTTTAATATTATGATTTATTCTCTAATTAAAAATGATGTACTTTATACATTTAAATAAGCATATCTGGGATACACATCAAAGCGAGCCGGGCTTTTGACAAGGGCTTTGGATCTTTTGCCTTTTTAAATTACCAAAATGTGTAACTATGAATAGTTTTATCTTATAAAATAAATTTTGTATGTTTATATTATATTTATATGTATTTAGGAGCTATGCAAACTTACATTGTGCTCATTTTAATGAAACTCAATATTAGAAAATGTATAGAGGTTCGTTTAGGAAATTAATTCGGAGCAAAACTGATCATCGCTAATACAAGCTCGGGGGAGGGTAATCAATCATTTCTCGCCAAACATAATTTATCGGTACCAGAACAAGGGAGGGTCATTACTTTATACGACAACCTTACATAAAATCATCGTTGAAATTATCCAGATTTTCTACATTCGGCTCGAATTTCCACCCGCCGAAGCCGAACAGCGCCCCAAAGCTCATTTGTCTTACATAAAAACTTCACAGACAGAAATCGCTACAATTACATTAATCATGCCATCATATTGATACAGCCTAATGCGCATACCAATTCTGGATTTTTTTCGCAATCATATCGAATTACATAAGGGCATATGGTAGACGAGGGGAAAATAATGGCACGGAGACCATTAATTATCTGAAACATGTAAGATAAAGATTTATTCCAATATATTATTAAGCATGTTATGCTAGTTAAGCTTGAGCTCGTCGATTATAGTTTTTATTTTAACGAATTGTGTAGGAATATGGTAATCAATCTTCTCTGGGGTATAAAAAAGCTTGGATTAGTGTAACGGTCAGATTAGAGCAACGTTTTGCAAAACTTTTACCATGCTGAAATATCAACAAACAAGGATGTTGATTTTACATATTATTTCAATGGTTATTTTTTAATTTGCATCTTATTTTTCCATAAGTTTTATCTTTATTTGTGAGTATTTTTCAAAAGCTGGATGAAATCTTCATTGTTAACTTTCAGACTGAGTTGTATAGCATATAATCATAATATTAGCCACGTTTTATATTTTATTTTTTTAGTTAATATTTGTATCGTTATGAAAACTTCTTCATAATTTTTAGTAAATGATGTTCATACACTTTTAATTTACTTTGGCTCATCTTACAAAAATGTTACATCTCAATCAATTTACAATTACTTAATTCTTGCTTTGTGGCCATAACTGCTTATGACAAGCTGATGGACAATCTTGATTGATTGCATCATTGATATAATATTTAAAACTATAAAGGTCCGTTATATACATATTGTAGTACATATACATATTTTACTCCATTTCATGATCTTCTTGGTGAAAAATAATATTTTGGCTTGAGCCCACGACATAACGCCAATTTAATCTCGACTAATATAAATAGCACTTGAATTTGACAAAACCTAATCATCCAACAAAAGGATTTTGGTGGCTCCATTCACCGAGACCCTCCAATATTATCGTATATTGCTGAGAAAACAAGCTTGTTATTGCATGGTTTAATTTCAATAGCTCCATTGTTAATTTTGCGAGGCGTTGTCTCAACGTGTGCCTCTGTCTGTGGTAGGAGCGTTCTGCACGGATGCTTCTCAAGCTGTGGTGCGTGGTTGGCTCACGATAAATTTGTCGACGTAAGCCTTTAAAAGCTTTCGTTTCTATATGCCGTGTAAAGATTGAGCGTGTAATTGCCATTCTACCGAGCTTAAAATTTTGGATTCAGGATTGCCACCCGCAAAAATGTCAAAAGAAACTTTGCTAGATGTTTTCGAAAAGGATTACGACATTTTCGGCCGAGGTTAGATTTAATTAAAGATCATCTTACGCACAATCAAAATTATTCCTGAAACTATGTTATGTATTTATGAAACTATTTTTTGGACGATTATTAATGAAATATGAGTGCCGCGTGAATTGTGTAAAATTAAATATTATTTATTAGTGGTTTTTAAATTCATTGCAAACATTAAATATCTCTGTTCAAATCTATTATTATTATGAAAATCAGATCTAATGATCCATATTTCCATCGAGACTTTACAACTATACAATGCATTGTATGTCTGAAGCTTGAATGTTGCATATTTTAAGATGAACGCTTCAACGCTGAAATCATGGCATAACCCTGCACCCTTTATCCTTGGATATTATTTCAGAGGGATTGATATTTTGCTTGGATTAAGGATTTGTTTTTCCAATGATGATATACGTTGTAGGATATTATCCTATAGTTAAAATTATTTTCTTACCATCAAATTATTCTTCTTTGTCAAATTACGTGATACCCATAAAAAATAACGTAATAAAGATTAAATAAGTCCTTTGTGTGCTAATTTAATTACCATTTTGTATCATTTTTATATATGTATTTAATCGTAAATTTAAGTTTTTTTTGGTTGTTCTTGTTTGACTTTATTGCTGTAATTGATGAATTTTTAACTAAATACATGATATCATCATCATCATAGTGCAGCCATAAACGGTCCATATTCACAGGAAGGGGTTACATCCATCTCATCTGTATCATACATTCGCCTCATTCGCTCGATATACTCCTATGTGAACGTATTGACGAACGATTTCGCGACCGTCTGGATAGGAAATGTAGGAGGTTTGTAAAGACTGAGTAGTTTTCATAGGGAGACAGTGGAAAACTACTCTAGACGATCTTTTTGATTCTACTGGAAAGGGCTTACAGGGGTCCAGTCTCTCCTTTCCTTGCTAAGGCGTTGCCGGACTAGGGTGAAGACATAAGTGACGCTTAAGGGCATCTCGGATTCGCTCTTACACCAACTGAATCTACCCATCCTCGTACAACTTACCCGAGCGAATTCAAAACTGAGTGGTTTCCAATTTCAGGTTAACCCTCTCAGTTCGGCGATTTCAAAATGATATAGAAGTCCACGGAAGACAATGCTGTTATCGTTGCAAAGTGAAGTTCTTCATATACCTCTTCTCAAGGCCGTATATTTGGTGTTCTTCTTGTCCTTGTTCTGTTCCTAAAGCTTCTTGGCTCCGAACCGGTAAGGTTCATCGTGCTCTATATTATTGGGTAGGGTCGACTATGTAAGAGATAGCGAGTGAAAAGCAAGTCATGATTTGTAAAAGTAGCAAACAATACTAAATAAACTGACTATCAGCTTGTTGTTATTAGTTAAGAGTATTTAAATATTTAATCTGTAAATAAGTACTTGTCAAGTGGTCAATAGTTAAAATACATAAAATCGTATAAGCCCCCTTGTGTAATAATGGTCTGTGGCACTAAGTCTACCAAATTTCATCAATTCCTATCAAATTAATGAATTAAGCAATGCCCATCAAATTGATGAGTGAAGAAAGATACCTAGTTTCTTTAAGAATTTTTTTTTAAATTTAAAATCAATTTCGGATATTTGAAAATCAATAAGTACACGAAGTTCAATAAATTCATGAAATTTGTTGAATTATATTGAAAAAGATATTTCATATGACAGAATTATTTAAAGGTTTTATAGGAAGATAAAATTTGGATATCGTCTTTATACTGGCAAGTGGAAGTTCAAATGTATTCGTAAAAAAATATACATATATTAGATATATTAACTATATGTTATTGTTTATGAAATTATTTATTTTTATACGATTTCATGTATATATTATAATGAAAATATTTTCGCTTCTATAGATAAATGTATTAAATATGTGTATGAAAACGTGAAAATTATTCATATTGCAAATTTCTTATTTTCATCGCCGTATCTAATAATACAGTTCAAATTTCATTTGAAATTTTGGTGCTTTTCTTGAATAGACGGCTCCATAAAAGGGTTAAATGTACCATCTCAAAGTGTATGTACTCATTATATTTTTCTTTAGAAATGTCCATTTGCATGCGAAATTCTTAATCCGAATTTGTAAAATTGTATCATTTACTTTTACAATGTAATTTTATTAAAATCGTACCTGCAATTTCTCCGGGACCTAACGGAGTAAATGAAAAAAGTAGACGTTTAATTAACTTTGGAAGAACTAAACGAATTGCCATGGCTTTGGCGTGCTTTGTTTTAGAATAATTCTCCGGGGAATCTATTTTCTTGTACGTATTAAGATGGATAAATTTGTAATTTTCATTTTCCATAAATAAGGCAGATATGGATCCCGAGACGTTTCGGTCCAACAAAGCACGGCAATATTCAGTTAACAGGCTCCAATTTATCGCCGTACAAATTTCTTTCGAAGTAGCCTACGTCCTCCTCATCCACTGGTGTCTGGGCGCTTATCTTCGGCGCGATTCCAGCAACCAATGAAAATTCAATCTCTGCTCTCCATTTTGAAGTTGGAGCTATTTCAACCTCGGAGGGTTGACAATGGGTGGGATGTGATTGTCGCGCCTTTGTCTTCATCTCACACAATGTTTATTATCTGTACCAGGCGAACGTACTGACTCCATCTACACCACATTTCTCTACCTAGTGGGACACAATGGTGTTGGAACCACCTCTTTCCATTGTGGGTGACTTTTCATTCAATAAGGCTTCCCTACACAGATAGTACCAACTATTGATTTTACCTACGACATAATCAAAATTATGTAAATTCGCCTAACTACCACTAACTGTGTCACTAACTCCAGGCCGAGCGCTTGAAATTCTTAATATAGCTGCAGGAAGATTAATGTCTCGAAAATAATTAATTCAAAGCTACCTTAGTTTTGTCTTAGGGGCAAGAATTTTCTCTCAAATGAGATTATTTATAATTTGATGGAAGATTATTTTAAAAGTATTATATATCATTTTGATTAATGGATAAGGTAAATAATTTTTGTATTTGGAAAATATTAATATATTAACGTTCTGATTTTATTAATTAATTTGGATGGATCGAAAAGTAAGGATATTACTTTTATCATTTATAAAAAAATGTCAAAAATAATAAGCACGTAAGCGTATTTTTTTAACCTATACTAAAATTCAATTTCATAATGAATGTTTGATGGACTTTAACAAATTCAGGCCATCAGAGGATGCAATATCCAGTAAATAAGGCGCGTAGAAGTTAATACTAATATTTTTATAGGGTCATATTTCATTTTGTCTAATTGTTGAAAGTAACTAGTATCTCACCTGAGGAAAGCCATTAGATTTCTCACTGAAAATTATTTTACAAAAAAATGTCTGTTTGTTATTTATTGCCCTAATGCCATTAGTGACATGTTTTAAGAACTAAATTTCCTTGTTTATTTAACTTACATAAACGGTGAAAGTATTTTATATAAAATAAGTCATTAGACTAACGAAAATTATAAAATGGTATGCAAGATGCGAAAAGCGATTATGAAAATGATCTGTGGCATTTCCTTGATCGAATGGTTCGACAGTAATCCTCATTCTTAAATGAGCATTGAAGATGTTCTAGGTCTGCAATGGGCTGTTTGTGGTTTCTATAATGATGATGATCCAATAAATATCTCTCACTGAAATTAAAACCAAATTTGGCTTAGTAATCCAAATTGTTCAATGAATATGCTTTTGTATTGCAAGGGAATACATTATAATTGTTTGCTTTTGTATATCTCCACGTCGTTTCGAGGGGTAATGAAAGATAATGTGGTGAAAGCGCCATTTATATTAAGAGGGTTAGAAATGCCGTAAAAGCACGAAAACAATTAAAAACTCTTAATTAAAAAAATGAAAAAAAGCATCTAAGCAAAGAATAGAAAGGATTTTTATGAGAACTCTCATTTGCAAATATTAAAAAAAAACTTGACTACCTATTTACAGCATAAGTTAATTTTTATAATGTGATGTTCATATTTATCTCAAATCTGCATAAAAGTGGTCATAAAATTCAAAAAACGACGAATTATCTAAGTAATTGTAAATCAATTTTTCTAAATCAACATAATAATAGCTCATGATACAGCATGTGTGACATGTTTACGCCAATAATGCAGCCTGTAACGTGCATACAGAGTGCATTCAAAAAGTAATGCATCCACATTCATAAAAAATCATGTAGCACCCTCTTGCATTGACACATTTCTGGAGACTAGTTGTCTGGCCTGGATGGCATCCTGGAAGGCCTTCTCCGGAATATTCTTTAGAGTCGTTGTAACATGAGCTTGGATGATTTCAATCGTGTCCCAATATTTCCTTTTCAAGATTCCTTTTATGCGAGGAAACAAGTCTGGAAGAGCCATGTCAAGGATGTAGCTAAAGAACTAAAGGGGGGCGGGTCTTGGCCAGAATATTCGTTGACAACGAAGACACTGTGGCTTGGCATGTTGTCGTGATGACGTTTCCATGCGTCTTTGTGTTCAAATCTTCGTTTCAAACGATCGAGAGATTGATGATATGGACAAGTAATCACTTTCAAAGGGCTGCTGAATTAACAGAAACGTTTCAGTGGTGGACTACCCAAGTTAAACGCAAAATTTAATGGCGTTCCATAGAACCATCCATTGTAACCGTGTTACATTGCTTCAAAAAGAGGTTCACGGGAACTCACGCCCTGAATCTCTGATAACTCGAAAGTAACTTTTAAAGGGCTCGTTTTAAAATAAAAGCTCCCCTCAATCTAACCTAGTAGTTTATATTGCACTTTGGTGTATCGTCACGTCTAGAAAAAATTATAAGCATAATTTTTTGAAAAGTCCTGTATATAAACAGGTAACTTTCTATAGGATTGTTTTCAATTGTTTGTCATTTTATTTGCCAAAGAATTGTATAGTTGCTCCAATGTTGATTGTTTAAGTGTAATGACCAAAACTAGTCACTCATTATGAAATTATAGAGAATAAGCCTATATATATATTTTTAGATAGAATTCAGTTTTTGAACATATTTTTTTTTATTTTTGATATTATTAATATATGAAACGCCCTCTGATAAAATTCTTAAAATTTATAAGAAATAATTGAATATCTTTTTTTAGAATTTTTTTATATTTTGGCGAACGCAAAATGATTTAGCATATTTGACAAATTTGCATTATTTTTTATCAAAAAATATTAAAATATCCAGACACCTCGAATTAATCGCCACAAAGAGAATACTCTCTGTATTCAAAGCGTGCACTCAACCTCGATCGCTATTTATTTTTTGACGATATTTTTCGTTATATCACGTAGAATTTAATTTGAGCTTTCTGTGTTTCATTCAGCGTTGCGATGTTATGGAGAACATATAGGATTTTATTCTCGGTCTGAGTTTTCCAAATGACTTTTTCAGGTCAAAGAACCAGCTTCAACCATGTCACTAAGCAACAGGCTCACAGTCAAATGGTCATGACGCCACAAAAGCTTTGAGCTTTAACGCTTTGAATATCACTATTGGGGCTTTGTGAGCGTTGTTCATAAAATATTAATTCGTTGGCGTGCAAATGTGTCGAAAACTATGGCTGAAACTTGTCATTCAACAGTTTCGAAGCTGTTGTGATGTAAAGTGATCTAATGTGGATGTCTAGACGTACAACGCTCTGTTTGTTTGCTTGAGCATAAAGGAGACGATTGCTTGAAGGAGCAAGCAAACAAAAAGTACCTTAATTCTCTAAGTGTTTTAAATTCTTACCGGGGTTTGCTGTAAAATTAACCGTATAAGTTTATTTTCGTAACTGTAGTAAAAGTTGAAATTCAATGTTGTAATAAAAGTTAAAAAAGTGAGCTAAATATAATAAAAACGTTAATTAGGAGACAAAAAACGACGAGATTCAATCCGAATAAGAATTGAAGAAGAGAGATACTCTTGAAACTTTTAATGTCTCGCAACTTTTCTATTTTTACTTTTTAAACAAGTATTTTCAACTCAAGACACATTTCTTCGTTCGTAAGGAGATTTGCTAAGAAAGTCTATTGAAATAAGCTTTAAGCACGTGTTCGCTAATAAGTTTCTAGAGCTTTTGTCTCCCTTTTAAAATATGTTTTTTGCTTCATATAATTTTATCGACTACGTGTACGGATTTTTTCTCAACAATATTTACTTCTTATTTTCTTTCTCGTTTCTTCCGAGTTTATCTAACAATATTCGTCTTCGTATTCGGTCTTCATAATACAATAGTTACAAAGTATGTATTAATTGTTATTCCAGATTGTTCAGTATTATAAAATATTTTAAAATTCCAATGGAGAATGGATTTTTTTAAATATTGTAAATAAAACACAATTTAACATTTTAATCAATGATATAATTTCGTTCAACATCTACAATTTCTCGCCATATTTCAGGTAGCTTTTTAGTTCCATTGCTGTAGAAAGACACTGGTTTTGAGTCAAAGAAACTTGAAAATCCATTTTGTATATCCTGTTTAGAATTTAACTTTTTCCCTACTAAAAATAGGTTTAAAAGGTGATGGCAATTGGAGTCGTATAGCTCATTGAATATCCACTTTCCCAGCTTGGGTACTTTCTCAATCTCCTTTAAATAACGAAAAACTGTTCTATGAGATGAATCCAGAATCCACCCTTTCTGCAATTTTATCTACTGTTAATTATGGTTCGGACTCCACCAGTTTTTTTAAGAACGTCGTTATCAACATTAACTATTACTATTTCCGGGCAGTCCTTATACTAATAGTATGTTCACCATGTACACTATTAATTTTTATTGCCGCAGATCTGGCAAATTCGCCACACGAAAGTAAAATATATAACATAGTACGTTTGTATTAATTATCCATATTCATTTTCTATATGCACTAATATGCGTCTGATGTTTGCGAAAATTGATCACAGACTGATTTACACATTGGTCAAGCGACGACAAATTTTGACAGGTTCAAAAACTAATGTTAAATTGTGTTTTATATACACTATTTAAAAAAAATCCAAAAATGCGCACGAACTTTTGGACTGATCTGATATTTTACAAAAATATATAGCAAACACACGCAAAAATAATAATTTTAAATTCAAGCAAATTTTACATGAAAATCTTAGATATATCTTAAATATCTTAGGACTTTAAGGACTTAAGATCATATTCTATAAGTGAAATTCTGTAATTGGCTATGGCTAATTATACATATAAAGCTTTTATATTTAGTCTATTTTGCGGAAAAAAGTGATCAAACCCACGTACTACAGAAAGTCCTTTCTAATAAAACCAATATGATCTGAATTCCTTATCAAGATGAGATCATGAAAGTACTCTTCGATACGTTCACTCAAATGACTTGCTGGGTGAGCACTTATAAATTAAATACTATCTTCAATATCGAACGCATGAGTGTAAATATATGGTACAGATGATATGGGTATGACTATTTCCTGTGAATTGACAAAAATCATCGTCTTTCATTATGATGATATATGTGTGTTTTAATTTTTATAATACTTATTAATATATTTTTTTCTTTTTTGTTGCAGGTATGACATTGAGTTTTACATTCTTTACATGCGTTTTCCATATTAAAGGTATTTATAATTTAATAAGATAATTAATGCTAAGTCTTAAAAGATGTCTCGACTTCATCATAATGCTAAGAAACTGTTGACATGAATGGCAACAAGTATTATATTAAGGAAAATTTTATAGTATAAATACACATCGTTCTCAAAGATTTTTTTTGAGCCAACAAATTTATGTTGCTTGCTTTGAGTTAATTGAGAATACGATTAATGTATGGGTGAAAAATAATGAAAAAAATACAAACTCACCCGGAAGAAGGGCGCCTTGATGAATAAGGGTACTGATGTGCGAAGGTACTTAACTGTTAATTAACAAGCAATTATAAGTGTTGGTAGATTCAATTATAGAAGAGTATTCCTGTTATTTCTTGCGTCTGTTTAATTAATCAAAATGGATAATGAAATGGCTCGCCTTCGGGGAAAACTCCGGAGGGGTAATAAACACAGGTTTTAACGAGATCGAATCTTTCCAAATTATTAAATAACAAGCCAAAAACTTCTCGCAATTTTGACATCGAATTATATAAATAGACAATTGGGATGATTTTGTCTTATTACATACCCAAGACTTTAGTAATGAGATATCATGTATAAATGAGAGAAGCTAAAGTTTCAGCACTCCATTATGGGTTTTTTTCGCATATAAAATCTTGAAATTATTTTCGTTCCAAGTCGATCGTATTTCCAACCTCCGAAAAGCGCTGTTTTCATTTAAATTTTATAAAAAATCTGCGATCATCGTAAAATGCATTAAGGAAAAGCAAAATTCAACAAACACTTTAGTTGCAATTGAAGTCTAACTTTCTCTTTTTCTCAAAAACATATTTTGTGTAAAGCTTTTAACAATGTTTAAATAGTTTGCCAAATTTTGATCTGATCGGATAAAATACATTTATAAAAAAAGCAATTAATAAAAAGTCATCAACGGAGAGATGCTGATTTGTTCGTATTGGTTCATTAGCTGAAGGCTGTCGTTGCTACCAAAGGCTTATCAATCATCCCTTAATAGAGTGCGGCCAGGGCCGGTGGCTAAAAGCGTCACAATGCTAAAATATTCGCCGGAATGTTTTAGAAGCACTAGAGAATACTGAAAGATTAACGTTCTATATGTGGTTTTGTTGCCAGTGAATTGTGATTCCCAGTTTATAGATTGTTTCTCTGATGAGGGTTGACACGCACCATAGCAAAGTCAATGAAGGTCGTACGTGGATAATAAGGCGACCGTATACGATCTGACACTACCGCCTTTGTATTGATTAATGCCGCTAAGACACCCTGTATAATAAATTTGTCAAATATAAATTATACTAAATCACGCGGAAGCTTTGTCTTTAGAGCAGTGCCCGAGATAAATCCCCGAGATATATTTAGAAACATGTTGAATTTATGGTCGTTTTTAAAGAATGGTCTCATTTCATTCAAGTTAGAGAAATATTTAAATAAACGCACACAAATATCCGAAAGTATATATGAATTGGAGCTTTAACTAGAAATTCATTCTTATTATAATAAACCATATTGAATCTGTAAATTTATACAATGGATTTTACATACTTATTGATATATCAATTGAACCACAGACTTTATACTTGCTAAATATTTCAATCCATAAGCCTAAAAATTTCTATAGCAAACTAATATATTGTAAACAATAACAGTTTTGAGTTTTATGCAATTCAATAATAAGAACAATTCGAATGATCAATACATAAAAACATCAATACATGTATTTCATTTGAGAAACGAAAAAGGATTTATTTCAAAATCATCAGCGACAACAATTAATTTATAATTTGCAATTGGAGTAGATTTAGAACGATTTAATTAAGAAATTCTTTTCTTCCCATATATTTTTTGGTTCAAGAATAATATTAAATCAAGAATTCACTTAACAGAATTAGCCAAACTAAGTGTTGCTAAATTAGCTGACGAGGAGCATTCTATTCAAACTCAAAAGTTTAAGAGTATCTTAAGATTTTTAGAAATATTTTGATATGATATACGATCAGACGTTTCTACTTAAGTGTCAGCAGCGCACATCGCAATAATGCCTGCCAAAAACGAACCGCAACTTCTTCTAAAAGTAGTTTGGTTGGTGAAAACCTTATTTGAACGAAATCCAAAGCTAAGCACGGAAAAGTTATCCATTTCTCTAAAAAGTTCGTGGAATTCTATGCATCGCATAAAAAATGGATTTCATTTGAAGCCCTATACGATCAAAAGTGCAAGATCTCTAACAGATTTGCCGAAGAAAGTAGCAAAGGTCTATAATATTAAACTTGATAATCTCAAATTGCAACATTTTATTCGGTAACAACAGATGCATGTTAAATTGAAGTTTATCAATAATTTTAAACAGCGAATGACCCAAAACGAGCAAGAATCAATTTTGATCATAATTTGGAAACATTTGTTATCAAATTATTCCTAGATTATTAATTATTTCCCGATAATGAATTACGTTAAGGTTTTATATCATTGCCTGCGACATATACTTTGATAAAAGTGAGATTTCTTTTTTATTAATCGTTTAAGGATTTGCTTTTTAGATTAAAAAAATCAAGCAAAAATTGAAACGATCGATTGAAAATATGAACGTTTCTGTTCTGCTAAAATGTGTTGTTATAGAGAAATGTTTCCTGAAATCTAAAATTGAACCCGAAACATTTATATAATAGTATTAGGACTAATCTTACCAGAAAACTATTTATATAGTTTATGGAGTTTGTATATGAAATGAGTTTTCGTAAACTCTTCTACAATATATCAGTTCTAAAGATACTAACATCTCTTTATCTACACAAGGTCCTAAAAATAAAATGAACATGCAAATTACCAAATTGTTGAACGATACAAATTAGTAAAATTAGGACGACATGTCAGATAAGCTCTCTCTGGATGTTACTTAAATTAATGGAGATAGAGTTAAGCTTTTAAGCCCATGTCAGGATTGTCCGATTGTATCAAACGTGAATTACACTCGGTTGAATTATTAAGTACCCTTACCCACTGTCGGTTATAGGTTGACAGGATATTCTGACAAGAAACCTGATCTGTCATTTGATATAACCCCCAGCCTTTATTATCATACCTAGGACGTGGAAGCGAAGGCGGCAAAAAACAACTCGACAAAAATCAGTTTACGATCTTTTAACGAAATGAGTACATAAAAGGAGCGCATCTGGACAAAAGCCACGATGAAATCGCGAAATCCTCGAGTGGTCCCTGAAAATTTTGTCGAAAATAATTGCTTGGATCTGAAGTGTGATTTTCAGCAGCAGAAGAAAGTCCGGAAAGATAATTGCTATGATGAGAACAAGGCCTCGAGGCTTTTGAGGGTTTTTTAGCAATGGTTTACGCTACCTCAAAGATATATACTAGTGAAATTCACACAGGAAATTTATGCTCATTTTTAATATTTTATAATACGAAGAAAGCTATAACGAGTCAAAAATTATTTTATTTTAATAAATTAATCATCAAATATATTGGTAGTATAATAGTTCCAACATTTTTTCAAGAGTAGTCAAGGTATAGTATAATGTGTCAATTTACTTCAATAGTTTCGTTTCATTAATTCATTATCATAAAAAAAAAATATTGAACTCACTATACAACATCAGCAATACTATAAGTGTGATCAAATTCACTATTTTTAGCTGTAAAATCAATAAAAAATATTATCTTTAGAAATTTTAAAAATATAACCAATATTCATACAGATATGTGGATCGTAGCATTAAAAATGTCAATGCAACTGTCAGCATCGCAAAATGTAATAGTGACTGCCAACCAGGAACGGAAACTTTCGCTGAAATGTTTCGGATAGGAAACCTTTACATGAGCGAAATTCAAAGCATAACATAAAAATGTTATTTATTCATTTGAAAGCTTCAAGCAATTATATTTATTGCATAAAAATACTTTGAAGTCATATATGATTAAATGAAATTTTGAGCTCGCTTTTATGAAGTTATTGTCCTCATAGCTTATCGTTATTATAATCGATTGGCGACTTACAAAAGTGGTATTCAAATATTTAGGCTTATTGAATTTTATGGAATTATTATAGAATTAACCGAGTGTGACCAAGCGTTATTATTGTGGGAAAAAAATCACCGAAGTAGCAAATTTAGAAGATATACTAATATTTTCGATCAATCCTTTCGAAGATTTGCTTGGATCTCCTGGATCTTAAAAAAATATATATACTGAGATTAATACTATAGCGCAGAGAAGCCTATGGGAAACTGAATTTTCAATAATAATTACCAATATGATTTTAAAATAGTAATCATTATGCTCTTCACTCATATATTCTTTCTTACCTAAAATTCCTATTCAAACAATCCTATCCTAATTTAACACTGTGCGAAAAGCAAATAGGAAACCACCACATCGAAAATCCTTTCTCTTGAAAAGTCTCCTATAGAGATCGCCTACATCTAATAAAATATATGTTAACATAATAAGTAAAATAATTAAATCATAACATTATGTTAATTTTTAAGTTTATATGGTATGGTTATAATTGAAAATTATCATAAGAACGAAGCATATCACTCACCATAATTCTACAAAATATACAGCCAATCTTAATACATGTCTTGAAAGAAATATAATATAATCTTCTGATGTAATTTCCAAGATAAAAATATCCTTGGAAGTGTGCTCAAGGATCGTAATTCTCTGAAACTTGTAAGTTTTTCAACGAAAGCCCATAAAAGAAGTGTAATGGCGACAGGTTAGATGACCAGCGTAACCAGACAATCGGTACATTCCTACCATTGCACTTATACTGAGAAAATTGCATTCAGCGTCTACAGTAAATTCTCTGCATAATGGCATAGTGCACCATCTTGCTGAAAGAAAGTGAAATTAGATATATTCAATTGGAGAAGCTACTGAACAAAGCGACTCTACATCTTGAGAGATTATCTATTCGTGCTCCATTTTATTTATTTCTGACAAAATACTTGAATTTAATCATTCATCGAAATAAAAAAATGCTTTCAGCAAATAAATAAAATTATATGATTGAAGTGAGAGCAAACTTCAAGCATCAGCGTGAGTAGATTATGCGAGGGTAGTGAACCTTATTACATGTATATGATACTTGACAGGATTCCCAGAAACTTCATATCAAATAGAATATTCCATACACTAAGGCGAATAATATTATATTTTATTAATACTTACAAGCTTCTACGCACGGTTAGCACTTAATTTATTTGGACGCTTTTGAACTTGAGAGAATCCGCCTCCCGGGTCCATTACGCATCACGAGACCCTTACATTCTACATTCACTATGCTCCACATAAGTTGTTTCAATGAACATGAAAAATTAATTTTCCACATATATCGATAGGAGATGTGTTCTGTGAAAATGTTAATTTACATAGAATTAAATTTAAGGGCGAATTTAATCACTTTAGCAAGTTAATTGTTTTTAATTAAAGTCACGCGAAATAATATATATCAAAATTCGTATTTCCATATATTCATTGTTATTTCATAATTTAGGTTTGTATGTCTATTTTAAATTTTAATTAAATGTTTGAAGCAAAGAAAATAATAAATTATTGATAAATTTGTATCGAGACACGGCTCAAGAAACATATTTTTAAATCATTGAAATATAAGTTGTGATTTCATTGTTTTTATATTGAATTCTTTTTAATCATTATTATAAAAAAAATAAGGCAAACAATCGATTAAGAAAATCTGTGTCGTTTATGTGCTGCCTCTATTGACTAGGGAGTAAAACGAAGCGAAAAAATATATGCAGATACGTATGGAGATTTATATAAGCTATCAAATATCATAATATATGGGTAAAAAATAACAAATACGATAATATGAATCAAAGAAATGTTCCTAGAATGGGAAAGCTCTATAAATGGATAACGATGTGATTATATCATCAGTGAGATCAGATAAATAATTAGGGAATTATCAACTAAGCTTGATTGTCCATGATAAGTGCTTCAGTAATCTCTTCATCGTATAAGTTAATAATATAACCAAGAAAAGAGTTTTCCGTGATTTGTCGCTAATCTCACAGGGGCAATGAAACATAATCTGTGCACCTTTTTATCCAGCTGTGAAAACGATCTATTTTGGGACAAATTTAAATTAAATATGATATGAATATGCTCTTTTTTGGTATAATTGTGAAAATTTACTTACTTAATTTTTATGTTTTAATTAAACATTGTATAAGTCATAGTTATCATTTTCTTGTTAAAATCAGTTAGATCTTGGATTTCTTTTATAAAGGTTTGGGTTCAAATATAAATACGTCATTCTAACAAACTCGAGAGATTGGGAGTGTATATATTTCCGATTGATTCCTCTAATCTAGATTTAGTTCAATTTGAAGAAGAAGAAGATGTTTTGATCATTTTATTGTGGCCACTCGTGTTGCTTCAATTATACGTGATCTTCACTTTCAATCTTATAAAATTATTTTTCATACATGTTTAATATGTATTTCAACGAATCATACTTACAACGAATCATAAATTCCTATTTTGTACCATATTATTGATCCGTCTGTTTCTCTTATTTTATTCGGTATTTTATTGTCTGTATCCAATAGAGGACAAATTGGAAGATTTTTTTAGTAATCGTGCTTATTTATAAAATAATATCGAAATGTATTATAGTGAAATTGGATTCAGAACAAAGAGTATTTTTTATCAAAGAGTGCTAACAGAAGTATTTGTTGATTCGCCAATCCAAAGATTAAATTTCCCTACATCTATTGCAAATTCAATGTATTTCATGTTTTGTATACCTAGACAGCCTTTCCATTTTATTTTTCAAATGGAAAGGGAACAAATTTGACGCTCTTTGATAAAAAAAACATCATTTTTTGCATTGAAACAAGCATAAGCCCATAAATAGGCATTGGTCTATGATAGATTCCATTATAATGCGTTGAAATTGTTTTTATTAAGGCAAATACCGAGAAAAGACGCATGTGATTGGCTCATATAAATAAAATAGCAATGAACAAAGCAGTTTGAGATTGCCATCCTCCAACCTATCTGATCATAAGGATTGCCAATTACGGCACCACGGGGTGTTATTACACTTGGTGTTTTTCCGATCGAGGGGTAATAAAGAAGACGCGAGCGTATGCGGAATACTTTTCAACATTTTTTTCTTCAGGAAAATCCTTCAGTAGTTTTATCATTGGCAAACGGACCGCGCAGCAAGCAATATTGGGTACAATCCCCAAAGAAGCAATAAATATTGGCCGGAGTAATTTCGAAGTTTCTTCCTCTATCTTATTGACAGGACGACACTGAAACGGATTAAGCTTTCCGCTCTGCAAAATGCTTTATTTAACCTTCGCCCGACTATATGAAAAATGGGCTCCAAGTTTCCTCCCAGTGATATTACAAAATAATAAATATAAAACATCATCAACACTAAAAATACTGCAATATATTGAATATACACAATTCAAACTATAATAAATAAAAAATAGCAGTAATATACATACGCATTGAGTTCTGACAGAAAAACAAAGCACTAAATTCATTCATTCATAAAAATCCCGATGTTCTCCATTTATTGTATACTCTTGAAACAGATCATATATGGCGAAAATATTCAGAATACAAAAAAGGGGGTCTTTCACTCAAAAAATAATAATTATGGCTCCAAATGGAAGGCCATGGACATAGACGACCAAGTATCAAACGTAATGTTCGTAGATTGTCACTGTTTTCTTTGAGCAGGATATGTAGCATGGATATTACTGTGAGCTCTTTGAATCGTTTTAAATTCAGATTCAAATAGCCTATCCGAAGATCTCTTATACGTTGGAGTAATCAGGTTAATAAGGACGCCGGATATCTGGGCTTAGATTTTGAGCCCAGACGAGAAGTGGAAATGAACTTCAAAACAGATTTTATTGTAGGTGGCCTGGATGCATTTATAGGACTATAAAAGTATGTAATATTTTGAAGAATTCGATTAAGATCAAACGTATAAATTAATTCCCAACAATATTACCAAATGTCATGTCGCCATCTTACATTTTTGGGAAAAAATGCGTATTGAAGGACGACCACTACTTAATTCTTGTCTTTAATAACTCGTATTGCTAGCATTAAAGGCGATATGTAACAATATGCATATGCAACTCGACGATAGAGGTAGTTATAAGAAGATGGAATGAAATCTGCATGTGATTGGTAAATTTCCAAATGCATTTAAAACAAAGAATAGCTATCTCAATTTCGCGATTGGATAACATACTATTTTTACATAAATTCGAACTAGAGTATGCTGTTGTTTATTCAGATATGGATAGATAAAGTTATCTATTTAAAACTGATGTCAGTCAACATCTGCACTAATTTAGGCAACCCATTGGAGAAAGTATGTGATTTTGAACAAATTATTTGATGAAATAGTTCTACTTAATGATGTTTAAATATAGAATATAAAGTATCTTATGGTATTATTGGTAGAATTGTATACAGAATAAAACTATGTAGATTTGTTTGATGTAATTAATAAGGATCACTTGGATAATAAAATATGTTTTAAACGAGCATTGTATATTTAAAGGGGTTGGTTTTGTAAGGTTAAATACAAAAGTCAGGTTTAGATAAGGGTATCATTTGGTGTTAAATTTAATATTGTGAGTGAAACTCGACTTTGAAATGTCAATTTAACACCTAGTGTCTCAAGAAAAAAATATTTACCATAGCGTGACGGAATTTCTTCCGTTAATGAACCCCTCGAAACTAAAAGGTTTCACTTCAGTTAAAATGTCTGCGAATGGTATTGTCGTCAGTGAAGTTTCCCCAAAATATCTTACAATGCTCTTGGGATTTCAATCTAAACTTCACGAAACAAAGCATTATTTGTGATGAGGTCTGGTCTAAGTGGTGAAAATTAATATCCGAGTATTGTTTGAAACGCAAAAGGATGATCAAAGGTCGTAAACTAGATATTACGTTTTCGCCCATTGAGCGAAGCCTCGTTTAGCGTTTATCTCAAATGTTCAATTTCAACCCGGTAAACATTCCTAGAAAATTGATAGACAAATAAAATTTTGGTGCTACATCGATAACGATTGTAATTAACAATCCAACTCCCGCGAAATTAACTCAAACTTCTAACCAATACAAACCTTTATTGGCGAAGTTATGCGATATAACAGGCGAAGTTCACACGGACTTAATATATAATCTACTTCCTGTTTTGTGAAGAACAATTAATTATAAAATCTGTGGTTCTATCGGGGTTAACAAAGTACCTGGAAGACTGAAACTATTATCTTATGCTTTCTGCCAACGCAAGATAAATGTATACAATACTTCCTCTCTTGATGAAATAATACGATTTTCGAAAGCTGTAAGGGGGCTTTATTGAAATAGTCGATACGCTAAAATTGGCAAGGCTTCAAACGTTTAACCCAGATCTGCTTGTTTATTTTTTGTGTTCTCGTAACGTAAAAAATATACAAAAACATGGCAACATACGTAAGAGTTTCATCGCCAACAGTGGACAGAACAAAGAGACATATATTTTTTAGCAACACCTTAAATTTAGATACGCTTTAAAGTGACTGTATTCAGACTCGCTGCCAGCTTGCCAAATATTAAATTGAATTATGTTCTGTGAATTTTATGGCAGATTTTGCGACACGTTGAATTTATGACCCCATGAGACCACGGCTCACGATTTCAAAGACCACGATGTAAAATGTCGACTGTGGTCTAAGAATCTTCAGCCTTGGAGTTGAACATCGCACTGAAAATAGTTAAATTACTCATATATACGCAGAGCAAATTTAAAATTATTTATTTCATTCCTCATTCGTCCCGGGAATTGAGAAGATGTTCAAACTATTAGTAGAGAATGTCGGTATTATGCATCTATTAAATGTACAAGTATCATGCAATATAATTAAATTAAGATAAACCTGTTTAAATATAACGTATTAGATAGGAGAATATTTATGAGGAGTGGCATATGATATTTTGAATGATGTCATTTTTTAACCTAATTTTTTCAGAGCCAAATAATTAGGATAAGTCTGGATAAAGATCGATTGAAAATATGGAAACATCTATCATTCCAAATTTGTTAATTTGAAATCTACTTCCAAATATTTAAATTTGAACCCGATTTTTTTTATTAAGGTTCAAGGAACTATGCTACTGTGCTAAAACTTGATCGATTCTAATATGCTTTTATTTTGTAAATGTTTCCAATTGTTGAATCCGCACATCCATAATCCAAGCAACTACCGTGCATGATATAATTATCATAAATTTGCTTGAATATCTGATCATCATATCAACCTAATCATAATGCTTAGCTTGAAATTGTTCCAAATTATGCCGAATATCGAATGGGCCTAATCAAATGCTGAGCATATTTGATCAAATTGCATGAATTCTTGTCGATATGATTGTCTATTGAATATGCTACAATATTAATATCGGAAGTAGTAATTTGTACTCCATAAAATTACCATATATCAAAGGTATGACAAATTTTAACACAACAACTATTTTATATGATCAAAGTTGATCCACAAAGATGTGGAAGAATAAAATCGTGTGTTCATATGATCATGCGTGATTTCCTTGGCACTAAAAATTATGATATAAAATTATTGGCGTTTGATTAATTGAAAAATTTTGCAAAATATAAGGGCACTTTCATAAGTACTAGCCGTATATACGGAAAATATACCGAAACTAAGTGTACTGATTTTTTATATTTTTTTAGGAAAAGTGTATTTAAAAAATAAATACAGTATATGTTGATACACTTGTTAACTATTTTCAACATAATTGCCATCCCGTTCAATGCATATGGTGAGCCGTGGCATAAGCTTCTTTATGTCCTCTTCGAAGAACTCTGCCATCAGCTCCTTCCCTCACTTCATAACCACTTTCTGCATCTGCTCGTCAGTTAAAAAAATAATTCCATCCATATGCTCTTTCAGGGGAAAATATGATAATCTGAAGGCGCCAAATCAGGAGAATATATAGAGTGGTTCAAAATATCCCAACTAAATAAGTCCAAGAGCGCCTTGGTGGATAACGCTGTGAGGACGGGCGTGTCGTGCAACAAGCATACTCCTCTCGCCAGCATAACCCTCCTTTTATTTTGAATACTTCTTTTCAGTTTTTAGGGTCTCACAATATTGTTGTGCATTGATGGTCTCTCCCTGAGGTAGAAATTCGACCAAAATGATATATTTTCGGCTCCAAAACACTCAGGCTATGATATTTTTGACCGAAATTGTGGTTTTGAATTTTTTGGCCGATGGGGAATTGGTGTAACAACACTGTGACGACTATCTTTTTTACTCAAACGTGTAATTATCTACCCATTTTTTATCCCCAGTCACAATAAAGCGCAGATAAACCTCACCTTATAGTCCGTTATTGTTACAGTACACTTACTTTCGGGATTTACCTCGTAGATTCGCACTATATATAATTTAAAAAAATATAATTCCTCAATTTACATTGCGAAGTAATTTCGCATTGTTTCATATTAAATAGAAATACACGAAGAAATTCGATGAAGGTTGTTTTGAATATTACGTAGATGTTAAGCATTCTTATCGATCGGTACATTATTCCGGTTCTGCAATCAAGAATATTTAATGCCAGACTCTTAAGTGTTAACGAATAAAAACGTGCCTCAACACGAATGTTTATTACGGATCATTAGACAACTCCACTTTGTGGGCCATTATTTGGCCGCCCCTTATTGTAAGGGCGGAATTATTTACGTTGACCTTCGCCGGCGTTTAATGCGAATAAATCCGCATAAACAAAAGCACGAACGAATAGGTTTGAGTAATTATGGCAATCTTTGTTTTAGCGCCAGACTTTCGTGTCGGCCTGTGCGTAAAGCGCAAGTCATCCGCCTATCATTTGTCTGCAAATATGCCGCGAGCAACAATACACGTGTTCTAAGTAATCTCTTTTCAGACGTAAGTGGCGTTTCACCGTGACGCCCGTTTATACCACCCCCCAACCCCATCTATAGTTTATAATATACATTAACAATATATATATATATATATATATATATATATATATGGGGCTTTCAAAAGCCATTTTCGCGATGTGCGAGTAAATAACCTCATATTTATCAGCGCCGAACTAAGTATTTAGCCCTGGGCGTACAAAAGATACATCATATCCATAATTTTCGTTGATTGTATTTTCTTGTGACTTTTTCACCCTTTGGCTTTCGAGCACAATACAGCAAATAAATTGTATTGTTCTTGAACTGTGATATTTCGTTTGTACCGCTGGATGGTGGATGTCATGTTGAGCATCTTTGAATATTGGTTTTGCTAGCTAGAAGCAATATTTGAATGCCAATTAATAGCTAGCAAAATCTTCTGATGATGTTTCATATTCATAAAGTGATAGAATCACGGGCAGAATTAATTGCCTGCTTCAAATTATAGTATGTTAACGATGAAATGTATTCCATATATAAATATATACATACTGATATAATTAATTATATAACAAAGCGTTCTTAAAACTGCTTTCATTCGCCTTTATCTAGTCTTAGTTTCGTATAAACCAAGGCGTTAACGGTGCAAAGCATAAGTAAAAAATAAAATTAAAAAAGATGTCTGGAAAATAAGGAGGATGTCGAATTGTCTTCCATCCAAGGCTGTTTATTTTTCCCGCGTTATTTCACCTGTATGGGGGCGAGAGTTATCATACTGTAAAAGTACTTCTTTTTCGATGCACGAGAGAGGGTTGATTTTTTTGTATTTCCTTTACTAAACGATCAAATTGTTCACAATAAAGTATTACATTTATTGTTTGTTCAGATTTAAGTGTTTCAAGGTGTATAATACCCTTGCAGTCCCATCAAACAGATAAAATATATTTTTCTTGTTGCCAGGTCGGGCTTAGGGGTTGGTTTGGCTACATGACCCTTCGATAGCCATTGATTGTTGCGTTCATAATTAGAGTAAAGAACCCATTTCTCATCTCCAGTTATTGAGTTGCCTAATAACGACGTTTTCGATTCCATTTTTAGAACTTGTTTGCATGCGTTAATGTGGTTTTCTTCGCTTAGCTCGTGCGGCACCCATATTATTTGTCTCCACGCCTGAATTTCTTCAGATTTATTTTGAGAAAATGATAAAGCATTTAATTTCGAATAAATTTTTAGCTCTAACTTAATACTGAAAGAAATACAATTGGCATTAATTTATTTTGTAATGTAGTCCTTTTTGAATTTGTAAAAGAATTTTTGCTCAAACCTTATCAAAGTACGTCAAATTGTCTTGGAATTCTTTGCGGAATCATTACTTTTATGTATATAGCTAAATCATAAACAATATTAGTGTAAATCTATTTAGGTTATGAAAGTCTCAAACGAAAATATAGCGTTTTATGCTTGGATTTGCAATCTTAATGAAATCAATTTTGCAATTCAGTATTCAAATTTCTAATATGTAAAGCTCTCCATGGATATCTGCGAGAATTCAGCTTTCGATGTAAACGTTTGTTTATTTTTTTTTAAATGTATACATTATTTCGTCCACATGGTAATATGATTTTCTCATAGACTAACATCTCCTAAAATAGCTAGACATCTAGATTTCTAACAATGATATTTATATTCAAACTCTTGTGAAAATAATTCTTCAAAATCAAAGTGCTTACACTTTTTGTTAACATTTATGATTAAGTATTATACCTTCTATAAATAGATTTCAAAATGTGCTGTCTCAGAATGGAATGCACATAACTTAATATTACCAGCTGTAACGTGGTTCAACCCCTAACCGAATATCGGAACTCAGTTATCTTCGTCGCCGGGGTTGCACTTAAGTCAGTAGCATCCCTTCCATTAAGGGATGGTAACCTTAGCGTGAGCTTCCTTTAACTCAAGACTTTTTGACCCGCATCACACTCATAACGTCGACGAGAAGGACTCAAAACAGACAGGGGAGGAGGGCGGATGAATTTAAAAGACGAGATCTTCTTAGACTATTTTTGCTTGATCCACTTTAAATTGGCTGCGGTTATAAGGCGTGAACGACTCTCAAGATAGACGATTATTAAACTTAAAATCAAAACGTGAAACGAAGACTTAACACCTACGACTTAAACTTGGAAACTTAACTCTAACAAACTTAAGCTAAACTAAAACTACTGCTTTGAAATAAAGCTAACTCCCAACTGACTGTTGCTTAATTAGAAAGAATGACGTGAGCCAAATAATCTTAACGAATACATTGATGTTATTAGATAATGATGATGTGACTTGAATCAAATGAACTTAATGATGGACACATTAATGCCAATATTTCAAAACGATTTAATCATAATAAATTGAAGCGGTTTCAACATCAAAGATGAATATTTAACAGAACGAAATCGAGTTTGTGTACATATATCAAATTAAGAAATGTGCATCGCCCTTATTGCTGACGAATTTCGTTTTAGCTTTAATCAGTAAACTGCTCTAGAGTGAAACTCTAAAACTCTCTGAGTTTTAGAGTTTCATTATTGAAATTTATTGGATTTATTTATTGGGACTCTTTTTAATGATCAGTTCACATGATGTTATGTTTGTATAAAAATTTATTCATGAAAATTCCACACGAGGAATTCGTTTGATGCATTTCGATTCCACTTTGAAGCTTTGAAGTTGCATTGTATGCTTTGGATCTCGATCAATATATACGACTTGAAAAGGCCGTTAAAATGAGCCATTGAAAATCATTTTGTTTTGCTATTCTATAATTTAGATCGGATTTGGGTGGTCTAATTAACGCCTAATTAAAATTTAACAAAATTTTGCCCTGTCCGAATCGGAGATAAAATATTGCGTTGCAGGGTGTAATTTTATTAAAGTTTAATATAACTTTATTAGATTTCAGCCACAATGTACGTTTAGCCATACAGAAGCGGCCGTAACTCTTCTCCGGTCCAACCGTTCGATGCCGTAGTAGTAAATTATTCAAGGAACATTTGTGTGCTCGCCATAATAGTGGCGGAGGCGTGCACGAACAAGAAGTTTCACTCTTTCTACTTCAGAAGTCAGACTTTGTATTATCCCTAGGAAAATCTCACTTATTATATTTGTTAAGGCTTGCGTCTTCGAGTCGGTATTTGCCCAAAGTTGACTTAGGCAAGCGGTTTTCGTAGCTCGAGTGGTTTAGTAGTCGAGCAGGGCGTCGTAAAACTGCGCTACAAAATGCAAGGAGCGCTACTACATTACCATATTGCACAAGTGCACCCCCATGCAAGAAATAGTGCAACACTTACCATGAACTCAATTAGCATATCTTACGCTTGGATTAGTACTTATGGCTTCGAGTTTTTGGGAATGAGATAATTTACTTTGTGCTGAAGTCCTATCCTACTAAATTGTGGAGTGATGCGAGTGCAAGAACCGGAATGCGTGCTGGTAATGCGAAAATCTTACTTAAGGCGCGCAGACGTACATTTGTTCTTACTCTGAGTTATTAAGTGAAATATAATGTTAAGTAACCCTTGTCTTAAATGAATTATAAGATTAAAATATATTATTCATTTTCACGAAATTAAATTGGAATATCTGTTTCATGAATAATTCAACATTCAATATTAAGGAAGTGAGTTGGATGGTAGACTCATATTCATTATACAAATAAATTTTGAGATATCGGAAGTAATGATAGTTCAAATCGATAATTTTGATCCTTGATAACCCGAATCCGATAGGCGGTTCGAAATATCGGATAAAGTAAAAAAATAGTTTTTAACTTTTTGCCTAAAAACCTTAACGCGTTCGAACCTCCGGCTATTTGTTAATGTTTTGATAATTAAAATAATTTATATACATATATATATAAAAAATAGAGAAAAGAGTATTTGAGCTCCGCTCGCGACCCTTGGAGGATACAAGCTCCCTGAGTTTACTGGCCGCCAAGGGGGGTGCAGAAATGCATTTTCCCCCAAATTTGTGGCAGAAAGCCTTGAACGCCATAAAACTAAAGGGAGTGGCCACAAGGTTTCCGTATCCAACCGGTCCAAATTCTGGACCGCTGACCCATACCCGAACATGTTCACAGAACATGGTCTACGTCCATGAACGAATCTCCGCATGGGCACTCTGAGGAAAGGGAATCCTAAACCTGCGGAGAGAGGCCCTAAACCACCCGTATCCCGTGGGGAACTGGGACGTCTAGTAGTCTGGGACGACCCAGCGACACCGCATGCGGTACCTAATATTTTGAAAGAACAGGAAGAGGTGGCGGCCGGAAGTAGACGCAGACCACCTCTCCTGCCAGCTAGCTATCCCGGTCTCTCTTGCACGTCGATAGAGATCACCGAGTGCGTCGGAGACGTCTGCGTCTATTTGGTTGCGTTTGCTACCAATTTCTGGGGTCTCACTGTTCTCGGCTAAAAACTTTTCCACGCGGTACTGGATCTCCAGATCAAGCGGGAGTACACCGGCCAGCACTGGCAGGCCCTCGCTGGACACGGTGCGGAACTCTTTAGTATGAGGGGTGACCGTTGCCCTCTCACCAGGATCCTGGAGATCATTTGTATACTAGTCTTGTGGGCCCTTGCGCCTGCCGTGTAAGCTGCGATGCTGACGAAAATGCCCCTGTACGCTGTCAAAAGCAGATGTCCTCTTACGGCCCCAGTCGCTAACTGAGATCCTCGCCATTTTACCGAAGGCGACTGCGGCTTTTGCCACCGCATAGCGGGCGTGAATCGCGAAACCGCGTCTTTCGTCCAAAGTGACCCCCAGATAAGAGGCCGATTCCACGAATTTGATCTTGTCGCCACCCATGCAGATGCTTGGAAAGCACACCAGACGCCCCCTTAAAAGAAGACCCTGCGACTTGGATGCCGAAAACGTAAGTTTGTTCAAGCAGCTCCAGCTGATGATCATTTCCAGAGCTTTACTGGTTAGCGATTCAATTTGGGCCCTCGACCTGGTATTTATCAGCAGGGTGAGATCATCCGTGTACAACAAAAATAACAGTTTTAAGTACGCGTTTCAGTTTCGTTATTATTATCTTATTATCCGTGAAAATAATGAAATTTTCTGGCGAATGGAATGGCACTGGTTAACACTTTTAGGTTTTAACTGAATATACTCTTACCAAGATTAATTTTCCCTGCAAATACTGAAGAGTAAGCAGAGAAAAGCTTTAAAAATAAAAACCAACTAAAGCTGACTAATAAAGTACTGTCGTAGTGCGATTTTATATTGAGAAAAACATTGTATAAAGCGGCATATTATTGACCAAACCCAAAAACTCTAATCATACACATCACACTTATATACATTTATAAAGACTTTAATGTCGTTTATTTTTATCCAATTATAATGTTGACAAGACAGGAGCATGTGATAAGTCTTCCGGGATCTGTAATTATGTCAGTCTACAACACCGTTATAATCTCACGGGAACGTGTCAAGAGTATCAATTTATGAATTCAGAGAATTACTTCCAAAGCAGAAATAGTGATTTCATATTCAGTCATACTGTTTTCGCTCTCATTTTGCTGTGTAAAAAACGTGTTTTGGATTTTTTTTAATACTTTTGTCATAATTTTGTGTTTCGGTATTTAATCAATAACATAAACCACTTTTTCATCAAATATCTGAAGGTTTTTGTAATTTTTAGTGTCCTTGGCTGTCTTTATATCATCTGGTACGGAATTTGTTAGCAACTCTAAATGTTAAACGCACGTTTTATTTATTTTATAATATTACTTATTCTTATTCGTTTTATCTAATTCTTTTTAGTATTTTTCACACAATGTAAAGGTTTTAAGTTCAAATTATCGTAATAATTGCTAATTGTTTTTATTATGAGACACACAGTTTTAAAGCATTTTTACAAAGAAATGTTTTTTTAAACATTAAAACTGTTTAATGCTCCTTTAACTTTATCCTTTTGATATTTCCCAATGTGTTTAACGAAACTCATACTTTTCTTAAAATATGTAATCGAATATTTAATAAATTTAATATAATATTTTTTATGCTTCTTAAAATTGCAAATATTGGAGTAAATGTCTATCTTCGAAAAAATCGGTAAATATCCATCATCGCATTTTCGAAATTTCCAATCATACGAGCTATTTATTTCATCTTACGAAATTTGACTTCATACAATTCTATTATCCATATATCATTTTTTTAATATTATTTAAAGATAAATTATGGAAAGATGATGGATTAATCGTAAAGCCAAAATTAATTTAATTTAATTTCAAAAAACCGGAATGACTTATTAATATAAAATTTACATATAGCCATTTTTAACGTATTATGCTTAGAAATTAAATTATTTTACAGACGCTTTCAGAATTGTATATCTGTTCTATTATGTTGGTTGTCAAGATGAGATAATATCCCCGAACGATTTTCAGGTTTCTTCATATAAAAAAGCCGTAAAAATAGCGCCCAAATCTGATGAGCTTTGGTCTCAAGCATCAGGCTGACGGTACTCTCGGACAAAAGTAATGATAATTACATACATAATGGATCCAATAGAATGCCTCAATTTATATTGAATAGGAATATTATGGTACGAATAGCTGGATATGATTGCTTCTTGTAATTGATGAATGAAGTGGAATTGAATGTTCATTGTGGTGGATATAATATCGCTGATTCTCCAGATATGGCCGCACACCCACTATTATAATCTAACTATTCAAATTCATATCTCATCTACACCACTATCCATCTCCATTAAAGTTGTAACGTCATCTGAATATTTGATCCAACGTCACAGCGCCGGTAATCCATCCCGCGTCCTGTACACGATGCGAAATTTTATTTATAAGGAAGGCGACGAGCTTAGAGAAATTCGTAAATTTATTCAGCCAAACATTAAATTTGATAGAATCACTCATCAAATTTAATGTTAAAAAAACTCACCCGAATCCAATGAAACTATTTTAATGCGCGTTTAAGCATTCACAAGGTATTTTATTCGAAAGTGGAGAAAAATGGAAATGAGATTTGTCGCTGTACTTAAAAAAGTTTAAACTTATAAGCCAGCATCACAGATGCCAACAAAACGTCTTTTAAAAGTCGCCAGACGTTTTTGTCCCTGAAAGACTTAATATTCAGGAGCGCTCGTATAAAAAACGATGGCTTTTGATGAAAATATTCAATTATGTTAGAGTTCTCTATTGACTACATAAAAAGGGTGTTAGCATTTAAATAATGTATATGAGAAAACTAAATAAACTTTCCGTCCATAATACTAATATTTATAAATATTCAGTGAAGCATTATATCAGGGAGACTAAGTAATATTTTAATAACGATATTTATGAATAAATTGTCAAATTAGACAATGTTCACTTGCAAAATATAAGCAATGAATACCAAATTATGTCGAAAACTTTGAAATTTTCATAGACTTTGACGCTCTGTATTCTTTAAATATTTATGGTGTACAATCAAATTATTAAATAAATATTGTTTTTTAGTGCCGCTGATGATTTGTTAAGCCATTCTCTGCTAAAGACTCTTTCCGAGGCCACTATAATTAAAATTAGGAGCCAAACAAGGTATTCGTCTTTTCATGGATACTCGCTGCTCTGAATTATAATTGAACGTATCCTTTAATCAGATAGGTTGATTTTTTTCATTGATAGACAATTGAATTACTGGAAACTTTGAGAGAAATACATTTTTTTAAATTTCATTTTGGATTTGACTCAAATCGAATATTTATATTTTCAACTGCTGCCTTGTACCATGGATATCATAGAATACTCTGAAATACTCAACTTACATTTAAATCCCCAATTATTCGTCAACATGTCTTTCTGAGTGAGCCACTGAGTACTAGGGACTCCCGCTTCAGCTCACCCAGATAATCCAAAATGACGTCCACGATTGCTCGAATCGACTGGCTTATATTAGAATCGTCAGTTTACGTTCAATTCCACATCAGATAATTGGGTAACGTCTACTCGATCACCAAGTTTTTTTATCTTTTTATTTGCTCTCAATTGAATGAATTGATTTCTTTATTTAAAATAAGCTAAGTAACCTTATCTTAATATATCAGGTTGAGTCATAAATAGTTGCCGCCAAAGAGAAGCCGTTATACTTATTCGGTTTTACCCTTAATGATTCATCCGTATTGCATTTTTATTATATTATATAATGTATTGAGAGTTTAAACAAGTCAAGCCGAAATATGAAATATATACGGTGAAAGAGCAGTGAGTGAACAGACAGTAAGAAATTGATTTTTAAAATTTCGCTCGGGAGAAGACTCTAAGAGATGAACCAAGGGCGAGTCGCCCTTCCGACTTTGATGAAGGAATTTTAAAAGTGTTATTTGAGCAAAATCCACGTCAATCAACAAGGGAATTTTCAGGGAAGCTAAATATAACACAATCAATCATTTGTTAGTACTTAAAAAAATTGGGGAAGGTTAGCTAATTGGCTGCGTGGGTGCCACATACACACAGGTGAATAAATGTTTGAAAAAAAAAACGGCAATTATTTATGACTCAACTTAATAAAAACATATTTCAAATTTGATTATAGTTGCTAAATTATGTTTCATCAATGGAATAATTTAATAAGACTTGTTTTGGTTATCCCTTATAAAAATGGCAATTTTTATATATTACTATGTGCCTTGAAAATTAATTCTAGCAATTTTAATATTTTTCTTCAATGCGAGGATTAAATAAGGCTATCATCCCTTATATAAATATCATGTATTTATTAAGCAAAACATTTTTTTTTCTGAGGATTTTTCACTCTCGGGCGATAATAAAAAAATGTATTGTTTCTTTAAACCATAAAAACGTCCCCAAAAAACATATTTAATATTTACGCTGTACTTTAATGTATTCTTAAGTTTCACCCCGAAGATAAATAGCCAAGACATAGAAAATAAATTGTTTCGTGCCAAATCCTACTGTTTATAAAAAATATCAAAATGAAACGAAAGAATCTTCTGTAACCAGCTTAATCTTCTCTGCTTTGTTAGCAAAAGCTTCAAGTTAAACTTTCCCAGGAGACTCGAATGAAATTGGACAAGTGGCTTAAAACTTGAAAAGAGAATTAGAATACGGACTGAAATATATATAAGGCATCATCCTGCGTTTCGTTCCCTCGGCAATGATAATAAAATAAATAATTTCTGCTCTAATTGTCTAATATCATAAAACGAGAGCTTTCGTTTGTGACGTGTGCCTTGACATAAAACGCTTCAAACGACGTCGTTTTGGATCAAAAATACAATATGTCTTTTAACATGTGAACTTGGCTTATGGCCTGTAACAATAAACAATTAAATTTTGATGTGCGCTCCTGAAAAATATCAAAATTTTTATACCGTAATTAATTTTCCCACGTTGTATTAAAATACTCCCCTACATTTTATTTGATAATTTATGCTCAATTTAAGCGTTTGAGGACATTCAAATCCAGGCTTTGTAAAGTAATTCAAGCTTTAATATGTTGCAATTGAGTGCATAAAATTGAGATATTCACAATTTGTAGATAGTCGATATGATATAATACATATTTTATTATATTCTATACAAAACCCTTGCAAAAGTATTTCAAGTAAATTTAATATTGCAAAGTAAGAGAACTCCGAAAATATGGCAAGCCAGATTGTGGTTTTTGCAGAGTTAGTTCGAAATATAATTCTAATCACGCTGGCTAAAACTAAAGCAGAGTAAATGCAATACTAGAAGTATGTATATAATAGGGGAAGTCTTTAATGTTATAAATGTCGAATATATTATTGAATTACTGTTGATTGTAAAGACTATTGAAGCAAATTTGTTAGAAATAGCATTTGAGATCAGCCAAAAATCTAAACTTAGCCCATACAATTGGAGTTATTATATTTTTACGTAAAGATCTTTCCATTGAAAGAAACCCAAATTTTAATATAGATTTAATAAATATTTTGTGCTTGAAGTCGAAATAAAAAGTAATACCTCTTACATTCCGATTCATGCCATATTTAATACATTCAAATTCAATGATGTGTGTAATAACCCATAAATTCTTCGATTTATGACTGCGACATATTTTTAGATATTAGCCTATAATCGAATAGGTAAAAAATCAAATTCATGCTCATTCAAAATCATCAAAACTATGTATAATAAAATACATTCAACGTCGTGAGTCGAGAACAAATTGTAATATGCACTTCACCATTTTAAATTTTCTTGCGAGCAATTTATTTTTAAAACAACTATGTACTTATGGCAATATTAAATTTGATTTGAGTTAGTAAGAATCTCCATAGTTAAGTGAACAGAGTAAGTTCCTGGACAATAAGAAATCGTTGACTCGAGTCCAATTAAAGCAAATTGGTTATACCGATCCAGTTTTTCAGGCTGTATCGAGATTGATACTAATAAATAAGTATACATTTCATGGCATTGGAAAGGACTTTTTTTTACAAAGAACGATTTTATAACATTTCAATATCGTTGAAAATTTGTGGGTGTAATTAGAAAATAATATTTTTGCAGTATATACTGTACTTAATTTTAATATTTGTGAAGAAATAAATATGATTTAAATTATTTAAGGATGGCAGATACATGTATTCTGTTCAGTGTGATATTTTGAAGTGCTGAAATGCAGCAATGCACGCCAAAACGTTATCCGTCTGTGTAATGAACATTCACGACGTGAGCTTAACGAGGAAGCTTCAAATATAATGAGAGCTAGATTTGGACTTATACATTGTATTATATAGAAAAGAAATTGGATCCGAATTCCTAACAAAAGCCTGAAATTTCACAGTAGATCGCTTGTTTGACTGAGTTTAAAAGTCCATACAAATGTCTTCTTAAACACGAGCTGACAACTTTCCTCTTTCCGATAGCTGAAGAAAGTTGTACGCGAAGAGCCTACCAAACAACTTGAGGTTACTATAATAAATTACGCTTCAGCAATTTGAGACGGCTCTATTTTAATTTTCAGCGGAGAGAATTTTAATAAAACGTAATGAAAATTAAGATCTAACTTTTATACGAAATACCTCCACCGACCTATATAGGGACGTGATCATAAACTGTTCTCTTATTGAAAAATATCTCCTTTATATTAAAATAAGCCTCCTTTCTTTACATTTCATATTTTGCTCACAAAGAAGAAGAGGTGGAGCAGAAATTGAGGAGATTAAACAATCTCAAAGGTAGATATTAGCTTCTCGGTTTACGATCCAATCATGCCGCATTTGTACATTATCCGAGGTCTGATTTGAGTATTGAAATTTCCTACCAGGTACGAGCTTCAACTGTTGGTTTTAAATGGATGCCTTACTATAAAATTTGCATGAAAGGACCATTTCCTTCTGGTCGACAATTATTCGCGTTTTAAGTAAAAATGTGTCATTTTCATGGGGACATTAACGCCATTTTCACGCTATCATTAACGCAATCTCGTAACGCTTTCCTCACACCTTGTTTACCATAGAGTTTGTCCCTCAAGCAACCCCTTTGTGTTTGCTTTGAATTAATCTTAATTACTTATGTGATGAGAGTTACAAACGATGCCGTTCAAATGTTACGCAATATTTTTCAAGATGATATTTAATTTCAACTTTTTAGATATTATAACAATCACAAATTGTATAAAATGCACCCCCAAACCATTATTAAACTAAGCAAATCTTGATAGAAGACAAACATCATGAATGGGATATCAGTTTTATAATTTATATTAAAAATTAGGCTTTATTAATAGTAAATGTATTAGTCAAAATTTAATTAAGCAAATATAAAAACTATCAATGAATATTTTATTACATAATCTGGATTTGAAGCTGAATTTTTACAATGAAATCTAAAAAAACTATTCTACTTTTATAATTAATACGTCTTTTTTATTTAAAAAAAGAAGATTTTAGAAGTCGCTAGTATAAGTCAAAGTTTCATAAAAAACATTGTATGGCCACTTAACTATTAATGTGACTTATTGATTATTCTTACTTCTTACTTCACTACAGTCTACTACAGTCACTTCTAGATTTCTTACTTCACTACAGTCAACCCTCCTTCTATTCCTCCTTCTTAATTCTTTTCTGCGGGTACGTATTGAGATTGAGCCCTGCCCTGCTCCTCACTTCAAATTCAGTCAATAGAGAGAGCAGGCGCTTTTTATTTTCCCAATTATATGTATTTATTTCAACTTATCATGGCGTCCATAAGCAGTGACGGGAGTTTATTAATTAAAAATAAAACCAATATTTGACTTATCGACCAATCAACACCAAATCTGCATCACTCAAAGTTACCTTCTATTGGTGAAGTATTAGTAGAACACTACAGCTGTAAACACTTGAGAAATAGAGCTTTTGTTCTTCTAGAGCAGAAAATGAAAAAAGATATGCTTTGCCTAGCTTATTGCCATCATATAATTGTAATTATATTAGAAGCTGTAGTGAATTAATCACTCAGTCCCTCTAGTGCTCCTGATATAAAACTGTTTAAGAAGAACTGAGACAAAATTGATTATAAAAAAGTAATTAATTATGATACCACGTCCTCAAAAATCATAGAAAATGTTACCGCAGACAAGATTACTTTTGCTCAAAAGAGATGACTCTAAAGAGTTACTGAATATTTCCATCATTTACTTGGGAGGAACTCTTGAAAAGGAGTTTCATTTAGGAGGCTGAGGATGACTTTACTATGTGTTACTTGATGTTTTTTTTAAATTTAAACATCAGTTTAAAATGACGAAAAGGGAAATGGAAGTAGTGAAAGATATTTGTCTTTTCGCAGTCGTAATATATTATATATAAAATACTGGTTTCAAGTCTGTCTGATATTCAGCACCAAAAAACGACTTACAATTATTAAAATATAAAAACCTTTGAAAATATAAACCAAACAATAGCCTAAGTTACCATGAAAAAATACTGGGCCATTTATGGTATTTGTCGGAAGAGTTGATGTCATGCATTTTTTGACGATGAACTTTCAGTTCAAGATAAGCAAAATATGTATTTAAGTATTAAAATGCTATCCTTATTTGTAATCTAAACATTAATTTTACATTTAAATGTTTTATATTGATAAATACAAGTTAGTTTTAATTTTTGTAATAAAAATTCAAACCGTGGTAGCGACCCCTAAATATTATTTTAAAAAATTGAAAAATAATACTTAAACAGTTTTTTTAGGGTAGAAAAACACGATCGGTCGAATTATTTGAAAAAAAAATTTTTTGGCCCAAATCAGGACCACCTCAGTGTTCAAGCCTGTAATATGAATTGTGCAGTAAAGGCTGTAGTCTGATATTTTCCTATTAAATTCGTCTATTATATAATTTACTCAAATGTGCCCGTTGGTCTATATATAGTGCGACCTATTTGTTTTTATTACTTGTATTACATTAACTGCGGTTATTTTATAAATATATTTATCTTAGTTTACAAATTTCAAATTTAGCAATTGGAGGATAGTCTTGTAAGCACATCTGAGTTAATTGGCAAATTCCACTAACAATCCCATTTCTATTTTCAATTTACAATAAACATTCTGTTTTATATATTTTTTGCGTTTTCGCTTCCACATTAAACAGTCTTCTTCAAAATATTCTACATTTTGGGAGGGTTATTAAAGCCAATGGGGTAAACTCCTCGACAAAAAAATATAGCATTAATTTTGAAGTGGAACCATGTTTTTAAGCATTTAAATTCCATTTAAAATGTAATAGATAGGCATGCGAAAATTTGTTCCGAAACAACCCCATAACATGGATAATATATTTGCAAATTTCATGAAAGCGTCTCAAAAGGCACTAGAACGAAATGAAATTTCAAAAAAAGTAGTAACTATGAACGCTACATCATCGTTGAAAGTGAAGTTCGGGAGAATATAACGAACAAGGATGTACATTATTATTAATGTTAACGAAGATCATTGGCAACACTTTTGCTGAAAATGTAAGAGATGAACATTTTTTAGATTCAACGGTTCTAGGTTTGCCTAGATATTGAAGTTGTATGGTCGGAACATTACTCAGGGGCTCCGGGAACATTTATATCCCGTGGGAGCACGTGGGCTACATTCTCACGTGCTCTATCACAGCGATTTGATTTATAATAACACGTGTATGGAAGTCCCCGAAGGATGTTGTTATCACATAATTATCGGGACTTAATCCTTAATTATGAATCAAGGCGATCTTACGCATTTGGATCAATTGGTTCTACGTTAAGCGCGGAGATATTCCATGGGGATAAATTCTGGTCGCAATAATTAGAACATGTGGTTGCGAAACGAACGAAACAATAATGAAATGATTTTGATTTCATGTGCCGCTGTAAAAATTATTTTTTAATTTCATCATAATAAGATTCAAGAGAATTTAATAGTGTCTTATTTGTTTAAAAAAATAGGGTTCATATGTGTTCAATGTGGTATAGAGATTATGTGTATATTAAACCGTGTGATTTCGATTATGAAATGAAAATTTATTCACAATAATAATTTGTTAAACATGAATGTGTGTATACATTCATAATAATTAAATCACAGTTTTTATTTTTATTTAGAAACTTATATTCGTAATATCACGGTTATAACGAGCAAACGCTATTTTTTTTAACGTTGCTATAAGTTAAATATATTTTCGTATATAAATCGACTTGAAACTACAAATGATTTATAGATATCATTTTAATCAAGTTTCAAGAATTTAAATTATTCGTCTTGTGTACACAATAATGAACCATAGTTTTATAATAAGTAACATTAGACTTTTATGATGAAATACTCCGGAAAAGTTTTAATTAAAACCGACTTTGAAATACTTTAGCTAACGTTATTCAAACTTAATGAATTTATATGAAATAAAAAATGAAAATATCGAAAGAAATTTCATAAATTTCCCTCCTTTAGCAGGGGGATGCTCTAATTGAAAATGGATTAAATTTATATAGAAGCTTGAAAAATGAAAATCCAGCCTCCCTTAATATCGGCGAGATCACGTAAACCAAAGCAAGACTTGTTCACCATATTACAAAACGTGCAAAGCTTATTTCTTACCTCGTGTAGCTGGTCACGTCACAATTTTCCACGAGCTCACATGGTCTTCCATATAAAATCGAAATTCCACCAACTTCCATTTAATGTCAAATAACCGTAGAGCTGAAGGCTGAGGAAGAAACCGAATTTAATAATTAAATTAAGCCCCTTAGAACCGACACACGTAGGAAGTTTCTTCTCGATCCATACGCGTGCATGCTTGCCACTTTCCAACTTTACCTAATTCATTTTATAATCTATACGATGACTTGTTGCTCGACTTCCCCCTTTTAATATAACTTATTAAGACAATTAGGCGAAATTAAATTTCAGTAATTAGATAGGCTTGGATCTCGACTTCACGGTGTGAACACATTAGATACACACATTAGATTTTGATTAATACTCATAAGCCTTCCCATGCTTAATACACATTGAGATCCCGCAGAAAACATATTAATACATCACAGTATATCTATCTATTGAATAAATATTTCCAGGAAATGTTCGCTCGCGAAAGTAATCAAATACATCTTGATTCTGCAGTGTATCCAATTCCATTTCAATGCACGTATACCACGATGGAGATAGATATTTTCAGACTTTATGTCGAGGTTGTAGCGATTATGTAAATGGGTATGTCTCGAAGAACTCAACATTAGAGAAATTCACTTACAATATATTAAACGCTAATGCGATCCAAAGTGGAAGTGCATTTCATTCAATTTCAAAAATTTAAAACGATGAATACGTTCGAGCTTATAGCTAGATAAAATTGAATGAATCGATCTTAAAAAAAATCAAAATACAACAGAACTAAAATTATCCGGACTAATTGGGGATGAAAGTATTCCGGATAACGAAAATCCGGATAATCGAAAATAATCATAATTGACAGGGAAAGAAAATATGATTTTTATTTGTGTAGATTTACATACACAAACAATAATCTTTTTTTTATTAAAAAAATCAGTTATCGATTTTGGATTTAAGTTAGCTCTTCTTCTTTTAGAAGCTGCCAAATCGCGAATACTTTTAAGATATATAAGTTGTCCTGAATTACACTCTTCTTGTTTCTCAAGCCAATTTATGGTGGAATATAAACACTGAAAAGTTTCCAAATGTGTAGGACCAATGTCTCCTCCCTCGCAAATCTTTTTTTCGTCTTCTCGACCTTGTTCTTCTGAGGCAGATATTTCTTTAATCATCTCCTCATTATACAAAATTTGAGATCTATGATCGCTTACATCGCAATCTAACCACTCGGTTACATCTTCTTCGTCGCATTCAGCACACATAGACACTTATGCTATTGCTTCCGCAGTGTTTCCTACATCAGATTCTACCGCGTTACTAGGACTTACTAAAGGTCTTTTCATATTTTTATTTCATGATTTTTTCAAATTTGACACACCTAATGAACTCTAACTATCTACTGCAATATAGCAAAAATTCAGGCTTTTTTATGATATTCAACATGAAGACTTTTTATATTTTTAAAGCATTTGGGGCTCTTTGATTTTCCAATGACAAGCAGTGGCAGTCTGTGTCTGCCTACTGCATTTGCACACACCATTATAGTGATATGTTCTTTACTAGTTTAGTAGTTTTTTTCAAATTTAAGCCGATATTATTCTAAAAAAATTATTCGTTGAATTCTTACTTCTCCACAAATAGTTTCAATGTGTCAATGAATGTGTTTGCTGAAGGTATGCCAGCAGAAAGCTTTTTCCCATGAAGTTCCCTGATACCATGTCGTTCTTTAAAGTTTTCAAGCCAGCTCGAATATGCCTTGAAGGTTGAATATTCATTTAATTTTGTATTGAAAAATATTGCTTTTTCATACAATAATGAATGAGATATTGGTTGTCTATCGAGGTTGATATCGGATAATCGGTTAACATTTAAAACGATACTTTTTTGGGAACACATTTTTGAAAACATGTTTTCATATACAATTATTGATTTGCAACGAAATTTCTATATACTCGCAACTTGAGTATATACTTAAACATTACTATCTATCGTCTGGGCATATTTTTGCTTTTCCATGGAAACTCGCTGATTCAATTTATCAATGAACTTTCGTTTCAATCAAACACAACTGTTTGTTAATACATTCCGAATAAATCATGTTTGTGGCTTATTTTCTTCTTCTTCTTCTTTAAGTTACTAATGTAGTAAGTTTGTAACACTTCACTCAGTGCACATCTGAATAGATAAGTCAAGATCTTGAAGCGTCTTCCAACATAAAAATGCTTTTCAACTAACTTGCATTCTGGGAAAATAGTCTGAGCTGAGAAGTAGCTTACAATGCCTCAGTTTGAAAGAATAGATGGTAAGGGAATAAATGTTGAAATGTACAAAAGGACAAATTATGTTCAAATATTTTTTGGCTTGTTAGTATAGTTTCTTTTCTGAGTCAAAACTATTTGACTTTAAGCATATAATTTTTGAAGTAACCAATATTACTGAATAATACCAAATCAAGTGTGGAATGCTACTGCTGTTAATTTGAGTGCTAAATCTCATTATTCATATTGAAAGGACTGAATTGAGATTAATATACATGGGTTTAGTCGATTGAAATTTTAAAGGCACCTATACCTTGCTGTAAGGCCACTCTTTATACGGCATTTCGCCATAACGTTCTTTATAATTATGGCGCTTTTTTATTTAATAAAACAACTTATAGTGTTCTATTATGGATATAAATGTTATCTACATACACACATTTGAATTATACACTTGGTCTTTATATATCATGCTATTTGTATAAGATGTTTTTTGAAAAATCTTTAAATATAAATTATACACACGGTCCTCGTATAATACGGTTTTATAGAACACGACTGTATAAATTGTGCTACTTTTTTTACAACTTGATACTTGATGATAACTCTGTATTAGCGATATATTTATATTATATGCTAAATAAATATGTTTGAGTAAATATAATTGTTTAACGTGTTTTTTTAATGCACATAGAATTGGATTGATGAAAAACACAGATTTGTGCGACTCGTATTTATAAGATTAAAGCAAATATCTTATTAAAAACAATGTTTATTAAATACTCAAACCAAAACGCTTATGAATTGATTGTATAGTATGTCAAAAGATGACACTAAAACTCATTGCGATCGATTTATTAATCATATGGATACATTTATTTTGCAATTTACAGATTTATAACCGTACGAAAAAAAAAGTTTAATGAAGACATAACATTTATTTCTCCTAGTTAAGTCCATTTGTCAAAGAATACAAAGTCTTGAAATTTTATTTTATATATAAAAGATGATTATTTTTAGCGTTGAATACTAGAGTAACTTTTTTTGACACAATCGAAATAAATTAGAAGAAAGGGAAATATAATGAATTGCAAATTTTTTAGGAAAATCCAAATATTGATATCGTTTTTGGATTTTATTTCGAAAAAATACTATGAGATTGAACGAGGACGTGATCTTTTTCTCGGAGAAAGAAAGGGCAAAAGTACGATATGGCTCTACCTTGGGTTCCAGATTAAATGACCGTACGAGAGATTTTCCAGGAAATTTCATGTCACGATGCAAGATGAAACCTTTAAATCTATTTTTGCTGGATTTTCTTGTGCCGTTTGAAAGAAATACGTATTTGAGCGGTAGTATTTCGACATCGATATGTGAATTTATATTAGATAGAGGCAAAGGAAAATTCGAATATATTCATACTTATAACAATTGTTCATCCAAAATTAGTGAAGTTTTTGCACTATTGATTAATGGATATAATCTTTATTTTATAAATTATTTATATTTTTATGAAAAAAATTAAAGTTTTTACATCTACGTCCATATGACTGAAGGACCATGTCTTTACTCTTAGCTTAAAATTTTAAACTCTTAAAAATATTTTTAACAGTAAATATGAAAAAATTATAACAAGCTCTATTATTTAAAATGGTGTTTAATTGTATAATTACTATTTGTAATAATTGATGATTGTATCTCATTCCTTTTACTTTTATTCAAAATCAACTCTTAATGTATTTATTCTGGTTTCAACATTCATTAACAATATTAGGTCATTTTAAATGTAATAAAATATTCCACTTTTTGAACAGACGGAGAAAAAATATTCTTTTAAACTAATTTCAATATAATTTCCACCAGCTTCTACGGTTCTTCTACATCGATTAAGCAATTATTCAATACCATCCTTGAACATTTTTCTTTAAAAAAGTTTTGAAGTTTATATCGACGTGATCAACATCAAAGAATCTTTTCATTCCCGTGTTTTTGAACTTATTTTTATCGTAAATATTCAAATATATAAAGAATGAAACGGCTTTTCATCCTAGTAAAAATGTCTTATCTTCCGCTGTAAAAAATTGTATATATGATCTACTTTGTAAAAAAAAATCTGTGTTTTATTTTGTGAAAAAGTATGGAATCCAGGATTACTATTCAAAATCAAAGAAAATATAGAAACAATATCCATCATAATATACTCGAACCATTTTTGAATATCTAATATATAAACTACCTTCCAAAAATATATAAAATATATAACTTCGCCAAATATAGCAAAACTGATTCAAAAGTTTGTGTATAAAGGCAAACAAAAACAAATCAGTCCATGTCAGCTAAACATATCAACTAAGGAATAAAATAATGCAAATTTAACACAAAATTAGGAAAATTTAGAGGCTGATAAACTGAAAATCATAACTCTTCCTGGGGAATAAAATAACACTATAAAAAGTTATTATAAAAACAATCTGAATGTATTAAATACAATTCAGCATCGTCTTTCACCACTAACATTCTTTATCGTTTTCAATCCAAAAAGCCATATATGATAGTCAACTCGCCTTAATTTGTAATAAATGAGATCTAACTGAAAAGCTGGCTAAGTTAACCTTTAATATACGCAGGCTATGTGATTCACAACCCTAACTAAAAAAATTAACTTGAATAAATACAAAGTTTTATGAAATGGAAATCTACCAAGCCACTACTATAAACTTCATATTATTGACTTAATATATCTTAAAGCAGAGTTCCACAATATTTTGTCATCCATGATATAATATATGTAAAAACATATTAAAATATTCTCATATAACATGCATAAATTTCACTATTATCTTTAAATAATCAACCTTTTTCAGTTGCGATCCAAAACTTACAAAAATTTTATATTGTAATTATAATTCTAATTGTGGGACAACATGAATCATTAGTTCGGAATTATCCTTGATCTTATTGAAATCTCTTAAAATCGTCTTTGAAAGGCAGCATCTCTATGGTTGTAGTCGGCTTCTAATCTTAGTTTTCATAGGATAAACTACAGCTTTACATAGATAGCTAGTCGGAAATTGAACTAATAATTCAATGCTTAAAATACGATTATCTTTATTCAATTTTTAACAAAATGAGTATCAATTGACTCTGTATCAAATCTTCTTGGGGTCTAACAATGTCTGAAAAAAAAATCAGGCACGTCTTAAATATTAATGTCAAATTGAATAGAGTCTAGCAATCAAACTCAATATTTGCTATACTTCGTGCTTTCGTATTCCAGAAGCAAATTCATAGTCAAAAAAGAAGGAATTATTTTTCATTTGACTTTTTTCTTCCACAGTTTCAACTTTTACTGGAAGGCTCTGTTATCCTTATCCTAATTGCTTTATTGGTCTAATCACATTGTGATCGCGGCTTTGTATGAAGATATGCAAGTTATTAAGTTAATTTACTACCTAAACAATCTCTATCATAATAATATCCAAATCGTTTGACAACTTCTTAGAATCAAGATTTCTCCTATAGAGATTGTGTGAATAAACTTCTATCTCTGAATGCGAATTAATTTATATTAGTCTTGCACGAAACTTATTTAAGTTCCAATTATTGATGGTATAGAGTACAGATGATATTGATTCCAAGAAAAATCATCTTTTTTAAAAAAAAAAAAAGATCTATCATATTGTGGATCTGTTGGCAAAACAAAAAATCTTCTTCCATTTCGGCAAGTCCAACATATTGTACATAGAATATGAATTGAACTTTGTCAGTTGTTTTAGCCATTTGTAGACTAAACTGGCCACTTGCTTTGTTGACTGAAATCCTTTGTCTGCTATTAATCGATATATTATAGATACGCTTACGAATAGTATTATTTACATTATTATTTGTTCATATTCATCGACACAGGTCATATGAGCCGTGTCCATATAGCCACTAAGTTGTCTTGAATTGTATATTTTTACCTTTGTTCATATTGGGTAGAATAAACAGCCTTAATTCCATTGTTAAGATGTCACTTCAATCTATTTTAAAGATACTTAATTCTTTGTTATTTTCCCTTAAAGGCATCAGTTCTCGTCAAACTGCTATTATCGTATTTTCAAAAAAAAAAAAATTACAAAAACGTGGTACGGATAACATTACACTGCCTTAAAAGACAGATTATGATCATTATCATACATATTATGGGAATTTCTATTTGCAGAATTCTAAAAATTTCAATTTGCTACCGTTATTTTGACAAAAAACAGTCAATATTATTGTAGGTTTGATTGTTTTAAGCCCATTGTGTATATTTCAAATTTTCAATGGAGCGATTTCACTCGAAAAAGTGATTTTAGCAAAGCATTATATGGACAAAACGCGTGGAAAAAGTTGAATGTTTATGTGGCAAGTGTTTAGCGCGTACACTCCCGAAAAGCGCAGAACCCTTTTCTGGGCCCGACACAATATTACCCGAATATGTAAATAGGGGAGATCATAAATACGACGCCATTTCTTATTGCAGACTTTTGCTTACAGTTTTTAAATCTTGTCGAAGATATATGGCCGTTTTCCAGTCGAGCCCTTTGTCTTTTCGCCTAGCGCAGGTGAAAATGAGGAAATTTATGGCGTATAATTTACACGTTTTCCCGTGCGGTAATCCCATAGAATGTGTCGGATTTAATAACGCACGAAAACTGGGAAGCAAATGCCGCCATTGTAGGGCACAAATGAAAAGGGTAATGTTATGTGTGAAATGAAGGAATTAGGGGGGCCGCTCAAATTCAAAGTAAGCCAACCCGGAGAGGCCCTGGACAAACACGACTGCGAAAACTAGCGCCGATAAGAACATCGGGGGGTTGGAGGAATCCTCGATTCAGAAAAGAAGGTCTCGGGGATGCTTGGGAAATCCTATAATCAAATTTAATTTAATCAGATATTTTACAGCTTCAATTCCTATAGATGTAAAATTGAACTCCTTGATCAGACTCAGCTATACGAATCTCATACACAGTGATTATATCTGAAATGACATTGAGTTTTTATTAACATTTAATTAATAAAAACTGACATGCTTGCGTATTATAATTTTTTAAAATCACTTGAAATATGCAATAAAAAAAGATTAAATTCAATTCATTATTTTAATCGATGTATACATCCTTCAAGTGCGGCGTTCGGATATATCCCACATACTATTCATTTTTTTAATGACAGTGTTTAAAGACTATCTAATAAAGATTTCAATATTTATATCGTACATTTATTTGCATATGAAATAATATAGTGAGTTTCAATAATAGATTGCTTTTTAAACAGTCTATACCAATTTCAATTCTTTTTTGAATCGCAGTGTATTTTTTCTACTGAATAATTAAAGAGTACAAATAGCGGGTGAATATTATTTTTAATAACAATTCGTTTTAATTATAAGGGTTGTCGAAATATAATTTTTTTTAACATTTGAAAAAAACATCCAAAATTTCACCTTTAAATCGTCATAACATTTTAATCTGTGATCGTAAAAGCACGAAATAACTGTTTTTGTATTTTCAACGTATTTTTATGTCATATATAATCATGTCAGTGGCTCACATGGTCTTCAGACCTGACACCAGTGAATTTATTTGCCTAGGGACAATCTAGGGTCTAATTTACACGACAGAATTGCCCACAAAAGAAAAAGGTTTTTTCAAAATGTTGAAACTTTCAAAATTTTGAAAAATTATTTTGTCAACCCTGAAACTTAGGACATAGGGCCTATGTGTGAAAAGTAGCAAAATACCCTCCTATCACAAAAAATATATTGTCGGTCCATCTGGAAAATATCCTGTATATAGCTCTTGGTTATAGACTATTTTTAAAAATGCGATTTAAGTATATACTTTTGAGTGTTCCTACAGAATCATAGACGGATAATATGACTTATTGCATGTAACTTATTAATAATGTATCATAATTTGTTTATGTAATTTAAGATCGAAAACTAATTAATGATTTAATTTTGTTTCAGGTAAGATGATCACTCATCTCAGCTTCAAATTCACCAGTTATAAATTCATAATGGTAAAATTGCATAAGAATTTTTTCTTTTTTAAAAATTGCTTAGCATTTTATTCATAGCTCGATTAGCTTATAAGATGATTCCACAAAGAAATTAGACGTTATTTTTATTCATTGTCAATGTTTTACTATTGAAGAACTACATTATTTAATGGTGTTAAACGAATTTTTAAGAGCAAAAGTTATGTAAGAAAATGCTCTTTTATAAAAAGGCAATCCTCAATCGTCCGAGCTATACAATTTTTATCGAGTCGAATAATTTCTTCACTAATTAAGTTAACAGGCGTCTGGGATGTTTGAGTATTTCCCAAGTATCTCATGGAATTGTTCGCCTCCATTTTTTAATATCTCACGGTTAAACAGCTCTCACTATGAATGTCTACAAATAAAATAGAAATAATTGCGTACACAAAGGCTTATTTCAATAACCTATACCAATAAGGCATAGCGGGACGATTGTGTTCAAGAGAATGCCTTTCAAGGCACGCAGGACAAATAGTCGTATAATTTTATTAGACGCATATTTCTTCATGTGGGTCCTGGCCGGTAAGGGTTCCAGTACAAACAAACTGATAAAAGGCCAAAACTTGCCCCTCGTTTGAAATCATTAACACGAGAGAAAATTACCTCATAGGCGCTTAATCCACAAAATTTCTAGTAACGGCATATTAGAAAATTCCAAATTGGATTATGACCAAAGCGACACATTTTGCATTCACATGTTGTTTGGATATAATTCGAAAGAAGGATGCGTGTGCTTTGCGGGCCTAATGGTCGTCATTCTTTCTCCGCTACAAGGACCAGTACAGCATTATAACGAAAAATTATTGTCGTCGGAACAGGCGATACTAAAAAGAATTTATGATGTTTTTCGACCAGCTTTTACGAACAAACATGATCACGTATGTTTGAATAATTTGTCCAAATTACGCGACTAAGAAATGGGGGCGCAATAAAGCGTCTAGTAAAACCATTCGGCCCAAAAAGCTTTTTTATTAATGAGTATTCATCTTGCATTTCCACTTTAATAAAAGTAAACATTAACGTTTTAATCGTGCGAAAGCTTTAATTCGGAAGCAAATTCGCATAAATCTTTTCGAAGTACCTGATTTAATCATATGTATATAAATATATTGTAGTAATCATCATATGTATATATTATAAGTAAATCGCATTTCTTTTACATCTAAGATAATCAATACCGAGTATATGAAGCGTAATTTAAATATGTATTTATCAAGGATATCTGAAATATCACTTTTTGATGAATATTTCCTTTTTTTATACAATTATATATGAAATTTTATATTTTAAGTAGCTTTTTTCAGTCTCCTTTATGGAAATATTATTGAGTTTTTAATATAGTTTTTATAGCGTTAACTAGACTCCTAGATGTAGACTAGTTCAAAAGTAGATTTGAACCCAAGATTATTGAGTTGTAAGACCAGCCTTTGAATCACGGGACTACCTATAGGTATATAAATATACCTACCTATAGTTCTGGTAGTTTCAAGTTAACTTTCAGTTCTGAGAAAACCAGTGAAATATTCTAATTCCCCGAATTCAAACTGCTCATTTAAAAAAAAAAAACAGAAATAATTTTAGTCCAAAATTTGGAGCGTAGGAAAAGCCAGAATATTTCATGGTTCTGTTAAAGCAAAAAAGTAAATATTAGGTTGTCCCATAAGTTTCTTTAGCAAATGAACACAGATCTAATCATAGCCATGGTTGAAGAAAACCCGCTATATACTGTTCGCGAAATAGCAATCTTGATAATCGAAAAATCGATAAATCGAAATGTTAATTTTGATAACGTCGTTATCAAAATTAACAAGATGTCAAATTTCGACAGGTTCAAAATCTAATGTTAAATTGTGTTTTATTTACACTATTTAAAAAATCTCAAAAATGCGCATGAACATTTGGACTGACCTGATATATGGAATATTTTCACGTTAAAGATTCGACTTGCTTAACATGTCTTTTTTATACCGTATGCATATTATTTTGACCTAGCCCTCCAACGATAAGAGATGTATGTTGAACTACCATTGAATATGCTAATTTCAAGGCGCTTGTTGTTAACCTTACCCACGTAAATATATGTAGATAAAATCCATATACATGTATCGCATACTCACCATAGAATGTCTAAATTTATGGTAAGTTTTCTTTTAGCCATGATTTTGACACTGTAATAACCTCGATTGATTTGTGAGAAATATTTCCTTGTTTATTTAATTAGTTCTAGAATTAAGATTGCAATTGATACTGTTATACTTTTATTGTCTATGTTCAAAGATACCAAAAAATGCGATAATGCAAGAACGTAGCTTAATAAGAGCTATTTGTCTAAATTTTAATCTGAAATTGTAAGAAGAAAGTGATCATCAGCGGTTATTACATACCAAATCATGATCTGAACAAGTATTTATTTTCTTACAGACATTAAAAGAAAACAGCAACGAAGAGTTTGTTGCATTTTTGAACAAATATGGCAACGCGCCTAAGCCTTTATATCTTAAAACCAGTACTTTATTATTCACCAAAAACTCCAGATTCCTTTTATGTTTTTAATTATTTTTCATTATTATAAAAAGTTTTTTATTAAATATAAAGCAATTTCAACAGCATTAGTATGCTTATGGTAATAAACTATAATTTAATTTATTGCTGCCTGAACTTGTAACTTCCTTTGGAACGCCAGCTGGAGTGTTGCGGTGTTGATACTTTGTAATTTATGAGTACAAAAAATATCTACTTATGAAGGTATACATTATTTATTTTTATGAAATTAGACAGGATGATTTAGCATATAATTTTGTGAGTTTCGAATGTCAATGCATATCAAATGCTTTCTCTACATCAAAGGTATCAATCGAGTATTTGCCATCACGTTTAAATGTTCTTAGATAACGAATTTAATCGACTTGTGTAAGAAAATATTATAATTTCAATTTGTAGCATGATATATACATTTGTAGCATGTCTTCAATCAAAAAATACTTGATTAAGTATTGAGCATTTGTCACAATATCGATGAATAGAAATTCTTTGGAATTAAATTAGTACAATGCTTTGTTTGGAAAAATCTGGCAAGTCTGAAGTTTTCCATTTAGCTTGAACGTGTATATGATACTAGCAGCTAGCATTTAGCCCGATAATGTAGATACTTTATTACTTTGATATCAATCCATGAAACTCGTTTATAATTAAAAATCTGGATGACTCAAAACGATCTTGTAATGACTTTTCATCACATTTGAAAAAAGGGCCGCTAAAGGAATAACAAAGAGATACACAGATGGTTCGTTCATTATGTGGATCATAATGTCTGCGTGCAATTTGCAAATGCATATATGAATACTTTCGTTTCATACATGCCAGATGAATGAAGGCAATAAAGCGTGATGAGCACACGTAGATTTCCACATTTACCTAAGGGAGTATTAAATATTACTTGACTATATGGGTCGTGTAATATCAGAGAGAAATATAAGGGATTCACACGGGAAGAGTTATATACGACTGCGGACTTTGCGAAACCTTTCCCTAATGTGTTTATCCCTTATACCCGAATATGTGCCCGTGTGCTTAATGCGGTAGACGCTTCTGATGGCAGCCATACGGGAAAGTATGTCGATGGCACCTACAATGTGTGTTTGCGAAGGCGATAAGGGACTAATTGAAAGCATTTCGTAGTACTTCCGATTCCTGCCATATGAATAATCACCTCATAAATATAGGATATACCAGAATCTTTTCGTTCTTTAAAAAAATAAGCCATCTAACAATCTAAGTGATGCTATGACTTGATACCGATTCAAAGAAGTATGCATGTTGGTGGAGTACTTGAGAAAAAACATGTATATAAATTTATTTACATTAATAAGAAAATACTTCTTCTTAATATGCCATATCCGATATCGCATGTAGGCAATTTCCATACAAACTTTTTCAGGGAAAAGATTTTTCATATGGTGATATTTTATTAGCTTTCCTCAATTATTAAAATTAGGATGGTATCATTTGAATTGGTTTTCTTTCATGCAGGAGAAAATCCATTAGCGTGTAACGAAATTTTCTGGAGTTCTTCAGAATGTATAAAATCACATTTGGGGTTTTATTGTTTCCAGGAACCTTTCGAGCCTCCGATATTGTAAATTGCGTCACATATGTTACATTGCTTCCAAAAATCTCTTAATACCCTACCTTCTTCGCCAGTTGTCATAAAATCATATAAGATCGTTTAAACGTAGCTCTCACTGTTTGGTCCATGCAGTGTAAATGAAACTTATATATAAATAAATAAACACTGTCAATAGCACACAATAATCGTTCATTTCTTATATAAAAACAAACAATTTAGTTGTAATCGATTAATTTGGGTTATTATTAGTCGATAAATTGGGGTTATCGATCTATACAATCGTACAATCTACTCAAAATACTCTCTCCGTCTTTGTCTCTCATTCACAATTTCTGAACTGCAAGACACTCTTTCCGTCTCTATTTCTTCTCGAGTTCAACGTGTAAGAATGCTCTTTCTGAATCACTTGGATCAACATCCGAGATATATGTTAGAGGTCATATTTTTTCCGTGTTTAATTTTTAAAAATTATACAAATTATCGCTATGACAATCTTAATTGGTAGTATGCGCACCACCATCCGATGAATTTTTGCTTTCTGACCAGAAATATTAATATTTAATACTGGGATATTTTTTATTATTTACTGTATTTGGACCCCTAGCTTTATCCCTTTATCGCCATAAATAAACGTATATTTTTATACTACTAATTTGGATGTAATTTGTGTTGATCATTAAATAATATATTTTTTTAAATTTAAATTTGTACTTATATGTACATTTAAACATTGCGATTCTTCGAAGGCAATAAAATATTTTCTAAACAATGATCAATATACACAATCTGAAATTACTCCCCCATTCCTGCAATAAAATAGCATTGTTTCTCTTTGTAGCGATGCTAGTTGTAATAAAGTTTTCCCGGGGTCAGACTTAATCTCGCCGAGGCAGTATATGTTGACACCCCGAAGAACAGTAGGGACATAACGGCTCCAACAAGCTGTTGGCTGATATATGACTTCCACGGCTAAAGAAGATGACGTGGTGCAATTTGTCAATGCCAACCAGCAGATCCTCGGAGGGTATGGCTTTAGTGTAGATAGTGTGGAATGAGTGGAGAAAGGAAATACGGCGCGTAGGCTCACACGCAAAACTTTGCAGTGCATCACGCTCAAAAGTCGAACATCCGCCAAAAGCCGACTCGCAAACATTCCATTCAATTTCCAAGATAAAATCTCCACTGTGTTTTTGCCGGCTTGTTTATTTCAAGAGCCTTTTCTCTGGGCGTGATAAAAAAATCGAGCTTTCCATTTTGAGATTTTGTTTGGCGGTGCTTTTGAGGAATTGCCTCGAAGCTTTCATCGTCGACACTCCTACGTATACATCGCTATCTTCTATAGCAAACAAATATGTTTTCAAGCAAATATATTTTTAAAACTTAACACAACAAGATATATTGTTTATTTTGCTTAAATATTAATTTTAAAAGCTCATAACACATTTAACGTTTGCTAATGGGGTTGCTTTTAACCTATTGTTAAAGTGATGCAATCTATATATATACGAGGGTCATTCGGGATATAAGATTACAACATTTATGTAGGCTTTAAAAATGCTTGTATTTAATTAAAATTCACAAAATACTTCACAAATATATTAAACTATTTTTCAATGTAATCGCCTTCGAAATCGAGATATTTCTATCGTGGGCACACCAGCTTTTGTATGCCAGTGTCACAGACCTCAACCGTCAGCTCTTTTTTATGATCCTTTAGATTCTAGGGTATAGTGACACACCTATGTCTCATCTTCCGTGACAACAGAGTTCAGAAAAGCTTCTCCCTCCGGTGCAAAATTATTAAAAAAATCACTTACCTTGCATACAACTTCTTGTAACCAAGTTTTTCCGTAACAATATTACCAGGAAGATTTTGAAATATAATAGGAAATTCTTCGTGAAGTATGTCAAGCTTCACACGGCGGTTATTTCGCACTTGTTCTTCAATTTTTTGCACAAGTTCGTCAAAAATCATTGTTGGTCTTCAACTCCTTGGCTCGTTGTGAGTATCATTTCGGCCTTATTTGAACAATCTAACCCACATTATGATATCTTGTCGACTCATCATATCACTACAATAAAATCCAACGAGCTTTCGATGGATATTTGCGGCTTTCTAGATGAACCTCGTGCATATATGATAATTTAAGAGAAATGTGTATTCATAGATGAAGTGTTAGTATACCTAAATAAAATCTTAAAACCTTCATCATGTCAAGAAATTTGGTAGATCAGTAATATATATGCCTTGATTCAGGCTTACCCAGTGATTTGATCCAGTTTAAGAATTAGGCAAGCTCTGAAGAAGAACGCAGAGAATTTTGGATCTATTTAATTTAACAATTAGCCATTAAAAAACGATAATTTATGTTTGAAAAGATAGTCGATCCACAATTTAAAACAGCGAGTGACTATCAAAAAGCAATCGCTTCCCGGAATCACAACTTTGACCTCAGATAGTGCCATAAGCATTATTCGTTAAAAAATATTTTATAATATGATAAAAAATACAATTTTGTGGTAAAATATTAACAAAAATGTTTTAAATGTATAATATTTGGTGTGGTGGGTCTTAAATTTGCTAATAAAGCGGCCAGGCTTACTCATTAATGGCGTTTGAAGAGTGCATTGTATCTCTTCAACAACGACATGGTAACATCAAAAGCTTCTTGGGAATTTTAAAAACACATTTTCGTTAGATAACTCAATTTTTATATTTTCATCATGCCTCTTTCGTTTAAATTCATTTCCCACAAAGCACTCGTACAATTTTCCGGTGAAATTCAATTTGTATAGTTTATTCTATTTTTTATGTTATTTTTGGAAGAGGTGAGCTTCAAATGTATTGTAGTTTTGAAATTCAAAAGCTCCACAATATTATTTACGTTTTGCGTATTTTTATATCATTGTCAAACTTAAAACAACTTCTGCTTTATACTTGATGCGAGATTGCTGTTGGTGTATTGTTTAATTGTGAAATTGTGATGAAATTTAATTTTAAATTATTCATTCTGAATTCCAAATATAGCAAGTAGGAAATAGTTTTAATTGAATGTACGTATTCGTAAGTTTCAGAACCTCAAAGGAAATACAGGGGGTGTACATTTTTGCAACCGTAATCTTGTTCTTAAGCACAAACAATGTCTTAATTGAAAATTCTGTTGAATTTAATCATACATTTTAATAGAGGCAGAAGAATTTTTATAGTCTTTGGTTGGATTACGTATGGATAAAAATGGGAATGGTTTAATTACGTTACATTTCAAATTTAAGATCGCCTGTTTACGTTATGTTATTGAATGATAATAGCACTCAGTTTCGAATTCGCTCGGGTAAGTTGTACGGTGACGGGGAGACACCCTCAGCTGGTGTAGGAGCGAATCCGAGATGCACTTAAGCGTCTCGTATGTCTTCACCCTACCCCGGCAACGCCCTAGCGAGGAAAGGGGGGACTGGACTCCTTGTACTCCAGAAAGCCCTTTCCAGTAGAGTCAAAAAGGTCGTCTAGAGTAGTTTTCCACCATCTCCCTATGAAAACTACTCAGTCTTTACAAACCCCCCAAACTCCTTATCGAGACGTTCGCGAAAGTGTTCGTCAATACGTTCACTCAGGATACCCGTTGGGTGAGCGTTCAAAATAAAACTCGGTGGTAATGCTACCTTCAATATCGAGCGAATGAGGAGGTGAATGTATGATACAGACGAAATGGATGTAACCCCTTTCCTATGAATGGATATTGAAGAGGCCCATAGTTCTGTAGTGGACTGTTAGTGGCTGCGCTATGATGATGATGATGATGTTAATATGGAATGATGTTCCTTTTATACCCCTCTTGTTAAGTCCTGAAATTGAGTTCCCTTTAGCGTAGGATTTCTTCTCGTTATTTCTTTCATTTGGATGAAATAAAATCAAAACAGAGGAGGAATATCAATTACCGTTCACCAAAGTCGTCCATTTTGTCTTTCAAAATTATTTTGAAAAATCTTTATACATCCATTTTAATGGATGCAAATGGAATATTGATAAATAAAGAACACAAAGCTGTTAAAAATACAACAAATATTAAGGACAAATAACAATCACCTAATTGTCGTTGTAAATTATTTTCAATAAATGATTCATCCCAATTACTAGTTAAAATATTAAATTTTTGAAAGTCTTTATTAAAACTTATTAAGTTATAGTAGTCTAGTACTATAATATTAAAAGTCTTTAGAAATTATGCATTTTAAATATTATGTTCACTTCATATAATTTTGCCAAAAATTTTACACATAAATGTGATATTTTCTGGATTAAAATTAGATAGCAAAGTTTCGTTGACAATGGGATGCTAATCCATGTAAATTCGTTCAGTTTTGTGAAATTCTATCGTATGTTTCCAGAATATAATTTTGAATTCCATGAATGTTGTTCATGTTTCAAGAATCGTCCACAAATTCTACAGTAATACTATCCAAAAGTTTTCCGTAGTTTGTTCGATTCTATTATCTTTAGCTGCATCAAAGCTATCAACATCCACATGGATAGAATAATTCTTTCATAAATTTGGGTTGATGGGCTTGTTTTTTTTCCTATGCGATCTTTTTCAATGAAAAAAATCATGGGAAGCTGTGGTCAAGCTTATTTGAAAGTCGATATATATATACATCGATGAAAATAAATCTGAAACTCATATGGCAGGAAATTATCATGTATTCTTCTTCTTCAGTACCATATCTGTTATTGGACATTTCTCTAAATGCATATTTTTTTATGGGGTGATAAGATGATTTTATTTTTTTTACGTTAGAGAGTTTTTTATGTAAGGGATTGGGAAAATTATTATTGTTTTTGAATTGTTGCATATCAATTACACTTAAATTATTTTTTGTGCAATAGATGCTTTCTGTGGAAAATTGCACAAAAAGCAGTAGCTTGCATAGAAAAAGTGAAGATGCATTCCTCCGATTTTAAAAACTGCATAACTTTGAAATAGTTATTAAAATATACCCAAAATCGCACAAAAAATAAAGAAAACATTTTAAGGACGTGTCCTATCATTCTGTATGATAGTTTTCATTACAATCTTTGGTATGGCTCAAAATCGTTATTAAAGTGTCAATCTTATCATTGCTCTGTGTAATTCATAATTTCTATCATGAAGATTAAATGAATTTCCAATTTACTACTAACTTGTAGACCTTTTCGAATTATATTTGACGTGAAGGGAACTGGTATTTCTTTCACCTTGTTATCGTTTTCTGGTTCTTTGTCAGTATTCAGAGTTAAGTTGATAATATCATCGACACTTACAGAATTATCCATAAGTAATTCGTCGATATCACTTTGGCTGAAGGTATCAAATCCCTCTTTGCCAAATCTATGCGCTAAATTAACAATTTCAGCTGATATTAGATGCAAGATCATTTAAATGGTCCAAAATTGTATATTATTTTCCAAATTTCGGTTAGTATTGATGATTAATTTTCTATTTGGTCCGAAATATCTCGATATGTGTTCTTGATGTAGTGTTTTTGGAAAGTAGCAATTATCCCTTGATCTTGATGCTTGTATTTAGTGGAAGAAACAATACCTTCACAATGTTATGTTCTAGATGCAGGTGACCTGGTACACTATCGAGGATTAAAAGATATGTTATATCAAGAGCGTTTCTTCTCCATGTATATCTCTACTTCTAGTAAGGAAAATTGCAAAAAAATGCATTAAAAAAAACCGCATAACTTTGAAATCGTACAAAAAAATCACACAAAAAGTTTGAGTGTACTCATAAATGGCATTTCCTTATTTTACAAAGTTTCTCATGAACTTTAATATAGATTTATGAGCTTTAATAAATTTTATTTTTTTAAGGATTTTTTTAAATTTTTAAAGTGATAAAATGTTGTATTAAATCTTCTGCGAATAATTTAAGCATTCCCACAGTTACATAACATACGATAAACAATGCAATGGACGACAATCAGGTTAAATCTAGATTATGATAATCGATCGAAAATATTAATAGTATTAATCTCTCAAATTATTTGGCACATGAACAACTCTCAATACAAGCACTCGTATTGTGTATTCATTATGCTAGAATTTAATGATCCATTCAATATTTTTTCATGTTTTGAATTTCAAAAGCTCCCCAATTTGACGGTGCTTTGAAATGGTTAATAACATAAACACTACATAACATTTACGTTTCGATGATAATTTCGCGGCAATAATCGGAATTATACGCATCAATATCGTTAATTATTAGCACTGCAGTGCCATAAAAGAGCGTTCAATATCATAACGACCTTATTAATTAGATTACGCAATGAAAATTTTTTGAACATTTCTATACTACACTTTTTTATTGAACGTGTGGGCCTTTATTAGGGACGTTGATAAATAAGGGCGCATTAACACCAGCATAGCATGAGTGTTTTTCTGTGGGGCTGGAGGAAAATGAATAATATCTTTAATTGTAGGATGCTTTGGTGGAAAAAAGTTTTCGTTTCCGGGGAAGCATAGGGCCCCCGACAATTTGTATCCTGGCGCTTAATCTTTCACAGGCCTTGGAAGAGGGCGCAGGGTGAGTTGCAGCGAACACACACTACAAGCAATAAATCAGAGTTATTATAAAATAGGGTAAGCGATGGAAGGCTTTAGCGGAAAGCTTCGGAGGCTTTCCGTTTTGTATTCAGGCCACATGCTTGTCGATAATAAGTATTTATGACTGAACACATCGCTCGGTCTACATCTGAAACAACACTCCAACAGATAGTACGTCGGAAGGCTTACAGAGACCAACTAACTAAATAACAGCCGGATTGTTTGCAATACGCTTCTGGAAATTTGCTCACTAAACAAACTTATAACGTGAGACTTTATTTATATACGTGTCTACGAATTTCCTGCCAATATTACACAACCTTATTTCTAATTAATGCTCATTGCTGGAATATTGTTCGTTTATATCAACAGCACTAAACAAAGAGCGCCCGCTAAGGATTTATGAGCGATTGATAGATACATTTTAAAATTAATTACATTAAAATTTAAACATACAGTCTCAAGCATGTGTATTCAATGTAAATTCAAATTAAAGACCCCAATATTGTGCTTAATTAACAATATTAAGTCTATTTACTTGACTATTAATGGAACTCATTTATTTATTTATAAATAAAATGATTACATTTTAGCATAGAATTGATTTATAGAAAACAGACAGATTTTATGCAATATTTATTTCCTATTAACACAATAAATATCGCAAAGGAATAAGAGGATTCGAACAAAAAACTCTTTAACAAGCCAACGTATTAAAACCAAATTTAGAATGAAATTCGAACTTGGAATGGACTGGAAGGTTTCGACGCGACGCTACGCGAACTGTCCCGCTTCCAGATCAACGTGGCGGCGATCCAGGAGCATCGACTCATCAGTTGTGGATCGATGCTCCTCGGGGATGCTGCCATCTTGTACAGCGGGAATGAGACTACTCGGAGATAGGGAGTGGGTTTCGTTCTGGATAAGAGGACCCTGTCGTCCGTTTTAATTTTTAACGCTATTAGCGACAGAATATGTATGCTACTCATAAGAGGCAAATGGCATAACTTATTCTTGGTGTGTGTGTATGCTCCCACAGAGGAGACAGATGACATCATCAAGAATGCCTTCTATGAAAAAGTACAGAAGACGTACAGCTCCCTGCCCTCTTATGACGCTAAAATATTATTGGGTGATTTGAACGCGAAAGTTGACAAGGAAATCTTTTACAGATCCACGATCGGAGCCCATAGTCTCCATGATGTTAATAACGACAATGGAGAGAGACTTGTTGGTTTTGCCTCATCCGTCGGATTAATTGTCAGCAGCACCACTTTTAAACATAAAACAATACATAAATACATGTGGTTGTCTGCCGACGGGGTCACCCAATATCATATTGACCACCTGTTGGTCGACAAAAGACACAGAAGTGGTGTGGCGGACCTCAGAACGATGCGTGGGGCGGACTCTCATTGGACGGCTGTCTCCCATCGTGGAGAAACTGTCGATCTCCACCACATTTTTGTAGACTTTTGCAAGTCATACGACAGCATCAATCGGGAAAAGCTTTGGAGGACCATATTGGAGATGGAAATCCCGAGCAAGCTGATGAGGCTGTCGAGGATATGTGTGACCGGATCGGTCAGTGTTGTACGTTTCAACGGCGCTCTGTCGGAAACTTTCGAGGTGACGATGGGAGTTAGACAGGGGGACGCCTTCTCCCCAATTCTCTTTAATATTACGTTGGAAGGAATTATGAGGGAGGCTGGCAGGTTGAGACACGCACATCCATGGAACAAAGATATAATGTATCTTGCATTTGCGGACGACATCGACGTCGTGGCGAAATCGATGTTGGAAGCTTTTGGTGGCGCTTACGTCTACCGACGGGGCTGCTTCTACCTTCGATATGTCAATCAATTATGAGAAGACTAAATTAATGACGATTTCGAGAGTGAATACTGGAGGTTGTACCTCTGTTTAACAAATTTTAAGCGCACAGCTCCATGCGCACGGTATTATAGGGTTAACACATTCCCGTCGGAGGACTACTGCGTGTTATTTTTTCACTATGGATTTCATCCAAACATGTACTATTATTATACAGGATGTTTTGCACATGGATAGACAACATGTTTTTGGGGGTTAAGTAGGTTTTTTGCTATGTTTTACATATAGGTCTTATGTTTTTGGACTTATTTTATAAGGGTTTAGATTTAAATGCAAATTTGTGGAGAGTAGAAATAAATAATGACACGATTAATAAATTAAGATAGTCTCCTGATCTTCCTTATTAAAATCCTTCATAATTAAAACTTAGTTATGTTAGATAGCGAATATAACTAGTTTTATATAATCATTTTATGGATTTAAGTCATACAGTTTTTTTTATGTAAATAGAAGCATGCAATAATAAAACGGGTGTAAATCATTGCCCTCCTGTGCTTTTTATTCCATACGAAAATAATGGAAGAAAAATGTTCATTAGAAATATATTTACGGTACTTTATTATCTGAATGTCATAAAACATGCTGTAAATAAGCTTTACCTATCGGAAAACAGTAAATATCGAAAGTCATTTCATAATTTATATTTACTACTATTTTTTTGGATTTAAGGGAGGTATACACGTTGATATTGCCCATGAACGATGGCCAGGTAATGTTGATTACTATTGCACACTTATACTATATTTTTCAATGTCGCTCATGTGTAAAATTACAACCCCTATATTCTTGTTTAAGAATCGAAATTAATAATTATCAATTTATTGATAAGAAATATTTAGACTGCAAACATATAGATGTTTTCGTTTTTTGTATTGATCCTTGTATGATGTAAGATGAAATCAAATATTCAAAGACATCCAGTCGAATATTCCAATAATCAGACTGGGAATAAAGACATATCCTTTTTGGTCTTTTATACATAGTTATAGAGTGATATATGTTGCTTAGTTCGAAAATATATTATTGAACGTTAGGTCGCAGGTACGATAACATATTGTTTTATCGAGAGAGCTTAGGTGTTCAAATATTAGAGAGTGAATAGTCGCAGGTGTTGCCTTGAAAAAATATCTTTCCTCATCGTTTCAATATATATTTTTCCATGGCAGATAGATGAGGAACAAGGAAAAGGGTGGGATAAGGAAAAAATAAGATTTGTACTGGAAGACAATATGCAAGATGATTATAAAAGAACGAATGTTTCTAAGTTTCACTAACGCTGCAGTCAGCTCAATATAAATCACAACATGAGCTCAAAATCCTTTCGTACCCCGCTCCATACCACTTTTATTATTATTTTGAACGTTCTCGGGCGATTTTTTACATCCACTTTTTCCTCATCCAGCCTCTGAGGCACTTTATCCCGAATATGAAAAAAAAGTGGCTTTACTCCTCCTCTATCTATCTTCTTTATATAAGCTCCATGGGACGGGACGCGTATTTATTCTGAAAGTGTTCATGAAAAATGTTCAAATATAATATGCCCCCTTTTTTCTATAACGTAATGTGGATTCAAGTCGGCCTTTGACGTGCTTTCCTAGAAAATCATTAGCATTTCCTATTTTATAACGTGTGAATATCAAACGTACACAATTTTCAATGTCAACACGGACGTATCTTTACGTGACCGAAATAAAGGATTGCGTCTTTTGGCGAACATTTGAAAGATTCATCTGGGGATTCAATAAGATGCAAACAAGCTGGGCTTTAACAGATATGATTTGAAGCCAGCAGAAATTCAAACTTTTTACATCATAATCTCATGTATTGTTAAAAGACCTCCTCAATGGCCATTAATTCTTCAATTCACATATTGCATTTCATCACCACACATTGTTAGATTTCACACAAATTGATTCTATTCTTGGCGGCTTCATATCGCTCATGTTCCATTGATAGCTTTGATATACGATCTATCGATTGTTGTCTCAAAGATTGTCCTCCTCATATCCTTAATTAAAATTCCTCATATCGTCATCTTTTATGTTATCAAATCTATTTTAATGATTTTACCTCGTTATAAATTATTTAATTATTCAGGAAATTCTAGACAATTGATCAAATCAAAAAGTGCAGAAATTTAAAGACTCTTACTTAACTGATTATGTTCTTGATATTGATTGATTGATTGTTCTTGATAGCATAATTAACCCTATCGGACCGGAAATCGTGAGACAAAGACGGGTGTCTTGCGTCTTATCATACACTCGTGCATCCATGATAAGATAAAGTCATGCCATAAATTTACCCACCCCTACACGTCTAAATATAATCAATATTCTTTTAATTTTTTTTATAGAAACTCCAAAATGTTCATCTTTTCATCAAAAAATCGTATTCTAAAGAATCATTTACATAGCTATAAAATTTAGGTATAATTAACTGAAATAGTCGGATACGAACAATGAGTGTCTTGGAGTCGAAGCTCGATTGTTCGTGTTATCTTGCGAATAGGAGTTTGTTTTGATAATTAAGATACTCGCATAATTCTTATCGTTGACCAATTTTGTTATTCCCCCTTAACATTAGCCGAGTATCACCAATCCTTTCAGAAGTAAACTGGCAGGCTTGCACGGTAATCCTGTCCTTTTATTTTCGCAGCACATTAATAGGCAAAAATAGCTGAACAACTGAAAGCAGATGCCATGCAAGTTAAATGTTAAAAATATTCCGAAGAAATGAAAGAATATTTTATGCAACCAACAGTATTAGGGTTCATTTATTGAGCCTGGTTCATTATCAACTTGGTACACGCTATGGCGGAGCTGACAGCAAAGTTAGTTTACATAGCAGCGTAGCGTGTATGTTCTCCGGTGTGAAAGGGTTAATATCCCATTTTCTGCCAGACTCAGCTCGAGTTTGGATCTTCAACGCCTCGCCACCGCAACTTGTTCGAAATGGAGCTAATACATATATTCTACCTCGAAGCTCGCGTTGAAGATATCGTCGCACGCCGGAAAGGCTGAAGAGATTAAGAGAGAGCGGCACACGACGAAGATAACTGGACTTCGATAATCGGCTAGGGCAGCGCCCACGTTACACTGGTGTCAGAAATGGGATCCAAGGCTGAACGTCGGCTCGCCCACGTTACAGTTTGTTAATTGAAATTATTCGTTAAAAGATGTAGTTGTATTTGTGTAATTTGTAATTGAAGGCAATATGATGGTTTTGTGGTTGCTTTAAGCTACGCATAGACAAACGCGCGCATCCACATAGCATATTTATACTGTATATGAGGGAGACAGATAATATAAACGATTCTTCCTCTCTTTCTGGCCAACTTTTGATTGGAGTTTTACTTTTCGAAGCGTTCAAGCCAATTAGCCAATATCTCCATAGTCCTCAAGCTAGCTTTGGCTATGCTTGTCTTTTTGATCATCGTCCACTTTGCGTCACCTTTCTATGGCTTGATAATCGAACAGACCACGAAAACGATTTGGATCACTCACTAACATAATGATTTTTTGACTCAATGGCAGTAAGAAGGACTATACTGGAAATAAATTTTTCAGAAAAGTCCATCATATGAAGTGGTATAGCTGGTCTAAAATAAAACAATTAAACCGAAATAGTGGTCTCTGTCTATTACTAAATTCTTACGTTAATGCTTTCGAATGTTAAACAAAGCAGGTTTTTTCTGAAAATCATCCGAACCAATTCATAGAAAATACTTACAAATATTTAAATAATACAATTAAAAATTGGCACTTTCTTATGCAATTAGAACGTTTTTTCATTTGAATAAAAATAAAGCAGGTGATAAACAAGTATTCAAAAGTGACATGATGATATGTGAAAAACCGGCAAAATAATGAGAAAGAAAATAGGATTTTTTTCTTATGAATAATATTTTATGCGATACACACAAAGATGTTATTATCATGGAATGTCAATAATGGAATGCTTGCCATTCAAAATATTCTGTATTGAATATCATGTTATTATATCTGCAGTACAAAAACGTAGAACAGCGTCAAATCAATACGCCCCTCGGAGCCGAGGGAAACGATATAGAAATTTTACAATCCCCTTGTGTGGGAACAACAGTTTTCTTTTCCTTATTTTCGTGAAGTTAGAGTAATAATTAATTATCTTTAGAGTAGAAATTTTCCACAAGACTTATTTATCCTGGGCGACGTAAAGTTCTGAGCCCGTAGCGAAACAAACTTTGATATACAAACAAATCATTTTGGAATAGAAGCAAATTGATATTGTTAAAGGCTTTGTATAATAACCATACAAAGGTACATACAAAGTGAGACGTTTAAGAAAGAGGTCGTAGAAGAAAACATTTCGATTTAGATCAAATCACAAACTGAAATACGGGCTTGTAAACAAAGTCTTACACAAAGCTGAGGAAGATAAAAAGAGTTTAATCATTATTTCTTTCATGTGAAGCTATTTCATGTAATGTAAAATTATTAGAAATAATGCCGCTCACAATCAAAAGATACTTTGTGATCTTGATTATAGTAAAAAATAAATACCGAGGAGAATTGGCAAGATCAAATTTTATCTATTTAAATGTTATATCATAATTAATCTAAAACTTGATACAAATATTTTAAATATCATATATGTGTACTAGTTTTCATAATCCGATCAGCGCATTTGAGTGGAAAACTTAAGCTGAAAAGCTTAAAACTAAAGCGGACCAAATAAGACCAAAGTAAATTCTCACTTTTGCATAGTCACTCTCTGCTCCAAATGATTAAACGATTATTCTTTTATTCAAACAATATTAATTTAAACCATATTATTTTTCATTTAAGATCTTAGTGGCTACTTTCAACTGAATATATTGTTATTTTGCCATCTATTTCGGCGATTATTTATTAAATGCACAAGTATGTGGTTAATTATGAAATTCTTGTTTGATACTAATTACTTTTGCCAAAAACATTTTATTGAATCCCATTCAAGTATTATTTGGATTGAATATCAAAGTTCAAAGCGTGTTAGAATTATCAATTATTCACTCGATTTTCCGCAATCAAAGCTCATTATATACGCAAGCAAATTAAATAAAATTTGAATCTCAGGTAAAACTTTATTAGTATCGATCCGTCGAGTTTAAATAACATAAAGGCTTGATAAAAAATTTATCTGAAAAATTGCGACATATTCTTTTAGTCGAGACGTTTGGCCTTTATTCGATCATCCAAAAATTTAAAATTGGACTAAAACAAATTCACTTTTAATACAGGGCCATAATTTGACAAGTTGTCTATCGAATTTTCTCTCAGCTTTGCAAAATTGTCCAGATATCCATTCCAATAATTTTCAAGCTCTGATGGATAATCAATCATTATCAAATATTTGGCATTTAAAATATCGACTATGTACGCCAAAATCATAAGTAAACACATTTTAAACGAATTAAACCATACATAAATAGTGCAATCCCTACATCTCATTAGGATAAATATCCGCAATATATTAAATGCCTCTTTGATGTTAAAATAAGCATGAAGTGCATTCGGCAAATTTAAAATTGAACGATTTTGGAAACGGAATTGCTATGCAAATAAGACTTACTTACTTACTTAACTTGTTATTGAAGGAAGGAACAAGGAAATAATTCATAAATTGAATAAGACAACTCTCCCTATTTTCGATGATATTTTAATAACTACCAGGAAATAGTCAATTTCATTTGACCCTATCATTTTTTGCGATTCTTCTCAATATTTTCATATGCAGATTTAAAGAATATTGATATGCATATATTTTTTTGCACGATGTATACTAATTGCACAGTTGGATTTAATGATCGACTCAAGTTTTATATGCAGCATTAGAGATATTTCTGAAATAAAATTTCTTTCACAGGACATAGAATAGCTGTATTATTCTAACGTTTACTTTCAATGGCAAAGTTTCCCCCTGAGATCCACTATATTGAAAACGAAGAAGCTTTTCATATTATTCTTGGCGAAGGCGTTCAATATTCAGCGACACATGTGCCAATCATCAGGCCCCGACGCAAGGATGTGGATTAAAAATTAATTTAATCCCTCGTCTGTGAAAAGTTCTTCGTCAGATTTTCCTTGCAATAATACGTTCGATATTGGCCGACAGTTTTTTCTCGCATTGACAGGTCCTAATGAAAGAAAAGACAGATAACGTTATTCGGGTATTCCTTCGGGGAAATTCTGCTGGAGTGAACTGGTAGAAAAGAAGGAAAAGCAATTAAAAGCGATACAGAAGGAAAATATGACAGGGAGACAGCAGACGCCACCGAAAGAAAATTGACTTTGTGAAAGAGTTCAATTCCAATTGTGTCTCTGGAGGACGAAGAACTTTTTTGATTTGAAAGCATTGAGACCTTATTGTTTGACTTAGTAATGCGACTCTTTGCTAGATTTATCAACTTGTGTGATCTTGATTCGGTTTCATACATCATCATATATATGCTAAACTTCTATAATTATTTCAAACGTGCACTCCATATTTGTACTTTAAATACATTTTCTTTGAGTACATCGACTATAAAATGAATAGTGTACCAATGCTAATAGTTTCCTCCTTAAGATAAGAGTGAGATTTAATGACAAGCTTTCAGTATCAATTAGAGCTTAATCGCCAACGTGCAAGCTTTAAGTTCTATGTATTAACATTATTTCGAAACATTTTCATTAAGCTCTACAGCGCTAAACATGAAAAAAAAGTATAATCGTTACAATTGTACAAATCTGGAAACGTCAGAAGCTTGGCTATAGATTTTTTGTAACTATGTTTGTCTCTTTTTGAGAAAGGTCATTGATAAATTAACTTCTGAGCTTCATGAATATATGTATATATCATTATGAAGATCATTTTTTAAATATTAATAATTTCTATTATTTTTTTGCGTGGCATTTTTATTCTTTAATAATGAAAATATAATAAAATGAACAACAAGCACACTGAAACAGCTGGAACATTTTTTTCTCGAATTTCGTTTGCATTTTTCCCATTGCACATTTTAATGCATTCCCGCATATCAACCCTTTGTAAAACTTCCGACAGGATTGGTTTTTATACAAATGAGAACGATGTATCAGTGATGGTCTAATCAATAGGGTTTTTTTGTTTCATTTACGCAACTTCAATCATGATCCCCATGCGAATATTTTCATGAATAATCGACATGAAATATGTGCATTGTTGAAATATTCAATACAACCCTCAATCGGATAATACGACTATGAATGAGCTGAATATACATAAAATCTTGAAGGAATTTTATGAGCTCAAAGCAAATGTATCTATAAGTACGATTCTCATAATGTTAAATAAATAAATCCTCAATATACATTTGGAATATGTGAGAAATATTGCCAATGTCCAATAAAGTTTATATTATCTTATCGATATATTTTTTACATATTTTAAACTATCCAAACTAGTAATCAGTAAGCATACTAAAAGCCAATAAACTATAATATTTGTTTACTGATTTTTTTTCCATGGGCGAATATATTGTATATTGGGCCGAGGATCTGACGTAAAAGTTAACGCTCGGATGAACTTCCATCCTTGCAGGTTACATCGATGTAATGTTTGGAATAATCGACTTATTACAGAGTTGGATGACTCGCCACGAAGGAACATAGAAACGAATCAATGAGCGATTTTGGCTGACATTAAGGCTTTGGCGGAGATATTAATTTAATCATACGAAAAAATCAGGAGCCGAAAACTTTTACGTTTCGTGAACGCTCGCTCGTTCCCTTAAATATCATCTTTCGACTATTTAGATGAACGGTTTAAATTCTATAGCTAGATTTTAGAGCTTCAATATTGATGCTATATATTTATTTGATGCAATTAAGTTCAAGATGTAAATAATGGGGACCTCTCCTATATTCATACAAGACAAATATTAGTCTTCAATTAGCATATGCTACTAAATACGCTTTAGTTACACAAAGAGAAATTCACGTGGAAACCAATTGCATTAAATCATCTCACTGTAAGGAATTCCAACAGATCATTTAGGGATTCATTTGCCATAAAAGAGAGATTAAATTAGTAGAAAAAATGGTATTTAATTACCATGGCAAGTCTAAATAAATAACATACATTTTATTGTGAAAAATATCTATTAAATAGTATAAATATATGAAAGTTATTTTAAAATAATAACCAATGTTCGTGTAATAGTTTTTGCGTTCGATTTTCTACTGTAAAATAATAGGCTTTGTACAAAAATAACATATTCCGAACAAAAAAGAGCATTACACAAGATAACCAATGAAAATGTTATGAATTCGAACTAATTTTTGATGGTCATTTTAGTCAAAAATCATAGCCTGTGTACAACAACTCACTGCTCTTAATTACTAATTTGCTTCCCTTTAAAAAAATAAAATTGTTTTGTATAATATATTGGAAAATTGTGAATATTTTTTCATCCAAAACATGAAGAATTTTTTTGTTATAGTGCACTTTTGTCCACAATTTACAGTTTTTATTAAAGCAAAGTTTTGCAAATCACCTAGACTTATTCATCATATCAACATTAACTCTTACTGTTTCGGAAGAATCAGTCTACAGCTTAGGTTCGAGACAATTTCTCCTAAATTTGTTGTTTGGATATTTTTACCACTGTCTGAATTCGAATCCGAAATTTATAATGGGTGCCTAGAAACTAGCTAATTTTGCCATGACTTGGTTTTTTGTATTATAAAACACTATTTTCAATCATTTTTTTACGTTGCATAGTGAGTATCTATAGAGATCAATGAGTGCACTGTAAAAACAATTTATGGTACATAATGATCCTTATATTTGAATAGAAATTGAAGAGCCACTAGGCCAGGATTGGACTGCTAGTGGCTTTTGCACGATATATGGAAAAACGTTTATATATTGCTTATATTTAAGCTGCAGGGTATTGAAAGTTCTTTTATACGGTTGAAAAGTATTTTATTCATATCCAAGCGTACATTTTGATTGATATGGACGTGTGGATTCTATGGATATTAGGGGAATATTTTTGGGGGGGTTGTAACAAAATTGAACCCCCACTTCCGGTTTGGTTCTTACGTATCTCATCAATTTTGCAGGCGTATCAGGTCGAGCACTCTGGAAGCGATGTTTAATTCATTTTCATTAATCCAATGGAATCAACGCCGAGCAATGTCTTCCAGCCACTTTCATTATTTAAATCTCCATTACAAACTATTTTTGTATTCGCAAAAAACGCAAATTTCCGAAAAAAACGTCTGAATTTGCAATAAAAATGTGTTATTTGTTTGTTATGTTGGGTAAACTTATGCAAATTGCCTTGGATTTGTATAGTCTTGAATGTTTCTAATTGTATATTATATACTTTCTGTTAAAATAAATCTCCACGTTCGGTTGCGGTATTACATTTCTTAGAAAGAAATAAACCCGTTAAGTCTCATCCTACAGAACAAAGAAAAGTAGAAAGTTTTCAAAGAAACAACCATGGCTAATTTCAACTTTTAAATGAGGCTAAAAGGATTAAAGATCAGAAATTTAGCCAGAACGCTTAAATATCCCTAACGAACGGAAAAGCTCGGTTTTTTCTGCCCAAGATCAGGAGAAAGCGTATTTTATATTTAAGCCGTTAAACTACTATGTTGTGTTTTACAAAGATGTTATACATTATATTTTTTTGTTGCAGGTATAAAAACTTTCAACTACTTTTAAGACACAAATTCAAGGTTAAATCTATCTTATACACATAGATTAATTCATCATAATGACATAGTACTAAGGCTTCATTGGGGTAAACTGCATTTATACGATAAAACTCTTTATGAAGTCGAAACATTTAATTAGTTTTAGGCTCTAAAAAATAATTTTCTTTAGATTAATTTACACCGCAAAATACTTTCTAAAATAATGTTTTCCAACTCCCATTATGATATGTTAATATTCTGTCAGAGCTTCGCAGCGGCCATAACACAAATGTTCTTTTCGAAAATATTAATTCAAATGCCGATGGTTAATAGCGCGAATCGAGGTAGAAATCTCCTGAAAGGATTTTTTTGGCGACCCCACTCTTCTCGAATGACCCATGAATTTAATATTCCTCTCTTGATTTTCCGTTTTCACGTCCGAAAAGGAAATTCCATCCCTTATCTTAGCACTATCGGCTATTATTTAACTCGAACGATTAACGCTTAAGTTAACCCAGATCGTCTCGGCGAGTCCTGTACTATGTCTACTTTAACGCTTCGCCAGATTCGCAGAATGAGAAGAGGAAAACTTTTGGATGACGAGCCAAAAGAGGCCACCTACTTTTGTATTATTCTCTCAAACAAGATGGGCGGTCGTTAAGGCTCTTACAAATTAGAAACAGCCTTTTGGCATTCTTTTGGAAAACATGAAACTAATGCCGCCCAAAGGAGGGACCCACCCGCACAACTTTCTAACAAATTTTATTCACTTTCCTTGAATAAACTGTAATTTTTGAGGCTCTCCGGTTTTTACTAAATCATTATTTGCACATGTAGTATAAGAATATAAAAAATACTATTGAATAGTTCAATTCTAAAAGTATTTTTATTCTTCCATATGGCGCCATATCAATCTTCATTGAGACTTTTCCTTGGAAATAATTTTTCATATGGTGTTTTGCTATTTACCATATCACATATCCTAAATTAGAATAGAATTATTTGAACAGGAAAACATATATGAAAATAGGTAAATCATCATATTTTAATAATCGTCTCATTATTTACATTTCCAAGTCCAGAAAATCAGGCTTAACCTGAATTAATATAATTGAAATATTAATTTTTCCAGTGTCCCAATTTTTTTGATTTTCTCCCACAATTTATTTGGACTATATCAAGACTTGTAGCACTAAGCAAAGTAGTATTGCTTATGTAATATCTATTATGTTAATATGTACTACAATTTAGCACAACGTCTCTATAGAATAATGCATTTGAATGATTTTGAACAGATGTCCATTTTTAACGTTTTTAAATAAATATATTATATATGTTTATTCGAGAGTCTCATAACTGCAGCCATCAAAACATAGTGGTTGCTTTCCATAATTTGCAGGCGATATTTTTAGCATTCCTTGAAGTACATACGTTCCTTGAATGATGTTTATTCTTCATTTCTAACACGTGCATAACCTTGGAATTTTAGATGAAATATAAGGAAGAGAATCGTTATATTGTATTTGAGTGCAAAAGCGTTGCTGACATGATTGCTCATTTAGTTTTGATGGAAATAAATATGATGGGATTCACTGTGTCATGCATTCGAAGCGAATGGAAAATATTTGCTTTCTAATAATAATATGTTCATGATAATCATCGTTAGAAGCTTTCATATGAAAAGATCGAGTTTTTATGCAGAAACACTATAATTGCTAATTTAAAATTTTGTATTATAGTTCATACAAGGCACCCCTTGATATATAATATGATGTAAAAAAGAGGCTCTTTCATCCCTTAAATTATGCAGAATCCATGATTTCTGATCAAATTTCACCAATTTAGCCATAAAAACGACGTATATTTGATTGGACACATTTGACTTCTTCAAAAAGAACACGCAGAAGCTGTTTTATGATAATTCATTTTTATGAAACTAGTAAGTTTCATTTTCGAAAGAAAAACAAAACTTGAATAATTTTTATATTTTATTTTCAAGAGAAGAGACTTTAACACCTTGTTACGTTTTAACCCCCCGCTGTCTCTTGAGGCCCGTAATCTTCGTCGTGGATTTAAATCTACAGAAGGTGTGGCTGGCGACCATATTTTTAATAATATATATTTCCTTTGAAAAATCTTCTTAAAATGGTTGGCAATGGTCCCATAAAAAGAGTTGCTAAAAGAATACCCCAATTCAAAAGCATTATTTAATCTTTGCAGGCGTATTTTACAAAATTTAACCCCACCTCCTCATTTTTGCGTGTTTTCACCAAAATATAAAACGTTTTTAAAGTGATAAGGATCACAGCTATTTTTCCTGGAGTAGAAGGTAAATTGATCGAAGCTTTAGAAATGAGTGTCTAGAATAAGCTTTGGATCAGGCCATTGCCTTCAGAGTCTCACAACTGTTTCCCCTTTCTGTTTAAACAGTTGTAAATAAATTTATTTCAAAATGATATAATGATTTTCAAATCTGATCTAATAGTGAAAGGAGTCGTCTGACATTTACCCATTTACGCTCCAGAACTTCCAGAATATTGAAATTTGGAATAAGACATTTTTATATCCTACATATTTCTTATCTTCATGACTTTTTCTGTATTTTTTTTAAAAACACTGCTCTGATGATACTTAAATTTCATTTTTAAAATGCGATATCTAATACAAAATTACATCTTAGAGTGTTTTAATCGTTCTTACGGATACATGACAGATAACAGATGACGCAGTATGGCTTTGATAAATCCAAAAAGTCCTTTATTATCCTTCATCATCGGAATCGGAATCATGACGGTTTTCAGCAATCACAAGTTTTAGTTCATCTCCGTAGGGATCTTTAATATTTTTCATCGTAGGGTTTGTCTTCATAATCTGGACGAATAAAAAACAGCATTCAATGATGCAAATGTTCTTCGTGATGAACTTTGAAAACTTTCCAGTTCGCCTAATATTTCTTCAAGCTTGTAATTAAAAAGTATTTTTAATCCATCTGTATATAGATTTTTATGGGTTGTTTGTTGCACGAAAACTTATACGTCATTGTACTTGAAATGTGCAAAAAATAAATCCTCGCCGGATTTTTAATCCCCTTTCCACGTGCGTTGGCTGCAGGATCAAACAATGTAACTTTGGGTTTTTCAGGGTTTATATTGTTACTGTGGAAACATTAACTCATTGTTTGGCATCGTAATTAACCGTGGCAGGAAACTTTTATAAAGGCATTTTTTGCGAATGATGAAAACGGCTTCCGGTAAAAGCAGTTAAAATACAAACCTAAAGATAAATAAACCTCTATTAAAGCGGGAGTTTTTCTTTACACTCTAAACGTTATACCTTTTCGAGGAAATATTAACGGTTATTTATGACAAAAACGATCCATCCGAATGCAGAGGTGCGATTTTTGCGAAATTGTATATGCAAACATTTTACGTTGTTCCAAAAATACGCGTCATAATTTCAACGAGAAGCTTTCGAAATGGTAGGCGTATATGTCTTAAGTAAGCTTAGAGAAGCTAGTTTTTTTCTGTAAAAGATGTGAGGGTTGAGCTTTTAACTCTACCTGAATGATAGATTTATTGGTTTGAGCAATGAGAAGGAAAAACAAAAGCTCCCCTAGCTAAGTGCCGGCTTCCGTTAAATCTACTTCCGGCTCTCGATGTATCTTTCAAACCGGAAATACTATGCAAGTGCTTTGGCTCTAACAAACATCACGAGATACAATTAAAAATAAACAATGATTCATATCCGAAATGTAATTTTGCAGCATAAAAATTCCCATAGACCTGTTACTGAACGAGTTCCTCGATTCTGGAATTCTCCATCGCCAAACAACTTTACATATTTAGCGTATTCCAGCATAAATACGCCATTCTGTAGTAATTACATACCTGAATTTTGAAGCTTTTGAGACTGAAAATACTATGGGAAATGAAATTTTAACGAACATACGGTTGATGTAATTTGTTTCGCCGGCTTGCGTGTGTTCCTATAATATAATACAATAATTAAAATTTCTGGCTTCAATTAAAGCTTGGGGTTATTTGACTGTTCGAATTAAATGAAAATGTTAAATACTCCCCCCCGTAATCGCCGATTCCTGAAAATACACAATGAAAACTCATAATGTTCCCTTGAATTCCGACGATGAAAACTTTGTGTATCAGATAAGATGTAATAACAAATCACCATGCATGCACAACAAACGTCGTATGAAAATTATTTCATTATTTTAACATTTCAAGCTCATAAACTACAATATCGTGTAAGACACGTATTTACAACTTTGAGGCTAATATATCTAAGATTAATCAATGATATTTATTTCTTAAAAATCTTATAAAATTAATGAGTTTAAAGCTTATGCCTTTTTATTTGGCGTATCCGCCAAAGCGTTAAATACTGAAGCGGTTAATCAAGTAGGGTAGGACTAGAAGTCCCTAATATTCGTAAAATTAATTATTCGAATATCGAATATGAAATTGGAAAAATATTCGGGTATTCGAATATTTTATATATGTATACGAGGGTGATTCAAATATAACCCGGAATTTTCCTGTACAAATTAGGATCTTATTTTTCTACAAAGTTCCCTTCGTTAGAGATAAATTTATCTTATCGGTCCGGAAGGTGAAAAATATCATCTTGTGTTCCGCAACGCGTTTTATCGTAGACAAAGACGTGAAATTTTGAGGTTTTTGTATTCAACGAAATCAAAAGGATCAGAGTTATATTTACATTTCAAACATACATATTTTAAAAATAAAAGTGCATTGATAGTTTCTACTTTTAAACTTGACTGTAATTTCATTTTGACTGGTTTGCAATGGTTCCTCTATAACTTATATCCTATAACCTCATGATATCTACAGGATATTTTTTATTTGATACCTTTTACACTATTGATATGGTTCATGAGCCTATTATATAATTAATATTTAATTCCCGACTTAATTGATAGCATCGTTTTATTCCCAATTTAGATTGAGGTTCCTTTTTATGAGCACCGAGCGCTTTTTTGATCCATAATTCATCTTTAAAACATCCTTGTTTTTGAATTATTCCGTAGGCGCTTATATTTTGGACAAATTTGTTTTATTCGCAAATATTTTCTTTGGGCTACCCACATTGAATTGAATCCATATTTTCTTTAAAATAATATTTATGCTTGTGGATTAGCGTCTTATCTTAAATATTATTTTACTTTCATGCCTATTTTTGGAGCACTTTAAATCGGGTTCTTCTCGACTTGATTGATAATCCAGATTTCTCTTGAATATTTGGCGAAGAGAAGTATTTTTTAAACTGTCATTAATTTTTGCCGTGTCATAATTATGTTTTTTTAAATTCTTTTAAATAAACGTATTTCAGTTAACACTTTTTCAGATTTTTAAATTTGTTTATTATATACAAAGCAAATTTTATATGTTTGGGGTAAAGGACTTTTAAATATAAACACATATTTATCAACATTATAAAATTTGATATCTGTCTTTAGATCCTTTTTCAAATTAATTTTGTATGGTATTTGAGCTTTTTTTCCTTTAATTATATCCCAAGGAGCGAAATCGATAGGCCTTTGTTGTAAAATTTAATAAATATAAAGGATGTCTTAAAATTTTATGATATATAAAATTTAATTTAGAAATTGTGAAATCAAGATGTGTGTGGTCGAGCATTGTCTTGCAATAGTTATCTATATTATCTGAAATTCGACATTACTAGCTTGACTAGCAATGAAATAGAGAAGCCATAATGCGTATTGTGCAAACTAGTTCTCAGTCATGAATCTATGAAACCTTTAAAACTCAAACGTCACAAAGGATTTGGAGTTCTTTCGTTGGCATGAAACTAGTTGCAAACATAGATACTTGATCGAATAGAACGTTTTCAGCAATGATTTACAGCATCATACAGGAAATTGCTAAAGAAATCAAGATTTTAAAGAGTAAATTTTGAAATAAATCGAGGTTTCACCACTGTCTTCTTTTCGAGTTGATGAATTAACAGACGTAAGCTCAAAAGCTCAGTTGCTTGTCTTTGTGAAATATATTCATTCAGATGATATCAAAGAAGAGTTCCTTTTTGACTTAAAGCTTGAAACTACTACAAAAAAGTGAAGATTTTATAGAGAGGAATAATACAGTTTTTGAGACTGGAAGATTAAAGTGGAAAAACGTGTGGGAGGTTTGTACGGATGGTGCACCATCTATGATTGAATCAAAATAGGGCTTTCAGAAAAATGTAAAAGAAGTAGCTCCCCAAGCACACTGCATAATTCACCGGTATGCCCTTTTCAGTAAGACTCTTCTAACTCCTCTGCAAGAGGTACTTCATTCGTTGATAAAAAACGTAAATTACATCAAATTTGGAGCTCTTAACATCCGTCTATTTAAAGAGCTATGCAAAGACATGGATTTTGATCACGATGTTATTCTTATCTACACTGCAGTATGCTGTTTGTCGAAAAGAAGTGTTGTGAATCGTGTCTGAATTGAAAGATGAAATCATATTGTTCCTGGGAGTGCAAAAGAAATGTGACATTTTGGTAAACTTTATCGACAAAGCTTGGCTGAAAAGAATAGCATTTCTAGCAGATATATTAGAACAGCAAAATAGGCTTAACTTGGATCTTCGAGGAAAGGAAACGAATATCATCACATGTCACGATAATCTCAGGGAATTTTTATCCAAGCTGCAAAACTAGCGAAGAAAAATAAATCTTGGAAAAATTGCAATGTTCGAGGAACTGTACAGTGTGTTAGATGAATCTGAAGGCGATATGAATGAAAATTATAAGGAGGAGATTTTTTAGCATCTCGAATCCCTTGAAAATGAACTTCAGCGTTATTTCCCTGAGCTGAAAGAAAAACAAACTACATTGACAAGAAATACAAAAATGTATTTATAATAAATGTATTTATAGTAATGTATAGCAGAAAACTGCTACCCTTGAATTAACTACCAATCTCGATGAATTATAAGATGACTTCTTGGATTTGCGGAATAATTCCTCGGCACGTAACACGTTTAATGAAAAATTGCTCACACAATTCTCGTGTGGTATGTATCATTCATACTCAAATGTGACGATGCTTGCCTTTCGAGTTTTAATTCCATTTTTGTCTAGATATTTCTGGGAGAGTGGATATTCAACTCTTCTTCGTTTAAAAGATAGAAATAAATTAAACGTTGAGAGTGACATGAGGTTGGCGTTGACAAAAACTCTGTTTAAATGATTAATTAACAAATTAGGAAAATGTAATAACAGTCATTTAATATAGAGATCTCTTCGTGTCAGGGCTTAAATTTATTCTTTGATATCGTAGTTGGCTGTAAAAATTGGTAGATTTCATAGAAAATGTATGAGAATCCTTTATCTCGCATGTACGTATTTCTCATTTCTCCTCTCTTCAAACGCTTCCTATCACGATCAAAAGAAAATTAAAGCTGTATATCAAAGTAATGGCCGTGAAAACCCTACTTAAAATAAAAAATAAGAAACAATTTCCCCATTCGCGGAGTGATCCCGCGAGCTCGAATTTTCCTCCGAGCCGGAGCGATTTATCTCCAAAAACTTGGCGATAGACAATTTTCAATGGCGTTTGAAATATTCGGAAAAGACTTGCATGCATACTACCCGAATGGAAAATGAGGAATAAAACCCATTATATGAACGATACCGTCGGATGCCTTTTAAAATAACCTTCGCCCCATGGACCCCGAGGAATTCCAATTCAGCCGAGGCCACTTCTTGGCACTTTGAAAACCATAACTCCCAGCCATCCCAACTTTCCTTGCGACGTTGTGAAGTTTTTGTGAAATACTTAAATACTTTGATCTTAAGATCCCCCGGGCCCATCCGTGGATGATGGGATTTCTATTGATTCGATTACGACAGCCAAAAGACGCGTATCAAGTATCCGCTTTGAAAAACCTTTGACATTTTAATGCCGTAATATTTATTATTTTGTGCGAAGTAGATAGAAGAAAAAAGCTAAAAAATATATTTTATTTTTATTTGAAGTGATATACAGCCGCGACCGTGAAGGGTTAAGCGCTTTAAGTTTTGTACTCTAATCGGATTATTAAATACAGCCGCATTTTGCTAAATTTATGCATTCTTCTGATTCTGCTGTGTTTAAATCCTATATTTGTCTCATAATTTACAACATTTTTTAAAGCAGTGCATTATGAGATTATTTCACTTTGACCCAACGAAGCGGCTGCCTCATATAAGCGAAATTTTAACGAACGAGCTGTAAATACATTTTAATGAAGGCAGGAGGATTTTAAGTCATATGAGTGCAAACATTCAATTAGAAATAACCAAAACTAAAAGCCAACATAGGTAAATGCCAAGATTCAAAATGATATTAGAACACCTGTTTTATATATCATGAAGCACATAATGAAAATTGGAAATTTAAAAACTATATAATATAGTGCGAGTCTACGAGGCATATCCTGAAAGTAAGTGTATTGTAACAATAACGGACTGTAAGGCCAAATTTTTCTGAGCTTTATTGTGACTGGGGATAAAAAATCGGAGGATCATCATACGTCTGAGTCAAAAAGTCGTCACAGAAGTGTTACACCAATTCCCCATTTGCCAAAAAAAATAAAACCACAATTTCGGTCAAAAAAAAATCATGGCCTCAGTGTTTTGGGACCGAAATGGCATCATCTTGGTCGAATTTCTACCTCGGGGAGAGACCATCAATGCAAAATAATATTGTGAGAGCCTATAAACTCAAAAGAAGCATTTAAAACACAAGAGGAATGTGCTTTTTGCACAAGGCCCGGAGGAAGTTTATGTCCTCCTCGAGAGTTCTTTGAGGAGAATATAAAGAAGCTTGTGCTACGGCTCACCAGATGCATTGAACGGGATGGCGATTATGCTGAAAAATATTTAACAAGTGTATAAACAATATCCTGTTTTTTTTTTCAAATACACTTTTTCACAATTTTTACAAAAAATATTTATATAAAAAATTAATACACTTACTTTCGGGATATTTCTCGTATAATAGGGAAATACATAGATTGAAAGAAATATAATATGAAATCATTTACATAATAAAATTATGCATATTTATGCCAAAATGAAATTCGGTCATAAAATGGTATTATTTATTTTTATTGGAAAATGCCCGACTATTAAATCTAATGCATATGTATTTGGTGTTGATAAAATAAGAAACGAAGAGTTCCTTGTGCGAGAAGCGCTTAATTATTTTTTTCTATTATATTAATACATCAATGTTTTGCCAAAAATAATCAATGCACATCAATCAGACAGAATGTCTTTCATTATTATATTAATTTTCCCGTATTGAATATTATGATATCATAGAAAATATATTTTTCGTGAAAGAAATATGTATTATTATTTATTTCAGGAAATATTTAGGAATACATGAACGAATAGCATTTTTTTGTAACAAAGTAATAGTTATTACTGTAATTCATGCTTGGTAAGCTCTGTATATGTTATTCAATCATCCTAATATTATATTAAAATCAAGGATCAATCACATCCGATCTCTCAAATGTATTGATCTTGTGCCTATTCCATATGTTATTGTTCACAGCCAGGATCAACAAAAAGAGTCCAGATATGTTATTATGAATATGAATACTATTTAAGTTGAACATTTAACGAAAATAAATTTTGCCAACCAACCAACCATATTTTTCTAGATTTAAGCCCAATTTAATTGTATACATTTTTTTTAATATTGCTCAATATTCTGTTAAATGTGCTAGGATTTCTTTAATCAATGAAAATTCATCAATTAAAAATTATAGATACAATCTACATGTATCCCATATTCTTAATATTTGTAAAATAATTTATATTTGGGGTTAATGTTTAATTATCGTCATAGTACAGCCACATACTATCTACTGCAGGATCAAAGATCAAAGAACATGATAGCAGATTACTGTTGGAATCTCAAGGAAGGGGTTTCTGGTAGTAGTTACAAACGGCAGAGTTTAAGAAAGATATTTTAAATATGTATGTGAAAATGTGCTTTTTTACATGAAATTTCTTTATTGAACATTCCAATATTTAAATCTTATTTCAATCCAGGGAAAACGATAGGCGATACAGCATTTCTACTTTCAGATTTCAGTGGATTTAGCTGAGTCGAACTATAAGTAATTACCTATTTTCGTTCAAAGGAGAAAAATAAAAAAATGTTCATAAGTGTTATACAGAACATTTCTTGAAAGATAAATGTTGATATTTTTATTGTTGTGCATTCTGGGGGACAAAGAGAGTTAATATAAATGCAATCGATTGCATCATCTTATCACGTAGGGAATATTTAATACAAACAACAGTTTTTTCGGCATAATTACGTCTTCTTTCTCTAATAGATGTTTTATTTTCTGAAATAAGTATACACATATCTTATAAATCTGAAAAATATCCATCAAGACAATATACCATAAAAATTAAATTACGTATATATTAATGTTATTTTTTACGTTTATGTATATATCTAAAAAAAAAAAAGGGAAAATGGAAAATTCAAAGGATGATTCATACAATTTAGTCATCATCAAAAAATATAACCCCTCTAATTTTGAACCTTAAAATTAACAGTGCCACCGGTGCTGACTGAGCAAATATTTAAAATGCACTTTTAACCTGCGACCGAAGCCACCCCATCTCCGCAAATCGACCCTCTGACCAATAGCTCGTAAAAATCAACATCGAAATGGATCTTTATAATTGGATCTCCATTTGCAAACACACCAAGAGCAAAAATACATTTTTCAATATCTCCAGAACAAGCGATTTTTATCAAGAAGTGTAAAAATTCTGCTATGTTTCATTATTTGCGAGTGGACGCTCGCAGGTAATGCGAGAAAGATTTTGATCCCTAAGCGAATCTATCTTATTTATTTCTCTCCCAATTCCATTAAAAGCAACATCTATTTAAGCAGGCCTTCGATTCTAGAGTAAAAAAGGTATTAAGACCTGCGATGAAAAAATAGGTTTTCTGACGAATGTCCGATGGCCTTTTTAGATTTTATTCAAAGCTGATCAAATAATTGCCTTTGTGTAATCCAGATTTAGCATCACCATTTACAATCTAGTACTTGAAATGTATCCTTTAAAATTTATGCTTAAAAGCATGATTAATGCGTCTGATACTATTTGATATTTGAGTGTTGTATTAATTAAAAAAAGTGAGCTTTAATCTGTCTAGACTCTGGACTATGAAATTCTGAAAATCAATTGTGAAGGTGAAAATAACGAACCTTATCAATTATTTCCATGAATTTTTAATATCTATAAAAACATCATTATAAATAATGCCAAATTTACTTTACACTGATTAAAAGAATTTCAATTTTAAGATTATTTCAATAGGATTTTTTTTAGATAAGAGAAGATCTGTGGATAAGTGCTTCTTTCGTTATGAATTTTAAATGATATTTGTCTCAGTATTCACTGTTTGAAATCAGAGTACACATGAATCAAGATGATCGATCAGAAACATTGATAGTTTTCCGAAATGTGTCGGCACGGTGAAATATTTTTACACAATTTGGATTTGAACCTGACCCTTTAAAATGAGAGCCCAGAAACATATTTACTATGCCGATATTTAATGGAAGTTTATATTTTGCGATCAATATTTTTAATCATCGCCAAAATACAATGATGTCATAATGATGAATTATCTCGTTACGATTGATTACAACAGGATGTTAATCCTTTAGATTTTAGTTTAATTTCTCTAATTGTCGGCAAGAAGCTTCCATTGTAATCTTTTCATCTAGTTTTAGTAGTTCAGAATGAATTATTCCGCGTACATCTCACCAAATACACTTAAGAACCAATCTCGGTGCTTACTTTGGCTTAAGGGTCGGAATGTGTGCTTGATTTTATTATTATCAAAACACTATTTAGCACTTATTTAGGCATCCAAATATTCCAATGCAATCATACAATAATTAAGCTGATACATAAAGATGTAGGATGCAATCAAGAGTTTGACGCAATCGAGATTTTTTTAAAACCGAGATTGCAATCGATTGGTATTATACAATAGGGATCATTTATTGTTAGCTCTTAATTGAAAAAATAAGTTTGCCTATAATAATTGCAAACATTTTTTCACGTTACTATTGTCAAAATATCCTTATATATATCACGACAAATATTGCACTTACAATGTTTGAATTTGCCATAAGCAATTCATCATATTTTAGTATAAATAGTCAAAATGTAACGCACAAATATTGCATTTTTGCGAATATTTTTGTCTGAGGCAAAATAACGAAAAAAATTCGGCCTTTAATCCAACGCCAACAATTTATCCACATTTATGATACTCCGAAAGGTGGACTTAAGTACAAAGACAAAATTGGTGATTTTCACAAGCATGTACCGTACTCCTTTCTCAATTTAGGCCCAGAGTGAATATTGTCAAAAAAGGGTCAAGACAAGAAAGAGTTGTAGAAGCTAAGATAAAGTATCAAAAGCAAAGTGGTGAGTGTGTAGCAACTTGATGAAGTTCCAACACGAGAGAGAAAATCAAGTTGATCATATTGGAGTAAATGATTTTTTTTTTCAATTAAAAAATTGTATAAATAAAAACATTATTCTTTGTGATTAACTTTTGTGATTGTAACTGATTTTTTTGTATCGGAATATTTCTTTCTGTACTCTTTTACCAACAAAAACGATTGTCATCAATTTATTATATTCGTCCGTTAAGGCAACACCACCCTCAGCAATATCATTCACCACCCGCATAGAATGAACCATTTTCTTTGCAGCATTAAAATCAGAGTTATCTTCTCAAGAACAACATTTTTATTTAAAAATTGTGATGAGATACCCAGTATCTGGAAATTCTATATTCTATATTTTTTTCGGTAATACTTTCGACATCAATGCTTTTTCTTTTTGGGAAATCTTCTATATCTTCGATTCTTAGTGCATCCACCATATTTTTCTTATCTTGAACTGATAGTTCGTCATAAAAAAATGCAAATGAGACCAATTCTTCCGACAAGTATCATAAATAATACAGTATTTTTTCATGGCGATTTTGGCCATTGTTTGGTTATACTTTCAAAGGATGCCCGATTTTTTAATTGTTTTAAGTCATTTCTCGGTACTGAATATTCAACAGGAGCTTGAAACCAGTATTTTGTATATATTATGACTGTGAAAATACCATATATCTTTCACTGCTTCCTCTTCCGTTTTCGTCAATTTAAACTGATGTTTAAATAGGAAAATCTTCAAGCAATATATAGTTTTAGCCATACACTTAGCACGGCGAAGATGCTTCTAACATAATTTCTATTATATTATGGCGACAAATCAGACAAAGAATATATTTTTCCATTTTCTGCTCCAGAAGAACACAATCTTCATTTTTCAAGCTGGTATTTACTGCTGTAGTATCAAAACATAAACTTTATACGTCACCAATATAAGGTAACTTTAACTGATGGTGATTTGGTATTGATTGACCGATAAGCCAAATATTGGTTTTATTTTTAGTTATTAAAATTTTACCACTGCTTGCTGCTTGGATGCCATAATTTGAAACAAGTACGTATAATTGGGGAAACGTCAAGCCCGTACTCTCACTAATGACTGAGGTGCAGGGCAGGGCTCAACCTCATTGCGTACCCGCAGGAAAGAATTGTGAAGGGGAAGGGGGGTGGGTTGACTGTAGTAAAGTAGTAAGTCTTTCTGCATGCTATTCCACTTCAAAAAACACTAATAAACAAACCAGAATCAATAAGTCGGATTCATAGTTAAGTAGCCATACAACGGTTTTTTCTGAAATTTTAACTTATAGTAGCGACATATTTTCAATGCAGAAAATACTGAAAAATTGATCCAAAAACTTACTACTAAAACAAATATCTATGCAGCTGTAATAATAATTAGAAACTATGACATTATTTTTCTTAAAAATTTTGGAAAAAAATAGGGAGCTGAAGGAACTTATTTTTTTAAAGATCGTAAACTGCTATTTGTGGTTACTAAGACGTGATTTATGGATATTGTAAAAATAGTCCTAATGTAAACAACCAATTAATATGTATACATAAATATTCAATGTGGCTATTTATTGACTGCGAGCATAGTGGGTACATTTATAGATTTTTGGTGTCAATGTTTAGGTTGCAAACTGAATGGTAGATTGTATGGCGATTAGAGCGGATGTAATATATGCGATCACATAAATAAGATTGCAATAGTATTTGAGTAATGTTTTAACTCTCTAGATGCCAATCGACGATAAATCATTGATTGAGTTCGCACATAAATCAATATTTAATAAACTATCACATATGTAGCAGGTAATGTCGGTTGGAGACGATAAGAGCATTAATATTGAAGATGACATCGATATAATAATATGTATCGATCTACGCCATTTCATAATGATTAGTATCATTCGTTTATTTAGCATAGGCGTTATAATCAAATACACTTGGGTCTGTTTTTATGCGGATCTTTTTTATGCGATTTTGAAGTTATGCGATATTCAAATGCAATGGAACCTTTTCATCATTTTTGTATGAAGTTCAAGTCTTTTTTTATTCGATTTTTTTTATGCGACTCCCAGTGGAACGTATCTATCGCATAAAAGCAGATCCAAGTGTATATATTTGTATTCAGGGCGGCAAATTATTCCTTGAGCGGCCTCTGTAGCTTTCGCTCAAAAAGACGATATTTGATGATAATAAAAGCGGAAAACTCTCAATGTAAATCCTGCGATTATTTATTCATCCCCCAGGCTCGTCTCTGAGTAGGTTTATTTATTTATAACAAATTAGTCGCTTGACTTAGGGGCAAATCCGCGAGCGGGCCGCGTACGTGCCTCCTCGAGACACGACGATGTCAATTCGCTATGATGGATGAATCTAGTTAAGCCAGTTTCATACTGAATGTTTACCTGTGTACTCGTGGAATTAAGATCAGATTTCTTGTCGTGTTGGAAAATATAATAGATCTATCCAGTTGTAAACGCACGTTGATGAGCTTATCGCCCTGTATGGGGTTGTTTGGGACTGACAGGCGCACCCTTAAGAGAATTGAACTCAATTTGAAATATTATTTCTGAACTTTTATAATCTTGATCCATGCTTTAGAGTAGCCATACATTCCGTTTTAAATAAATAAAAGGAAAAAATAACAAGAGTACAATACCTAACGGCTCACATTACATACACTACGCTAGCAAAATATAAACAAATCTGGAATTTGAGCCATTTTAAAATCGGTACACCTTTTTGGTTGTTAGTAAACAATGCTAATGTTATGGCTAACATATTGAACACATCATTGCAGAAATTTGATCTCTGAAATTATATTTGACGATACATCAGTATACATTTATAAAACTTTTGCCTCTAATTTAAATCTTCATAACTATCTTATTGTTTTATTATATTTCCAAATATGTAATTTCACAATTATTGGGTGATCTAATGACTTTTGGTTTGGAAAATAAAGTCGAGTGTTAAGATGAAGAAATAACATAATGCAACAACGTTGTGTCTCGAAATATATTTCAATTCTCTTTGATGACTCAGGGATTATATCAGAGATTATTTTGTAAGATAATTCAATTCCAAAATGGGCATTTATTGAGCAAAAATACACTTTTTGAGTTTTAAATTAATGTGCTATTTTGATCCAAATCAATGCTAATGTTATATGAAGAGACATGGCTGATGGCTGGTATATTGATTTTCATTCCGTTTCATTGAATTTATTTTTTGCATATAAGTAGATTATCTGATTATAATAAGCTTGTGCGATTATGTTTTAGGAGGGCTCAAATGAAATTATGCCCTTGCAATCTCATCAAATAGATAAAGAGATTATTCGCTGTGCTTAGGGCGGGTTTTAATACCTGCCCTTCTGATGACCATAATGTTTAGTACCCTTGGATACAATACGAATTCCTTATAATTATTTATAAAATGCATTTTAGTGTTTAAGTTTTGATTTGAATTGAATGGGATTTTGAATGAGAAACAAAATGCACTAAGCCAATATTTATTATTAGTGGACTCCGAAACGCTAAAGGTCAATATGTATATCGCTACAAAATAATGTATTTTTGGCACTTCACTTGGAATAAGGCAATTTAATATTAATATTATTCTATTGAACCTGTTCATTGTGCTATTTGAGAAGCTCATGTATTTATAGAATCATTCATTCATTCTAATGTCGCGATCTCTGACTTGAAATACATTGTGTTTATAAGACTAAACAATCGATGTTTGTATTTTGAAACCTTATTGGCCACACTTATATTAGGTAAATTGATTCATTGATCACATCTTTTGTTAGTATTGGCATGTATTGTTATTGCGACGGTTCTAATCTTCGTAAGCTAATGCATTTTGTTTTGTCACCATTCCGCGTTTCAAAGTTGTTCGGAGCGGTCGTCTGTGATTCTTCGTTTTTTAAAGAGTTTTTTTTAAATATAATTTCCGATGATTTCCAAGAAAGGTGCAGTCAAAAAAAGTGTTAAAGTGCCTCCTCCGACTTCAAAGATGCAACTTCCCGGGCCGTCTGTAGAGGCTCCCGCGACAGTGCTTTCAGGATATTCCAAGACGACACCCTCAAAACAGCCGATGGTGATGACATCTGAACATGCCATAGGGTGGACTTCGAAGTCTTCTGAATTTGTGATGACGTCACGATCTGAACCATTAGCGTTATGCCCACCTCAGATTCCGTCGAAATTTTCTGCATCTACTAAGACAGAACCTACGTCGTGGGCGCCTAAATCTTCTCCGAGATGGCCCTTTGAAGATTCGACGATGACACTATCCAAGTTCTTAACGATGATGCCCTCTGATCTTCCCGTGACGCGGTCTGCTGGATCGACCATGCCGACACCATCTGGACAAATAACGACGCTACCTGCTAGATGTACCGCGACACAGGTTTCCGCGTCTCCATCCAAGCGCCCGATAAAGAAGACTCCTGATTTTCCTACGCCACCGCCCTCTAAGTCTACTACGATGTGCTTTTCTGAACATCCCACGGACTGGTATTCCAAGCCTTCGATTACGAAATCGCCTGGATATCTCACGTTTTCTGAATTGGTTGCAATGCGAGTTTCTAAATTTTTAACTAATCGTCAGATTAAGACGACTCCTGACTTTCTCTCGCCGCCGACTTGTAGATCTACCACGACCTGTTCTATCAATATTCCCAACACCATGTCGTCTGAGTGTCTCACGACTCAGCCTTCTGGATTTACAACAATATGTTCTCCCGCGCTCTCCACAAATTGGGTTTCTAAGCCTACGACTACGACGTCTTCCGCGGCTTTAACATCGCCACTATCTGGATCCAACACAATGTGTTCTTCTGAGCTTCTCTCGCCTTTGTTATCCATTTATTCGACTACATCGCTTTCTGATGATGATGAATATAGTACAAAACAGTTTTACGAATCTTTATCCAAACGCCCGATTAAGAAGACTTATGACGTTTACTTCTCGACGTCCGATGATATAATATGGCATTTTGGGTGTCCAACTACGACCCCTTCTAGATTTACACCTTTGCCTTTTAGATCTGCAACGAGGTGGCTTTCCGAGGTTCCCGAGACACAGGATTCCGAGTGGCCTTCCGAGCTTCCGACTACGTTGTCATCTGAGCTTATTACTACGTGGCCTCCTTTATTTTCCACAACGTGGTCTTTTAATCAGCCGACAACGACGTCTTGTGAGCTTCCCAAGCCGGTAACATTCCTGTCGCCAATGCAGGAGCTATTAGATCCTCTGGAAGAGTTTGAGCGAGCTAAACCTAAAGCTAAATTACCGGAACCTAAGAAAAACACAAAACCAAAAATAGTGCAACCACATCCATACAAATATGCTGCTAAACACGATACCTACATTGCACCCATACCGGATTTTAAGCCCAAATTTGAGAGTCTTGATGAGAGTGACGAATTATTAGCAAAATTTGAAGAGTCAACGAATGATGATATTTAACCAAATGGAGACTATTTTAAGTGCTATTTGGATGTTCTTATATTTTTGACAATATATATTATAAAACGAATTTACAATGTTTTATTCATAACTAAACTATACCGTTTCTTATAAAAGCATTCTTGATAATTTACCTTGTTTGTGTTTGTTACTTATGCTTATATATTTTTTCTTTTGGTAAATACATTTGTGCTTTCGAATTATCACTAAGCCTTTTATTTAAAATACTTCACATATTAATTCTTCTATTTTCTTCAAATAATAAATGTAAATTTATCGATGAGCATCGAAGATTATTCAATGTTGAAGATTTGCTTTCAAAACATGTATAATAAATATTTTCTTTTTAAATATTACTGTTAAATTTCGCCAAAAACAATCAAGAACTATTCAATATGACGCCTGAAGTTTATTTTGTCTGTACATTTAGAAAGATTCGCAACGACGCTCAGAACTTGTTAGGTTATAAGTTATAACTTATAAAGCCATTTGTTAAAGCAACATCTGTCAAATTTATTGTGAATTGTTCAGTAGTGTATGGCAAATTACCATGGAAGATTATAGTGTTGGACAACGTGTACAAAAAATCAAATTTATTTTCAAAATCGGTGCTCCGTTCGAGAAAATACCCTGTAGAAAAAAGTATGAGTAGTATTGATACATATATCATTTGGTTTGAATGTTTAAATCTAGTAAATACGTCTTTCAATGCTAAAAATTGAAATGATTCTCGAATATCGTCTGGTACATTTTAAACCTGATCAATATTGAAATTCGATATTAGCATCGAGTTTCATCACGTTCATAAACATCCTGCCATAATTATGCGCTTGTATCGAGACAGACGCTTAGAATTACGTCTTTTGCTGATAAGAATACAAGCACAATGAGTTCAAAGCATTAACAATAGTTGACATTCAAAAGAGTTCGACCAATTAGAAGCGACACGTGTAAAATAGCAGAATGGCAAAAAAAAACTGTCTTTCATTGTGTTTCTAATTACATCTTATGGATCTCCATAAGATATGTTTTCGTTGAAGGTGGCTTTTATACGACGATGAAACTAAGAATAGACGAAGACAGGATGTATTGGTAAATTTATTTAGAACGTGACGATAAGCACAGTCTATTGTGTATAAAACAACATCCAGTACAGGTCCAGGGCTCGGAATGAACTAATCTAGTGTTCCGGAGCGAAGGGGTGGTTCTGTTGTGCATTATTTATCATTGATCTATTTCGGGATCACAGCTAGATCTGAACTCTTGTGCCTCGGAAAAATTATAATTTTGACCCTTTCCTCTTAAAGGCCATTGTGTATGATCACATAATTACCCATGGCTAATACAATTTGACTGATTTCTTTTGCGGCTTAACCACTTAAAAAGCTGTTTGACTACTCCTAACTACTATGCTTATACGATTTTATGTATTTTAACTATTGGCCACTTGACTAGTACTTATTTAAATATTAAATATTTAAATACTCTTAACAGCAAGCTGATACTCAGTTTATCTACTATTCACTGCTACTTTTACAAATCATGACTTGCTCATCACTAGCTCCTACGGGAGTACTGTCGGAGACCCTCCGTTAGCCCCTCCACTATTCAGAAAGAGCACTCTTGTGCATTGAAGCTCCGAAGCAGACAGAAACAAAGAGAACTTAGCGCAGTTCGGGAGACTGAGACGGAGAGTTTCCCCGCACGCATCGCAAAATTGTATAGATCGTTAGCCCAAATTTATCGACTAATAATGATTTCGATTTCAAGTGTGTTATTTGTTTACGCAAAAAAACGACCGAATATTGTGTGTTATCGAGAGTGTTTGTTTATTTAACTGCTTTCTGTTCTTCGCTGCGTATTGAATGAGTCTTTGTCCAATTATCATTTCCTTCTAAAGGAGGAGCAAATGAATCGATCTTTTGTGTATTGTTTATGTTAAGAAATGACATGGTCTTGTATGCGCTATCAAGTGTTCATTTACAATTGACTCTGCCTCGTATTGAAGATTGTCTTACGCTGATAGGATCTGACAGAAAGTAACCGGTGTAAAGCGATTATGACATCAAAGACTTCATCGATTTTAAATTTGCTCACTAACAAAAAGGCTAGACATCTCTTATATCCGGGGTGGCTAACCCGCGGCCTGCGGGCCGCTTGAAAATTTTTCCAGCCCGCGAGATTCATCACACTTTTACAAAATGTATTGTGGTGTAGGCGATTATAATTCCCATGCAATATCGCAGTTAATCTAAATAAATTTAATTCGCCAGATTAACAGCGACATCTTTCGTCTCTCTTTGGGTGCAATGTGCTATTTTTACAGCGCCATTTTCTGTGGCGCTGCGGGGACATTGCACCTACAATTACCGACCAGTCGCTTCTTGCACATGCACCGTTGACGGTTGGGTGGTGACGGGCAGGCGGCGGGAGTCGAAGGGGTCAGTTGGCCTTGGCTACGAGAGGACATCCTTCTCGCAGCCAGATCTCTATCTCGTGCTGAATCAAAAAGTTACCAGGGGATTCTGTCCCGAGAGCGCCCCCGCTCCTACGTAACATTATTTATTTTATAATGGTCAAAATGCTGAAAACCAATGTATTAAAAAATATAATAATTGTCTTCCGTGGGCTTCTATATTGTTTTAAAAACGCCGAACTGAAAGGGTCAATCTGAAATGGGGAAGTACTCAGTCTCGAATTCGCTCGGATAAGTTGTATTAGGGCGGGGAGACACCCTCAGTTGGTGTAGGAGTGAATCCAAGATGCCCTTAAGCGTCACGTATGTCTTCACTCCAGCCCGGCAACACCTTAGCGAGGAAAGGAGGGACTAGACTCTGCACTCCAGTAAGCCCTTTCCAGTAGAATAAAAAAGATCGTCTAGAGTAGTTTCCCACTGTCTCCCTATGAAAACTACTCAGTATTTACAAACCTCCCACATTTCCTATCCAGATAGTTGCAAAAGCGTCATGTATTTCTTTACCCTAGCGAGGAAAGGAGGGACTGGACTCTGCACTCCGGAAGAAAGCAAATTTCAAATAGAAGGCAAAATTCATCAAAGTAAGCTAATATTTTTATTTAAAAAAAAACACTATGAAAACATAATAAATCAAATAGAATTAACTGCATTTTTATCCATTTGGCGTATTTTTTTAAATTCGTGTTTATCATTGTAGTTGCAATAAGCAAACCTGAGGCTTTCCTTTTACCTCTAATTTGAGAAAGGGAAGGAAAACTTTTTATTTCGACAGCCAAAACTCATATTTAAAATCTGTCGAAAGCCAAATTATTGATAAATAAATCCCATTTTATCCATGATTTTGATTGTATAATATAATCAAAGTATAATCGAAATGTTTTTCTGCAATAGGGTAGTTATTTTTAATAAAAATGATACAAAAATCTGGCAAAACATTCGATGGACCAAATTTTGCTCGCGTGCCATAGAATGTCTTTGACTGCTCAAATCTTACGATGTGTTTATCTTATGACCTCGCTGTATTTCTGCAAGCCATTTTTGCAAGTTTCGCTATTTCTATTGGTCGATGTGATGGATGGCATGATCTCTGGAAATATCGCCAGACGTTTTCTCTCGTGATTGGTGCATCGTCTTGTGCTATTTATGGAAATGACTTGTCGGCAGATAAGGGAGGATATATAAGCCGGTGCATTCTGGGTCGTGATCACATTCGGCCAGAAAGTCTCTTCAAGAAGTAGTGGTAGAAACATCTCAGTCCTATCTTGTGCTCAGACCTTCAGCTGCTTCATCAACGATGACCGTCTCTATGCCGAACGACTCGCGCAAGTCGAAGAAGTCATCGGCTATGGGGAACAATATGATAGTCGAGATCAACAAGGTCCTCGCCAAAGTCAAGCAGGGACTTCCGTTGAACGACCGGGAGATAATGCTCATATACATGGGCAAAACAGTGAAGCAACGCCATAAGATCCACATGGGAAACGGCGGATGTTTCGGACCGTCTTGGAAAAACTGAAGACATCCACTTCTCGAGCTCGCGTCGTCTTCTTAATGGAACAGTATGTACATCATTGAAATAACACAACTACATATTGCTATTTAATTTTGGACTCTAAAATGTTATTCTGGATACAAGAATTTTATTCTGGACTTTGTAATTGACGTGCGAGCGCATCTGCAGCTTAATATTGCTTTGCATCATTATGTTCACAGATTTCATATAGTTCTATAAAATTAGCAGCATTACATTGTTATATATATATATGTATTTTTTTTAAATATTGGCATAAATCATGTTTTCGCGATTCAAGCTACGATCTATGCTATTATGGTACTATGATATGATTTGATATTGAGTGTCAAACTTTTGGGGATCGACAGGGGTTGAGTTCATTGTATTTTGCTTGAAGTTTTGGTCTCTTGAAAACATGTTTCATTTTTAATCATATTTAAGCCCGTTAACACCATTTAGTATAGCATTCTCGATTGTATCCAAATTGCAAGGGTAGAGGGTACTGAATCCATGGGAAAAATGCTTTTATGCAGGATATTTTCGGGTTGGATTAATTTCACTTTATTTTGGCTATTAAATTCTTATTGGAATGAATGATTTAAAGATAATCTTAGTCTTTATATAAAAATAAGATGTGCATCTCGTTATCGGTCTGCTTTTACTATATGATACAATAAAATATAATTTTATTCATATTAACTAAATAAGCAAATTGTGGTAGTTTTCATTTTTATGTAGATAAATCATTTTAATTCAGATTAAATCATTTGGGATGATTCAAAAAAAAAAGTTTAAACTCTATCATAATTTTCCACTGGTTGTTTTGTAGTCACCCATTATTTTTGGCATTATTATAAGGTTGATAGTTTTAAATTTTATCTAGTGCTTAAGGTTATATATTTAAGTTTTTAGTTAAGAAATTTGTCGAACAGTTTTTTAATGTTACTAATAATAACTAACCATAATACCAAAAGATAAATAACACTAACATGCTAACACATATGAACATATATATTTATATATTATATCGAGAAACTATAGATGATCTCTTAAAACAATGTGTCGCTTAAAGATGGACCTTACGAAATAATGGACCATTTCTTCATGCGATGGAACATTATTAAATATAGTTGATAACAGGACAAATACTTCGTTGCCTTCGATTAAGATGTATCCTTTAGGATGTATGTATTCTGAAGGAAACATGTTAATTTGCTTAATTATTCTTACGTTTATTTTTAGTAATTTGGCCTAATATCTTTTAGTAAAAGTCGATCGATTGCGAGATACTCTACGTATCGATATTTACATTCTAAAATCGTCTTTATTTTGTATGATATATTGGAATTTTAAATAGCCTAATAATGTAGAATTTTTCTAGTTTTAAAATAGGCAGACGTGCATAAAAGCATTTTTTCCGTGAGCACTATCTGATCTTTATGTATATTTTACATAATTGCAATACAATATTTTTTGATCAAAAAGAACAATAAGATTTTATTTAAAATTATATCACATATGGAATAATAACAGTGAAAATATGATGACTTCTTGATCTTTGATAAGAAAATACATAGCATTGAATCATGTAGCGTTTTTTGATTGTGTTGAATTGTATTCAGATTCATATGTATGTATAATATTGTGAATTTATGGATTGTTTTGTACCGCCATATAATAATGTTTTTGTATTTTGCTGCTAATATATAACAATTTTTTGGCTTTGTATTAAAATATTCTATCACACAATTCCATCTTTAATTTTTCTTTATCCTTGAAACGACACTAAAACCATAAATATGAATATAATACCTCCAGAATACACGAAAGAGGAGAATTTAAAATATAATTTATTCTATATAAGAATATGGAATCAAATCATCCAATTTAGCATGCAGATACTATGCCTCGGTAGTTGTATGATATATATTAGCAGAGTTATTTGAACCCTTGACCTGGATGCTGATAATAGCACAAACGCACAGCCGGATTGCACATCACGAGTCTTATCTTGAGCATTACAGAGTATTTGCCAACCTTCTGGAAAATAAATAATAACTAAATAATACAAGCAAATTTATAAAAAAAATTGATCACCTAAAAATATAAGATGTACCCATAAATATTTACGTTTTGTAAATGAAAGATTTGAATGCTTATATTTTTTAAATTTTTAACATATTATTACAAAATGTAATTTTTATCGTTAGATAAAACTTCTCTCTCTCTGTATCTGTCTGGTAAAATTTTGATACCTCTGTCATAAAACATTACGGGCTTAGAACGAAAATATTCTTAAAGTCCATATTTGACCTCATCGTTGTTTTGTAATTTTTCCCATCCAAATATTGCTACATGGATCTAAAAAGATAAAAATCTGACGGAGCGATATCTGGAGAAAAAGGAAGATGTTGAATTGTATTGTATTGTTGATTTTTTGTATTTCCGCCGCTAAACTGTCTAATTGTTCACAAAAAAGTATTGCATTTATTGTTTATTCAGGTTTAAGTGTTTCAAAATGAATGATGCAGTCCCACCCCATCCCTTGCAGTCCCACCAAACAGACAAAATATTTGTATTTGTTGCCAGGCCGGGCTTAGGGGTCGATTTTGCTTCCTGACTCTTCGATAGTCATTGATTTTTGCATCCTTAATTAGAGCAAAGAATTTATTTCTCATTTTTAGTTATTAAATCGCCTAAAAACAGCAAGCAAAACAGTTTAGGATTCCATTTTTAGAAGTTGATCGCATGCGTTAATGCCCAGGTTCTCTTCGCTTAGATCGTGCGGCACCCATCTTCCTTGTCTCCACACCCTCCCGATTTTTTTCAGATTTTTTTGAATCCTCGATCATGATTATACGAGATTAGCCGATATTTTTCCAATAGTTGCTGTTGGATTACTTTCGATTTCAGCACATTAACCAGTCTTCCACTTCTAGGGCTATTTTTTTAAATCAAATTTCCGGATCGAAATTTTTGAAACCAATTTTTACATTTGCTAACACTTAAAATATCGCTCAGTATATCGTAAATAATTTTAGTGACGCGCGTTGCAGTCTCTTTTTTGAAAAAACAATAAAGCATTAAATATTGAATAAATTCTTCGCTCGGCAAAAATCGATCCATTGTAAATTAAGTAGTTAAATTTGAATTTTAAAAATAACAATTTATTCTTGATGATTATAGTCACCGAAAGAGCATAAAACATGACTTGAAAGTGCAGCAGCTTAAGTGCAACTAGTCCCCAAAAACAGTCAAGCAATAAAACGAAAACCATTTTGGGTTCTACTTATATAGCTGATAAGTCCAATTACATATTTCTTCAAAAGATATGCGCTTTCTTTCAATTATTTCGGATTTTTTGCATATTTTAACATATAAGTACATAAAACATTCACGTAAAACACTGTCAAACTACAAAATGGAGTATCTAGACTGCGGGTTCCAAAGATGGAGCACAGGAAAAAAATCAGAATAATAGTTTAATAGTTCTATAAGAATGCTGAAATTCATTAATTGTAATCCAAAATATATATAATAATAAAAACACCATAATTTAGATGATAGTACTTATTTGGTAAGCCAAATACAAGCCCTCTGAATATTATATTAGCCAATATAAACTTGGGTCAATATTGACTTGCTGCGAAACTGTTATTTTAATTTATTGTTGCGCATTTCTTCAGTCACGTGATCCGATCACGGGTTAATGGCTGCCCTCTTATGTGTAACGCAAGCTCTCAGTAGTAAAATAATGGAATGGCTGGGTTGGTATTCCTTTTTTACATTACGAAGAGAATTTCAATGGGAAGTTAAAAGAGGGAAGGGATTTATGCCTGACACCATCGCAAGCCAAAGAAAAACTCAGTCGAGAGAAGATATCTTTTTTTCGCCGTCTTTGAGCTGACCTCGGCTGTGCTTGAAAAAGGGACATATCGTTTAGTCTCGCCCTTTTTGGAAGTCTAAGATTTCTAAAAAATCTAGACCAAAATAGACACCCCTGTTCCAGTCTGAACTGAAAGGAGTCATCAAATCAGGGTGCAAGGCTGTTTCTGAATCTAATTATCTCCATATTTCTAATTATAATATATTGACGACATTGACAAAGACATTCAATTCATTTATTCAAAAAAATATATGAAAGAGGGATGGCCAATTTGCACATTTTCTTTAAATTTAATAAAACATCATAAGCATAAAACGTATTTTCTTAACCCTGATCCTGGTAAACTGGTATCTCTTCAACTTTAACGACTTATTGAATGATTTGTATGACATGTCGCATATTGTTGGAAAGGGGTATAATCTAAATTTTTTTTTAAAAATAAACTAAGTTCAAAATAGTTGTTAATTTTTAGTTTGTAGAATTTTGACATTACTCATTTGTTTGCACATTTTGTATGACTTAGGAAGCTCAGAAGCATTGCTTTTTAAACCGATTGTATAAAATAATGATCTATTCAGATTAAAAATGCATTGCAAAATACAAAACAACTATTTCATGCTTTATAAGTACAGATTAAAAAGTTATGATGATTCAAAGACGAAATTTTGGGTATTTTTTTAAAAAATATTGAAAAAAATTATTTTGACAACCCTGATATTTCGGACATATGGAATATGTGTAAAATGTAGCAAAAGACCTCCCTAACTCCCAAAAAAATTATCGGTCCATGTGCAAAGCATCCTGTATAAAAGTTGGGGAACCGGCAAAAACCTTTGGTTTGATTATTGAATGAATCGTTATATAAGTACCATCGAACTGGATTGACTTTTCACCCCATGCAATAATTTATATTGATATTGTTAATAATATTAAAACAATCTTAATATATTTTATGCAAATTCGCTCGAAATAGGTGCGCGTTGGGGTTAAAATTCAATCTATAATATGTATTAATTGTGTGTACTTCATCTCTGGCGGTAATTGCAACCGACTATTAATTACGATGGTCCCTGTTTTCCGACCCGAATGAATATTGTCATGCAAAATGTGCGTTATTAACGTCACATTTTTGGTGTTTCCCGTTCCACGTCCTGTATTTGAAATTGAATTCCTCTCATTATATTTATCAAAGTTGAAGGAGATTTCTCTCGAGGAGGCTGCGTCACTTTAATCATGTTTATATTGCTTACATCTCTTTCGGTGAATTTAATTGCTGTTATCTCACTTGTCTTGCTTCTGCCTATTTACTTACTACATCCAGAACAGAGCCGATGTAATCCTGAGCGTTGCCAGCCTTCGTCCTTTTATTTGTGATTAATTTAAATTATGAAATTTTTCATTATGCGCGAGCTTGGGGAATGTCATTTTATTGCGTGTGTATCTCGCGTATATTAAGGTAATTAATTTTACCGATGCCATACAAAACCTAATACGTCGCTTTAACGCGGTTTTCATGGAGCGTTTACAAAATTAATTAAGTAGAAATGTGTCGGGGACTAGCTGGGAGGGACCGACTTGGATTTCTGGGACAAGATGTTCTCGCCATACAACCCTTTAAGGAGGGATCTCGATCATAAAGTGGGAACGAATTTAAATTGGATGCCATTGATGCATTTTTCACTCGATGTGATATGAGATTCATTTCTTCGGGTTTATACGGTATTAGGGATAAGCTTCTGCGACGAAAGTTGGATGGATTCTCGTTTTATTGTCGGGAAGAATAACGTAAGTTGTGAGTTGATCGAAGACCTGAGTTGGTGATTCGTCAGCTCTGGAGACGGTTTCTCATTCATCTCAATGCTCCCAGGTTGAGACTTTATTTTTGTTTTTGCGACTCGTGGTATATTTTATAGCAATCCGCATACAACGGTATTTTCAATGGCTGAGAAGTTTATCTTTGCGGTATTTTACGACTTTGATATATTTGTTAGAGTTGTTCGAACGATTCTCGAACTATTCATCGCTTCCTTCTAAAAGTGTTTGCCTTTGAATAAACTTAAAATGCTGGAATTTTTACATAGCCACAATTCTTTAAGAATATTTTATAACCAAAGTAGTTTTCAATGAATAATATAATTTACGGTACACACTCATTTTTTATAAAAGACTGAAGAAAATATTGACGATCAAGTGTTTGTATTGTATACTAGATCATGGACTTTTACTATTAATATAAAGATCTTGTTGGAATTTACATTTTCAGATCCAGGAAATCAGACTAAATCTGGATTGAGATCATCGATTGGAAATCTTAATACGTGGATAATTTTATTCCCTGGAAATTTTCAACACTCGTAATATTACAGATTCATTTCATCACCCTTAGTATGAATTATATTACATGATTAGATCTTCGTCTCGTTTCAATATAATTTCAAACTGCAGCATATCAGCATTTCAACAGCCAAACAAGCTATTGTCGAAGATATTTGACTAAGTGTTTGATTAATGAAAAAAATGGGTTGGATCTTCATATTTATAAGATGATAAATAGAATGAAATATGTTGTATAGATTTCTAGTGTAAAACAATCAATTTCTTAGACTACAGGTTTCACAAATTGGGGTTTGCGAAATTATAAACAAGTTATTCTCGTGAAATTATCATGTGATACGTCTTTGAAACTACAATATAACAATACTGAACTCACAAAACTTTTTAGTTATTTCTCAGATCTGATTACCATGCATTTGCAAATAAAGCTTTCCAACGTTTAATTCCGTTCTGCACAAGATATTTATGTGAACAGGCTTATTTGGAATTGTTATATGTGAAATCAAAATATACAAAACGAATTTTACAATAATACTTTCCGCCATAGAGCCCAACATTGCTTTTCTGGTTTCAAGAAAACAACTATTGAGTAAAAATGATTTACAGAAAACATAATAAGATCTACAATATTTGACTTTAGTTTGAGAAAGGGGAAGAAATTAAACTAAATTATTATAATTTAATAAAAACTGTGCATATTTATTGATCGATTGATTATTTTTACCAGCTTCGTAGTAAGCTGAAAGATTGCTAGAAATATTTTTCTGATGCAATAAATGCAGGATTTGTGCAAAAATATTGCATAGTTAAGAGGCACTAAATTATGTTATCACAGAATTTAAATGAACGTGTTGTTGAAGCTGATAACATCAATGACCTTTTTAATTAGCTTATCTAATGTCTTTCAGGTCAAAAACATAATGCAGTGGGATTTGCTGTGCGTGTTATTATTATATAAATTTATCACGCAATGTATGAATGCATAACGAATTTAAAAAGTGACTAAAATATAATTGAAACCTTGTTAAGTAACCAATCGATTTGCAAATTAAGGATGATATAATTAGCCCTCAACATTAAATATATTTAATAAATATAAAACAAGGTTTCGATGTTGTTTAAATCTGTTATTTATAAGATAATAGGTGAAAGTACACACATGTTATATAGAGGAAATAATTATTTATTCAAACTTACGGCCCGCGGGCCGCATGCGGCCCACAACAAATATTTTTGCGGCCCAGCCAACAAAATGAACACAATACTAATAAAAAGTGTCTTGATATACGGATAATGATACCACTCCCGAAGAGTACATGAGGTCTTTCATAAACACAGGTCAAGATCAAAGAAACAAAACTCTTCAGAGCGATAAGGCTGATGTTTGTGTCTAAATTATGAAGTCAGTAGCCGAGTCTCATATCTCAATTACCTTGGATTTCAAAACAACCGGATAAAAGGGTTTAACGCTTTCCTGCGCGCATATCGTCACTCCGTTCGTCGCTGCAGCACATGAGTGCAAATAAACCTCGCTCAACCTAAACCTCTCGCGCCGGATTAGTCCTATGCCTGCCGCCTTCAGGGACACAATAACAAAACATGGATCAAAGACTCCCAAACTTTTCCGAGTAAGATAAATTCATTTTGGTTAATAATTCGATTTTTGTGATGCACCGACTTGGAGTAGATACATTTTATGAACATCGCCCACGTAAAAGTATTATGTACTTAAGTTTCGGATTACCAATTTCGGCAAAATCACATAAAATAATTTTTATTCCCAAAATATTTTTACGTAAATACAATTTTTTTTCGCGGATCATAAGGTCCGATCAACACCATGCCCGGTCCGGTCAAATATTCTCATACCAGATTTTGGTTTTGATTTTACATCTTCAGGAATAAAAAAAGATATTGGAGATACACCTATAGAATTTTTTACAAGTATTTGGACTGGGGAAGTTAATAAATTGTTGATAAAATGTACGAATGCTTATGGTAAAAAGTTTACTTTTACAATTTACCAAAAACAAGATACTGCATGGTGACCAAATTCAATGAAATAAATTATATGGAATTGGAAAAATTTTTTGGACTGTGTCTGCTCGGTGGGCATATAGGCTTTCCAACACTAAGAAAAATGTTTTCACGAGCTTCATTGTATTATCATCCAATATTTTCTTATATTATGTCGAGTAGAAGATTCGAAAAAATATTGAGATGTTTAAATTCCACGATAAATAACAATGACAGGATGTCAAAAATAAGCTCACTGTTGACATCGTTGTTTCGAATTTTCAAAATATATATTCTCCATCGGAAGAAATTTCTTTAGATGAATCTCTTCTTCGTCGAGGGCGACTGTGGTTATGGCAATACACGAAAGGGAAGAAAGCTAAGTATGGCATCAAATTTTATAAATTGTGTTTCCCAAATGGATACATCCATAATCTAGAAATCTATAGAGGAAGGTTATTTGATAACGAACCTAGAGGAACCAAAATTGATGCCTTTGATTGATGATCGTACTTAAATTGATGAATCCATTTCTCCACAAAGGTCATCATGTTTTTATGGACATTTTTTTTTAATAACATTTCATTATCTACTAAACTATTAGAAAAAAGGACGCATACAACAGGGACATTGCGTGCAAATAGAAGAGGAAATCCAGCAGAAATAACAAAGAAGAAGGTTAAAAAGGGAGAACACATATGGTTAAGAAAAAATAATATATATATTTCAAAATGGCACGATACTAGAGACGTATTAAGCATTACAACCAAATATCACCCTCAGCTCATCGAAAAAACTAACAGATATGGAATCATAAAAATAAAGCCCATTGAAGTTGTGGAATACAATAAATTTATGGGTGGTGTTGTCAGGTCAGGCCAACTCAAAGCATACTATTCTTGTCCCCGAAAAACAATTCGGTGGTATAAAAAAATTATATTCCATTTGTTAGACATGTCAGTATTTAATGCGTGGATTTTATACCGCATTAAAATGGAAAAGGTGATAAGTTTTCTACAATTTAGAGACAATTTAATAGAATCCTTATTATGTATTGCCCATATAACAGATGGTAGAGAATTGGTAACTGTCACACCTACTCCAACAATAGGCAATACTCTAGTCATTTTTTTGGAAAAAACTCCTATTCCAAAAAATTATAAAAAGAAAATATGTTATTTGCGCTGCAGGTGGTGTTCAAAAAATAATAAACGCACTGAGACTTCATGGAGATGCCAAACCTGCCCAAAAAAATCCTGCTCTGCTTGTGTGCTTTCGACTCCCGTTACTCTAATACAATAACACGAGACAAAACGATCGACCTTTCATTGTGTGTATTAGCGATGGTTTAAATAGTTTTATTATTAAAGAAAATACAATGGTTGAAAATCACTGAAAAGTGTAAAGAACATATTAAAACAAACGTGTGGATCAATTAATTTAATGATGAATGGTTCGACGGCGATAAAACTTCGGTCTTATCGCTGGAATGTTATCAATAACAACGATTAGTGAAATCAAGAGGCAAACACGAAACAGAATAACTGACTCATTGTTTGTTTTGGCGATTGCTTATAAGCACTAATCGGTATTCATGAATATTGTCGGCAATCGGATTCACGAAACCAATTAAAATGACGATACCGCGCGCGAAAGCGTTAAGAAAGCTCATTATACGAAACAGATATCACAAGTATTAAATTATGAAAAAAGATCCGGAGTAACAAGAACGATACACATGGCTTAGTGACTAAAATATTAAGGGGGGCACGGCTCGCCACTTGTCGAAGGTTTCCTGTTGAACTGAAATGGAAAATGGAATTATTTTTTGATTTTTAATATGTTTAGGCAGTCAACTATGCTATAAAAATTTTAAAAAAGCATAAAAAATTTTTCACTGTACCAACAAATTTGGGTATTTGGGGATCGATAGTCTCGATATGAGTGAGTAATTGAATTTGCAACAATAATTAAATTATCATTTATATATAATGATAATTTCGCTACTCACTCATAGATTCTCTCCTCTCCTACCTTTCCAAATAATCCTATCCTTACTTTACCACGTGTGGAAGGCAATGGGAAACCACCACATTAAATCATCTCCCAAGTAAGATCTCCTATGGAGATCACCCTATATCCGTTATCGGATATGACACATCAAAGATTCATGCTTTGATGGACGTCATAAGGATTTAAAAAAAAAAAAGTCTCGATCCAGGTTTACCCTGATTTCCTGGATTAGAAAAGGTAAATGCTGAGGCGATTAATAAAGTCGTGCAGGGACGCCCATGAGTGAGTGATTGAATTTGCAACAATCGTTAAATTATCATTTATATATAATGATAATTTTGCTACTCACTCATAGATTTTCACCTCTCCTACCTTTCCAAATAATCCTATCCTTACTTTAGCACGTGTGGAAGGCAACGGGAAACCACCACATTAAATCATTTCCCAAGTAAGATGGAGATCCCCTTTATCCGACATCGGATATGACACATCAAGATTCATGCTTTGATGGACGTCATAAGGACTTTAAAGAATACGAATGCTAAGTGCATTATAAGTTAGTCTGTTTTCTTTATTGATATGATATATGTTTGTAGGCTTGAGCTATTAGATATATGGCTAGATGCCCTTTTCTTGAACTCGAGGATAATTAATGCTAACAATTCCAAGAACTGATAAGAAAATAGTGCGAAAAATGCTTTAATGATAAATATTATTATTTGCAAATCTATTTTATAAATAACGGTTGCTAGCTGTGAGATGTTTTCGGCTTGATTGAAATTTATTTTGTAGCATGCTTTCTGAAAATACTTTCAGCAGTATCAATCTCATAGGAATACGTTTCATCATACAAACACACTAAGAACTCATATATTTCATGTCAATCTAGTTCGTGACATATACGACATCCTTTGCACGCTCCGCATTATGTGATACCTCTCTTGTACATAATGTTAAATGACAATATACATATTCGGAATGGGTTATTATCCATTCATTTGGCGTGTGTGTTCAATTTGCTACGTCATATACGCATGACACATATTTTTGATATTAAATGTTTTCCATGTCGAAAACATGTCATAAAATCTAATTAAAGCATTAACGTGATTTTAGTTCATCGGCATTGCAGAGGTTAGTTCCCTGCGGGCGCACATTTGTGGATTCTTTGTGGGGTTATACACAAAAGGTTTTTCTCGCGATGTTTTAAATTAACATCAATCTCGTCAGTACGCTCTGATACTTTTTGCAAAAGGCTGTGGTTTCCTGATGATGAAATAATATACCCATAACGAAGCCAAATATAATTAAATGTTATATAAAATCATCATATGGAATAATAGTTCGACTTACGGATTTTTTCTTTGAATTAAATTTGACGGTTGGCGAAATAGCATAGGGAATAGACAGTCGCCAAAAGCTAAACATATTCCTTTGAGCATTGAAGACTTGCTAGATACGAAACAGGGTTGACTCCCAAAAGAGATAGAACATAATAAAACTATTCATCAAATGCTCTTCTCCATTTCATACAAGGACTGCGGCAATGATCCTATCGAAAAATGTGGAATAGCTTCTTAAAATATCAACGAGATCATCTATTATTACAAATATTTGCTTGAATCTTAAATCTACGAATTCTTCAGAGCAATTGATGCTTTTTTCCATTCTTGTTTTAATACATCAAATTGGAATATATGAACGAAATTTGATGTAAAATGAACGAAATGCGTGCGTACAGTAGTTATGCACGTATGTAAATAGATTGTCCAGTTAGGAATGTCGTTTTTTAAATGAAAGAGTTAAATTCAAACAAAAAATCAATTCCATCGATACAACGTATTGTCCTACAGTAGATATAATCTTTTCTCAGATGGAATAGATATTTAATATTTTTTTAAATTCTGGAAGATTAAAATTCAACGATTTTCGACATTAAAAAAATCAATTCCTTATTTCACTTCTTCTATATTTATATATTTTTTTCCTGATAAATAATGCTGCATCGATCTAAATAAATGATAGTCGGAAAGAGCAAGGATAGGAGAATAATATGGATGTAGAATCGTTTGCCAATCGAGTTTCTTTAATTTGTTTTCGGTCGTCTTTGTAAATGGAGTAGCGAATTATCATATTGCTAAATAATTTGGCGATGGTTGACTACACCTGACTATTTTATGCTAATATAATAAATTAATGACGTTAACAATGCGGAGCATTACCTTACACAATTGATGATGTAAAATTTAAAATGTAAAAGTACTAATAAAATCGGACATTTCATGTGTAAAGTAAAAACCCAAATTTTATGAAGTAATTTTAATTAATCACCATACAAAATCTTAATCCTGAGCGATATCTGATATGAATCGCTAATATTATATTTTTCGAATGTTTCAGATTTTGAGATGTTGAAGGCTTCGATGTAGATATTATTAATTGATCAAAATAACATATTTGACAAGGAGTATCCAAATACCGCATGTTTGGTAAATTCAATTTGGATTGCGATTATCAGGCTGAACTAACATAATAGAGGCCAATTAACATGAGTTTGATTGATCTAATTAATTCCGAACGTTTAGGCCGGCACTATTATCGGAAGGATTAAACCCCCCAGTTCTGCAGCGTGCAGATATTTAGCAAAAAATCGGCAGATTTATGCAACAAGAGCCGCTTCGTTCGGCTGAATCTTAAATTTTCAAGCACTGAATTAAATCTATAAAACGAAGGTCCCATAAAATTATCATTCATCGTATTATATATTGATCCTGTATGTAGATTATTTAAATGCTCTTGCTGAAATTTGGGCTCAGATATGTAAATGAGGATTGCGAGTCGGGGATGCTAAAAAGAGTTCTTTCAACAAAAGATGATTTACATTATCCTACGCAAGGCCTTTATGTACACACAGTATTTTTTTAATTTTCAATAAAAATTCAACTTTTTGCCATTAAAGAAAGCTGCCTTTTTATTACCTCCATGAATGTCGAAATATTTCATACGTGTATGATCCCCCTTAATCCAATTCAATTCAATTTCCATGTTAAAAATAAATAATCTTCGTGGGTTGACGATATCCCTTTAAATTAATTTGCGCGTTTTGACTTGCTAATTTATCGAGTCGACTTTAATATTTAAGCACGCGCTATAAACATAACATTGGTCATAGAAACGTACGATAGAAATAAACAACGTCTTGGCATAAAAACACAAGCCTTTATTTTAAAAGTAAACGATGTTAGATGCGTGTATATAGCTCAAATTGCAGGCATACTTGTTTGTGCAGCTGCAATATGATCGCCAATTGTCTGATGCCAATAGGGTGAATGCTCCTAGGATGAAAATTCCTATCCAGAAGCCAGAATGACTGAGAGAAATCCAATAATTATCATGTGTTAAAATATGCATGCTCTGAATGTGATAAAAGTCCAAATATTTTCAGTTTTTATGTGGAATTTGTCACCGAAGCATTTGCAGACGACGTGTGTCCTATTTAAAACGTTTGCTGACGATATTGTTGCTATTTTTACTTGAATACTGTTTCATAAATGATCCAAATCTATAATTTTTCAATGCGAATTTCTTCGTTCAGACAGACTTAAAAAAGGGATAAATCGGGGGTCGTTAAATTTAAAGATCTTGAAGGCTACCTAAGCTTTTTCGAGATGGATAGCTTGAGCTTTGTAACCATCTTTTTAAATCGGATTTTCTTGACTTTTAGAGTTGCTGTCGAAGAATGCATCCTCATAAAAAATCTACATAATATAGATTGACTGATCCAATTTCTTCGAATCGAATTTATCAGATGCACTGTTTGATATGATAAATCTTCTTGAATGTGCTACTGTTCCAGTTTTTTTTTAAATTTTCATCAGAATTTCTTTGCTTTAGTTAGAAGTGTCGAAATTGTATTCAAATCATTTTTTGAAAGTTTCATCAGAGCTTTAATGTAATAGCAGCTGTAAATAAACTATCCAAACTTCAAAGTCAAAGTCAAAGACAAATATGGTTCTAGCTTCAATGAGGTTTACACATGATCAGTATTTGAGCAGAATCCTATTATAACGGTGGAAGAATTAGCCGAGAAACTCCAATCAATCTTTTCAATAATACTTGGCATTTGCGCGTCGATTTAGGCCAATGGATTCCTCTCGAATTATTAAAGCTCAAACGATAACTGCGAATGGATATTTTCATTTGCCACCTCTGTAAATTGAAAAAAGAAGTGTTTCTTAATTGGATTGTTACTTTTGGTATTTGTCGCTTAGTTACATTTTTATTGGACGGCGCTAAAAGGGTAAAATATATAATAGAGAGGATTATGTATGTAGAGGTTTTCATTTATTCTTTGATAAAACCTTTGATGAAACCAAAGTAATTTTATAGGAAAATAATTGAAAATTTAGTGAAGGGAGAAAATAAATTGTTAATAACAATAACGGAAAAAGACTTAAGATTGATTTTATTAGAACCGGATTATTTTTGTGATGTCTTAATATATTGTGAATTATTTCAGAAATTATGTTTACTCAATTGGAATAAGGATTGCCTTTCAGCACAATAAGGTAATGATAAAAGTAATTTTTAGTTTTCTGACTGTAATATATGCTATTGGAATTGACTTTAATACAGGGACCATATTCTGCGCTGCTGTTCGGTCTGACTTGTGTGCCTCCGGATTATCCACACAGAGTGTCTTCCGTTGGTCTTTCAGTCCCCGGGTGCCTATACGCAGTGATTCTAGACGCCCACCCCTTTCATATCGCGTCCTCTTGAGGTTGCCATGCACCACGAGGAGTACTACTTTCAGACTACGTGCACCCGAAGATGCGATGAGAAAGAAAGGAACGAGATAAAAAGGGGAACTACTGCGAGGTTACCTTTTATTCCTGTGGGGAGGGGAATCTTGCATAAGACACTTGCTAAGGGTAGTGTCCGATTCTTACTAACTAAACCCCTCCCTTGTCCGTCTTTGTTCTCCTGACTCTCTCCTCTCTTTGGCGGTCATCATTTCTTCCACATATTACGGCCAAAGGTCCCAGTTCTCCTTGCTCACCACCATGCTGTGGATTATGTTTTTAACTTTGAGCTCAGTTTTTCCGAATGCTTGTTTCAGCGTATTTCTCTGGGGTGCCCAAGCCTCACAATCATCGATGGTGTGTTGCGCATCGTCGACCTCCGCTTGGCAATGGTGGCACGCCATCAGCACTTTTGTCAAGCGGAAGGTCGTCCCTCCTTCTTACTGTACCTTCCAACGATTTATGACAGATATAAGTCGGGGGGTCCATCTTTCTTTGCTGGACTGATCCCATCTCTGTTGCCAGCCTTCCATAAGTTCGGGATCTTCAAAGTCCTATACTCTCTTTTTTTTTTGGGACTCCGACGATCACGAGTATCGCGTATTCAGATACCCTGCAGTGACTCGGAGCGCACCCCGCCGTTGGATCCTGGCCAGTTGGATCCTGTTGCTCTCGTATCTAAGCGATTCGTGTCATATCGGAGATCCGTACAGAAGTATTGAGTATTTGACTTCGTTTAGTGTTTGATTCTTCTTCTGGATGGCTTCAGCTTTTCAATATTGGCCATAAGCCGTCCGAGCTCGCTGGCTATCTTTAGCACCTTCTTCGCAGCTACTTCTACGTGTTTGATGAAGGCCAGCTTGCAGTCTATCGGATCCTGAGGTATCGTAAACTGCGAGGTTACTGCCATCTTGAGTCTAATCTCAGCTTAAAAGGGACTGCAGCAGGTGATAGACCCCTTCCCCATCGTATTCGTATTAGTTTCAGTCATTCGTAGTACCTAGCCATGGAGATGAATCGCCGTTTGAGCAGCAAGAGCCGTTCCCCCTGTAAGCCATAAGCTGTTGAACACAATGGTGTCGCTTTTTGTACAAATTCCTCCTTCTCCTCCTTTAATCGGTAATTTTATATTTCACTTTATGGGTACGCCAACATAGGGAAGACGTGAACTCAATTCATGTTAGCTGGGCTACCCCAGCAGCGTTTGATGAGCAAACCGATGAAGCTGATTTCGTCCACTTCTACTCTACATCATTACCCCAGGGATTCGACTTTGGAGTTTTGGAGTTTTATGAATGGGGACCATAGAGCGAAACACCCACTCCAAAATCATTTGTATACCAAGTGTTTATATCTACAATTGAAACTCAGCGATTTAAATATGTATCTTCGCATAATCAAAATTACAATTTTAAATGATTGTTGAAATTTAGTTTCATACGTCATTACAGACGTCGGAATACAGCAGTTACTTTCTATGATTTTTAGGCGATGTTTTTAGTAGTTTTCGAAGTACATACGTTCCTTGGATGATGTTTATTCTTAATTTCTAACACGTGCACAACCTTGGAATGCCAGATGAAATACAATGAATCATTATATTTGAGTGCAAAAGCATTGCTGACGTTATTGCTCATATAGTTTTGCTGGAAATAAATAAGACGCGACTCATTGTGTTCTACTTTAGAAGCAAACGGAAAATATTTGCTTCCTAATAATAACGCAGGAAACGCAAGCAGTTATAAAATCATGTGTTTTAACACGATTACATAGATTTTATTAAGAGCTATAACTAGAATCGATCAAAAACACGTATTCATTTAATTTTGAATGCTTTATATTTAATTTTTTTAATGACATATTAACTAATGGACTATAAATTTAAGTACTTTTCAATATAAAATGGTCATGTTTATCATCGTTAGAAGCTTTCATATAAATTGACCAAGTTTGTTTATATGGAGAGGCTGTTTTTGTTAATTAAAAATCTTGTATTTGCAGTTCATATAAGATGCCTCTTGATATATTTTATGTAAGAAGAAAATTCCTCTATTTTCTTATACCAATTAATAATTCAGAAATTTTCACCAAATTTTACCAATTTGACCAAGTGGGCGACTTATATCATGTTTGACATTTCTTCACAAAGACCACTAATACATTTTTATGACCCTTTTAGGAAAATAGAATTTATGATAACAATTTTAAAAAAAATTCAAGAAAATCTTGTAGTTAAGGGGAAAGAATCTTATCTCAATAATGCTATTGTAAGCGACTACAATTTCAAAGGCTAATTTATATTAAAAAAATATTTAAATGTATAAATGATTTTTATAATAAAATTATTTAAAACTATGCAGAGAGGTTGTTCATATCGTATATTGGATAATTAATTTATGTTCTGAAAATCTTATTTTATTTTCACTATAAACCGAACAGACTAACTTTGAACATGCAGCTTCTCAGCTTAATTGGTAAAAAAGTTTTATAACAAAGATGGTGTCTCAAGCTTCATCTTAAAACGATGAGAGTTTTAGAGTCTTCACTCGAGGAGTAGATTCTCTATTATGTTGTAAAGGTTGAAAAGATCGCGAGTTGAATTTGAAACGTATTTCATGCGCAGTTAAGCTCATTACGCTGAAATGTACATATGACAATGCAGACAAAATTGGTAGTTGTTAAACAGTTGCAAAGCCTTATTAAACACAAAATCGTAGTTGTTTGTAATCTGATTATTATAGTATTTGAACGAGAACTTTCCGCTCTTAAATATAATGTGCTCTGATGATGATTGCTGTAAACAAGATCATTTGCATAGTTAAATGAAGCGTTTTTGGTGACTGGATTTTTGTCAATTTGAAATTATGTAGACGGAACTAGAGCGGTTAATATTTTTAAACGTTGATCAGTTCCTTCTGTTGCAATTTTTTAAAATATTTTTTAAGGTGATCTCTGTCTGCCTCTGAGCTCAAAGTGTAAGAATCATCTTTCTGAGTCAATGGAATTTGGACACAACATTGTGTTTTACCTATTTAAGGGGTTAATTATCAAAACAAATGTCTGTTCTCAAAATAACACGAACAATTGAACCTAATGGCTTACAAAGCTTGCATACCGCATAATTGCGTTAATGTGATTGGTTGAAGATGATCTGAGATTTTTTTCAATTATATATATGAGGGAAAATTGTGTCAACTTTCAAGTGGCAATTCTGGTTTAAAAATACTTGGAATCGTTCACAGAACTCTTTTCTCATTAGTACTCCAAAAATGAAGATCCTAGATATGTTAATATGTGGATCATTAAAATAAAATTAAAAATTAATAAAGCTTTTATTATGTAATTATAATGAATCATTTTATTTTATGAACTAGATGGATTTTTAAACACATTTGTTCACTTTTATTTTAATATATTTTATAATATTTAATACAAAAGTTCAATTAGTGGTCCATTAGATTCATTTAGTGGTCTGTGAGTTCAAAAAGGTTAGTGAGTACAAAATGTATTATTCGAATGAATATTTCAAACCTATGGCATGATGGCAATATTATTGATCTTAATTAACTAATGACTTAGCTTTAATCAAATGGAATCACTGACTTATCGTGATAATCTTGATGTTTGGTTACCCTAATTCAATGCCAGTTAATGTACTGCATTACACAAATACGCAATAAATTGATGAATTTCATTTTATGTAGTTTTACAAAAAATCGAACAAAATTTGCACTGGAAAATTTAATTACATTATTTTTTTAAATCACATAAAACTGAAAGAAGGAAAGTCAATAAAATCTGAATAACATTGTCATACAACTTAAAATATACTTGTTGTGCGAAGAAACAGTCAGCTCATCATATCTGCATTATAAGTTCATTACAAATACAATTAGCCTTAATTAGAATGTTCTTATCACTGATTAAACAATGCAATAATGAATTTTCTAATTTTTATGCAGTTTAAGATATTTACTGCATACAAGAACGCATGTTATTCAGAAATAACAGAAACTCAAAACTGCATTAACACTGTCAGTTGGTGATACGTAAAATTTACAAAATTGGCTATTATTCAAACCGTGACGAGTTTCAATATTTCTGATTGATATTCTCGAGTACAGAATAGTAAATACAATCAATAAAGTCTTGCGGGATCATTTATTAATTTATGCAATAATCTACTGTTTCAAATTATTATTTTACATTTTGTCAGACAATGGGACATCCTTTCCTTGGGAAAGTCTCCTATATCCAATAATGGAAATGGTAACTTAAGGCGAAGAAGAACCAGAAAATATTTCCCATCCTTGTGCTATGCTATTGTAAGTTAACACCTTTTCATTGGTATACGTGCATTACCTTTTTCCGATAAGTACATACTGCATACGAGTATAGTAGGATTGTGAAGTTATATTGATTAAACGTAATATAGTACATCTTTACATGGACGTTGCTATCAAAAGTATCATATTGAGCAGGGCAAAATATAAATATTTAGGACGTAATGATAAAAAAGTTAATCCAAAGACTGTGTCGTATGTTAGATCAGATCAGAGAAAAAATAAGAAAAACTTTCGAACGTCTTCGGATAAGACCTCGATGCATGAGGTATAATTGAGGAGACATGGATGTGTACGATGGAGCGTCTATTACCAGCATCATCTGAACTGTTTTTATTGGATAGGCCATTTGGGATCGATACCGACGTAAAAACACAAGCCGTGTTAGGTTCGGAGACAAGTGGCAACAGACTCGTTGGAAGAGTTCATCTAAGTTGGGCTGGTCAAGTAAAAAAAAGATCAGGAAATGGCAAAATGCTTGTCGGTAGCCAAAGATCTTTCATAGAGCTATATGAGCCACCTAAAGTGAGAAGTAGTTTAAAGAATAATACCTAATAGTATATACTCTGTATAATTTAATAGTAGTAAGAGCTTGTTTTCTTCCTATCCTATCAATGTAGTGATATGTGGTATGAGTTTATTTAAAATTATTCTTAAACATATTCGATAATTTTGAAGTTATAGTAATTTTTATATAAATCGCACGCCGTACGCGATTTCTAACTTATTGAAGTTGCTATCATATACATGTTTACGGCTTTTTACGCGAATACAAAATCAAAATGTATATTTTATTGAGCGGAGAAAGGCCATTGAAACCGTGAAAATGCATGAAATGAGAGATTAGAGCCTGATGACTATTGTCAAGCAGTTGAAATGCCATCCGAACGCAGGGCTTGAAATAAAAATAATGAGTTCAGCAACCCGTAAAGATACTTTTCAATGATCATAAACGTAGTGGTGGGTATTTGGCTTTACGGGTTTTAAACAGTGTTTACTGACTTCACACAAAGGAACCCATTTGAGAGACCGCAATACAACCGTCGCAATCAGCGACGGGCGTGATGATATTGCTCACCTTCGCCCCCGTTTTGTATGGAGGCACTCGGTTCAGTCCCCCAGTGGGTAAATGGATTCCAGGCAGTTGCCTCACAAAAACATTTTTTACCTTTAATTACAAACACCGGGAACCGTATGCAGATGGGGAATATGAAATATGGCCGCCGATTTTATTCGTTTGGGCCATTTCGCTCAGTGTGCTCAAATCGACCTCGCCTAATGGCCGTTTGTTGTTTTCATTTTATTGTTTGTCCAATTTGTTTCCACAACGATTTTTAAAGAGAAAAATATATTCGCCATCACTTTTTTCGTTTTGGGGAGGACGAACCTGAAGGACATTCGATCGTCAATATGTCCAGACTACTACATCATTAATTTGGAGTGAGACATGCTTCACGTGAAATGAAAGCAACTTTTTCAAATCTTTTCGATATACCTTAATACAATTCATGAGCTTCATCAACACTTCAAAAGGTTCCAGACAAAAAACGTGAAAAACAATTGCTTGCACTCTTTGATAGGGTCAGATTAAAATTTTCAATCAACATTTACACTGCCATATCTATTCAACCAATATGTCCTTTTTATACAGGATATTTCATTTGAAACACTTCAATTCACATTATAGATTGTTTTTTTCAAAAGCGTCGAGTAAATAAAGACTAACACTTGGTTTTTATTAACTACTTCCCCTCAAAGTTTTTTGTTCTTGTCAATAATAGTATATAGCGTAGTCAAAAGCTCTAAGAAGACTCAAGATCTTTTATCGTTAGAACGAAGCTACTATAATCTGAGTACTAATGAGGTTGAGCTTAAAAATATTTGATTTATATTTTGATGTGGTTAAATTGTTTAAGAAACAAAACATTTACAAAATAAACAAGAGCTCTTATCATTTTTATCGTAATGCAGTCTGAAATAGTCCATTGATTATTTATGAATGATCACCCAGCGGGCCACTTGGGTGAGCTTAACAAAGAACGTTTTCATGAAAGTCTTTATAGTGAATTAAAGTGTTTTGAAACATTGAATAAAAAAATGTCTTTTTAAAAAAAATAATAATTTCGCTACTTATACCTAAAAATTCAATTCTTATATTCTATATATTGAAGTATATACCGAACAAACTAACAATACAATATAGATATTCATTTTCGAGATGAATTTTCATTGATTATATCAGAGCCATTTTTTTAAATTTCAGTAAAAAATAACGATGTACAGTTGTAATAAAGAGCTTATATCTATAAAAAGTCTCGTGAGTCAACGATTTATAAAATATTCATCTATTTCATTGAAGTAATTACCGTCATTTGCAATTTTTCACCAGGATTATAGCAATTTTTCGCGTAAATCTCCCATCTCGTAGAATAAAAATAAGTTGCTACTATTAAAGGTCATAAGTTCAAGTTTAAGGGCTGCGAATGCCGAGAGAGGAATGAAAACAAATTATAGCCAAAGCTCTTAGGTTAATAGATTTTTTTAGGAGAACGCAAAGTTAAATGAGCCTTAAAATTCTATATGAACCTGAATAATATCTCAAGTGTTTATTAAAAGAAAAATAATTAATTTAATTCGAGTTAAAGGATCTGGAACACTAAAATTGTATAGCACAAATAGGGGATCGTTTAACTGGGGGTGTTTTTAAGAAATTAACTTAAATTTTTCTTCGTGGCATTGACTCTGTTATATAAAGGTGGTCAAGTCCCAGTGAATACGAATTTATTATTAAAACTAAGGGTGTAATTTTTGCCCTCGGTGTCCATCCCTGTCAGAGTTCTTTAAGTTGGTAGACTTGTCAGAACGTATCAAACGTCCATTTAGAGATTAAGAAAAAGGTCTAAAAATACGTTAAAATATAAAGAAGGCCTGTGAAGAGATGTCACTCGCAAACGCCATATTAATTTTAAATCAACCTACCCTCCGCTTGAAGACATTTTCCATTAACTGATGTTTGGAAAACAAAAAGGGTGGAAAATTCTGCGGAGAAGACAATTAAAATCAGCTACTTCATGTTGGAATATTAATTTTTTTGCAATAAACATTAATTTTCTTCTTTTCTTCACTGTGACAGCCTGCAAGATGTGACCCAAATTATTAAAACATTAATATCAAATGTCAAAAATACAAGAGAAAATCCAAAATTCCCTCTAAATATATCAATATTTGCTGTGTTCAACAGAGCAATTTCGCTACGATTCTGCATGACCTGATGGCTTATGGCGAACAAAATGGATTTCATCACAATTGAGCAAAGAGAAGCAATCAAAGAGATTACATATCTTTGCTTAGACTCTTAACAAAGCTATCAAAATATTGTACGTCAACTTCCTTCACAAATTGAGCACAAATTAGGGATCAAAATCAAATGAATTATATTCGCATAGAGGGCAAAGGTTAAGACTTAGGCGATTAGATATTTTTATTAGATAATGATTTGGGAAAATTGCAAATTTATTGAAAATATTTTCATACATATTACATTATTATTTATTCAAAATAATCTCTGAAGGCTTCTATATTTATATATAATATACCAAACATTACATGCCGATTCCATTGTCGTTCAATGGAATTGCTTCATATCTTTTATTCGTCAAGACAATTTGATTGCTAATCATTCAATATCAATGTTTAAGTTATAACATGTATTAGCATTTTTATGAGTAATGATAATATTTTTTAATGAATTATATTCCTGATTATCTGGCCTAATTAATAGGAAGAAGCATCTAATATTAAGGGGTATAATCCCTGAGTTTCATTTATAAAAGCTCACTTTATGAGCTATTTGTGTGAACGTATCAAAAATTAAATTTACATTTCGAACACAACGAGTAGAAGATTATATATAGTTTCTAATAAACATTATTTTAAGTATTTTATCTTTAAAAAACATATTGATATTATTTACTTTACAATGTAACCTTAACTTATAATGCTGGATATTCGACTAACTGAAATTTAGCAGTTGGAATCATCCGATTTGTTACAGGCAATCCAACTTGTGTAAAGCAGTAAATTCTTAAATTCTGCACACGCAAAGGAAACAATATTAAAAGAAAACATTTCCTTTATAATTTTTCCCTCAAAGGAAATCATTTAGGTCATGGATATTTACTGAAAAAATTCCATCACATATTAATAACGGTTTTCGGAGTCTCTTTCATTCGTCGACAACAAAAACAAATAAATTCAACGTCGAGATATAGAATAATAGTCTTCCCTATTTATTTGACCCATTCCAGGAATATTCTCGGAGGCCTTACCCTCTTTGTTATTTTTTTCCCTCTTTTAGACATCACTTACATGCAAGCCTCTCTGTGAGATTTTTATTTAACCTCCCACCTACGTATACGCACAAGTGAGTACGCATCTTAAGATTACATATTTAATCTTAAAATATGCTAAACCTTTTTTTGTACACACAAACAACTTCAAAGAATGTTTTTGATATGAAATATGTTATTAATTTTCCGTATGGAAGTTCAACGCGTATGTATTTTGGGCTTAAGTATTTTCTACTGGTACTTATTGCTTTTTCTAGTGAGAATTTATCAAAATTTCGGCTGAAAATATTCATTGGTAATTTAATATGAATTATAATAACTGTCAAACCTAGATATATAATTTTTAATAAAGGTTCTTGAAGGATAAAGTTTACCTAAACTAAGCTAAAAACTAAATGTCTAGTTCTTCTAGTAAGTGTTTATAAAAAATCTTCTGAAGTTAAGAGTGTCCAAAACCTAAAATATCAATATTACGATTTATACCCAACTCCTTCAGGTTATTTTCATTGTCGAATATAATAGATTGTCCAGTTAGAAATGTCGTTTTTTTCATACTTACTCTTTACCATCAGTTGTTTTTCAGCCATCTTTTTGATAACACGTATTGTATATTTTGTTAGTTGACTAATATCTGAAGATCGACTAACATCATGGTATAAACAATTTAAAAGTGAGAATTTTAATTTAGAAAATAAGGTCTAAAGTGAGAGAAAATTAAAGTGGATGACGATATCCTTTCGATACCTATCGAAAGACTTTAAAACAGGAGGTGTAGATATCGCACGACGTTACTGATGAGATCAAGGCCTGAGTACGTTTCATGATTTAATCGATAAAGAGAAGAAACAACCGTTTTTACATTATCTTGTGGCTGGAGATGAAAAGTGGATATTGTACTCAAATCAAAAACGCAAAAGATAGTGGCTTTCAAAGGGGCAGGTAAAGAAGTCAACCTCTCGACCGGGTCTAACAGTAAATATAGCTCTTTTAAATGTATAGTGGGTCTCCAAAGGGATAATCTACCATGAAGTACTTCCATATGGTCAAACCATAACGAGGGAGATTTATTGTTTACAATTAAACAATTTAAAAGTGACGTTGAGTACGAAGAAGCCAGATAATACGCGACTCATTTTCGAACGTCTAAAGTGATTGCCCCCCCTTAGGATTTTTATTATATATTTAGCGAAAAAGAAGATTGCAAGAACTGTTCTTGTTATTTGCACCACGTGAAAAATTATCTCCCTTGAATGATCTCCCATGGAGATTATCTACATTCAATAATAAATATGGTACCTTGAGAAGAAGATTAAAGTTATTTGAATATGCTATATTTTTTCTCATAATATAATTGTAATTTATAGACAATATTTCAATACATGTTACAAATCCCTCATAGGCAGCCTTGTTATTTATCTCAGTATTAGCATTTAATAACCAGAAAATCAAATTGATCCTAGATTAGAAAGTTTGTAGAGAGTTCCGATCCTTTTAATTTATTTAAACGCTGACTTTTTTTTAGGTAACCTGAATTTGAATACAAGAGTAGTCATAATGAAATAAATGTACTTAAAAATGAATTTAAAATGTAATATTTTTTGTTTTTGTTTTGTCTAATTCAATTCAATTTCAATTTCAGCAATTGTCGCACTCGGAAAATTACATAAAATTTTCATGTTTATCGAATGGTAAACGAGATTTATATGCCCATGAAAAATAGCTCTTATTTGTAATAAAATATTATCCTTTGAGATATCGAATACGTAATTTAGTGTCAGCTCTTTTGATCAGAAAGAGGAGAAAAAAATAGTGGAATAGTGTAAATATCATTGTGATATCGCCTTTGAAAATTATACAAGAAAATATACAAAGGGATATAATAATTCTTAGAGTTGAAATATTGCCCTTTTGACACCGAATAGATTTATCAAGATCTCGATATCCATACGAGTATAATTTTGGCTATGAATTTTATTTATAAATCCGACGATAGGCGAAAAGTGGTGAGGTATTCAGTCTGAAAGAGAATATTATGTGGTCGAACCAAAAATACGACCTAATATAGTTTTCATAATAAAAATACAGATGTATAAAACCATTTCATATTGAATGATTGCTTAATTTCCCACAGGATTTTTCTATTTCAGCTGTTAGTTTTTCATAACGTGATGTTGACCATTGTGGTAAAGATCTTTATTTGTGCTCAATTTACTACAATTTTTTTCTTAGATCCAATGTTATTAGAGTATGAAAAGGGGTATTTTATTAAGTGCTATATTAATTTAATTTAATAATTCTTGAATCCAATTGTTTGAAAATTCGTATGTATCTAAATATATTTTGAAGACAAAAATAACAAGAAACTGACATGAAAAATATTTTTTTAAATTTTTATAATAAGGTACATTTGAAATACATGTTACTAACATAGTTTACTAGTTGCCCATAACTAATAAGTGCATCAAACGAAGGACAATAGTAACTTCTAACCTGATTCCTTTGATTATATATATGTACGCAAAAGGAAATTCATAATTGTTCTTACAAAATAAAGTAATGTCATAAATGTCCTAAAGATGTAACCATTATACTCGTAATATCAACTGGTGTGGTTAAGTGTTGAATTTTCTTGAAACGCGTGACGTGAATTTTCATCCATATTCTCATTTTAGACATGTGCCAAAAAACATGAGCTCTTTAACTTTTTAAATATTGCTAAGTTATTTCTGTGGTTACCATTTTTTTTTTGCTAATCTGTCACTGTTTTGCAACTGATTTTTAATGTTTTCGTACAATTAACCAAAATCAATAGTACATCTAAATTCCTTGTTAATTTAATTTACATATATTATGGAGATACTCCTGAAATGTTGATCATGGACAAACAAGCTTAATTGAGAGTTACCCAATTTCTTGATGAGGATCTAGTTCCTCTAATGATGTCAAAACATCATCATTTAATGCATGTAATCTTCCTATTGTAAGAATATTTAATAACAGTAATAACCTAAACCTTCTATCGTTTTTTAGCTATGACATTATTGCAATAAAAATAATGAAGCCACAACTTCAACTTTATAATAAAATACAATAGATGTGTTTCCTGAACAGTATTTTAACACAAATTGCTTGTAAAGGGCAAGTTTAGTTTTATAAATTTATTACTGGTTCTTTTAATATATCACTGAAAGCATTTTTCAGTCCATCTAGATAATATAATGGGTCCTGGTATTAGATTAATTTTAATTCTGCTGCAAAAAAGAACGAATATTTCCGGATTTAATGGTCCTAATTTAACGTTGTTTGGAAAAATACTCGATTACAGCAAAGATATTAAATTTTAATTTAGAGCCCGCCTTAAATAATGCTCTTGGGCTCCAACATTTGACCATTAGTGCTTTTATGTTTCGTTTTTATTACCCATGTGTTTGAGCATACGAGGACCCGAAGTCAGAAAGAGCTTCGTTAGTAAATACTATTAAGTTTCAGTTAAAAGGTTCATACTTTTTATATCGCCACATAAAACATGCAATAAAGCCTTACAAAGGCTCACAACGTAATCCTCATTAAGACTACAAAACGGAAGGATATCTGGATAATTTGAATTTTATATATTCTAATAAGGCTTTGTAATCAAAGTTGGATGTGGGCCGCCGTACGTTTTATAACCTTTTCAACCCCCCGAGATCTAAGGGCTGATTTGTGACGCATTATTTTAATGAAGATCGTAATATTAATAACACGCTGCGTAAATATTCTCCCATTGGGGACAATTTATTAGGGGCTTGTTTTGATTTTTTGAAAAACGCTTTGTAATTTAAGCATCAAAAGAAAACTAAGAGCAGATGTTGCGGAGCACTTTCAGCTAAAAACAAATGGGGAAAGGCGTAAAACTTTTCGGCTAATTTTCATCTCACTCCTATTCGCCCGAAAGTTGGGTTCCCCTATTTTTTTGGCAGATCTGGTAGTGTTGTTTATACTTTTCGAAGTTCGGCGAAGAAAATTAAATGATTAGTGATTGCGAGCTTTATTCCTTGCGAAGCTTTTTTTTGGCAGCTTATGGCCAACGAAAAAGCTTTTCAAAAAAGTTAAGCTCCACCGAGTGGGCGAAATCGATTGTATTCCTGAATACATAAGGTATTAAATTTTTAACCACCCCCAGAGACACAATCCGATAATCTACATACATTTCTTTCATTCCATAATTGGTCTCATTTTGAATAATATTAATTACCAAGTTTAAAGCGAAAAAATACTACGAACTCTTTTATCTTCGTTATCGCTTAAACATTAAAGGGCCGGCATATACTGCGTTTTAATTTGCTAATAGATTGTCCACAAATATTGATAATAGATTATGATTTACGATTAATGGACGTCCCAATTTCTTACATGGTATGGATGGTTTAGGGCTTCGCTCTTCAAGTTTGAACTTGACGCAGATCACGTTCTGTGAATATGTTCGGGCTTGAAGTCTGATCGCGAGACGCTCATTTATCGTATCAGCGGTCCGAAAAGCGGACCAGTTGAAAACATAGAGCTTATCGCTACTTTGTTCTCTTTTAAGACTTTTGCAGTATTTTCAGTCATTTAATCGGCTGCTAAACAAATATTAAATCACGCAAAGTTTTGAAGCTTGAAACTTATGCTTTATAAGGTATATAAGTTCTACCATAATATTTTCTTTATAACAACAACCGCCATCTATACGTTAGGTCGAGTACTTCTGGGACTTTCCTCGTATACTATTTGAAAAAATGAATTATAATAGTATTTAATATATTGCATTTATAATAGTAACCCACCATAACACCAATTCGTCTGGAGACATCTAACATATTGTTAAATAAGCTTTTTAAATTTTCAAAGCCACACTGTTTAATGTAGGACGTGAACAGAATGAAAATAGAGATGGTAATATTCGTCATGCGTTCGCTTTCCACCCACGATCCAATTTATGGCATTTGGACACCAAATTTGCTTCCACGACATAAATAAGTTTCAGAAGCTAAATTTAACAGCCCCATTTATACCTTGTATCATATCGCCCTATTATTCCCACCCGATTGTTTTCTACGAAGATATATTTCATCCTTCCGTGAAAGCTCTTGTAAAAAACTTCCGCAATATATCGTAATATTGAAGTTTTTTTTTAAATATATGAAAGCTTTTCGTACAATTTCGCTATAGTGTTGGCGTAACGAAATGGCAAAAAAGCGCTCGCCAAAAGGGATTCCAGTAATCTTAACAAGCAATTCGTTTCTCTTAATGTCCGTATCAACACCTGTGCTGCATGTTTGCCGTACCTGAATTTAGTTTTGTGTCCATTATCTCCACGACACACAAAGTTGATGACGAAAGCGGAAGCTGCATCTAGTTTTATGTTAGTACTTTTGTGGAAGTGTTGGAACTATCGCAGTTCTGCTCCACATTTGAGCAAATATGTTGTTTTAGGTATTGTCTCAAGAGCGACTGCTGTTTTCGTGTGATTCGAGCTTCAACCGAGTTTGTTAATTACGTGCTAGCTTCTACATTCTCAAAGACTTATTTAACTGCATTGAAAGGCAAGGACCTTTGTAGCGGTTATAGAGTCAAACTGTGACTTTAATCTGATAAACGTTCAAATAAATTACATAATTTCATTTTGGACGTGCCGACAGCCATTCATGGTGTTAATTAAATCAATATAATTACGCACAGTTGAATGCAACGTTAATGTATCGATTTCAACCTATCAATTGATTAAAGTGACGTGGATATATAAATCAATTATAAGATGGATGTAGAAATAGAAAATAAACATTGATTTGTAACAAAGTTCGTAGGATAATAAATGAGAATCGACAATAATTATTATTTTCTTTTTGTTGCAGGTAAAATATTCGTACGCTGAGCTTCCACATTTTATAATACGAGTATAAAGGTAATCGTGTTAACTTAAAAAAAGGACAAAAATGACATATCAGGTCAGTCCAAAAGTTAGTGCGCATTTTTGGATTTTTTTAAAATAGTGTTAATAAAAGACAATTTAACATTTAAGACAATTATATATTTTCATACACCATCTATAAATTCTCGCCATCTAATCGACATTGTAAACATCTGCATTAATAGTTTGATTTGTTCCAATATTTCATAGTAAATCAAACCATACATATCCCACCAAATACTTAAAAGCTTCTTTTTAAAGACACATTTGATGTTGGAATAAGTTGCTTATCTTTATTTGTCCATTGTCTTTTTCTTGTGACGTTATGATAAATAATCCATTTTCCGTCACCTGTTACCAAACGGTCAAAATGGCTCTCTTTCGAAGCGCGATAAAAGGGAAGTGCAAATGTTTATTCTTTCCTGGCAATGAGATTCGGATAGCTCATGCGATACCCACTTTTCAAGCTTGGATACTTTTCCAATCTCCTTTACATGACGAAAAACTGTTCTATGAGATGAATCCATCCTTTCTGCAATCTGATTCACTGTTAATTGTGGTTCTAGCTCTGATTCGTCACACGGAAAATTGATGACAGACTCATTAATACTTTAGTCAAGCGAAGACAAATTTCGACATATTCGAAATCAAAAATTCGTAAGAACTTTTGGATTGACCAATATTATATATTAAAATATACAAGATTTGGCTGTTTTATAATAACGAAATTGATGATAAAATCCATCGGTTTCTTCTTTACATCAGAAATTCGTTGTAAATTTTGCTTGAATGCAGATTTTAATTTAGGTGAAAGTTACAAGTACTTGGAAGTTAGTCTGCTGAATAACTAGTATGCTTAAGAATTGTAATGACCTTTTCTATCAAGAACTACTTAATTTTTTGTGTTGATGAAAGATAAAACAGTTTTCCGAGAGCTTTTTTTTTGATAATTTCTCGCAACATTTTTATAATATACATATAGATTCTATTCTATTTAAATATTTAGCATTTAATCTCTCTTTTGTATGAATCTTTAGAACAACCCATATATAATATGGATGAAAAATCTTAAATGTTTAAAGACAAATGCTTAATTTAAGGGCACAGCGTTCAAAAATAATTCTGCCATGATAAAAATTGGTAGGGAAATAAAGTGGAAGCATTTTTTTCAAATGTATATCCTTAATGCCAACTAATAAAATCAATTTGAACTTGAATTTGGACTTATGCAACAAGATACTTAAACCAATAACTCCATTATTTATTATGGTTTGATTCACATATGTTCAGTTTCATTATTTAATAGCCACGCCTAATAATATTAAACTTATAGGTAAATTTGAATTAGTTGTATCTTGTGGAAAAAATACATTCTTATACTAATAGACTAATTACTAAAAAATCCTAAACACTTTCTCGAGTCTACGATTCTTTATTAAAATTCGCCCTATAATAATCAAAACATATTTCCTTGATATTCAATACCACACCAAAGTTTTGTATGTATTTTCGTACTTGCTTAAATTATTTCATGTTCCATTATCTTTGAAGTGGAAATTGTACGTTTTTACCTAAAGCATGTTTTAAGATGGAATAACATGGACATGTGATGCATTGACCTTATTTTTTATCGACAATAAACAAAGAGCATATTCTGAGATAAGTGGGAACACATAAATTTGATGTCCCTATTAATTTGCATTGTTCACAATTGGCAAGCAGTTCTTCTTATCAAATCTGCGTGCTCTTCAATAAGGAAACTTCATTATGTACGCCTCGCTTGTGACATTTCTTATCATAGTTGTCCTCGTTTTATGATTTTCACAATGGTTCAGATGTATACTTCCTAGTAATCTTTAAAACGTGCCTTACGCGCTGCAATTTAAATTATACATTTGCAATGGACTACTTTTGATGTAGTGTAAATTTAAACAAATAATTGATGCAAATGGAAGATTGGTACTACGTAAAGAATTTTTATATTCAATTCAATTATCAATTATTTACAAACATGTTAATTATGGTCTAAAAAGTCCTCATAACGATTTCATGTACTGTAAATTTGATTAGATAGAAGATCTAAACATATTCTCTTTATTTAGATTTTTCGAAGAAGAATTGACTTAAAAATTCATCAAAGTCGAGTAAGCAATGTTAAAATATTCAAATACGCTTAGAAGCAGAAAATTTATTTTGTATTATCGCATATATAAATCCCGAAACGCATCTCTTTCAGACCCTTCAGTTTAATATTCCACTCACCCTTACGCATTTCACTCATGCATTCTTTAAAACACTCCCGGGATCTCCTCCTCCCGGACTCTTACCATCTATCTTGCAAACATCTTTATGGTATTTTTTTTTATTTTTGCATTTACTCCATATAACCATAGGAGCTTTATGCTATATTTTATTTTGTCCAATGCAACGCTTTCTGCTCTTCTGTATTATTCAACCCGTTTTCTCATAACTCACTATATATAACAATGACGGAAGTGGAGTCCGCGGGCATGTACTTTTCTATCGTCCTTTGTGGAATAAATAAAGATATAAGTGGTGAAATGGCGGAGTAAATGTCACATTCGTAACTACACGAATATCCTGACTAGGCCTTTTTTCCTCTAGATTTTTTGGTCGTCCCTTAAGATAAATGCTGAAATTTATAGGTCATGGACGATACATTACCGCCGTGCTAAATTTCACCCATGGGGATGAAAATAAGCACGCGCTTTTAATTTTTCACTCAATTTTTTTAAAGAATCATTGTAATTATTTCCATAAAGCCTAAATTAGGCTAATAAACAATGGTCAAAAAAAGTTTATATTACCTGCTAAATATTAGATATTGGAATTGGAGGATGTTAAATTAAATAACTTTGAAAATCTACAAAAATCCAATAATATGAAGCATTTAAGGCTTATCATTTTAGCTTTTTAAAATAAATATACCAACGTTTTTTTGATTCATTATAAAAATTAGCGAAAACTTTGCAAACCGAAACTCGTAAAGAAAATTATTTACTACTAATTAAGTATTGCAAGAGTGGCAGCGATGTGTCTCTTTCGGGCTCTCCTTTTGTTCCTGTCATTCGGTCAGATCAAAATCAAATCAGCAATTGAGGATGTTTCCATTTGCCTTCTTCTCTTTATTCTTTCAGCGCTTTCTTTGTGTTGCATAACGCACTTGATTTCCCTTCTCCACGCATTCCATGCCCTGGCATCCTTGAACATTGAAGGGATCATATTGTTCGGCGAGAGCGGATCGCAGTCAGTTCCCAGCTACCGAGTGCACTACCTCATTGTAGATTCATCTCCTACTTGTTTTTGGGCCACCAATGTTGGGCATCAACTTGGCCAGATTCTCCGCGATGCTGGTCGCCTTCGCTGCCGCGTTCTTCATATGGGTAACGAATCGAAGCTTGTCATCAATCTCCAACCCCAAATACCGAATGGATCTTGAGTATTTAATCTCGCAACTCCCGATCATCAGGGGTGGAGGCGCAAGCTTCCTGCATCTTGTGAAAAAGAGGGCCTTCATTTTTTGAACAGCGAACTCCAGACCAACTCCTGTCAGCCACTTCTTGGCCTTTCTCAGCACGTCCTCGTAGGTCATTCGCAGGATCTCCATGGATTTGGCGATGACCAGGATGGCAACGTCATCAGCGAATGTGACCATTTTGGCGCCGGCCATTAGTGGCGTCCTCAGCAGTTCGTCGTACATTATATTCCACAGGGCGGGTCCAAGCACCGATCCCTGTGGAACGCCTGCCGTTATTGGTTTTTCTCTTCTCTCCCCGTCGTCGTCTTCGTAGATAAGGGTTCTCCCGTGCAGATAGCTCTCTACCATTCTGATGAGGTATGGTGAATTGTCAGATTTCTTCAAGGCCCTGAGGATCAAGTGCCATCTCGCCGAGTTGCAGGCATTCTTGACGTCTAGCGCAATCATTATAGTGTGTCTGCTGGATTTTACACTGCCACACCACGCCTGTTTCACCGTGTCTATAACTTGAGTGATGGCGTCGAATGTGGAGAGACCTACATGGAAGCCATACTGCTATGGGGAGAGTCCCGTTTCAATGTGCTGCTGAAGTCGCTGGACGATAAGTCTCTCCAGCAGCTTCCCCAACCCATACAGCATGCACAGCGGTCTGTACGCCGAAGGATCCGAAGGTGTTTTCCCTTTTGGGATGAGAACCAGCTTCTGTCTTTTCCATGGTGCTGGGAAGACCCTTCCTGCTAGGCAAATATTGTATACTGTTAGCAAGAGGTTCGGGTCAGTATCGGTGACTAGGCTGATGACTACGTTTGGGTCACCATCCAGTCTTAGAACTTATTGAGTGATGGTTTAGCACAACCTGAGCAGATTCATGCTTTCTTATGATCACTCTCTAGTGAATTTCCAATTTAACAAAGTACTGTGGTTCTTTCTACATAGTAAATTACCGGGTGGTAAATCACCCGAAATATCGTATTATAAAAGGCCTTGCATTTAATTATTTCTGTAGTTTTACTATTTTACATCAGGTTTTGAAACTGCTGTTAATTTGGAACTGCAATTATTGTTGTGGTCTGGTGCATAATATATTAAAATAAACCACTTGCTGACTTAAATATAACTAAATATTGATCATTTTATCACATTGGTATTATAATTTTACATACATATTTAATTAAGGGAGAGTAATTATTGAATTATTAATTTGGATGCGGTTTCTAATAAACGAATATCATGAACTGAATAGCTGATTATCAAATTTAGGGGCGCTTAGTGGATAACATTTAATGATAATGATATTTTCCGGCAATGAAATAATAAACTCAGGCCACCCTATATAATGGTGTTCACCACAAACGGCAAAATAGAAAATATGGCATTGGTAAACTGTAATCGCACAAAATTGAATTTTCGTTCCAACTAATTTCGTTAAAAGAAAATCGGAGTAGTTAAGAAAAAAAAGAAAAGCTCGAGTCATGTTTCACAAGATGAGTACAAGAGTCGTTAGAGAAAAACGGTTAATAAGTTTCTACCATTAGGACCGTCACTCCCCGACGGACCTAATGAAGGTAAACCCTTACAAAATAAGCCATCCAATTACACATCTACCCCCTAATGAATGTTATTAAAACGTGCATATTCCCGATGAAAGATAAATTGAGCCTTTTTCTCCGTTATGGAAATATGGAGATGAATTTTAAATTACAAAGCCCTCTCTAAAAATAGCCCCTTTGTAGTCAAAATGGAGATGCCGTTCATCGAATTATTTCACAAAAAATTGGCTTCTCAAAGTGCATACTAAACGAAAATATTTTTGCTTGATTTTGATTTCAAAGGGTTGATGTTAATGAAAAGTTTATATTGAAATTAATGCTCTTGGATGAAAGATAAAAGGATGACATGATCTCATGTAATCAATTGCTGCGTTGATTCAATTAATCTTTTCATATAAAACATGTGTATGATTTTATGTGGTCAAATGTATGACTATGATGATAATATATTAGATGATGGAAGGTGTCGATGTGATTTCGATTTCACCATTGTAATAAAGTATTCTCAAATTATAGATATGGCTATTAATATATAATTTTGTGCATTAGATGAAATATCTGTGTTCTTATCATTTGAATCGGGCGTTGAAGATGACCTAATTCTGTAATGAATCGATTAGATGACGTTCCAATTTGAAGATTTAATAATGTTGCTATCGAAGTGCATATCAAAAAAATAATGCTGTATAATTTACGCATGGGACCTTAACTTTTCGCATTTCCTTTGAAAGATAGGATATGTAAAATTTTCAAATGTTGGCAAGAAAAGGGAAATTTTGCATATAATTTAGGTCTAATTTATATGCGCAATATTCCTCATGCTCTACCGGTTCTTTTGAGAATACAAAGCAAACCAAAACATGATTATAATTAGGTCCATCATAATTATTTTCGAGTGATCAAAAGAAAACAATAAGCGCGATGCGAGGCCCTGAACACAGTGTAACGAGCATTTCCAAATAAACGTGTACTTGGCTACATCTGCTCTGTCCCAATTAGGGTCTGCCATTTAAATTTACATATTTGCCCGAAATGCTTAAAAGCCTGTTACGTATTTCGAATGACGAAATGGTCACACTTTAAGCTAATTGTTCCATCTTTATGGTTCCCTTTCTAACTTTGTTCCTTGCTGGAGTTGATCACGATTATCCCTGATTATACATCACCGACACATTTGCGATGACAACCTCTTCGGGCGTTTTGATGAAATGCTTTTGCAATTAAAGCAATTTTATCTTAGAGTAACCCCAACAAAGTCTGTGGAATAATTTGTTGTTTGATGGGGACGTGATGTGTAACTCGATTTTAAAACGGTGCCCTGGAAAACTTTTGTCGTGAAGGTATTACAAAACACAATAGCTCTCTAAATAGTTATTTTGATGACATTTTGTGACAATTTGTTAATTCAAATCAATTGCAAAATAATAATTCAAAAGCGAATTACATATTTAACGCTCATGAAACCGGACGCACATTTGTGCGTATTTTTTGTTGATTATTCTCCCGATTCTAAGCAACATATTTTTTCCTATTGTTTTGCAATGTTGGTTGAAATTAATTTCTATATTTTTTAATCACTATCAAAAAAAGAGCACAAAAAAATGGAAGCCGGTCATGATATTCATCCAATACGAGAAAAAGTTTAGCTATATTCATGAACGATGAACATGCATGAAGAAAGGACATTGTCTATTTAGTCAAAGTTTATTTCAACTTTGTGGGGTTTCTTTGCTTGATAAAAAAGATAGGTTATAACCCTGATTCTTTCATTTTTTTTATTACTGCGCCCAGAACATCCCCAACTGCCATTCATCTCACGATTAATTTAAGTAACTTAAAATTTTCTTAGCTTAAATTAATCTTTTCTTATCGGAATATTTTACCACTTCGCATAATTGCTGTTTTAAAATGAAACCTTTGATATTTTTTGATAATAATTAAAAGCTCATTATACAAACTTTGATAATATAGCTTGTTATTATTTTCAAAAATAATAACTATCTAATATAATACAATTTCAATGTTTGAATTTCCAGGGTATATAATACGCATTGCTTAAATATTCAGCGGAAAAATTCATACTTTAAATGCTAGTATGATTATGTAAAGTTGTATTATATATTTGGTTCGTGATAACTATTATTTCAAATTACCTATTATAATAAGAGCTAGAGGCTTGCTCGGGGTAGTTTGTGTACTATTAAGGGTTGTTGAATTAAGATCGTTAGAAAAATTATGCCAAATGTACGCCTAAATTCGGGTAAAATTTATATTATTCAAATGTTTATGTTTATTTTATATTCGCCTAAATAACAACAGCTATGAAAATAAAATTTCAGGGTAATTTTGATAAAATAATTTTAATTTGCTTATTTTATACGGTGTAACCTTCAAAGCTCTTAGCCACTCAGAATATTTATTTTATAATATGATGTCTTACTTTAAGGGATTTGTAAGCAGAATACAACATTGTATTTTTTTCAATTATTTCATAGCTATTTATGTGTTTTGAGATTGTATTGTGTGCATGGATATAGAGATTGATTGGAAAATGTGGTGACAAATTACTTGTAGTTGTTCAATTCCAATCGATCAACATTTACGACTCCGACATGACTCGGAGAGATCAAACACATCCATCCGCAGAGATGCCAGACTCATAGAATTGTTTGTGGAATTTACTGCAAATTCGCAAAAGCTGCACCCAGGTGATTTATGGATAATTTGAAATTTGCATACCGACAATAAATCACTTTGTAGTATGCACAGTACGGTATGCCAGGATTTCGGGTAACCGCGTCTCGTGTTTACATCCCTCCTCGCCTAACATGGAAAGCGTCCCCGGTGGTGGGAATGATAGATCGGCCCTGTAAAAATAATGTCTCTGACGTCTTTTTGTATGTAGGATGTGTTCCGAGAAAACGACGTTGAAATGAATATGAAGCACGTTATATCGGATAATGAAGCCCATATAGCCTGGGGCCGACATAATAGTCCAGGATATTAAGAACACATTCTTACATTGTAGGATGTCGTTATTTTCTGAAGGATCGTTGTATTCATTTTTTCCCTTTCACATAAATTATCAGTTAATGAGAACAAAAAAAGCGTTTGTGTTATTTGATAAAATGTATTTTCGAGAACGCGTTCGCTCCTCAGCTTTTGCAAAAGGATGGCATTTTGTAACATCTACAGTAGTATTATTCTTTGGTAAAAAGTTCAGACGTCAATGTTCCCAGAAAAGCTGATGGGCATTATTATATTTATTTCTTACAAAACCTGCTCAAATTATTTATTTTTGAACGAATTTTAGAAAAATACAAGCCATCTTAACGCTGGATATGTACAATTTATTCTTCAGGTTATTAAATGTATCTAATTTTCCTATTTTTATACCACAACGAGGACTAGAATTGAAATATTAAAATAAATCATTGTTTCAGATTTGTTTTATTAAAATATTGCTTTTGTCTGTTATGTGTCCTTAAGAACATACAGCTCAATTAAAACACATTAGTTTTAAAAATAATCTGATCAGTGTCTCTTTTATTAACAAACAATATCAATTTGCATATTTAAGATTCGTATTTGATGGTATCATTTTCGATGTTCTTTAGTATTTCATCGCCACTCCTCAATTGTGAACTACTTGTGATAATAAGTAACATTGAAAATGAAGTAAATTTTATCTATTAATAAACATTCAGTCCAAAATAATATCCAAAATCCCCTAAGCTCAAAATCATACATTTATTTATAAATTAATTTAAGTTCATAATTAGGTATCCCAAATATTCCTATATCGAATATGAAATTGTTAAAATATTTGAATATATAATACATACAAGGGTGATTCAAATATAATCCGGAATTTTGCTGTATACACTTATTAGTCATAATATATAAGAATACAAACGGAATATCTTAATTTTTTACATAGTTTTTTTCATAATAAATAAATTTATATCAGCGAATAGGAAGCTTCTTGATTATGTCACACAAAGAAGGCGAGAAGTAGCATCCTCTGTTGCGCAACGCGTTTTCTCTTTCGTGAAATAAAGTGAAGTTTTGAGGTTTTTAATTTCAGTAAAATCAAAAGGATCAAGACGACAGACATCAGACAGCAACTGACTGGATTAGGGGTTCATTATCAATCGAACCCATTTCCTGCGCTTCTGTATGGTCTGTTCTGGGTTACCCCGGACTAGCCATACAAAGAGTGTCTTCCTACTCCTTTTGTTCCATGCCCTCCAGAAGTTAAACTAAATTCAAGGGTTTTACCTTCCACGAGTTCGCTGCCACCACGAGTCCAACCTCAATTTGAAGGGGGCTACAGCAGATGACGGACTGCCAGGGCTACATCTTTCCCATGGTACTCGTATCGGTTCGGTCATTCTTAGTACCCAGCCACGGAGACGAGTCGCCGCTTGAACAACCCAAAACCGTTCTCCCCTGTTTGCCTAGGTTGCTGAGGATAGTGGTGAGCCTTTGATGCAGTCTTCACCAACTACTGTAATCGACTGTTCCACATACTCCTTTTTGGGTACGCAGCACAGGTTGACCTGCGCATTTAACTCATGTTAGCTGGGCTACCCTAGCTGCGGTTGATGAGACATACGACAAGGCTACTTTCGCACACTTCTACTCCGCATCATTGCCCCAAGGGCTCAATCGTTGCCCATGGGCGTAGGGTTGGCTCCCCATCTCCTCTGGGGTTTTATGAGTGGGCATTGTGGAGTCTAACACCCACCCGGAATATTGAAAAAGGGGCAAATATAAACGAATGTATCGAATATTTGATTGAGGGTCCTATTCATAGTACATTCAATAGCTATAAAATTTTATTCAAAGTATTAAAAATTTCACATATACGTCTCGTTCCTTAATAAATAATTAGATGTGCATTTGCCAAAAATAGCTGAAATTTACAGATCAATGGTTATTGAGTATCATCTTAAATTTTTCGTATAGTCTGCATGACAAGTTATGTTGTCATCCTGCATAAAACTTGGAAGATCGCCTATGAGCTTTTGGTAAACTGCATCCCATAAAAGTTGGGGAACGGTTCTTTAAATTCCTTTTACGACCTCACTTTGGGGGAGAAATCATAATACATTTAGCATTATGGTAGGCCATCAGCTTTATTTTAGCATTCTACTAGACTTGTTTCAGGTAAGATTATGTTTGTATATTACGTATTGTGTAGATAACTCATACGATAAATTTGTAATATAACTATCCAAAAAACATATTTCTTTCAAGTCTGAACTGATTTATATTCATCATTATCTCTTTGAAAAAAAAGGATGTCAAACGATGCACAGGGAAAAGACTGACGGTGCCTAAAGCCTTTTTAATATTCTGCGGAAGAGTTGATGTATTTGGCGTCGTAAAACCTTCGAGAACCCTAAGTAACCCGATTGCGGGCCGAAGCCACCCCAATGCGACATTAACCCGTTAAATGCGGGTGGGGTCGCGACCGTCCCCTGCGAACGCGACTAAGGCTGTAAACTTTACTGCTGTTATCAAAGCCAGGCATTCTTTCACCGTAAATAATCGACAGGATCAAGGACTAGAAACCGACTAACAATAAAATTGTCCTAGGTAATGTCCATTTAATTGCGACGTTACGACTGGTACTCTGTTAGTCCCAAATACCCCGATTTATTTCGCATTCACATAAAGATCCAATTTATTTGAATATCGCTTATATAAACTAAGAAAAATATTAAATTCCATTCCAAGTCTATCTGGAAGTCTGACTTTATTAAAATTAATTTAAATAATAAAGTATCCACAGTATTAATATTGTATTGTTTTTAATGGCGGGCTTAATTAACATATAAACGGTCTAACGAAAACTCAAATAGAGAGGACTTAATTTCTTCGAGGGTCTCTTCCAGGGGTTCCTTTTCGCCAACCGGACATTTTAGTGCTGACAGGATGGGGATGGAGAATTAACTGTAATTATGCTCTAACTCATTTGCCGGAGAGATTGCTCATAAACTGCAACAACCAAAAGTAATAACGATTCATGTTCAAAAAGGTGTTAAAAGCTCTTCACATTGCGAGGAATGCATAAGTTCAAATCACGTGATTACAAAAATTAACCCTTACATCGTAAGCACTCAACAATTTAAAACCATAAGGTCGTATCCATTAAAATGTAAAGACAATATTGCATATAATTAATAGTTTGAAATATATTTATTTATTTGTTAGAGACTACCGATAATATAATAGAACGCCCGTAAACTTTGTGCGAATTTGCATTAATCTACCCAATCTCCATAAAATTTATATTCCATAAATATTGATTGTAAATAAATAGTACGAAACTTGAATAATTAGTAAATTTCAAATGTTGTATGATTTTTCAAAATTATGTAATGGAATCGATTTGGTCGATCGATTTTATCTTGTTGCATGGATGTTTATCTTTTGATTAAAACATAAATTTAATACGACAAAGGCGTAATTTTAATTTTTTGCGCAACTTCAACCCCCTCTCGGGTATAAGAAAGGCAAATTTAACTGTAAAAGGGTAAAGTTTTTCGAGCAATTCACAAAGTCATTCCGCACACGTAGAAGAATGGGATTTTTTAGTCTCGTGGGATTGATGTATGAGTTGCACTTATTCCATTTCCAAGACACGTGTATCTTTGTTATTTTACACTTATCACTGTGCTATATTAGTTTTTATGCTTTCTTCCTGAGGATGCCAAGAGATCTGCTCGGATCGATCTGTCTTGTACTACATTGATGGATTAGCCTAAGCAGACATTAAATCCCAATCTTGTCAGTCGGTAAAATAAAAATTTGACCCAAATATATGTTTTTCGAGATTTTTTATTGCCTTTGTTATCCAGCAGAGCGCTAGTAAATGGCGTAAGGGGGTTGTTAAGTGCGGGCTTCGGTATGAGAGTACGAGGGGGTAGTTTTCTTGCAGTTATCGCTAGAAGAATGCTCAAGTCTTTTGTGCATTTTCGCGGAATAGGTAACCATTTATAAGCGATCATCCCCGAGGTGGTATCATCTTCATCCATAAGGACGTGGGCAAAATCTCTTACCGCCGTTGTAAACCATCAATTTTAATAGCTTTTGCTGCTTATCCAAATCGTACAATTCAACTACTGCGCCTCAAAAACTTCAATTGAACTCCAGTTGAGTTTTTCCGAAAGGATTTCCTTACTGAATTCTTAAACGAACATTTAATCCGTTCAATGACTGAAGTTTTTATAATATTATATTTTACGGGTCGACTTAAAATGGCTATGTAAGTAAAAGTTACCTAACTTATAAGTACGTCTGGAATAACTTAAAGGGGAAATGACTGAAGGATTTAACTAAAAAAGGCGGAAAATTGCACGTTTGGGTCCTATTCGGGGAAATTTACGGTTTATGTCTTTTACGAGTGTAATAAATAAAAGGTTACAAATTCCGCTAAGGCATTAAAGAGGTAAATCAAATGAACTAAGTGAACCCTATTAAAACTAACATAATCGCACAAATGGAGAACTGTTAAAGACAATGTAATTTCAAAGGCTTAGATAAAGGATAGTTATCCCCTTTTACGGTGTTTCTAATAGCGATTAAGCTGATGTTCAATTGAAAGGACGTCCGATTTTAAAGGTAAAATCTTAGAAGTTTGTCGACCAAAATTTTACTTGCTGACAATTCAGACAGTCTTAAATCAGTCTATAAATACAATTTTATTGATTAAATTTAAAATTATCAATGTTTTTTAATTGATTTTAGTCAATTTCAAAATATGTCATGAACAAAAAGCGACAGCATTCCTTAATTTCCGACTTCTCAACTCATCGAAACGGATATCTTTGATCAAGTTTCTGATAGTTTCAAAGTTTCTAGCTTAAGGGTTAATATTTCGTGTCCATTAACAATATTCCACAGATGTCATATTGACACCTATTGAATATAGTTTAGGAGAAATACTTAATTAATAATCGAGAAATGTTAGTGAATTTGAGACCATATAAATGAAACTATGTTTATACATTATTTTAAATAATTTAAACTTATTTGTAATGTGTACGATATAGTAGCTACTAATTATTTTGCAAAATGTAAATTCAGTATTTTTAAATTTCTGTTAATTACAAAATTAATTGGCAAGCAAAAATATAATGAAGATCAATGAATCAACCAATTAACCTGAGGGTGTGTTTATATCGCACACGGTTTAAAAATACAATATTTCCTTCTTTAGATAGATATCGTATATACAATACCAAAAAAATATTAAGCAATATCGGAATATCTCCCATATGAATCTGAAAGCTAACAAAAATAGTTGCTTAATAGAAAATTGCGTGGCATATTGAAATGATGATTCACCACATTTAAAAAAATTGGCTTAATAAAGCATCCATTACGTTCTCAAATCGTAGCTTCAACTGATTTTCCGTTTTTAGGCCATTATTATTTTTTAAAATGGCAAAAAAACGATTTAATAACCCAAGCAAGACAATATCTTGATTGAGTTTAATTGAACAACTGGGGGAAAATATTTTTGCTTCAATACTCGTATTGCAAAATATTCTTGGGGAGGATTCATATAAATTTTAGAGCAATCCAACCATATCCTTAATTGAATGGAAAACGATATTGATTGAAATAGACGTTGAATACTTTCAGTCGATATTGAGGAACGTTAAGGTAAAAAATATATTTCAGTAAATTACGCTTATAAATTTTGATCATTGAAGTGAATTTTTACTTCGAATCGAAAACACTTTCCACAGCTTAGCCTCTAATGTGTGGATATTGTTATGGTACGTCATCTCCATTTAGGTGAAAAACACCTTTGCTATATCATATGATTATACACGTACTATTTATTGGAATAAAGGAGATAGAATCTTTTTTAAAGATGCTTTTATATATTTGAATCGAATATATATTTAAATAAATATACAGGGTGTTTGGCAGATGGATTGAAGATTAGTGGGGTCTTTTTCTACGTTTCACAAGTAAATTCCTATGCCCTATGCCCTAAGTGTCAGGGTTGACGAAATATAATTTTATTTCAACATTTTGAAAAAATATCACATTTAAATCGTCATAACTTTTAAACCTGGAGTTGTAATGGCACGAAATAACTGTTTTTGTATTTTGCAATGTATTTTTGATTTAAATAAATCATCATTTTATGCAATTGGCTTAAAGAAAATTACTTCTGAGCTTCCAGAGTCACATAAAATGTGCAAAAGTCAACTTCTTAATTCTTTAAACAAAAATTAACGACTATTTTGAGCTTAGTTTAACTTTAAAATATTATTTAGTTTATACCCTTTTTAACGATATGTTACATGTGATACAATCAAATCAAGTCGTTAAACCTGAGAGGTGCCAGTTTGCCAGGGTCAGGGTTAAGAATATACTTTTTAAAACAACGTCTCCTCTGTTCGCTAATTCTGACCGTTTTCTGGCAATTGCATCCTTTAGATTGTCTAGTTGGAAACAGTATATTGTTGAATTGATCGTTACACCTTGCTGAAGTAGCTCATAATAAAATACCCCCTTCCAGTCCCACCAAATGCATAGCAAAACTTTTTTTTGGATGTAGGCCAGATTTAGCTACAGTTAAAGCTTCTGTACCTTTGGTTCAAGTCGATATTCTCATAGAGTATCCAACTTTCATCTCCAGTGACAAGTCTTTTCAAAAAAGGTTGGCTATTATGTCGTTGGAGAAGAAGATCGCATGTTGAAATACGCTGAAGTTTATTTGAGTCAGTCTGTTCATGAGGAAGCCACACATCTGAACGATTGATGTAGCCCAATATTGTTAAGGTTTTGTTCAACCATGGCTATGATTAGATCTGTGTTCATTTGCGAAAGAAACTTATGGGACAACCTAATACATAAGTTTTAAGCCTCATATAATAGGGAATCATACTATGTCGCTTTCAAGGAACGATATAAGATTAGCATAGTGAGATATTTTTTTGAACCTTTACTATAAAGCCTTAAGTTCAAGTCCAGACTTTGAAAATAATAATACCGTAGCAACAAATTAAGCGATTAAAGGATTAAATGATTTCATTCGAATATCTCGATTCAGCCTTAGCTTGCATTCCTGTTTCTGAATAAATAAGTATTGAGATGATCAATACCGAATATAAGGCCATCTATGAGTGACTGATGTACATTCATATTTAAAATATTATTTTGAAATTAAAATAATTTTGTCCTATAACTCATAGATCGTCTACTACAAATAGTTCTTATTTTATATACAAAGACCACGAAAATCCTCAATTCAAAAATGTTCTACACTCGATGATCGGTATTTTAAAAAGTTAGATAAGAATTTAATTACAGCCTAATATATTTTACAGAAAAATATAGAAACTGAGTAAAAATATATGCTCTTTTATGTTTTCGGCATGAAATTCACAAACGAACGTGCGTTTGCATTTTTAAATATTAGCTTGCACGCTCTGTTTACTTTTATTTTATAACTACAGTTCGGTCGTATACGACTATCATAGTTACATATTGATAACGGCTTTCATCCCCGGGGTTTTATATGGAGTAACTTTATATTTCGAGCCATCATTTGATGCATTTTAAATAGAGTATTTCCATATTCCGCCGGTAAACAACATATTCGCCATTTTCAATTCCATAGTACGTGTTTATTGGAAGTTGCGCTCCCTAGGCCGATAAACACACATGTTCGTATTTCACATGCAACACGTTGGTTTATGGATGTTATTTTCGTGAGGTTGTGCACTAATGCGATTTGTTTTATATTAAAAGGAAGCTGTTGAGTTTGTCAGTCGGCGAAAGTTTTACCTTTAGCGCAGGCTTGCAAAGAATCCAATAAGGTGTTTGTCGTATTTCACCCGAAGGATACCTTGTCTGGTAACAAAGACATGGGTATCCAATATCCATACTGGTATATGGCAGGACTTTCTGTATATTATCACCGCACAATACCTAACACGGGAGATTTAATCAGGAAGGTTTTCCTTAACAGAAATGTCATAGGGGAGGTATTGAAGTTTACCCATGTGTATGTGCTACGTGTGAGATCGCCACTATAATATTATCGTCATAAGAAAACTCTCCCTAATGGCAACATTTTCGCCAAAATGTGTTTCTGAATATTAGCTTAATAAAATATAGTGTGATAAAAGAAGCTTTGTAAGGATTCTGGCTAGAGGATTAAATAACAAAGGTACAGAACTAAACGTAATAAACACTGTCAACATCAATCGTTCACCACAAATTCTTTGTAACGAATACAAAGTTGCTTTCTCTGTTCATTTACTTTTATTGCTGTTGGCGATAAAAACATTAATGCTTATAAATATATTTATGAGATCAACTAAAACCAATGTTTGATCATTGTAATGGTCGCTAATTTTTTATCCACCATTTTGTGTAAATACTCCATCAAAATACTATGAATGCAAGAATACTTGGATAACGATGTTCCTGCAACATTTCTTTCTGAGTACATTTTTTGTCAACAAAAATTTACCACACGTGGAAGGCAACGAGAAACCACCATATTGAATATTTTCCCTAGTACTATCTCCTAGAGAGATGGCCTACGTCTGATATCGGATATGGCACATTAAGAAAATTAGATAATTGTTATTTTTATTTATACATCCAACTGAAAATTGGTAAGAAGCTTCTGACATTTCAGACATATTTCAGATCGATCTTCTCGATTGAAATTGACTCGAATGTTCTGAATCATTGAATGTAAATACAGGTTGTTATTCTGGATAAGAGCTAAATGTTCTATATTGAAAAATCAACCTTAAAATGTCTGTAGAAACAGTCTTATCCTTACATATGCAAAACAATTTCCCTAGAGAGTTGCTATCAATCAATCTGATAATTTCATCGTAAGAAAAAGACGATAGACTAAAAAAGGTCGAAGGCTAGAAAAGAAATATGTTAAATTTTAATTAACATTATCAGCGAATTCATTAAATAATACTAAGATCACAAGGATATTAAAAACACAGATTCATTAAAATTAATTTGCTTAAATAATAGTAACTTTTAATTATATTTATAAATTAATTTGAGCGATTTTTTTGCTTCAAAACCAACTATCAACTGTATATGAATTTAGTCTACAAATGCTATATTTTAAATCAGAAAACGTTATTTGTAGAAGAAATGGAGATCGAAGAATTCACCCCATAACGTTTGCTTGTCATGGCATCATTATATCATCAAAACAACATACTACGGAATTTTTTCGTTTACAATCTGAAGCGGAGTCACCTAATTCATACGTTACCTACAATTGGAGGGTAATTACGAACGTTCACGAACCAATTTAAATATGTAAACTGAAATGAATGAATGTATCATGGATAGTTGCCTGATTCCAAGGAAATAAATACTTCCCTTTGCGAATTTAATTCGGTTGGTAGATGTTTAGTTCAAACAATGCTAAATAATTCTTTTTCGTGAATGGCCCGCAGACATAGAATTCCAATACATGATATTCGTATATTCTGGGATCGCATTGTTTGAGATTTAGATTCATGCATGATTTGCGAGGATGGTTTGCATAAGACTATACAATTTTTCGAGAGAAAATTGATGACAAGCGGAATCCGATTCGCCTTTATTTCATTCTCCATCCTTATATTATTTAAGAGGTAAAAACGAATGAAATAGCATATAGTATTTTGTATTATGGTATTAATTTTACTTGTAAGGTGAAGGTACTCTATATTTGTTAACCATGGGCAACCAAGTTTAGTTGATAATTTGCTGATTGTTTGACAAAGATTTACCGCTTTTAATGATATCAGTACATCATCATCCGATTTTATTCAGGAAAGTTTCATGAGGTTTTTTTTTCTTTTTTGACAATCATGACAAATAATAATCTTTTTCGATTCAATATCTCAATGTATTTATAATTTTTTTCATTACTCAAAGGCAAAAATATTTAATTTATGTATCTTAATTAAAAACATGTGTTTCTTGAACCGTGTCTCGATATAAATTGGGTGAGCTATAAAATTATGAAGTGAGAATTTCTCTCCAGCTTCTCCTCATTCTAAATTAGTAACATAAAATTATATATTTTTCATTGAATATGAATAGCTATTTTGCGTAAAATATTAGCAATAATTCTTCTTGTTAGACAAAGTATTGAGGGGGATATTACCCTCCGGTCATAGAAAGCTCGATCAAATTAAGATAGCGACACATTAATTCCCAAGTTTATAAAAAGGAACACATTTCAAACTTTGGGGGAAGAACGAGGGCTGACAGGAGTCCTCCGACCTTCGTCACAAGAGTGGTACTCCTTATTTATTTATAGTCAATAGGGCCTTAAACAATAATATACGCTAGGTAACGTCGTGCCGTATTGGAGTTCAAGGTGGTTTTATCATTGGAAAACTTTCGCTCGGAAAAGTTTCAAACCCCGAAGTTTTCATGTAAACATATTTTGAAAGCGCTTACAATGTTCCCAAGGACTTACCTGATTTCGTTTCGGAGCTTTCTTTAGGCGGAAGTATGATTTTCCAAAAAGGGGCCTCCGAGAGAAAAGTGTTTACATTTCATTAGCAAACCTAATTGTGGCTAATGAATTAGGTGGGCGTTGAAACGGGAAAATTATATAACAATCCTCTCTTATTCCCGTATTATGGTGTATAAACCTCAATTTTAAGCCCTCAAGTGTACAAAGAGGAGATTTGTCATAAGAATAACAGAATCTCAGAAGAAAATATTTTTTCAAGACCTACGCTAGTTATCTTCACGAAAAAGCTATTTTAACGCAATTTCTTTTGTGAAAAAAAAAATATTAATCTCTTTATGGATATGCTATTCGAGCAACTGTATTATGCACGGGTTTCATTAATATCTGTCAGAGCAAGAATATAATTGCAATTTCAACAATGCAATTATATTCTATACGTAGACGATCATAGAGAATATACGGCATAACGTAGCTATTGTTTCAACTGAATGATTATACGATTATTAATTTAATATTTTTATAACTCATTTTCAAATTAATTCGCGTAATATAATATATAACGAACCAAATTTACACTGAAATTACGATCCTCATTACCATGCAAAATACATGGAACAAATTATACAAATTCGAAATGAACAATGTATGCTGATAATTTACAATGCTATCTCAACCATCAAAAGGCTTTACATAGAACAATATACGAGGGAATGCTCAAATTTGACCTGAAATATATTTTATTTCACATCATAATTAATTCAACTCGTAAACAACGCGGGGATGCTTTCGGAATATTAAGAGCTTTCAAATCTGCGGAGCTTTCGATTCGAACTTGTTCCCTATTGTTCTCTTATTCCCGAATATCACATACGTGCTCAACAATCTTCATTATATATTTTATGTCCTAATGACTAAGAAATGTAATTTTTTAAAAACATTTTTTTGTCCATACACAATGTCACTTGACGTGCGTGCTTAAGGTTACGCAGAAAACGATCTTTCAATGTCTCATTGCCTTAGCGTTGTACGTAGGTAGAAATATAAAAAAAGCTTCCAGCTTAGATCAACACGAAAAAATACCCTAAAAGCACATCTTTTAATTAATTCAAAAATAAATGAGAATGATATTAGCGCTATTTGGATCCGGCAAACAATGGGGTTAATTTGAGATAAACAGCCAGAGCTTAATTTATTATTAATATATATTACATTTTCCACAGAATTGTGGTATTTAATATTTGCTTCTATTTAACTATTAATGAAATTCTAAATGACAGAGTGGAAATATGATCCTATATAAATATAGCACCTTTATGAATAATTTTGCGTCTTTGAAATTTTGATTTGAAAACTAGATCCTTTCAAATATCACACTAAAGATACAGATTAATCTTGATTTGCTTGAAAATATTGTATTAATTCGGGGTCGAAATATTATTTACTCATAATAAAGCTGCTTAGTATAACTATGTAAATTCGGTCTCCATACAGCACCATTTCGATTCTAAACAGCATAATTTGTACATTTAATTTATTTCTGAAGGTCGAAGATGTAATGAAGAAAAATGCGCTTCAGGTTCCGTTCCAAGCGTTTTAGCATTTTTTGCTGGCACTCTCATCTTCACTAAAATTTGATTGACTCTTGATGTGTCGATTTTCGTATAAGGATCTGTTACGTGGTTTACTACATCGGTCTTTAGTATCCTGTTTTCCTTTCCAATAAGACTATTTTTTGACTTCTAACTTTCAGCACACACTAGGAAGGCCAAAGCTAAACTGATGCTAACCGACGCTCTATCGAAACGATACCAACGCTTCTAGTAACTTCTAGTTAAGACCTCTATTCTAATAATTTACAAATAAGAACGACTGTAGATATCTTTTTCTTCTTTCATTTTTTTCTTTTTCTTGTAATACAGGGGTATAGAGCTAGGTAGTGAACAAGGATCTACTGTGCAGCCACTCTGTACTACGTGTTGCGTGCTCCAGCACCGATTTACGTTCACTATAGTCCTCGTAACATTGGAAAAAATCGGAATTTTGTCGTGAAACTTGTGAAACAATGATTATTGGTACGTTGATTAATTATATTTTAATCATCCTAAATAAATAACTTCACCAACAACGGATGTATGGTTTGTGGTGAGCTTGGTCATTTTGATGACCCAAATCCTCTTCCGGTGTTTTCGCGACTTTTATTCGAAATAAGCTTCGAATTATTTGAATAAAAAGTTTATGTTTGGCTTGTGAAAATTGAAAGCATAATCATGCCATTGAAACATGTTTGAATGTGGTAATCCGGATTGAGGTCCCATAAAAATAGATTTCTGTTGAAATTCATATGAACTCTTATCGGCTACACTGTGTTCACATTGTACACACTTTTTTCGTCCTCCCAGGACAAAGGATGAATCTAACGGGCAATTGTTTGTCTGGATATCAAAGAGGTCTTTTGGGTGAGTGGGCACGTACGGGGGCGCCGTTGCGTAACTGAAAAATTCAAAAAAACACACCCAATTGTAGGGGACCGAATTAAATTCGGGTAAGGGTGTAAAAGTTCGACCATGACGGAGTCACACGAGCCCTCGCCGAAGAGACCCTTGTGGACCTCTGGGGGCTTTAGAATTGTAAAGAAAGGGACTGCTTAAACCGAAACACGATGTTTTCAACCAACATCCGAATTTTCCGACATTCAATAGCAAAAGAGTACACACTCACGAGCACCTCACTCAAAATTAACTACTTTCGAGAAAACATCTTAATACGAAAAACAACCCAACCTTGTAACCTTTACTCGTTTCCATACATAATTTTCTACTTTGAAAAATAGAGAGGATTTTCTATAAGAAAGGGTCTACACAAACAAATCCGATGTATGATTTAATATACATAACACATCACTTGATAGTAATGTATTATATTAGGCTAATTTGTGAGTTTATCTGAAATTTACGTTAAAATGACTAAACAATGAATAAGTAATTGTATATTTTTGAAAATATGAGCATAATTTGAACATTCAGACATTAGGGTATATCGTTGAGGACTCAACTGTTTAATACTATTTCATTGTCTCGATCCAGGTTTAGTCTAATTTTCTGGTAATTAAAGTAAATAATAAGATACTTGATGAGGTCTTTTAGGGTTGCTTATGAGTAATTGATTTGTAAAAATTTAAATATTGGGAATTATGTTATAAAAATTAAATATAAGTGAAAAAATTATAATTAAATTCTTAATCAAGATTTTTTTTAATTTTTATATCTGGCTTGACGTGTTTCAGGGGATATTCTGTACTTTTCACTAGAAAATCTTATATGCTATAAATTGCTAATTGGCGCCAATTTTCTTTAAACTCGACGTTTTTGCTTAATTTTCTCGTTTCAACATCAAAGAAGCTGAAATACATAGATTTAATTAATTGTAAGAGGTAATAATGAATGAAAATATTTTTATCCATGGATCATTTTTTCAATGGGAAAATTTATCACTCGTGCAAAATATTACATATTAATCATTGAATAATTTTTAATTCAAGCTATAATTATTAAAAGAATAAATTATTTCTTTGCCAAATAAAATCTCTTTGTGTGCGATGGGAAATTTTTTTTTTTTCTTCTTAAAGGGTTTTATATTTTTAGGCAGTAGTAATAACGAGTGTGCCTATATGGTAATCCAATGATATCTATTGTTATTAGATAAAATATGTGTATCGAGGCGCTATAATTATAAGATGATTTACATACATCCTACACAAATCTAATTTAAGAATTTCTGGAATTTCCGTAATAAGAATTATTTTAACAACTATTTTAAGGCGTCTTCTCAGTTTACAAATTTAAAAAAAATGATTTTTATTTTATTTTAAATTTTGAAAGTACATATCTTTAAAAATGTTATATCGAAATTTCATAAATATCGAACGAGTTTAACTACATTTTTGGGTGACTACCTGAGAGCACCCGGCTGCATACGTATTGTTCAGACTCATGGTGCAAGTACAAGAAAGTGGTAAAAAACAATCAGATAGAAACTTTTAAATATCCTTCTGCTCTAGCTGAGGATGTTCACGAGGTTTTGAAACCAATTTATGAAGATCTTCGGAGGAAATACCCAAAATAACAACGAGTGTTTCAACAGCTGTGTCTGGGCAATTTTTCTGCAATCAAAACTTTAAACGCGTTTATCTCAAAACAAGGTTTTTCGGTGGCTTGTTAATGAAATTTCGGAAACTATCCGGCCGATTGTCATGAAATTTAAATTACATATTCTTCATGGTTATGGCTATAGCGCATATCATCAGATTTTTGAAATTTCGATTTTAAGTAATTTTTTTTTACAAAAAACTCCAAAAAAAAACACGTTTTTTTTTACTTTTTCGAAAAACGTGCGCTATTTTGTTATTTTCGCGAATATCAAAAATCTAATGATATGCGCTATAGCTATTGATATACTGAATCTAAAACTGTTTTATTTTTTTGTTTCAAATGACCCATCTCGGAGATACCATCAACAAGCCACGAACATAACATTTCTACACGGGTTTTTCGATGCTACTGTTTTATTATAATAATTGTTCAAAAAAATAAAAATAATTTTTTTTATGTACTTGAAAGATGTGTTTATTACATAAGATCTATTTTATCTCATAATTTTTAGCGAAAATTCTCGAAAAAAAATCGTGAAAATAGCCTATTTTTGAGGCGCCTAAAGTGAGAAGACGCCTTAAGGTGATGGTAATTATTAATTATTGTACGGAACGAATTTTGTAGAATTTAGTTTTAAAAATAAATTATATGAATCCAAACTTCATGCTTCGGTAAAATGGAACCTTATATCTTCGAATGTGGTTCGGTATAAAATAAATATTTTATTTTAAATTCAGTATAAGGAGGATCGTTTTGTGGAACACTTGTTCTTTGCAAACGTATCGGGAATAACCAAGCAAAATAGTGGCATTCATTTGTATTCGACGTCGTTCGATTGGTGGGTGAGTTTTTTGCTGGGATGGCAAAAATGGGCTCTAGACGCTAGTAATCGTATGTAAATTACTGTGTCCGGACTCGAGATGTATATATATGGGTGGGATGGGGTGGAAAAAAGCGCGGGATTGTTTCCAAGGGTTTTAACGGTCAGCATTTTGCTCGGAGAGGCCTTAAATTAAACTGGCTACACAGTCACCACTGATTGATTTCGTGAGGAGAAAACGAAAAAAAGGTTCTATTTGAGTATTTAAATGCATTATTTAGCGGAAAAAAGAGCTGACTTAAATATTTTCGTTAAAACGCTAGTGTGTTTTATGCGACCACAAAAGTTTTTGTGCTCGAACTGCACAGCTTAATAATATTAAATTAATATTAAAATGGGGGAAACATTGTTATTATGCGAGAAAATATCTGAATGAAAATTCGGTATGAAATTTAGTAAGTTTATAAATCTGCTCCCCTCGGCGAGGTGACAAAATAAATTGCCTGCGCGAGTATTTTTGGTATGAAAAAGGTGTCCCCCAGGGTCTGAAAACCTCAAAGCGGTCAGTAAATCTGATAGTGTGTCTGCAATCTCACCTTTTACCAGGCGATTCATTCCCAAAACCACTCTTGGTTATAAATTACAATTGCAATTTTACCGCAAACCGAATCGCTTAAAGCCTGGACGTAATTTATAGCAGCAATATGTACCTTTGATTTAGTGTGGCCAAAATTTTTCTCACGGGCACACCCCTACAGTGAAGGGTCTTTGTAATAAGTAAATTTCCTCCCTAAACATTTAACGCTGGCATAGGGTTAAGCTAAATAGAATTGAAAGACGCTAACAAGCTGAATGTGGTGTGTTAAAAACAAACTCAATAAATTCTCTCTTCTATTTTTGAATTTTATATAAAATTAGTATTATATAGAATATAATTATTATGGCAAGTTCTTATCAAAATATCACGTCAAGCTTCGTTAAGAAGATAAAATATATACTTTTAAGAAGTGATAACAAAAAAAAATCACCCAAAAATTATGTGATTTACCGTAATTTTTATAAAATTTCACTTAATAGAAAAAAAGGCTTTTTAAGAAGATCGTTAAAAATTAGTTGTAGAACTAATATAATCAAGCTTATTCCAAATTTAATTAAAGAGTATTTAGTAGTTTTGTAGACTAACCCGCTTAAAATGAGTTAAATTGAGCTCCATTCCATTGAGCTTGTTATAAATGCTGGAATTATTCTATCTTTCATAGATGATGTCATTTTTACATTTTAAACTAAAAGCTATTTGTTATTGTATAATGATCCCCAATATCAATACAAAAATCCCTCAAGTAGAAAACCAGGTGACCATGCGATTACGTCCAACGATATAATTGAATTTGAATCCAATCACGTTACTAAAATTGATCATCGCATTAATATCAAAATTCGCATTCAATACTGCAGGTATAGTTTGAAAATAATAAGTCTGATATCACCGCACAACATTTAGCAGTGATCATGATTATATCGTCAATCAATCAATCAATTTACGTTGAAAAAATAAATTTAATAAGTCTTCCTTTTATAAATTTATATAACGAATAATAGCCAATTTCATATCATCATATTGTGATTTGGCTGTTCAAATTTAGGGCTATAGGCACAAAAAGTTTACATTAAATATCCATCACAATTGATGAATGTTTGACTGTTCAAGCATATGATTCATGTCGATTACATGCTTAAAATGTAATTCAAGGCATGCTTTTAAAAATATTGAGCTATAAGCTCAAATTCTGTGATGCGAACGCATTCACGTTTTTGACGTTTGTTTATTATCAATTGGCATATATTAAAATTTTGGTGATCGATCATGCGGAAATGAGATTTTTCGCATATAATATAAATCAAATCAAAAAACAACGCTATACATTACAGAGGATTTATTATTCATGCAAAATTTATTTACGAGAATTTTCTTCGCCAGAATCAAAATCGTATCTGTCATGGTGTCGCAGTATATGATAATGATGGATCGTAAAGTATGCATATCCTTAAATATTTGCTCTAATTGAATCCATTTTTTATTGCAGATGGCCAAAGAGACGTGAGACATCCTGTTTTGGTTTACATCCATGGCGAATCTTTCGAGTGGAATTCGGGAAATCCTTATGATGGATCGGTGCTGGCCAGTTATTCTGATATGGTTGTCATCACCATAAATTATCGTTTGGGTCTTTTTGGTAAGTTTTCAATAAATATTTAACAATAATACTAACGAAAAAGTCAATTAAAGCTAATTTTAAGAGGAAAATATCCGTGTTTAATTATAAAGATTTTAATATTGGTCTTTAATTAAGTCCTAATATATTTAAGATCTATCCAAGATTTATTTAATTTAAAATTTTGCGCTGCATTTTTTTGTAAATTATTACTCTCGATAAAAAAACATGGAATTTAAATCGAGTAAAACCAACGTCGGTCAATATCATTGACGATTTCATAGGGTTAACTTTATTGAATTCAGGTGCCCTTAAAAGCATGATTGTACAGATTTTTTCAACCCCATGAAATATGAAAGTTGTCCTTTATTAGAATCAGTATTTTATTTATGCTGTCCGATGAAATATATTCATTGCATGCATTGCATTGAATTACCCTCTCGATATTGGAATAAATTGAGATATTGAAAGATTCTAGGAATTAATATCATTTATAAGGCAAAATTGGCTTTGAATATCGGAACAAAGCAATGGTGCCATTGCAGTATATTTCCGCTTAAAATGCATGCATTCGCTTCAAATGCATACCGACATATCATATTTGAATTCTTAATTAGGGAATATCAAACATATAGTAGAAAATTTGAATTAAATGGAATAAATAAATTGTTCGGGAAGAATGTCAATGAATGTTTGCTGATTCATTGCCAAAGTAAAATTTAGAGGACTATGCAGATAGATTGCCAAAAGCTGATAGAGGTGGCTATAGAACGAGAAAATATCTGAATATAAATAATAAAAGCCAGTATTACCATGAATTGTATAAGATCAAATTAAATAAACCAGAGACTTTAAAGTCATTTTGCACAAAAATTCGAAATTTACCAGGCAATATTTATTAATACATTTATACAGGTTGAACCCATGCGGTTATCTCAATGACCCATGCATTTTATGTTTATCGCAATCATATTATTGTATGGTTGTATTATATGACTATATATACAATAATATTTTTACTATTCATGCCTTTATCATCACAATTATATTTAAATTTTAAGTTTTATAGCTCTTTCTTGAACTTTTTCGATTTGAAAAACCTCAAATTCTCCCATTAATTATAACCGTTTTAATAAACTTGCTATGGAAATAAAATAATAAACTAGCAAACACATTGGATTCTGGATTTATTATTAGAAGGCCAATTCAATGCTAAAGAACAAATTGAAAGTCGTAACTATAATTGAAAATTTTAGTTTGATCCATTTGTTTCCAATGATAAATAGTGAATTTTCTACATGCGGAAATACTTTTATTTTAATTTTATATTCTTTAATATCTGATATAGATTTTATACAATATATTAAATTTTTATGGAAAAAAAATCAAATGGGGTTAATTTTTTTTTGCTCATTTAAAAGGAGTGAGCCCTTAATTTAATGTAAACATTGCATGTAATTCGACCAGAATTTATATCGTGTGGTATTTGGATTTATTAACACTGACTTTCTGTATTAAAGGATTTCTCAATGCGAACCCGACACCACATCTGAAAGCCAGGGTAGCAAATTACGGACTAATGGACCAAATCGCCGCTCTCCATTGGGTTCAACAGAACATTGAACTTTTTGGAGGAGATCCAGCGAGTGTAACACTTCTGGGTCACGGATCTGGGGCAGCCTGCATCAATTTTCTTATGATCTCACCGACTGTCATGCCAGGTACGTTGAACACTTCCCTACTTCGAAACTTATTTTAATGCTATTATGACGTGGAATTATCCAATTACGACCCAAGCCGAGATCGCATTAATATTTAAAACGAGCAGTGCCTGGTTAGACGTCAAAACCTCCGAAAATAATAAAACTATCAAGGTTTTCTCTTTGTTTCCCTCCCAAAAGTCTTAAGGTAAAGACAATTAAGCTAAAGCGCTTCTGTTAATCCTTTTGACTAAGATAACGAAGTTGACACGTGCTGGCTCTTTCTTAGGCACGTATCAGCTTTCAACTTGAAAATTGATGAAATATAACACCTCTTTCGATTTTGTATTAATTATTAATTTCAAATTAGAGACAACAATAATTCTAAATTAATAAAACTTCAAAACAATGCTATAAATCTTCAACGGACCAAATATTGGTACGATGAGTTAAATCATGAGCGCTTATTTTAAAAGTATAGGCTCAAATCTATATTATGAAAACATTTTTACCATAACATAAGCTAAGAAGATCAAACGTATTGATATTTTCGATCGATTTACTCGTTTAAAAATAAAGATAATTTTTGCTAGTCTAAAATTTAAATAAGTCTATTCTTCAAAAACCACATATATAAGGTAATGAGAAACTCACCACGTAAAAAATCCTTACCAAAAATAGTCTCCTATGGGGATCATCTATATATGATAACCGATCTGGAATCTTAAGAAGAAAAACATATTCTCCCAAAATTTGCTTTGAATATTAAAATTCAAAATGGTGAAGTAAATATTAAGTTTATGCTGTATTGATTGGAAACCATATTACTAATTTGTTTTCCTAGATGATGTAATTTTCTGTTAAAATGTCTTTTGAAATATTAATTCTAACAATAAAAGTCTATTATTACCAATATACAATATAATAATGATGATCTTGTATCGTGGGGGGCTGGGGCGTCGGGCGCAGCCCCAAAACCGCACTCCGCCCGGGAATCTTACGTTTTCAAATAAACCGCCTCTTTGAATTCATTAGTTATTAGTACATAGAATAGGTTTGCATAAAAAAATATGGGAGCGAAGAAAACTTGAGGGTTGACTTGAGATCTTTATTATTACACCAATACCATGATAATGATATCGGAGAAGCCTGTCGCGGTTTCTTGCAGGAAAATCTAGTCTTCACCAGTCTTTCCTAGGTCGAACCTCAAGATTTTATTGGAAACTTTTTAAAAATTCGCTCAAGGTTGATTTACGACTCAATTTAATCATTATTTAGTTCACTCTTATACATGGAGGTATTATTTTATTAAATTCTAAAAATGACAGTCGTTGACAGATTTATTATCTTTGAACACTTTTTCGATTGAAATTGCAAATTCTAACATTTATAGGTGGTCCTTCCCAACAAGAAAAAATGTATGCTAATTTTTTGTTAAATCTAGAAAATACGTATAAATCTGTAGTTAAAATAGGATTATTTATATTTGGGTTATCGAAAAAAAATTATCAGCCCGTAACGAAGTTATTACTGTTTTTGAATGACTTTTTTAATGGCCCCTGTTATTCCCTTTACATATCAAAATAATCCTGGATAGAAATGATGAATTAAAAATCATACAACTTAGAACTGATTTATCCATGTCCAATGATACAAAATCATTAAATTGTATAGTTAAGCCATACGTCAACATGCAAACTAAAAGAAATGAAGAAAGAAATTTGGGCAACTTTCTAACAAAAATATTCTACAAACGCAAATCTTCAACATCAAAATTATCCAGAAAACGACGACAGTTGGTGCAAATGGCGCAAAGCTGAATCTGGAAGAGAACTCAATAATTTAAACCACTATAAGTCACATTTGACTGCAGAAGCTTCAAAAAGTTATCAAACCAGTCTATAAAGATTTATCTCAAGATAAACTCTAGACCAGATGTTTAGGAGCACAAACACAAAATAAAAATGAATCATTAAATTAATTGATGTGAAATTTTGCTCCTATACACCTGAATTCTTGAAAATCACTCAAAGATAGTTGAAACAGTAACTTTTATTACCGAGATTACCTTCAATGAAAGATTTAATGGAATTTTGAAAGTTTTAGTAACAATAGAATGTCAAATTGGCCACGTAACTCAAGCTTATGCCCATCGTCGTAATAAAGCATGCATCTGCAGCTCCGAATAATTTTGCCAAAAGGGCTACAACTGATGCCAGGGAGCAACAATCGACTTTGTAAGATTTTTAGGAAGAAACTGAGAGTTTACTATATCATACATCAGGTATAGCAGATCAAGGGTGACAAGACGACAGACATCAGACAGCAACTCACTGGATTAAGGGTTAATTTATATCGAAGTTTCATATATCATTCTTTAAAATTATTTTGAAACCGATTTCTCTATTGATATATTAGGGCGCCATTGCATATGCAACGATTTATCGTAAATAGTTGTCCGGCAATAATATAGTTAAAAATTGAATCGAATTTCCATTCAACATATATTGTAATTAAATAAGTATACGAAGTCTTTATGAAATACTAAGTTCATTAATTTCAAGTACTAAATAAATGTGATTAATCCCAACGAAATGCAAGAAGGCTCAGAAGCTCTTATATATGGAGACCATGGCATTCTGAAATTAGAAGTCTTCAGGCAAAACGAGATATCCAAGAGCGACCATGGGGCTTTCGGTCCGCACCCCATATTCACGCAATCAGGCGCTGAATTCCGGTATTCATCCGCGGCGGTGAATATTCATGGGTGCGCGTGATCACGTCTTGCGGTTTCTTTGCAAGGAAGCAGGTTCAGATCTCGGAGTTAATTGCAGGTAAGAGGTTGAACAGTGTAGCCTTAATTGAGATACAAATCTCCGGGGATTTTCAGGTCGTTCCGAGTGCGCCATTCGTGGTGTCGAGTTAATTATGCAAGTGATTGGCATTAAGCCGAAGCCGTCGGTAGTTCGCGGAACTATTGCGCAACTCGGGCCCGAAGTCCGGAAACCTAATTACCCGTTAATTTCGCATCATCCCTCTGGTGGACGTTCCACCCTTGATCCGATAACACGCAACCAGCGCGACAGACACCTATTTAAATCTATTACCCCGCTCTACTTCAAATCCTCTAAGCCAATAGCTTTACGCTTGCATATTTACAATCAGGGCTTAAGATTCACGTTTATCTAGGGACAATATAAGTCGATGCTCTCATAATTTCGGGGCGATCCTTTTTCATTGATTTTGCATCTCTATGACCATCACAATCGGTTCGATGATATTCATTGAAGAAGCTCAGATCTAGTGCAAACCTAAGTCTTTTAAATTAATTTTTAATTTGGATTAAGCTTATCTATTGAAGGCCAGGTTTATTTCTAATGTATTTTGCTTGGTGTTAAATGAGCTTAAATTAATGTATGTGAATTTTAGTCTTAATTTATAACCTTAACAGATCTTCACATTTCAAAAAAATTTAAGGATGTCTGACATCTGGCATCTTAAATGCCTATCATCCACTAGAGAAATACTAACTATTATAATTAAAAACCATCATCGCTGTATGATAATTTTCATTGCGATTTTCGATATGACTCAAAATCGCTTTCTTCTTCGGAAGAAATAGTACACCCAGTATCAATGTCATTATTGTTCTGTGTAGATTTTCTCTTTCCAACAATATAATTCATATTTAGTAAAGATGTCACTATTGTCCCTAACTCAAAAATAATAAATCACAAAATGGCGACTGTGAAAAAAAATTAGTCAAGTCATTTTTGGGCCATATTTTGTCACAGTTTTAATTTTTTTAAACAGTTAAAAAATATATTTTGAAATGTACTTATTTGTAGTTCTTCATAAATAGTTGGAATTTTGGAAATTTCTTTGGAGAATGTATTTTTAAAAGTCGAAACATTGGAAAAATGCAAAAAAAACTATTTTTAATTTTCTTCCAAATTTCAGTTAGTGTTGATGATTTATTTCCTATTTTATCCAAAATATGTCGATACGTACTCTTTATTAAATAAATTTTAAAAAAATTGTTTTAAAAAAAACTTCGAAATCGCACAAAAAGAGGTTTGATTGTATACCATCCATTATATTAATTTTGGTGCACCCGGTAGGATTCGTCCTGCTCAACTCGCTATCCGTAACAAATCGAGATTGAATATACAATAAAGCTTTTATCAACTTCAATTAATATAATATATGTTATTTAATATCTTAAACTTCATAGTTCTAACTATTTTATTTTTGTTGACTAATTAGTAATTATGTTTTAATGTTATATTTGCATTTTGGGTTGTATATTGGATGGACCACAGAGTAGTGATAGTGATGGTATTACTAGATTCAAGCAAAAATATCGATGATAAATTTAAGGACAAAACCATTAGGATATTCCCAAACACGAAATGGGTATTCCCAGGCACTGCCCCAATGACTATGCGATTAGTCAGGAAGTACTTAGCTCAGGTATTATAGTGAACGTCAAATGCAACCTTTCCAACTACAAATCTAAATTAAATCATTTCCTCATCATAAAAATATTTTTTATGAAAGTATTGAACATAGGGACTAGATAAATTGATTTAGTATAATTCTGTAATTATTTGATGGGTTCAATTAAAAGTAATGCAAATTCAATTGAGTCAATTACCCTAATAATGGGACAATAAATGTCTGTAATTTAATATCAGAAATGGATCATTTATGCATATGATTAATTTATGATTCAATATAAATTTGATTGGATAAATGTTAAATAAGCATACAATTTAACCATTGAGCCTGATAAATCAAACTAATTTAAATTGCTATGGATTGGTTTGAATTATTACAGATAAGAGTATGTATTTTGGATGCGGAATTTGCTCATAAGTAAACCAAATCAAAATCGGACGTTTCCACGTCGTGAGTACCATTCAGCTCATTGAACTATAAAAACGGTCCTTTTACCAATATCCAAGCTATAAATGATTGTGAATTAATTGCTTATTTTTATATTTGCAGGCTTATTTCATCGAGCTGTTTTACTGTCTGGGTCTGCATTGAGTTCATGGGCGTTGGTAGAAGATCCTGTCAACTATTCAGTACGCTTAGCAAGAGAAGTTAATTGTACCATACCGGAAGATTTAGCTAAAGATCATGAAGAAATCGTAGATTGTTTGAGGGAATCCGGTATTGAAGAACTCTTAGCGGCTGATGTATCAGCCCCGAATTATTTATCAGCATTCGGACCATCCGTCGATGGAGTAGTGATAAAGACTGATTACGCCAAAGAATTTTTAACATATTTCATACCAAATGACATTCAAAACTACGCACCGGTAGAATCTAGCTCAAATTATAACAGCCATATGAAGAGAAGTGATAGAAACTCTGGTAGAAACATGCAGAACAGATACGATTTGTTGTTTGGTGTTGTGACTAGTGAGGCGTTGTGGAAATTTTCAGCACAAGACATCCAGAACGGCTTCGAAGGAGAACGAAGGGATAGAATATTACGGTGAGTAGAATAAAATATGGTCCTATAAAAATAAATTATATTGCTATAAATAAAATTAATGTTGAATAGAGGAGCGAAGGAGGATGTATTAATAGTAAATCGCTTCATTCGTAGGTGAGATTTGAAAAGTTTCCCGTGGAAAAAAACCGTATGTGAAAAGTTTACGGGATAACACACGATTAAGCATCCTCGAACCCTTATGAAAACCCTTGCTAAGCAGATTAACGAAATCCAAAAACTTTTAACCGTACCTATCCCTTTTTTGGCATCAATGGATATGTGAGATCTAGATTATGCCCTGTCACCGATCATTGAATCGATCCCAGTTTAATGCCATAAAAACGTTGAAACCAATTTAGATGCTTCGCAGTAAGAACCACATAGCACCATAGAGTGCAATATTGCATTTTAAAATTTCATGCGCTTAAATTCGGTGGTTAAAACTTTAAGCTCACCTGAGCGCAAAACGCCGAAAGCTTTTCTCAATTAGCGCCTCTGTGCATTGGCTGCAAGCTTAATTTTTGAAGTATGTTGTGGTATTTTTCGATGAAATTTAAGGCTGTGTAAAAAAGCTTTCATAATTGAAAATATCAAACGTAGGAAGCACTGGGGCTTCGGCGTTGCTAAATTACTTCCAGAGAATTTTTTTAGGGCACGTGTTAGAACCACGTGTATTTGACGTATGAGCACGCGTTTAACATCGTGATATTTTATAAACGCTTAAAAAAGCTTACAATTTCAAGCTTTGATGAACAAAGAGTCTGATAATAATCGCCAAATTAATTGAGCGAAAATTCTTAGAAAATATTTTGAATAAAATTATGAGTAATTTAATATATTTTGATCAAGCACTTATTTTGTTAAAGTTAAAATTAATATAAAGATGCTTTGGTAGTCTCCATATAGTACGTTTGTTAACAGAAAAATCGAAAAAAATATGTTAATTAAATCAATGACTATCGATTATCGTTTTCTTCGTCATCATAACTAATCACCATTAAGATGTTTCCTTGTTGGCTAAATATTCTCATTTTCGTGGCTTTTTTCAATAAAATCTTATGTGTTTTACTTTAAATTTTTTTTTATTTTTAAAAGTTTTTTTTTTGGATTTTTTGCTTTCGACTGAAATATTTATACAAATTTCGCAATTCAAAATTTTCTCTTCAATTTTGTGTTTCTTTCCAAGTAAAGATTTTATTTTAAAATAGATAATTCCAACATTTTCATGCCATTGGTAGAGTGTCTTAGATCCTGGAGTCTTATTATAAAGGCTTCAAATCCAGATTGTGAAAAAAATTGGGAGATTAGAAATATTCATATTTTCGATCGATCGACTTGATTCAGCTATGATTTTCTGGAATCAATTAACTTTGTGTTTTATACCTACAACGGACCTACACCATGGAATCAAATATCATGGAAAATTTAACAATGGTCTTGGATGAGATGGACGAATATGTTGATACCCACACAACCGTCCATGGTAAATTGAAAGTAGGGATAAAAAAAGCACGACTTTTAGTCCACGCATTAGTGGATTTGGAAACCCCGGTGCACCAAAAGATCCCCACGACTGACAAAGAGACACAAACGTGTACAAAGGAGAGAAAAGAATTAAGAAACAATGTTATCCAAACTAATTCGGGAAAAGCGGCCAAGGGGATGGCTCCCCGAAGGGAAGAGTACAAAACTACGAGCCAACATATACAACGAGCCACAACGGAGAGAGCAGTAATGGTCAAGGCGCCACCGCAGGCGCGACCACATGCGCAGGCACAACTACCTCGCCCTGCCAAATCGCCGACAGTCGCACTGCCCACAGAGTGGACAACAGTGGCCAACCGCAAGAAGATGCGGAAGGAGAACTATCACCAAGGACAGGCGTCTAAAAAAGGTCAAGCGCAGCGGAAACGCAAGCCTCGCACCCGAAGAGACGCGATCGTCATTACTCTGGAGGAGGGCAAGGAAGGGGCAAGTTATGCTGAAACTCTCAAGACTCTCCGGAAAAATGTTAATCCGGACGAGCTAGGAGCTAAAATAGCTTCAATCAGGAAATCTAGGAGGGGTGACGCAGTCGTCATAGAACTTGAGAAGGACTCAAACGATACTGCCAACCTGGTACAAAATATGTCAAAAGCCCTGGGGGCGGAAACCAGGATAAGGAAGATGGTGCCGATGGAGACGCTCACCATCCTCGATATTGAGGAAGGAATGGAGGAGGGCGACATCATCGCGGCTCTGACCAGGGATACCGACCTTGCACCAGAGGATGTCAATATCAAGTACCTCAAGTCTGGATCATGGGGCACTCAACTGGCGATTGTCTCTGTCCCCGTTCAGGCTAGCGCACGGCTGCTTGAATCAAGGAAAATTAAAATAGGATGGACTTACTGCCGCCTACAAAGGAAAAATAGCATCCTTAAGTGCTACCGCTGCCAGGGGACAGGGCACACGACCAGGGACTGTAAGAACCCTGATCGCTCAACAATGTGCCGAAGATGCGGAGAAGCGGGACACAAGGCCGCCACCTGCACAAATAATCCGTGTTGCCTTATATGTAAGGATAAGGGAGCCGGAGCCAATACGAACCACAGCATGGGGACGAAAGAGTGCCCTGCACATAGAAGAGCGATACATAAAGCTAAAAAATGGCCAGCGTCCTCCAGATAAACCTTAACTGCTGCAGGGCGGCCCAATACCTCATGCAGAAGATAGCAGAGGAAAGAGAAGCGGACCTCGTACTGATCTCCGAGCAGTATCAAAACTATAACAATCCGCGCCTCATTCCCAGTGCTGATAACAGAGCAGCGATCTGGGTGGCTACTCCTCAGCTACTCATAACTGGAACTCCGAGGGATCCCAGCGACGGCTGGACCTGGATAGAGACGGGAGGAATGAGAATCTATTCTTGTTACTTCTCACCGAACTCTACGTATGCCGAATTCGCGGGCGACCTTACGCGCCTAGTCGACAGTATACGAACCTCTACCCACCCGGTCATCGTTGCAGGCGACTTCAACGCTAAAGCCCCAGAATGGGGCTCTCCTAGGACTGATAGGCGGGGCGCTCTCCTCGCCGACATGGCGGCACAATTGAGGCTCCACGCACTGAATACTGGCGCGCACACATTCGTGCGCAGGGAGAGTGCCTCCGTTATCGATGTCACATTTGTCAGTGAATCGGCGACGACAAGAGTCGGAGAATGGCAGGTCGTTGATATCTACTCACATAGTGACCATCGATACATTCAGTTTAAGATTAGCGGCTGTGCACCAATACACAGCCGGAACCTAAACGGGGGATGGGCCATCGGTAAGCTAGACGCACCGGCACTCGAGCAGGCTTTAGCCCTCAAGCGTAAAATGGTTACGGATGCAGCGGCAAGTGGAGCGGGAGCAGAGGAGATCACGACTCTAGTCAATAAACTCCTCCACTTCACCTGCAACGCTGCAATGCCTAGACGTGCTGCGGGAACAAGAAGAGCGCCGGTATACTGGTGGAACGACAACATTGCTGAGTTACGGAGACAGTGCATCGCCTGGCACCGCCGGACGCAGCGACACCCGAGCTCTGATGAACTGCGCCTAGGATACAAGAATGCGAGGAAAGCACTGCGCGATGCCATCAGGCAAAGCAAAGCACAGTGCTGGGACGAGCTATGCGAGTCTGTGAACGCAGATCCGTGGGGAAAACCCTACAAGATCGTGAGACGCAAACTCCGATCTGCGAAAATAGATCCGTTCCTGAGCAGCCCCGAAAACCTCAAAGCAACGGTAGACAAGCTCTTTCCGAGCCCACCACCAGTAGACTCGGTAACCATATCCCTTGGAACACCTGAGGAGACGGGACCCCCCTTCACCGTGGAAGAGCTCGCCAAGGCTGCAAAGCGTCTGGCGACAAAGAAAGCCCCCGGACTGGATGGAGTGCCCAATATAGTCATCGGCCTGGTCGCCGGCATTGACCCGGACCTCCTGCTAACGGTATTTAATATTTGCTTATCGGAAGGGATCTTCCCACTACCTTGGAAGCGCCAGAAGCTGGTGCTCATCCCCAAAGGGAAGACAACATCGGGACCGTCGGCCTATAGACCGCTGTGCATGTTGGACGGGCTAGGGAAACTGCTGGAGAGACTATTGCTCCAGCGACTCCAGCAGTTTATCGAACCTGCGTTATCCCCGCAACAGTACGGCTTCCGTGCAGGCCGCTCCACAATCGACGCTGTCACCGAGGTCGTTGACACGGTGAAACAGGCGTGGGGTGGCAGTATCAAGGCAAGTAAACACGTAGTAATGATAGCCTTGGACGTCAAGAACGCCTTCAACTCCGCAAGATGGAACTTAATAAGCAAGGCCTTGAAGGAAATTGACGTCCCGCCATACTTAGCCAGAATGGTGGAGAGCTACCTGCACGAGAGGACACTAATATATACAGAAGCCGACGGGACGAGCAAACAAAGACCAGTTACCGCGGGAGTTCCACAGGGTTCGGTGCTCGGACCCACCCTGTGGAACGCAATGTATGATGGCTTATTGAGGACACCGCTCATGGAGGGCGCCAAAATGGTCGCCTTCGCTGACGACGTCGCAATACTAGTCACCGCCAAAACGGAGTACCTCGAAATAATCTGCGAAGACACGCTAAGGAGGGTCAGGAACTGGTTGACGGGGGCTGGACTGCAGCTCGCCGCCCAGAAGACTGAGGCCATATTCTTTACTAGGCGAAGAAAGCTTGCGCCCCCACCTCTGAGTATCGAAAACTGTGAGATCAAGTTCTCAAGATCCATCCGTTACTTGGGGGTTGAAATTGACGATAAGCTCCGTTTTGTTACACATACGGAGAAGGCCGCAACAAAGGCGGCTAGTATTGCGGAAGGTCTAGCTAGGTTGATGCCTAACATCGGTGGCCCTAAGACAAACCGTCGAAGACTATATAACGAGGTGGTGCACTCGGTACTATTGTACGGAGCTCCAATATGGGCCGAGGCACTACAGTTCAAAAGGGCCAGGCTCAATCTGGCTAGAGTACAAAGGAGAAGCGCGATCAGAGTCGCAGCAGCATATCGCACAGTGTCAGAAGACGCAGTCCTGGCACTGACTGCCATTCCGCCAATCGACCTGCTCGCAAAAGAAAGGAAAGCTATACGCACCGGGGAAACCAGGCAAAGAGCTAGGCAGTCCACCATGGTGGAATGGCAGTCCCGATGGGACAGCTCCACCAAAGGTCGATGGACCCATCGGCTCATCCCTGACCTTAAGCCCTGGACAGCTAGGAAACACGGTCAGCTGTGCTACCACCTTACCCAGGCACTCACTGGGCATGGCTGCTTTGGTAGCTACCTGCACAGGATTCAAAAAGAGGCCGGTCCGAATTGTCACCATTGCGGAGCGGAGCTGGACGATGCCGCGCACACGCTATTCGACTGCCCGGCTTGGAGCACAGAGAGGGATACACTGCGGGAGGAGCTTGAAGTCAATTCACTCACTCCCAGCAACATGGTCCCTACGATGCTAACCAATGCCAGGGCATGGAACGCGTTGTCCAGATACGTCGCGTGCGTTATGCTGCAGAAGGAGGATGCTGAACGACTGAGACGTCGGACACGAACCGAAGCATCCTCCTCCTCCTCAACCCATGAGCGAGAAAACCCAGCAGAGATATATCAAGAATAGAAGAAGCTATGATTTTCTGGATTTCAAAAGTGAATACTTAGGTCATTAATCAAATTTTACAGGGATGCTTATAAGCAGGTGAATTTAAAAAAATATATATATATATATAATTTCCAGATAATTAAAGTCTCAACATTCCTTTATTGTCACGAGGAAATATACAAAATTAAATCAAATTTAAGGCAAAATCGGAATTTTATTATTTTTGAAAAATAATTTCGATTTGAATGATTGGATTTTCCATTTCTATTCACATATTAGGAAGCTAAATTCAAAGTGTTTCTGCTTAATCATGTTAAAACATGATAAAATGCATTACTAAATTACATAAAAAAATTTAAGCTTTGGTATAAATACCCTGGAATTAGTTTCATACACAGCAAATGGTTCTCAAATGTTTGTTCTACTGATATTGAGATGTTAATGTTTAATTACAATATGAGCAGTCAAGACATTTTCCACGAATTATTTTATTGTAAATAATAAATCTCGCATGAGTAAATTAGAAGTAATTTACTTCATACCATAGATATCTAAGGCGTAGACGTGCTCCGTAATGAAATTTTGTCATCTTTTGTTATATGAGCCGAAGAACGGATAATAAGGGATTAATAAATACCAAATTACCTTACACGATAGGTCAGAAGCTAAAGCCTATTGTATGATATTTTCTTTCGTCCTAATTTGCCCTCATCCTTCACAACCTACGCACATTATGTTCACCTTTTTTAGCTGCCTCAGATTAAACAGAATTAAATTGACTACAAAGTTTAAATTTCTCGAATGAGAGTGCGACTTTCATGCCACCCCGGCGATAAAAATGCCCTCCCACGCATAGCGAGGGCGTAAATAAAGTCCCCCGAAACTTTTCCTATTTTGTTCACATTACTCTGTCAAATTTAGCTAACAAAATGACACAATCCATCTTCACGAAGAGATTCATCCCAACGATTACCATCATCCCCTGTACCATTCTTTGACAAAAGCCTTCAATCAAAAGCGAAACTTTAAAGACGGTAATTTATGACTCCTTGCTTACACATTATTTTTAATCATCCACTCACAAAAGGATTGAACTAAATACATTCCGAATAAAAGAGTATCAATTGATTTAAAGTGGAAGTAGCCCAATGCAACACTTTGACTTGCAAATGAGCTGCAAAATTGTGATTTTGCAGAGTGTCTTTAAATAATGGATCTAAGCCGATGCACTACTAAATAGCACTTTTTGCAACCCTAACATAAATTTAAATTAAATCGAGCAAAAATTCATTTACGCTCATTCCGGTCTGAAATAGAGAACTTGAAACTACTGCCGGAGATCTTCTTAATTTTATTGTATACCCTAATTGTAAAAGCTTTCTCGACTGAAACTTTCAGAGCTTTGATCAAAGCGCTCTTATCCTTGCATCTATTCTCCCACTTATCTGGCGTACTCAAACTTCATGATCGAGAAAAGTGCTTTCTATTTTAGTGCATAATTTAGTGATGTAAAATATGAAAGCTTTTCTGAATCTTTGCTACATTCAAGTAATTGAGCAAAATCGAATCCAAGTGTACATAAATTTGCCTCGCAGTAAGCATTTTTATTTTAATAAAAAGTTTTTTATATAACTTACAAAAATAAAAATAAATTTATCTTATCATATTTATAATCATTTATCATAATGATCGATTATTTAGTTTATCATTAAAATTAATAGAAATGTAACTAAAAATTCTGCATGGTACAAAATTATGTGTAACAATGTTTTTACAATATAATTTATTACATGTCATAAATGTAAACATTGTGCTAAAACTAACTATTATTTATTTTATTATACAGGAAAGATGTTTTAAATATAATAAGTCAATACTTGAAGACATTGTTACTAAAATTTAATCACTATTATTCTGAAAATCAGGATCCTCGTGAAGAAAATCTTTAGATTGATAAACCCTTCATGGAGGACGTCATTTCATGAACTTTTACGAATAGAAGAGATGGACAATTAATAGAGTTGTCTTCGGGTGCCACTTTGATTTCCAGACACAAAACATTAACATTGCCTCTGTTTTGGATATCAGTAGAAGATGAAATTCTATCTTTAAGCTGAAAAGCTATACATTTATTAATGTCATTTCAATAACTTATGAGAATTTTTTAATGATAGAAGATTTTAATGTGGTTAAGATTATTTGATCCAAAAAAAATGTGTTGAAATACCAAAACAACCATTTAACTCAAAAATTTACATTTTCAGTCGAGAAAAATCAGAACATACCTGAATAAAAATGATTAATCAAAATATGAATATTTCAGATTTCTTAAAAATTTTGGATGGTTGAAATTTGTAAATTAAATCTGAATTGAAAATTGCAAGGTCCAACTAATCATACTAACGAAAAAGCAAATTAAAAACGTGAAAAAAAAACAAATCCGTATTAATAATAAAAGCAGACCTAATAATTATTCATAATTTATCGTTGACAAACACATGTCTTTGCCAAAAATGATTTAATTAGGCTGTATGTGTTCCACAGAATTTAAGTTTATTCAAATTTTTCGCACGTATTTTTTAAAATCAGATACGAAATATTGTGAGCGTCATGCCCCAGCACAAGGTTGTAATTACATATAAAAAATACAAGCAGAAAATGTAATAAACATGCCTTTAAAGTGAGGTTGTTCGTATTTAATGATGTTTTTTAATTACGTAAATTTGAACTACTTTCGCCGTAGGAACGCCGGGGCAGCGAAAAAGCCACAAAAAACTAAATGATAGCGCAATGTATGGACAATGATACGAAACGTCGCGGAAATTCCGAGCTGGGGCCATTACAACTTTTTAATTATCCCAAAACAAAGCGGCACATTTCAAATCCGCCATATTTATGATGAAAATTTGACTAGGTGAAATTGGCGAAGGTTCCATTATGGCGCCCGGCGAAACAAAGTACCGAAATGGGCAACCTTTTTAATAAACTGTTACTCAGCAAAGTTTTCCGGCAAATTTCGTACGTTGCCTTATGTTTACGGTCGAGAACATATTTTAATAATGTTTCGCTTTACGTAACAGAGCCTACGCGCCGTGATTAAGCAACTACCATGCAATGGATATCTGAATCAATAAAGGTCTGTGCTTTTCATACAATTTAAGCGAAACCCTTCTCAGCCCTTTAATTTGCCCATTTGGCTTAAGAAATGGACATGTAATTTTAAAAAAAAACATATAACAAACCATACTGCCTGCTAAAAATAATCTAACGTGTTCTATTAAATATACCCATTGAGAGTTCTATGCTTATATTTGATAAAATAGAAAGATTTTTTCCCCATATAGTTTAAAGAAAAACTATATGATTTTGTATTGTGTTATTTAAATACAAATAATAACACAGTACAAGTTTTTGTAGACAAGCTGATATTTATAATGTGTATAGTTAGAATTTTACAGTATTATTTGCAATGTTTTGTTAACGTGGTATCCTTTATTTCCACAGGAGATTCTCTGGGAAATGGGATTTTTATTGTAGTTATATGGCTTGAAACTGGGATAAAACTATTGTAATAGGAGACTTTTAAGCAGGATACGATCGACATATAATTATCGATTGTCTTATTATTTATATCACATGTAAATCATGAAATTTGATTAGAGAGGTTGATACATTTATAGATCTCCTAAACTTATTAAGATTTTGATTTGATGCTTTTCACACAATATTAGACGTCATATCTCAATAGGTTCATCTGTGTGCACTTTCTATCGCCTTATTTCATACAAATTACAAAATCGATGTTTTAACTTTTGGTGATTAGCTGAAGTTCAAATTTTTATATTTTCTGCATGGAAAATTTTACATTGAAGTTCTATTGATTGTTTTTAATTTTATAGAAAAGACAAACTTTTTAAACCTTGTGTGAGGAAGTATTTTAAATTTGCTTCTAAATTTTTTCGATTGAAACACTGAAAGAGATTGGAATACTGTGTCTATAATTAACTCTATTGCATCGGATGTAATTGCATCCTCGGTATTCAATAAGATGAGAGTGGAAATGGATGTCTCACTTAACACTGGAAAACGATTTGTTCTTTAATTGACTGCCAAGTGTTCCAAGCCAATTCTTATATGGTCCCAAAGTCTTAAAAACAAATTTAAAATAATCTTAATTTTGATAAAAAATATCAAAGTTTATTATCAAAAGGGTTTACTTGCACAAAAGTATTTTTGAAACATCAACTTTCACTGTAGGCATGTTCATCAAGAAAGTTTTGTACAATTGTTCATAATTGGGTCATGTTTTGCCATAAATAAAAGCTATATTTCTGATTTACTTTAATGTGTTTTTTAAAGTGTTTTTACTAATAAATACAAAATTTAATCTGATTACTATTTGATATGTGTTTCCTTAGCCGTGTCTCGATATAAGATGACAATTAAATGAAAACCTTTAAAAGTTTGATTATCTAATATTAACTGTCGTTTACAAGATTATAACCGAAACTACGATTAGAAAAAGTAAATTTGATAAAGTTGAGCATCTAATAGAAAAAAAAATATTGACCCTTTGAGTAGTGAGTTAATTTTAAAATTATGTAAACGTAGATGCTATATTCGTATATACATCGCTTATCATTCATAAAAATCCATTTATCTTTCAGACCCGCTCAGTGTGAGTAAATCATAGTATATAGCGGTTTTTAAACTTATATAGTCCGCGGACCTCCTCCTGAAAAAAATTCTTTCGTGGACCCTCTCTTGAATAAACACTGATACATTTGGGTTATCGATCTATAAAATCGTACAATGTATGTAAGACACTCTCTCCGCATCTGTCTCTCATCAAACTCAATGTGCAAGAATGTTCTTTCTGAAACATCGGAATTCGATCGCCAATACGCGACAATACTCATCAAAGTGATTATTATTTGATACCTTATTGTCTAAATATTAAAATGTATAAATATGAAGTCTTCATCTAAATAAATAATAATTACGGCATATTTATGTTGCTTAAAGTTTTTTATGATGAAGTTTTAATGATGAGATGTTTTCAAAGTTTGATACTGATGCAATGTCTTTTAAGAGTGTACTTTTTGCCAAAACGAAGAGTATAATACTTGTGACCATTGAAAATTATGTTTGCATATCATGCAATTTTGCTATACATGTAAAAAAAAACATGAACAGATTTGTATGTGAGTATTCAATACGATTTCTGCGGCAATAATGTCTTTTATTTTCAACTATCTTTCTAAAATTTAACTATAATTTAATCAAACCCTCCCTTCAATATTGATATTTCAACTAAATAAAGTTAATATGTAGTTAGATATTCTGCAAAAATGATAGAATAAACTAGAATACAAAAAATATAAATTTGAAGATGTAATTATTACAAAGATCGTCCATGAATGAAATATTTTTGAATCGCTCAAAATACTTTTAAAAAAATACGCAAATACAATTTTGAACAGCTCTTTGATGGTTTTCCTCTTAAAAAATCTTATAAGGTTTTATACAAAATTTGATGAAGCCTTAATGCGATTCTGTGCCTTGGGGCCTCAAGTGGTGTAAACGCACAACTGCGTGCAAGAGCGAGCGTGTTCTAATTTAAAACTTCACGCACCACATACAACTATCTTATACTTCAAAAAACATCATGTATTTTTCATTCGAACCGTCTTCAATGCTATACAAAATATCCCATCCATGTGTTAAAAGCACGTTCTTAAAATGCTGAGGGCACAAAATGAAATTTTACCGCAAAGAGGGTGTAATTTTTGTTCTCCTTATTGTGCCATATTCGTGGATCGATCGAAGGTAATCTACATTGGAGATTTTATTGCGGATGAGGGATTTTATGCGATGGTTTCTTGTTGCTTTCCACATATGATGTAACTATATGATAAGGATATTCGACTTGATAGGGGATAACATATGCATAAAATAATAATTATAAATCAGATAATCTTAAGCTCAAATCATGACCCTAACAGATCCTTGCTATATTACAACCACTCACTGCTCCAAATTATCGAAGCATTCTTATATACTATATATTATAGACTTTTAAACAGATATGCACATATGTTTAAATTTTATTAAAGTAAGTTATTTTTTAATTTTACTTCAAATCTGCTGTTTATGTATGTCTGACATTATAGCGATTGCTAAGTCAATTCGAAAATTCAAAGCGATTAATCATGTGAAACAATAATATTTGTCTCTTATTCAAATGCTTGAGCTCAAGAATAATAGCCGTTTAAGTTTTGTCAACATTTAAATGTGAATCATTTGACTAGTACAATGGAGCTAGTAACGTTTGATCTGAATAGTCCTAAAATAATACTTTTTATGTATATATCTGATCAAGGATCTATTACAACAACAGTTCGTCTATGCCAGAGGTGTCAATCTCGCGGTCCGCGGGCTGCATGTGGTTCACAGCGGGTATTTTTGCGGCTCAGGCAACAATCCTATGGTCAATCAGTTTAAGCTTTGTCTTAAGTTTGAGATTCGCCGAGTCGTTTGAGAGTTAGTTTTTGTATATTTTATGGTCAATTTAAATAAACTGTTTCATCAAAGAGGAGTTAATTTGTGTAATTATTCTGTATCTGGTAAGTTAATACTCAATAAAAAAAAAACCATTTCTTTATTATTTTGTGTTAATGGCTTCGTATTTATTTCAAAAAATGCCTCAAAACATTTTAATTTACCTCGTAATTCAAGGGATCTGAGAGCTCAAAGAATACGTTCATCCTTTGAAAGATACAATATCACTTTTATGCGGTATATAGAAATCGTGGTTGAAATACCTCCATAAAATCTGTTTTTTTTTGCTGCCCACCTAAACTTATTTTTTTTTTAAATTTTGGCCCTTGTCAGCTTTTGAGTTTGACCCTTCTGGTCTACGCAATCATATAATGTATTAATGCTGATCTAATTGGAAGATTTTTCGTTTATGATTCACGGCCATGCATTATTTCTAATATATAAAAAATAATCTTTGTTTGTTCGTATTTAATGCGCTGCCATACAGTTCATTCGATTGCAATAAAACTTTGTTAACTTTTTGTTTACATTTGCGGGAGTAACATAGGTATAGTAAAAATATTGTTTGTGTTTGGAAATTAAAGCATCAATAATCAAGCAAAAAAAATCTGAAAGTGCAAACAATTTCAAATGATGCGACGGCAATGCATAGCCCAATATCGCGCATTGACAACACCTGAAGAAGGATGCTCACAAGGAGCATCACCAAGGCGCCGGCAGTTGTTTCGCGTCCATGAGTCAGACAGGAGACTCGAAATATCGAAGAGATACATTTGAATTCTTAATTTACCTCTAAGCGCGATCGTATACTCTTTTTTTTTGCGTAATTAAAAATATATGAAAGCACTTCAATAAATAGAATCAAAACTTTATTTCTTCGTGTGGCTTTGCAACGCATGACGGGTAATCACTAGATTATAATAAAAATGAATGTATATTTTGGTCAAGAAAATATTGTTTTTTGCTCTTAAATATTCATTGCTTTCCAAACATGATGAGTAAGTATATTTGGTGATATCGCAAGCACATCACGTTTATTATGAACAATTTTAATATGTAAAATAAAACATAATGGGAAAATCTTGTTCAAAAAGAAGCATTTCGACCGAGAAAATTGCGATTTGATCTCTTGCGCAAAAATATAGCACTTTTCCATCATCCGGCTTAAACATTATTTTCTGACATCTCCTGACACGTGTCAAATTTACTGATGGCTTTCCCGCGATCCGCTTTATCTCTTGTGTACGAGTACCGAGAACCAAGTGCCGCCAGAATAGGGGATTCCCATTAATATATTTTTGCACATTTTTTTCGTTGTTCCAAATCTATTAAATGCAAAGCAGAGTCAGCGCATGAAATTGCAGAGATGAGCTTTCTGTGTGGAGGTTTTCAGCCAGAAGTTTGGGCGAAGTGGTGATGCTGAAGGATTTGCATAAATAAATAAAGAGGCGCATGGACCCATGTGTGCTTTGAGTCGGAGCTGTAGTCAACACGGGGCCCCTTTCATTTTTCAAAATGTCAATATTCAAATATGTAGGCACATCATAGAGACAAAGAGGAGACTATGAAATTTACATGTGATGTCGTGTCGTTGGGTAAACAGGGCTTACGTATATAGACACAATGTTGACTGATGCTTGTCCAAATAAATGATTTGGGCTCTAATTCGAAACTGGTGGAAGAGCAGGGTATTATCCAACTGATGGCGCCCCATCAATATTTGACGACCCGACAATACGTCTGACAGTTGGATACGGGCCTTCGAATTTTGATGGAATAGACAATTAAAAGTATGACCTTAGTCTGAGTACAAGTCAAAGACGGTGGATTTTCGGCAGCGTCGGGGGGTGCTTTATTTGCTCGAGCGAGGCCATGATATTAAAATTAATTCCAATCAATACATCCCGTAAAAAATGGAGGTCGGCTAATGAAATTATCGCTCCAAATTCATTATTACGTCAATGTCCATAGGCGGAATTGATTTTATAACGGAATTAATTTTATTTAATTAAAATTTAAAAAAATATTTTTAATATAAATTAATATTTTTACATCTGTCATGGGCATATAATGGCAATATTGAGACTAATGAGATTAAACTTGCATTGTAAAATGGATAAAGATCATAAAAAAAATTAAATTACTAGAGACCCAACTGCGAGACTTTAAAGACGAACCTTTTACTCAAACTACCAAAAGCATTGCGCGCTAGAATAAAATATCGTTTCGCTAGTATCTTCCATTCAGATTTCGCGAATCGTTTTATGTCAAGTCGTTTCACTCAAGTATTTTCAAAATAATAAAAAAATTATATTATGTACCTGTAGGTAGTTCCTATTTTAAATTGCTATTAAAATGGTAATATAATAAAGATTAAATTGCAAAACGCAAATTAAAAAAATAATAGAGCTAAGTTGTTACAATTCTTGAATTCTTATTTCATTTCATTATTTTGATAAAATTGAGAACAGGGATATATTTTCAATTCTTGGAAATTTTATAAGATAAGTTTTCTTCTTATGAGACTTTATAAATAACATTTTCATTTAAAATGCTTTTGTAGAGCTTATCATTTAAGAACAGATTGTATATTTTCCTCGAAAAGACCTTCATTAGGTTTTCTTACTTCCGAGTTCACAAAAAAATTCATGATAATATAAAAATAGTTTGTAATTCTCTATAATAAAAATATCTTTTTGTGATCGTATTCAAGCTAAAATTTGGAAATATATATTTTTTAAGCGGTCAGATCACTGTTTTTCTATTAAATTATAACATTGATTATAATCGTATTTGTGTTTTATTATATACAAAAGTCCATATATATATAATATATTTAAGTTTTAAAAATACCAAAAAACTTTAACACTTACACACACAATACAACGAAAAGACTCAATAGGTTAAAAATATGAAATATTAGGGTACTCCATAAGTTTCTTTCGTTTTCATATTAAGAAAAAAATAAACAATAATTTCCGGAAAATATGGAGGATGAGGTAAATCATCCCAGTCAAATGATAATAATTTATTTCTGACAAGCAAAGACACATGAGGCCTGGCGTTATCGTGATGAAAAATAATGCCTCGTCTATTCGCTAATTCTGGCCTTATTCTGGCAATTTCATCCTTTAGATTGTCTAGTTGTAAACAATATTTTGTTGAATTGATCGTTTCACCTTGCTGAAGTAGCTCATAATAAACTACCCCTTTCCAGTCCCGCCAAATGCATAGCAAAACTTTTTTTGGATGTAGGCCAGGTTTAGCTACAGTTAAAGCTTCCGTACCCTTAGTCCAAGACCGTTTACGTTGGATATTCTCATAGAGTATCCAACTTTCATCTCCAGTCTCTTTAAAAAATGTTGGCTATTATGTCATTGGAGAAGAAGATCGCATGTTGAACGATTGATGTAGCTCAATTCTGTCAGATGATTATGGATGGATGTTCGTGGAATTTCTAACTTGTTAGCTATTTCGCGAACAGTATGTCGCGGGTTTTTTTCAACCATGTCTATGGTTAGATCTGTGTTCATTTGCGAAAGAATCTTATGGGACAACCTAATAAAAAACAAGCGATATTTGGTGTGTTCATGAAATAGGACCAATTGCGAGACTCCAATGACGAGAATCCAATTCGATCAATCTGGGTTCTGAATGTGTCATTTCATAATACATTCCTCCCCCTGCAGGAATTTTATATCTACCAATAAGAACAGCTGCAAGCTCGACTTTTCTATTTTGAATTATTATGAAATTAATGATTTTGGAAAGATGTACAACTTTTTTGAAAAAAAAAGTATAATTATTAATTTGCATCTTCTTTTGAACATGGTTATATTTTTTTATTCACGCAAGAATGCCTTTGCATTTAACTATATGGAATATATAACGAAGCCATCATATCACTTTTTCTACCCTCCACTATGATTAATGCATAAATTCGTTGCATGGCGCATTCACTGACCTGATACACGCCGACAATATTCAAACACAACTCTGATTATATTACGACTACCTTTTCCAAAACTTCCACATTCTGCCGGGAGCTCTTCAGAAACATTAATAGCATAATTATATCACTGAGGTCAAATTAAGACGTTTTACTCGGTAACTAAACTAATTGTAGGTCCGGAAACAATGCTTCCGGCCCAAAGGGACAAACATTAACTGGCCGCACAACCCTTGATGGACTATTATCGTCCACATTACTCCCTACAAACAAATATACCATATAACAAGTCCAAATGTACAATATATTATTAAATTTGATATAATGTATTAAATAATTTTTGAAAAGCTATTGAATGGAAATTTAATCAAGTGAGAGGGAATAAAAGATCCATTTTTCCAATTGGGTCCCACCACTATATAATGTGGTTTCGTTTTAAAGCACATTCCCAATTCCTAAAACAGGAAATTAACCAAGATTTATTTAACCGTCTCTAATATTCTCTATGTGAGCTCAATGCGTATGTTCTATTTTGGGATTAGGGTAAATCTCGAATTCATTAAAATCGGTCAGTATATCCACAAGGAGACGAAACATAATATTACCGGCATTAAAATTTATAAAATAAATATAGCAGAGATTCAAATGGATTTTCCTTGTTGAAAGCTATATAATACTCCCAGCCAAGAAAACAAATTCCACCCTTACCTATATATTTGAATAAATTAAAATCATTTATATTTTAAGCATCACAGCGATTTTCTTAATTTAAAGTAATTTTTCGCACAGTAGTGAAAATATTTTAATTTCTCTACGGCTAAGGACTCATTGAAAAATTGAAGATTTCAGAAGTTAAGTGTGGTGGAAATAATAGGCGCTCTTTTGAATATTTAATTATACTGCATATTCGTTTTTGCACTATGAATATATTAATTCAGTTCCTTAAAAATGAGAGCTTTAAGCCTTATAATCAACTATATTTTTTATTTTCATTTCAAGTATGGTTGTATTTAAAAATTGTATGATTTTCTTTATATATCTTTTCTTAATATAAACAACATTTCATAATTTTCTTTGGGCTATTCCAATTTTCTTTGACAGTGTTCTACAATATATTTCAGCTTTAGCGGTGTATAATATAATATTTAAGACTGTTAGTGTATTCTATTGTATTTTTAATTGAAATTCATAAATAGTTTGGAGAGATTTGTGAGCATGATTTATTAACAATTTGTAAGCATGACAAAATTATTTTTCAATACAAAAGAAGAAAAATAATGAGTTGTTCGTGTAAGATACCTGTACCCTAAATAAATAACGACAAAGACTATCTTTTTCTGTTTATTACCGGATTAATTATTTTTGATTGCTTGATCTTGTTTGATCAATCATAGTGTTAGTATTAGATAAAGTGAAAACTAATCAAATATTTGTTTCTAGTGAAAAACATTTTTTTATTAAAAAAATCTTAAATACTAATTAACAAAAAAAAATCTATCATTTTTTATTTCTTGTTGCCAGCATGAAGGTAATTTTTCAATTCTTTTTTCGAAAAAATTCTTTGGTTTTTTACTGAAAAACTTATCTTAGTGCGTTTTTACTTCTTCAACATTGCACTTTTTTTACGTTCTAACTTATACTCTAATGATCTGAAAAAGTAGTGATCCAACGGCGCAATATCTGGTAAACAGGATGAAATTTATTCTGTATAATCAATACAATTTATAAAAAAGGCATGGCATAGAGTTTCTAATCCATCAATCAGGATCACAATTTCTCATGCACAATACTTATATCAATATTGTTTTTATATATTTATGTATTAAAGTTTTCCCTGTCTTTGTTTCAGAACATACGTCCGAAATGCATACACGTATCATCTTAGTGAAATATTCTTCACCGTTGTAAATGAATATACAGACTGGGAAAGAACAGTTCAGGTAAATATTTAAATTTATTTAATACTTTTTTTTATGAATAAGTAAGTGAATTGTTCTGTTATGCAGTGGAAAACATCGCAAAATAATTATGAAGCCGCTCGTTTTTCAATAACGCAATGCGGGGGAAACTTTACAACGAGTATTAATTCAATTTTCAAGGTGGCGAAGAAAATTGTGTGAAAATTAAAGTTCGCACATATTGAAAGCACCGGGGTTATTGTTGCGAGAAAACGGAAAATCTTGAGATATAGCGAAAGTTTTCGCACTAATTTTCCCGTAATGTTTTATTATTTTCCAATTTCGATGAAAGCGCCCGCCAAATTTCGACCCTTTCCCTTCCTAATGATTAATTGAAAGCGTATAAACTATTTCGTTTATGTTGTGCGATGAGAGCATTACTCATGTTTATGGATTTGCTAAATGTGTATCGATGAAGTTTTTATGGGATACGTCCAACGAGATAAACTGTTTGAGATTTATATTTTATTAATTTAGCAGCATCCCATCAATATGCGGGACGCTACGGTGGCGGCCCTGAGCGATGCGCAGTTTGTGGCGCCCTTGGTTCAAACTGCCGATTTGCTCAGTGCTGCACCGACGCCAGGAGTTCCACGTGATAATCCGTCGCCGAAGACATTCTTCTATGTCTTTGATTACCAAACGAAAGACGGCGACTATCCACAGGTGAGTCAATTCAATCTCCTTCATTTATAAACATTACTTGCAAATAATTTATATCAATGATTTTACTACACTTTTACTTGGATTTTGTCATTGAGTATAGTAATGAAAACTTACTTTTGGCAACTACGCAGATCTAATGAATTTTAATTTATCTGTTTTACGGCATTATATTAGTGAAAATAGTCATTTCTACTGGTGAAAACATTAGTAGAGAGACCCAAATCATACCCGAACAGATTTTTTCTGTATCAGGAGTACTCATTGTTAAATTATTTATAAATAATTAGTAGGCTTCCTCTACAATTGCAAATTGGGCTACACGAGACGAAAAGTGAAACTCCAAGCGGCAATTGATCGGAAAAAGAGGGAGAATCAATTATTCTCTCTTCGTCGTACACACACACACATATAGACGACTACACGCATGCGCCGCGCAGCGCCTACTGTATTTATACATAGCAAAGCAGTAGCACTTTTTATATATTACACAAACACACCCTAATCTGTGAGCTAACAATTTCCATTGTGTGTAAAGGTAAATTTAAAATAAAATAATTACAAGTGTTAGGGCTGTCAAAATAGTATTTTTTTAATATAATTAAATAATAAAAAAGAAAATATAGCAAATGAGTTTTTAATTAAGGACATTAACATCTAAGTCAATTCTCTATGATAAATGACTTAGTAGATACCTTGTACGTTATATCAATTTAACAGTGGCCCAAAGTAAGACATTGGCTTTATTTATGGTAGTCAATTTATTCTTGGAAGTGTAAGAACAACTAAGAGCTGCGGTTGAACAGTTGTTTGTCGCGGGGCTTTCTACTCAGACCGATATTCGATGGACTAAGTTGCATTTTGCAAAGTTTCGCAAAGTTCCTTCTGTAAATAATTACTGTTTAAATATATACAAATTTGGTTAGCTTATGTGCAACTCAAAATATTTACCCAGGTCCTAAGAATGAGCGAATTTATTTTGCTCGAAAAGTTTTTAGTACGTTCATCGGAATGTTAAAACATTTTTGACAACGATCTTGTAAGAGCAACGTTTGTTTAGGAGAATTGCTTTTAATCGGCGAATCTTTTCGCAACATTCCAATTTATTCCAAGAAAATATCTTAATTTATCCGGAAACAATTTATTGTGCTTGCGGAAGAGGCTGTAATTTACCAGCCGAAACGGCATCCGTCCAAAACCTAAATGGGACATTGAAAATATATGGCGCCTATTTTTCAACGTGTTAAAAAGTGTGGTATTTAGATTTTTTATTGGAGCCCATTGCGATCATACATCACTGTGTGATGTATTATCCATCAAAATAAACGTCACGCTGGAAATTCATCCAAAAATCCAACAAATTAATCATCTCCCCCCCGTCCATAGCCAATAGCATGCTAAAATACCGCCCTTTCATAATCTTGATTAATATTTTTTATACACAGTAAGTCACATTTGGTAGCTTTTAAATTTGAATGATCTGAACATGACTGGCATTTTTATTTGCCCGGAGAAAACACAATAATTTTAAAAATATATATATTGAAAAATAATAATACTAGGGTTGAACTATTTCTTGTAAGCATAATATTATTTTAAAAAAAAATCTATATTTGTCTCATTTGGTATCATGATAATCACTTATGGAGTCCTGAGCCCTGTTTAATATTTGGTTTTAATATATTTTATTTTATAAGCACTCTCAAGGAAACACTAACAATAAACTTATGAAGCAAAAAGAATGTCATTTTTGTTAGTCTCTTTCTAGAAAGTTATAACATTAATCATTTATATCAATGAACGTGTATGTACGAGATATACCTATGAAGTAAGGTTACAAGGTCTCCTGAGGTTGGTTTTTTTTTTTGTTTTTTCGAAATTGGTGCACGCAGCGTATAGGAAGATCCTAATGGTCAATTTGTTTGTTCCCGTGTGTTTGTCGGCCATTTTTTTCAGTCACAGTAAATTCTTCCGATGAAAAGGTCGTCGCGCACTTCTATCACGTCCCATTCATACGAGATTCAAGCAGTCATCCGTTGTTTTACAAATGATTCGAATCATTAGGTTGGGGAATAAGTTCGTAGCGTTTTTATCAATAACTAATATTTAAACAAAAATCAATAGTTTTAACAATAAAATAATTAATTATGTATTCGCCGTTGCTGTTCTACTACTTCCTTCTACCTCTCGATCAATTTTTCGATGCCGTTCTGCAAAAAGTCGCCCGATCTGGTATCGAAGAATTTGTTGAGCCAGTTTTTAAGGTCGTCTTCATTGTTGAAGGTAACACCTCTCATATGGTTCGACAGGGAGTGGAAGAGATGATAATCCGTCAGTGTAAGGTCTGGAGAATACGACGGATGCTGAAGGACCTCCCATTCTAACTCTTAGAGTATGGCTTTGAAAACTTGTGTAACATGGGGGCTGGTATTGTTGTGAAGGAGTATGGTTTGGCCTTGTCGGTGGGATCTTTTCAATTGAATAGCCTCTTTCACGCAGTGTAATTGAGCTTTGTAAAGCTCATTGTTGACCGTGGCATTCCTTTCGAGCATTTTTCAATGCACTATGCCCTCCCAATCCCACCGAATGCAGATCTTAACCTTCTTTGGATGGAGGTCAGGCTTGACTATCAGCTTTGGCATATCTCCTGGAGCCACCCATTCCTTTATTTGCTTCACGTTTATATATAGGCAATATTTCTCATCTTCCGTAATGATTCGGTACAAAAAGCACTGTTTATGACCGCGTGTTGCTCGATGGCGGGCGAGATGTTGAGAAGCAATTTGAAGGTGATTTTCGTTGTTGTTTTCGTTAAGCTCGCTCCAGGCTCCCAATTTTTCGGCAAATCCCCTTGAATGAAGAGGATTAAGAATCGTTTTATGATCGCAATTCATTTTTTCGGCTAATTCACGACTTGTTTGGCGACTGTCCTCCTTCAAAAGTGCTTTAAGACGTTCTTCGTCGAATTTAGAAGGTCTTTCGCTTCGAAAATGTTGCTTTTTACCTCCTGGATTCCATTTTTAAGACTCAAAGGTAATGGAAAGTTAAATTATACAAAAAGATGATTAACACAGATTTGTATAACAGAATGAGCTCTATTGAATGAATATAATACACTTTGTCAAATAGCAAAAAAAAATTGTAAAACAAAAAAATATATAAAAACGCTTCGAACTTATTCCCCAACCTAATAGTTTAATATTCTGTGAGTTTCAATTAAACACATGCATTTTTCAATCCTTTATAAATATTGTAATCTTACTTTCTAGACGACCTTCGTAATAATTAACTTATATTTTTTGAACTTGAAAACTACGAACTTGTGGGGAAATGTTTTGCCAAAATAGTTGTTGTTGTTGTTGCCAAAATAATTGTTTAATCATCATAGTCAAACATAATAAATTAACTTGCTTTTAGATATGAACGCTATTTCTGGTTTGTATTATAAAAAAATATATTCGATGAGAAAAACAAGATGTTCATAATTATTGTAACGATGTTTTGAAATCGATGCCAAGATTTTTTTAATTGAACGATTTTCTCATGGAAACACATGATAAGCAACAGACGACAGATAGATTTAATTTTTTCACTAAATTCACAGATGTATCTTCAAGAAAAATAATTTATTTCTATTCGGCATACTTATTCATATTGTTCCACCTTCTGTCAAAAGTTTTTGGATGCCAAATTTCAATTGCAGCTAGTTCCGATGAATTCACTTCAAATTAAAAGTTTTTGCAGAACTACATCAAACCAAAATGAAATTTTAGTATTCGCCCGAGGGATGTGCATAGTTGAAACAAGACCACGACAACGTGGTGGCATTATGTATGCACTGTTTCCTTGGAACAACGCTAAATGCCCGGGGCGAAACCGAATGCACAAGCACATTACTCACAGCGACTTCGAATATCATCCTTAAATTCTTGAAATGGCATGTTTAAATCGAAATTTTATTACCCTCCAGAGAAAAAAATCACGACTACTTGAAACTGAACGGAGTTTTGGTCCGCAAAAGGGTGAGAATCGCACTGAATAAATAATAATTAATGCAATTTCGATTCGTCAGGCATAAACTGCAATAAATATGGCTTTATTATCGGTAGTGCATTCGAAATATGGACTCTGCAAGCACTGTCATATTAATTACTCAATATCATCTACATATATTTCAGTACGTTTTTGTTCCATGCAAATCTGGATTTTATATCCGGATATAAAGTTTTTATTGCTCGATATATTGCAGAATGCCTTTGAATAATGCGAAATAATTTTTCGAATGAATTGTTCTTTTTTGTCCTCGTATACAGTAATAAATATTTCATTAAAGCTTTGAACGGTTGTCCTACAATTAAAAACTTATATCAATTAAAATGTACAAACGGTAGCATTTTGGATTTCATATTATATTGAGCTGCATTTCTATTATTGAGCATCGTTAATAGTTTCGGCGTTTTATTAAATATTTATATGAGTGATAAAAGCATTTTTTTTTGCCAATCGAGAACGTTATCTGCAGATCAAGTATTAGGTCAGTCCAAAAGTTCATGCGCATTTTTGAGATTTTTTTAAATAGTGTTAATAAAACACAATTTAATATTATAATCAATTATATATTAAGTTGTCCCATAAGTTTCTTTCGCAAATGAACACAGATCTAGTCATATCCATGGTTGAAGAAAATCTGCGATATACTGTTCACGAAATAGCTAACAAGCTAGAAATTCCACGGACATCCGTCCACAATCATCTGACAAAATTGAGCTACATCAATCGTTCAGATGTGTAGCTTTCTCATGGACTGACTGACTCAAATAAACTTCAGCGTATTTCAACATGCGATCTTCTTCTCCAACGACAAAATAGCCAAACTTTTTGGAAGAGACTTGTCACTGGAGATGAAAGTTGGATACTCCATGAGAATATCTAACGTAAACGGTCTTGGACCAAAGGTACAGAAGCTTTAACTGTAGCTAAATCTAGCCTACATCCAAAAAAAAGTTTTGCTATGCATTTGGTGGGACTGGAAAGGGGTAGTTTATTATGAGCTACTTCAGCAAGGTGAAACGATCAATTCAACAAAATATTGTTTCCAACTAGACAATCTATAGGATGCAATTGCCAGAAAACGGCCAGATTATTATTTATTTTATATTTCCCAAAAAATGCGCACAAACTTTTGGATTGACCTGATAAATATTGAATGCATATCAATAATCATCGCCCATACCAACTATTTGTTCAACAGCCATACACCTTTGCTCAAATATTATATTGAAACCTAATTAATATTAATCTAGTATAATCAGATTTCAATCGTCACCTAGAATATTCATTGGTCAAATTTTATATCTTTTGATACTTTGAGAAAGTAAAGCTATATGACGGAAGGAATTGCGAAAAAATGACCCGATATAAAACGAAATGAACAATGAAAAAGAAAAAAAGGTTATTTTACCCGAAAAATGCACCATGTCACAAATCGATCGCAACAATGGCAAAATTGTACGAATTGCACTTTAAATTGCTTCCCCATCCACTGTATTCTCGGAATTTGGCTCCCAGCGACTTCTACTTGTTTGTAGATCTAAAAAGAATGCTTCAGGGAAAGAGATTTGGTCCCAAAGAAGAAGTGATTGGTGAAACCAAAGCTTTTTTGAGACCAAAGCTATTTTTTTCTACAAAAATACATTTAAATATTAGATTAGAAAGAAAAATATTTTAACCCCTTCGAAGGCGATCAAACTTTTTGGATTACACCATAGTTCAATAGTTACTTTTCAGTCGATATGATTTACGTGATCAATTCTCTGTGAGATTAATTGTAAGGCACAAAAGAGGCCCAGCTGCGAGACTTCGCGATGTAGCATCTTCATCAAACTTTGCCAAATTTGCAAAGGATGGTGGAGATAAAATGTCTTCTGTCAGCAAAAGATCATGGCTCATTATCTCATTTTTAAATATTTAGGGTCCAAAATTTATCTCTATCCCTCATTTAATTTAATAGTTATCAAATTTTACGAATTTAAAGCATATTTTCTGTATTAATTTTTTTAAAAGTTCAAAAAAATAATTTCAATCTACACTATTGATCTTAAATATTTGCTTGGAAATTATATTTTCGCTCGTATTGACGTGTATTTTCAGAAAAACTTGATCGTTGAAAGAGCCAAATTTGTTTTTTTTGTATTTTTTAAGCAAATACGTGCATAATGCTTTGTGCGAAATATTTACATTTTTATTCATAAACACGCCCTCAAGTACGATAGAAATTTCAATAAAACGCGACCTCGGGTCAGGACTAGGTCATAAAATGGGCGTAAAAGCAAAATATATATATTTATTTATTCGCCTGCTCTATTTGCATAGGGTCAGTTTTAAGGGAGCTTTGGCCGATATCGTTTTTTTACGGTGGAGTCTTTTAGGGGTTTATTAAGTGTGTTTGTTAAGTTTGTCGTTTTTTTTTTGGTGGGTGCAAGATATTGAGCGGCGATTAAAAAGATTCGAGCGCTTTGAATAAAGTGGGGTAGTTCGTATGTGATTAACCCATTCGATTAAGCTAGGTGAAAGGTAAAGTAACTGGATAGAGTTTTCAAAGGTTGCTAAGCTTAACCCGAAAATAGATATCTTGTTAATTGGATAATTGTGAGTTAATTGAAGGCTCAGGTTTTATGGAAGAAGATGAACAAGGAAGATTATCACCTCAATGGCCCTCGGTGCGATGAAAGCTCAAGTGGCCGTAGCTAATATGCAAATTTTCTTTGATGGCTGTGCTTATAGAATCGGGAATAAATTTATCACATTTTTCTCGTAAAAATATAAATTTATTAGTTAGATACGATGAAAAGATCGACATGTAATCGGAGTATATTTTGAAGTTATTTAAAAGAGATTTTCAGTATACCAAAGAAATAGCTGTTGGCAGCCATAATGTTCGTACGTGACTAGTACTTGAATATAAAGTAGTTTGTTGGCCGACGCTGCAACAAAACTGCAAATGGCCTTTCAAATCGAAAAGCCAATGGGGTTTGAAGCGTTTTAAATACATTTTAATCGTATCTCTTTATATTGAAAACGTTGAGCGAATAGATTTAACGATATATACCTCCTCATGGGAATTTTGGTGAATAGGGTGGTGACATCTGTTTATCGCTATTGGAATCTACCCCTAGGCCCCATAGTCAATAATGTGCACGCATCTAACCGCGTAATATCCGCTCAGCACATTGACACGCATGATAGTGAAATGGAAAATCTATATTCTATATGATATCCCATTACCTAGAAAACCGATTTATCTCTAGAGTAGAATGCGTCTGAACGCCTCTATAACCAAGAGCACAATGGATAGATCTAAAATTGTTGATTGTTGATTTTTTCTAGATAAAAACATACTTATTTTCAGCATAATTTGTACGTTAAATATAGGTCTACATGCATATAGGACTACATGCATGTAAACACTTTAATGCTTAAAACTGTTGACATGATTGTACGCTTCAGTTGGCAACGTCGACCCTGATATAGGTTGATGTTATTAAAAGTTAAGTGATTAAAATCCAGATTATGTAAAAAATAACAGCCCCAAGAAATATATACAAATATAAGCGTGACCATCCGGTAGCAACAAAAAAAAAATTAGGATTATAAATCTATTTATTATATAATTAATTTAATAATGTAATAAATATATTCTTGTTTATTTTTATCAATACATATAAACTGAAAAGACCCTCTAAATATTTTTATCTTAAATAAAAACATAAGTTTTCTTATCATTCTTGTAGTACAAGGTGCGGCAGGAAAACTTCCTTATTTGAAACGCACGCATTGAAATAAAAAACTATTTTGTTAAGAATTAAAAGACACTCATTCAAAAGAATAAGATTTAACGTTTTTTGTTAGGTAGTTAGTGAGATTTTTTTTATAATTATTTAAATAATCAATGCCTATTTTGGCTAACAAAAAATAATTTTTTAGCCAGAATTATTTTTTAAGATGACCAACTATTCAATTAATTTACGCGACATTTAGAATTAGTGAACTTGTATTATTACGGAATGATTGTTTTACTAAAAAAGCAGAAATAGAATATTTAAAGGAAGACCATCGTGAAATTCCGATAGCATTTTCTAATGAAAAGCTTAAAATTTCATGACGGAACTAATGAATTCGAAGCGTTTGGGAAAATTTACTACAGGCGAGCCCTTAAATGCCTTTTGTTCTCGCTCTAAGCCCTCACCCTTTAAAAGCTGATTATTTTAAAGAGTTCGCATTTTGCATACTTTAAATGTATATTTTTAACGAGGCAGCTTAATCAAACACGGTCACATCGCTTTAATTATGTGCAGCAATGAAAATATTTCTATGAAAAATAATCCGGCGATGCGAGAGCAAAAAACAAATTAAATAATTAATATTCATTCAAGGGTTGTTGTAATTTATGTGTAATTTAAGAAGCTTTCGCCCCGGAGCTTTCTGAAATCGCTTAGTATTTAATCGATTCTCCTCGGGCCGATCCCCGTTGTGGCGGTCATTAAAATAAATTATTTGCGAAAATGCGTTTGTATTCGAGATATTTTCTTTAAAAGAGTAATGTGTGTGTTTTATTGCCTCTACGATATTTGAAGATAAATCGGCCCACTTTAGCCCCCCGGCGTAGAGCTACGTATAGATAGGTCGCTACGAAGCTACGCCCTAAGTTAACATCACGTAGACGGGGCGCTGAGCAGCCAACCTACAACGGAACACTTGTTTTGTACTACTTGCAGAAAGAAAGGCTTCACTGTAATCTACCTAGTCGTGGAAGGAGGATTTTTAATAACACCGACCTTTCAAAAGCTTTTGTTGAAAGTTACGTTCCTTCCGGCGAGTTAAATGTCTTTATTATCTGATATCATCACTCCACTGCCGCCCTACAACCCCAACAAATTTAAATTGAAATTTGCACGCATATTAGGCGTTTATTCTTTATTGTGATATCAAATTTGAATTGCTTCAATCATTTTTGTTTATCAAATTCGAAAAAAATCCAAGCACATAAATTTATAATCGATATTTGTTAACCTATTAGGGTTTCAACCTTTCAACTCTTCCAGATGCATTTTATCTAGATTATATAAAAAGTGTAAAAATGCGTGTCATATTGTTTTAAACCACTTTATTGGATTAAATTATGAAAAGCATGGAATTATTTTTGTATTATAATAATCATTTGACATGCAGAGCAGATGCCTCTCTTAAAAGCAAGCTTACATTCCACGTGATGTAACTTTAATAAGTTCTACACAAATAATTTAAGTTGTATCTTATGCTCATTAAACTTAATTTATGCATCAAGCTGCATGCAGTTATAATAAAAATACAATTGAATAATAATATATATGCCAAATGTTGACACAACGGGTAAGATTTGGGACTTTGTTATAATTGATTTAAGAGATCGTCTCGATCTAGGTTAACCCTAATTTTCAGTATGTAGAAAGTAGGTACGGTTATGATTAATCAAGTTGGGCTTGACTTCTTATAAGTGGCAAATTATAATTATCTCCGACTTAAAGTTCCTTTCAGTAAAGAAATCTACTATGGAGATCATTCGGGAATAAAAATTAGGCAAAATATTTGGCCTTTAATTCAAATACATCTCATCAGGTTGAAAATCTATTGAACTTGATTTTGTTGAATCAGTGAACTAAATTTTATGTTTAAAACATTTTTTTTTGATATTCAGAACATTGAATTTTTGACATCTCATGACGGCTATGGATCTAAATTTGAATATAAATCAATTCCTGAGCATTCCCACAGAAGCACAGACAACAAACAACGCAGTTAAGCGTTTCTCTTTTTTGAATTTGATACTAGAAACTAGAAAAACAGAGCTTTTATATGTTATTTTTATGAATCCAAAGCTGAAATCACAAAATTCGTATTTTTGCTTCAACGGACCTATAAAAACCGCGTGAAACACTGTTTTTCAAGTGAGCGAACACTTTTGTGATGAGATTAAAATACATTGTATTAAAAATAACAACATTGTATATACTGATATCGAATCCAATTATATTTGAATCCATATTGCGCCAAAAATGTGCTTTTAATTAATTTTGGCAAATTTACATGCATCATGTTTCGCTTCTAATGGAGTATTTGTTTTGGCCACAAAATATTCGAAAAAATGATTTTATTTTAAACGAATGAGAAACAAGCACACAGATGTACATTATTTGATTTAGAAAAAAATGTATGAATAAACTTCTACATGTTTCCATACATTGGTTACTCTGCCGTTGGCAAACAGCTCATAAATCGTAAACACGGGGATTCGAAGTCAAACAAAATTCAATTTAAATAATAAGCAGGCAAGTAAGAGTTTTTCCGAAGTACATAGGAAGGAGGCTGCTGATTCCATACCAACATGTAGGGAAGCGAATCCAATATTTAGCAAAGTGAAATATAGCCTTTTTGCGTGCTTTATGGCTTTTATTGGTTTCATTCATCCAAGGGTAGCGCCCTGGATTTGTTAGACAAAATCTAATATGCTCATACATTACCCACTGGCCGTAAAGATTCCCAGATTAATACGCATCGTCAGAATTGAATTGAGACGAGCAAATACAAAAGGTACTATCGAAAATTATGTTAAAGAGCGAATCGAAACGAAATTAAATGATAAATAGCCAAAGTTCAGTGAGATGCTAGAGTAATTAACAAGCACTTAATGCATGGAAACTTTGTGATTTACTTTCTCCTTGTATCTCCATCTCCATGTCTCTATAGATATTTTAGGTGTTTTAAGGTGATTCGAGCTTAAGTGTATAAGAATATTTACAAATCGATAATCAATCTTCGACAAAAAACTCTGTTATTTAAATGATCGAAAATTAATGACTAAGTCGTTCAATACATAATATTCATATGTTAAGGGATGATTTTTAAGATGCTTGCCATTGTTTTAATCTTTTAATGTATCCCCTTTTTAGCATGTCATATCCGCTTTGGATAAATACTATTTTATCAAGGGACATTTTAAGGGTATAAAAACTATTTATATGGTAGTTTTATTACTTTCTACTTATAGATAAATTCGGATAAAATTGTTTGAATAGTTAGAAAAGGCTCTACAAGTAAATAACATATTCAATGACTGCATGTTCTGATTATCGCCTTGGTATTTATTTATTCAGACCCAAAAAACTATTTAACCTGGATCATAACGATCGATACAAATAACATATCAAAACAATTGTGGCAAATAAAATTGGCACAACATCAATAACAGTAATCTTCCATGAAACCCAAACAGAACACACCCGATATGAACATGTGTACATTCCATAATTGACTTTTACTACACATATTTTTCAATTCTTCAGCAGAAAGCTCAGAATAAAAGCTCAATCATATTAAAGCAACACGGGGCTTTAGATTCCCGCGGAAATATTCAAAATGGATTTGATTTACCAATACCAAATAATGACATTGGAGTGAGCGGCAAAAATTAAAAATGAGCAAATTTAGCATTTAAGTATTGTTCGAGTATAGAAAAAATAGATCAGATCACCCTATATGTGCTTGCCTCGTATGTATACTGGTGGAGTATGTGAAAAAAGACTTTACATGAAAGCCGTTGCTAACAAAATGCATGCAAAGTATGCCATCTGTCTGGCATAAAAGGGAATAATGTATTTGCGAATAAAAGACAGACAAATAAAAAGGATCTAAAAAAGCCGGCTCTTTCTTGGTTCGTTTGCTGAAAAATATTGAAAATATAGAATATTGCCGGTGAAGGATGAATATAAACAAGTTTGTCTTTGCGCATCCTTTTGACAGTATTTGAGGGAAATGTTGGCTGTTTAAAAGCTCTTTGCGTATTTGTTTGAAGATTTATGAAATTCCTCCTGCATTGCATTTAGCTCATGATGAGGTTTTATTCCATTTGAGCTTAATTTTAGGCAGATCAAAGCTAAAAGATCTGCTCATCACCTCTTTTAATTTAAGAGGGGGTATTTAATTTGATACAAACGATTGAATAAAATTTGAATATTCGTTCTTTGTGAAGTTAAGCGATTTTTTTTTGATGTACCGTAAATTTCTGAACTTTTACATTTGCCTTTCAGAAGTAAAGATATTTCCATTGCAAAAGTCTTAAACAGTATTGCCGAATCTTATAATGTGTCCGTCAAAGTTTTCACGCAAGTGGTACTTTTAATATTTATAAAGATCGTACTTTTTGGGTTTTACTTTGAGTCTTTAATAAAATATTTTCTTTGAGCGACGTTAAAGCTGTACAAAGCTAAAACATTTGCTATTTTTTTTTGTATATATAAAAAATATAAAAACAATATATCGATGTGAAGGTATGAACATTGTATGAAATTCGATTGGGTTTTAGCTCAAAGCGGAATTAAAGTTGTAATGATTTTCGACTATTTTTCGTATCTTGGATGGAGAGCATTTTTACCAAAGAAAGAAAAAGAAAGGCAATCTTTTCCTTAACGATTTGATCAATGACTACACGGGCCCGTGGCAATGTGTACACCAGTCCCGGTAATGTGCCTACTAAAGGTCCCTTAGGTACCATTACGTTATTCCCATATGTGATTTATACCAAGACGCTACATGTAATTCTACATACATACTTATTTATCCTTGAAATAAGCTGAATTCCAAGAATATTGCGACTTCAAACGATTTCCAACGTCACGGATCGCACAAAAATCATGAGCAAATTCGCCATAAAATCAAACTCAAAAGCTTGTTTACCTTTATGCGAGCTTTCATTTTTTTTGGTCGAATGATTAAGGTCATTCGGCGATGAAAATAACTTTTGATAAGATCTTTTGTGACAGATGGAACGTCCTTATTCAATCCTGGGAATCTCCTGCGATTATCATCAGTTTAACGCGACCGCATCCCACGTTTCCAGAAAACGCCGCCCACGCCATAAACAAATGCCTTCCCTTCTGAATATGAGCATCTTGACTCCTAATTTGTGGTATCCTCATTCATGAGTCGGTGACATCTTTAAGGTTTAGGTAGGAAAACGCCTACAAATGCCGTCTATCTCGGAAGGCTTTGAAATTGTAACTGAGAAGGCTCGATAAGTTCACCGTTCTGAGAGAAGTTAATCCGAGTGATTTATTCATGCGGAGGTTTTATCTTCAAATTCGAGGATAATATTCGTGATTAAATTCTTAAAATAAATTTACCTAATGCAATCTCTTAATAAGTAACTGCTTGGATTTTACTTATTAAAAGCAAGAAAATTAATTACAAATTTTGTCTCAAAATCCACATGCTTGGGCAATAAAACAAAATAATTACTTACGCTAAATAATGATTAAGGAATTTTACATTAAACAAGTCTATTGGAGCAAATTATCTTGTCTTGACAATGTCTGTACACCACAATAATCTATTACGTATAATATTAATTTAAATAAAATCTTTAAAGTTATTGATAAATCAAATCAGTATTAAGGAATAACATAAATGATAAAACGATGGTATTTTGTACTAGACATCTTTGATGATGATCCTCGTTAATATGAACATCATTAATGTCTTCAAAGAACGAAAGCTTTTGGATCCAGTCTTGATAATTATGGAGGTTATTTTTACTTCGAAGTTAAGTAATAAAAATTCTGCCTGAGCAATATACAACGTAAAATTAAATATCCATTATAGTAATATAAATGCATCTTTCAATACAATATATTTTTACAATGATATTCCATTTAAACTTGTAATGCACTATATTATAAGGGAAGTATAATATACGCATACATAAGTTCCATTAATGAAATTCAATGCAATATATATCAGGACTGAGATTTTAAGATAATTATTCATAGATGAGATTAGCATATATGATTTAAGAACAGCTTACACATGTAAAAGTTTTCATACAATGTGACATTATTTATTATTTGGCACCGAACCACTCTGTACACGTATAATTTGTCATTTTCCGTCTTTATTATATTGTCGGCGTTATTTTGCAGTCCCTCCTCGCAGAATAACCTAAATTTGAATGTAAGTTTATTAAATTACACTGATGGGGTATATTTCAAAGCAATCTAACCCTTCCAGAGATGAGTGTCAGAGGGACTGACAACACCCTCAGACACCGGGGGTGGTCTTATTGTAACCCACAGTTATTTATTACAACAATTCGCGTAGAAGTTTTCCCTTTGTTTTATTAGATTGCGTTAGTTTAAGGGCTGTAATCAAAATCGTGAGCAGCCTTTTGGAAGATCGTTTCGCGCAACAAATAAAGGTGGCTAATTTTAATAATTGAATCAAATTTGTATCACTCGTGAAATGGATAAATGTATTTTTTTAAACTAAAATTTAACTGAAGTGTATTAAACTTCTATAGCAGATCAAAAATACATACTTAAATTTCTTACGTTTCTTACGTCCTTAAAAATTGCATAAAATCGTAAATTGATCCAAATTTGATGATTAGTCCTTTTCTTGAATACATTTAAATATATACTATATTTTTCAACATTTTTTGTTTACTGCTATTGAAATGATAATATATTCAAAATAAAATATCAAATTTGAACTGTTTATCTATGGAACATTTCATATCAATCTTCACCAAAATCACAATGGAAAAGCCTGGAATTGATCAAACTGTTGCAAGGCTTCAACTTTATTCGCCGGTTTTCGTTTATCGCTGAAAGTCTAGTATCGCTTCCATGGGGTACCTGTAAATAAATAATAAAAAACACGATACGTTTTTGTAGAGATGAAAAACTGTGTGTGGAATATTCATAATGTGGGGCTTTGTGATAAGGATGCGGACGTGTGGTGAATCCTGAGAAAAACTGATGGTGTTTTGTCGACCCTTTGCATGGGAATGGAAAAGGGATTTGTATATCGATACATGTTTATGAGCAGAAATGAGGTCAAAAAAATATCATTTTCAGAGTCTTTCATAGCCCATCGTTTCTTCGCCCCTAACGATATCTCAATATGTGGATAATCATCTATGAATAAAATGAGTTATTGATTGAGTTTATTCCTATTTGTTGAAAGTGGGTGAAACAGCAAGCATCTAAAACTTTCAAATTTAGCTATTTTTTCGTTTGAACTAGTATTAAGAGTAGAAAATATATAATAACTCATTTGAATCAAGATAAAAAAAATACATAAGAAGATCATAAACTTGCAGAAACACAAGTACCATTAGCTGAACATAGTTGGGACGATTCAGAATGTATTGATGATGAATTTTATCACGTTATATTTTTTATTGTGTGGGCGTAATAATATTATTGTGGTGAATATTAGCCCCCAATCGATGAATTAAAATTCAAATCATTTTATTAGATTTGATTCAGGCACATTACTACTATATTTGAGAATAGTTCATGCGGCAAATATCTACGAAATTGGCATCGCCAATCATGGAAATAAGATTATTCGACAATTCTTCATTTCAAAAGATCGTCTTCAAGTTTTGATTATAAATTTGGTTCAAGGTCATCTTATACATCCTCTGTAACTTATCTGGTTTTCTTAACATTCTTGATATAATCTGATAAGACAGCATAATATTAAGGTTTGACATTTTACTGTGCAATAATTATTCTATCATATGTGGAAGGCAAATGGGAAACTACAAAATGAGAAATATTTTCCTAAGAAAAGTCTCATATGGAGATCATCCACAACCGATAAAGGATATGGCACCTTTGAAGAAGAACAAATTGCATTTCAAAAGAAATTGTGTGAGTATCTTCTCGCTGTAGAATTGAAAATTCTTAACTCCTAGGTAAATTCGATTTTAAGTATTGTATTTTACTGTTTTTTTTTCTTACATACAATGAGAATAGTTGCCAGAGAATAAGATTAAGCTGTAGGATGTCTATGTACATGTGTATGTGACGAAGACAGTAGAAATTATTCTCTTACTCTTTTCGACCAATTTCTGCTTAGAGTTAAATTTTTCGTCTCTTTACGATACAATTTGCTCTACTGCGTATATAGAAATTTCTCTTTAAAGTATTATATAAACTAAAATCAAACAACAGTGTTTACAAGGATTACTTACGGATGCTCTTAGTGTAAATGGAAAAATATAAAAGATTTATCTGAAACGATATTCATGATTATGAGCGTAAGATCTGAACCAACGATAGAAAAGAATGACTAACTTTGAGAAATTTTGCTAAGATTTTCAATTTACTACATTTATATTTATATATTGTGCAATATAAGAGTATTTCTTCTATGCTACGAAGTTTAATCGAACACTATAAATAACCCGAGGACAGCGAATCTTTTCGCATTGTTTGCCTGAAGATGTTCTTGCACGCCCCAGTGGCCATCGCTCAACCCAAAAACCTCATATAAAATCAAAGTTTGACCCATTTTTCTTCCCACATGACCCAAGTTAGTCACTTGCCGAAGCACTCTCCCGCACAAAAGCCCACATTACATGTTCCGGGAAGCCTCAAAACATTCGGGAGAGTAATGCTCGTGTGATTCGGCAATTTTACTTAAGGCAACAAACCCAATTTAAGTTTTTGCAAGTGGTTCCACCTCAAGGTGTCACACTCTCCTCGAGCCTCCGAGTCGTCAATAGATCAACGTCGGACGTTTCTGGAGACTTTCTTCGCGCCCGACTTCTAATAATGTCATTTATCATAGAGCCACTCTCGAAGACATCGTCCCGCGCCGATAACCCCCCGCTTTCGGGTTACGGGATATCCCATTATATATTTATGTGTGTCCCCTAAATTATTTTGTATGGTGCTTGCCAAAATTGATTTTGAAAATGTGACAATAAATGTCTTGCGGCGATGATTGATTGATTGCCGAAAAATGTAAATTGGGTTCGTAACGCCACTCTGAGCAAATTGGCCGGAAAACTAAAACTCTTTGTTTGCCCAACAAAAAATAAATGCTTTTCAAATATATTATTATTACTTATCGTGTTATTTAAAATGTATATTGGGCCTAACTCGAACAACTATAAATAATATACATTAATAAAATTAATTGTATTTTACATATGATGTGTAATAAAGTATTGCAGGGTGCAAGAAATTCGATTCTAACGCATTCACTCTCATATATTTAACCATTGTAATAATCCCTTTCCAGATATGGTCCAATAGATGTTGTAAATTTGTATTGCAATTATTTGAACTCGGAATAAAAGCTAAGATTGTAAATCTTCTGCAGGAGAAGAACCACCCTCATTCCACATTATCAAACACTCTACGCTTTTTGAAATAAGCCTCTACTTTCAGACTTGATCGAAGACCATTCTAAAAAACGAACGGGCTTCAAATGGAAAAGCATTTTCATAGATGTTGAATCTGAAGTATCATTCAAACAACATATATAAAATAACCAGTAGTAAGTTATTTAACGACTTTTATGTTCAAATATTTAACTGGATTTAGTTTGCTCGTTATATCGGTGGATATATTTTAACTACGTACATTAAAGTTTATATAGATATTTACACGATAATTCTTTTCTTTATCTTTTAAAGAGATATATCTTTTATCAAAAGTAGACTACTGTTTTTCAGGGATAAGAGATGTTTGTGTGGTGGTTTTCCAATGTCAAGTTACACATTATAATATAAAATCTACGAATGAATAATAATATAATGTTTTTTTAGCTCCATATTTTAATTATACTTGGATTTATTTTTATGCGATAGATACGTTCCACGGAGTGTCGCATATAAAAAAATCGCATAAAAAACTTTGCAACAATTTAACGTAGTTCTTGATATGGAGATTTGAAAGCTCGTTCAGAATTTGAGTCATATACAATAAATACATTTTCTAATTGATTGCAAAGTTGACTAGTTTCTTATATAATCTTTAGAGTAAGGGAAGAAGGAGTTTTTTCCACATCAATATTGTCTTCTGTTTCTTTGCTGCAATATAACATCAAACCAATAATATCATCGTCATTCGAAAGAGTATCCTCAAGCAATTTTGAAAAAAATATCTAATAAGTCTTCTCCACCAAGTTGATTTGCCAAAGTAATGATTCAGTTGACAATATCGACGTTTTTATTATTTCGCCATCTGTAACATATTCGGACCAAATCGCTGTTCAATAAGAATTTAAAATGTCTGTAGTTATCTGAAATACCGCATATAAAATATTGTTTAAACAATACAAAATTTAAAACTTTTTTCAAATTTCAGTTACAATCAATGATTCTTTATCTAATTTATCCAGTATATGATGATACGTGTTCTTAATATAATACTTTTTAAAAGTGGAAATGATGCCCTGATATAATTGACATAAGCATGTTGTGTTGGTTGGAAGAAACACTATTTTTGTATTTGGATACTCTAAATATGGATGAAATTCGCATAAAAAGTGCTGCTAAAGTATAAATTCCATTATTTTTGAAAACTGCATAACTTCAAAATCGCATAAAAATAGACTCAAGTGTACTATACAAATTAATTACTTATAGTCGACTCTACCCAATATTATTAATCATTTCAAGATAATATATTTATTCAAGACCATCTGAGTATGGAGCGTCATAGGTAGTCTCTATTAAAGATTTTTTTGAAGGATAAATTAATTGTGATATAATCCCAAATTGCAACTAATAATATACTTCAACAATAGTGATTAGACTATATATTCCAGATTAATTTATTATATTGCAGTGATAAAATATTCTCTCTTCGCTGCATATTCCCTTTAGTCTTTCATAGATGTCCTTTAATTAATTATTAATTTCAATATTTTCAATTTTTCATATTTGATGAATCGAACGAAAATATTAATAATTCTGATCTTCTAAAGTTGTTACAATCTGAATTTGAACACGAGCCTTTATTATTTATTATACCGACATTTGCTTATAGTCTCATCGTAAAATTTTATAAACATCGAAATGGCATGTAGCATTTGATTGATAGTCTACAATGTGGTTGTAATTTATAATGTTATTTGAAGAAAATTATTTTCAATTACGACCATTATCTGGTTGTTTCAACCGAAGGCATGCAAAGCATAGCTCACTAGTTAATGAACATTTTGCAGACAGGAATTTCAAATACCAGCGTTGATTACAACAAGCGTCGGAAGGCACCCCAGCCATGAAAGCCTCAAATATTTTCCGGTTGCATCTATCATAGGCATTTGGTCCCTGCGGAACACGCTTTACACGTCCAAAAATATATAATACCACTGGCTGGATACACATGAATATTTAAAATGTCAAATACAAATGCTGGAAAATTCTAAAATACGTTTACTGCCGCGAGACAAAATTCTGCACGACGTCGAGTCACGTCGGTTCTCGCAAAAGAATAAATTTATCTGCCGACAGTAAATTTTCATAGAGCGCAGTACAAAAAATATGATATAACGTGGTCAATAAAAGAGTTATGTCGAAAGCGTAAATCCAGCTATTGGATCTTGAGCAGACGTGACTAAATCTGTGCCCTGAAAAGCAAGGAGCGAGCGGGAAGCAAAATGCAATAACTCCCGTCTGATTCACGTCATCAATTCTAATTTATCCCCGTGGACTGAATATCCACAGTTTGTATCGGGGCGGATGGGAGATGAACCCAACCCCCGGCCGGTCCACGACGATTTGTGGGGCAATTGTCAAAGACAAATGGTAACCGTCGGGACGTTCACAAGTGTATGCTGTGCATCCAACTTTGGCACATGTTTATAAATGTAAACGGTTCGTGTTGAACGAAACAAACTTGAAGGAGCATCCATCTTCCATTTTTTATTGACATCGATTTTCATAAAAGTCCATAAAGTCAGATTTATTATCAAAATAATAAAATCGAGCACATTGGCTAAATATAAATTTCACCGGTGATCTGTGTGAAGTCACTGGTGTCCAGGCTCTTCAATATCGACAAAAAGTTGCAAGTATTTTAAAGGCATACTTATTGATGTTGGATATAATACTTTTTTACTCAAATCTAAATTGGGAAAACATGTTCACTTTGTGAAATCGGATGTATTAATATTTCCGATTGATCACCTTAATCCACGTAAATCATGATTTTTGGTTTTAAAAATATGAACTCTGAAATTATAAATAAAATCGGACAGGGATTCCTATAAGGGATTGATTCGCAACAATAATAAAAATGTTATTTCACAATTATAATATTTTGTTACTCACTCACTCAAAAAAAAAAATGTCACATAAACGTAAGAAGACTAAGATCAAAAGACAAACTTACATAACTAGGCTCGCTGTTCGACCGCCAAAGAGCTGGTTTGACTATTTCCTTACTACAATCTTCACTATGGAACCATTTGATCTTATTGATATGGACCTGACTAGTTGATATTACTTGATACCTGACTTTCGCCTATTTTTTCCAGTTTGCTCCCAATCTGACCAATTAAATATTATTTTATTGTACCCGGTCGGCACTAAACGCCGAAATTAGAATACTTAGATGCGACAATTGTCCCCGGCTAATACAATTTGACTAACACTTTTTTGCGGCCTAACCACATTTGACTACTTCTAACTACACTATATTTATATGATTTTATGTATTTTAACTACTGACCACTTGAATAGTACTTATTTAAATATTAAATACTTAAATATCCCTCTAGCAGCAAACTGATAGTACTATTCATTACTACTTTTACAAACCATGATTTGCTTGTCACTCACTATCTCTTACATAGTCGACCCTACTCAACAATATGGTCCATGATAAACCTTACCGGTTCGGAACCATGAAGCTTTAGGAACATAACAAGGATAAGAAGAACATCAAATCGACCTCGAGGAGATGCATATGAAGAATTTTACTTTGCAACGAAGACAACATTGTCTTCCGTTGACTTCTATATCGTTTTGGAATCATCGAATTGAGAGGGTCAAACTGAAACTGGAAGCCACTTAGTCTCGAATTTGCTCGGATAAGTTGTACAGTGACGGGGAGACACCCTCAGTTGGTGTAGGAGCGAATCCGAGATGCATTTAAGCGTCACGTAAGTTTTCACCCTACCCCGGCAACGCCCTAGCGAGGAAAGGGAGGACTGGACTCTCTGCACTCCAGAAAGCCCTTTCTAGTAGAGTCAAAAACTTCGTCTATAATAGTTTTCACCTGTCTCCCTAAGAAAACTACTCAGTTTTTACAAACTCCCATACTCCCTATTGAAACGGTCGCGAAAGCGTTCGTCAATACGTTCATTCAGGATACCCGTTGGGTGAGCGTTCAAAATAAAACTCGGTGGTAAGTAAAAATTCAACCACTGATAATGATGAACCAAAAGTCATACTTGAAGCTGATCCTCGTCAAAATGCCAGAAACATCGCAATGAAGATGAATATCAATAAATATACGGTAGTGAAGCATCTGAATTGCATTGGAATGGTTTCCAAGTACGACGTTTGGGTCCCACACAACCTCACCGTCACCCACAAACCTGCTAAATCGAGTTGTCACATGGGTTTCTTTGTGAGCGAAACAAAAACATGAACCTTTTTTGTTTCGATTTAAATCGGTACAAGTCACATTAACCACCCCCAAATTCATGAAAAAAAAAGATTGCTATGTGTTTGATGGGATGTGAAGGGTATTATTTATTACGAGTTATTGCAACCTAACCAAACAATTAATGTTGAGAAATGTTATTAACTGCTGCAAAAATTAATGTCAGAACTCGTAAAATAACGACCCAAACTAATCAATTGTAAGGATGTCGTCTTCCATCACGATAATGCGCGCCCTTATTCCACAATGATGACACAGCATCAATTAAAGGAGCTTAATTGGGATGTTTTAAAACGTCCACCTTATTCTCGTGACTTTTAAATATTTATCTCTACAAAATTATTTAAATAGAAAAAAATGAATATAAGAGATGAAGTGAAAGCAGCACTAGCTACGTTTTTTACATCAAAACTCGAAAGTTTTTATTCTGATTGGGTTAAAAAGTTGACAAAATAATAGGAGACAGTCATTAGTAGTAATGGGAATTATGCAGTTGATTGAATTAACAAAGCTTTTCTGAAAATATTAATATTAACTTTGGGTTACTTAAAAAAATACAACGTTATTTATGCATCAACCTATTTGAATATGCTAATGGTGATGGTTCTAGATTAGCATTTAGTTTTTAGGCTCTGTAAAACACAGGTTTTCTTTTTTATCTGGTGGTTTTCATGCTCATTTTTAAAATCATTGCATGCATCTTTAAAACACAATATTTCGTTAAAAAATATGCGATTGGTTAAAAACAAACTTTGATGATGAAAATTTTATATTTAAGAATTAAATATTCAATAACGAAGACAGATGCAGAAATACTGTCTTAGAATAGGGCATTAGAGATGTGATGGATGGATGAAATCAGAAAAATATGTGGGGTGCATCGGATAAGGCTGCTGATGAGTCTATTTATTTTATCGCACATCTCACACAACTTTGCAAAATTCTTCGTATTCATGTATCCAAAAATTCATATTATTTTCGAATCAATGACATTAATTTATTTTATTCAAATAGTACATTATTTATATTAGTAAGAGAATAGTTATTTTTTTATGCTTTGACCATCATATTTGGCCTAGATACATTTTCAAAAGCTTCATCGGATTATTAGCAAAAATATAATCATTAAATGTAAGCGCTTCTAAAAACGTCGTTCGCAAGGCTGCGGCATCTTGCTCGAGATTCGTGTGCCATATTTTGCCACTGAATACGTACGAATGACGCGAATTCCTAAGGGTACATTTACATTTGGAACAAATCCAACATTCTTCCAGAATGAGATACGACATGGATGTTTTACTCCACGTGTCTCAAAGACGATGGTCTCTCTCGCACCGGCGCGCCCTGCATCCCCGTCGGCGAAATTCTAAAATACGAAACATGATTCATGCACAGTGAGAGCGTCGTAAAATATTTGCTAAGCTCGTAAATAATATTTTTATGTAAAAATCGGCTCGAGCTTTGCAGAGATCCACTGAAGCCTCCGTGCGTCGTTATATTCAAAATTATTCGAAACCAACCCCTATTTTCATACAATTTTCCATCAATGGTGCAGCCGTAAATACACATAATACAGATAACATATAAATTCTCGCAAAGCAAAAAAATATAATATGAACACAGGGGACTTTATATGTGAAATTCAAATAGCACGTTCAAAGTTTAATTTGAACAGCTTGCTCCGCTGTATATTTAACACCTGGGTCGTAAAGCAAATATTTTCAGTATTAATTTTTAAGCATTTGAATATTTGTATCCGAACTTTTATCCCTAAGGGATGATATCAAATAATATTATCTCGTTGTCGAGTCGATTCGCATGTTTGGTTTGTCAATATACTATCCAATTCACTCCACAGCTTTCACAGCTTTTCATGTGACTATTTTTTACTTGTTTTAAATTTCATGGGGTTTGATACAATCCATTGCATTTTGATCTTTTTTTATACATATTTGCAATAGATCTAAAAATTAGTACTTGCAGTATATCTTTTGATGGTAGGATGATAAATATGGTATAATTTCTTCATATTTACCATTGAATACAAATCGAAGAAGATTATCCAGAATAACTTGGAAAAAACGAAAAGTTTATACACCACAGGGCATAAAGTCGTAGCTTTAAAATTAAAATTGAAAGCATTTTAAAAGAGTTAATCATTGAACTAAGAGTAATTAGTTTCTAACACAATTCTTCAATTCACAATCTCATATTTTTGAAACAAAATCTGATAAATTTCCCTCACAAATATCAATTTCAAAAATACAAAACACCAATATTTATCATAAACTCCTACGATGTAAATACATCGTTGTTTACCTGGATAGTTAATATATGTTTAATATCCGTAAAATGATCCGTATATAATCAATACTGATCAACAGATGAAATATAATTTGCAAATATATTTCATCTGTTGATGATTTGTTCTATTGGTTGATGAAGATCAAAAGTGTTACCCTTTTACTACTATAAAATACTTGGACTGTTTTCATACTTAAATGAAACGATGTGCTATTTATTCCTTAAGCTTCAGAGTGGCGATGTGTTTTTATTACCAGTCGATTCCCAAAAAAATAAATTGATGTTCTGCTGTAACGTTCTACATTTATCCTACCTATTATAAGTATAGTCGGGTAATTGTTTTCGCAGAAATGAAAGCTCCTCTGCAAAAAGTCTGCGAAACGTTCGCCATAGGACCTAAGTATTTTCACAAGAACTACTCTTAGTTTTTTTAGCCACCCTTACATCTCCTTCATATGTTTTCTTCAATTCTCGGCGAGTTTCTCGTCAGCGTAAGATTTTATTACTGGTATATTTGCAGATGCGATGTAATGACTCTTTTGTGAACTAAAGAATAGAATTTGTGCTTTTTACGACTTTCAAAAACGAACGTTGAATTCTCGCAGCGTAGCGAAGGTTTTTATCTTCGTCTTTTGTGAGATCTCGTTTACTTCTCGTAAAAGATAATTTGAATCAGAATGAGTCAAAAGTACGTGACGCTTTTGAGTTAATGCTCCTCTGAACTTCTCTTGTTTAGTTTCTTGGAAGGTTGACCGGGATAACTGATTGAACATTTGAAAGAAAGCCGTCAAGCTTTCACGAGCTGTGATTCGAGCTTGAAAGTACACCGACCATAGCTTCAATTCGGCTAAAAAATATTTCAGCCCCACAGTTATTCATCCGAAATTCCCGCTATATGATGATTTTTTTTTTTCATTAACGTTTATGGAATACACGTTTTGAAATGTTGCGTCCCGGGCATCGAGTTTCTATGTATTTGAAACATCGAAGGAAAGTGATGATGGCAAGGCTTTGGGGGAAATTGCGCGAAATTCGAGCCTCTAAACGTCCAAGAAAACAACAATCTCTGACTTTGAGGAATTTGCTGAAAATTTTCATTTATATCTTTCACGGAGCCTATCGTTCTTCAGTGGAAATATTTCTGCAAAGTATTTAATTAATTAAAACATATTTAGCCGGGTGTGCTTGAATTAAGTTTTAAATGACCGAACGGAATTGAAATGTTACCAGCCATCATTCCATAATACTATGTATAAATACATTTCAGGAATTATTAATTAAATGAATAATAAAATATTTAATGATGAATTTTATAATAGTATTGCTTGCGTATACAATATGAGAGAAAAGTCCATGCATTACGTATTTCTGTTTTTAATTTAGAGGTTGACATCATTTTTCATTCATTTGCAATTTTTTGTGACTATGAAAGCTCAGAGCTATTTTTTTTAAAACCAATTGAATAAAATAATCCCTTATTTAGATTAAAAATATATTTAAAAATACACTTATTTCGTGCTATTACAACTACTGATGAAAAAGTTATGATGATTCAAAGGTGAAATTTTGCATTCAGATAATAAAAGTTCACTGCTTGGACTTCAATAATTCAATTTTTATAATGTACGTTATGTCATTTCATAGACATAAATATATTAGGGATGAATTAATTAAAGTTGAATTATTAAAAGAATATGTATGTGTTTTTGGTGCTATTAAAGTAGTCATAGTGTTTCATCGCCACGGTTAGCATTAAACCGCTAAGATATCACATATACGTGGTTCAATGGATTTATTTCTATCTTTACTTCGGTACATGATATTTTTGGTTGAAAAACGATAATTTAAAAATATATCCCGGCGAACACAAGGTCAGAATCTGGCCATATTTCATCCCGGGCATTATCAATGGGGGAATTAAAACGATATTTTCTTTTTCAGAGGATGGGCACCGTCCACGGAGAAGAGCTTCCTTATTTATTCGGCGCTCCACTCGTCGAAGGATTCAACCATTTCCCGAAGAACTACACAAAGTCTGAAGTGGCATTATCCGAGGCATTCATACTTTACATGGCCAACTTTGCCAGATCCGGGTAAGATACTGAATCATTCCTTACTTATCCTTAGAGTGCGCGTGAACTTATGTCCCGGGGAATATTTCACGTGGCGGGCGATTTTTTGCGGCGAAGGAGCTTATTTTTATCTGCTACAATAATAAAAATTTGAAACAATGAATTCAATTTCCTTAATACTGCTTGTTTATTCCGCTGAGGGAAGAACAGAAGATAAGCTTCGTTTAAAGCTTGATTCTATTGTCGTTTAAAATTTCATCACGCCCTGCGGCGCTTACTTAGCATGGACTAAAAACGTACAAATAATTTATATTTCGTTCAATTCAGGTCTAAAAGCCACATGATGCATATTTTGTTTCATGAGGTATAACATTTTATTTATGTTCCATGATAAAATTAGGAAAATTAACACATGATATTATTGTATCGGATAATTATTCAATAATATTTTTAATATTATAATATATTGTTTATACTTCATTTCAAAACATATTATAATGTAAACACATAAAAATGTAAAAGTATTTAGAAAAAATAACTTAAATTAATTTATTAACAGATTGAGCCCAGTTAGGTTTGATAAAAATATATTTAGTCGTAGTTAAGCATTATGTACATTGGTTAGCTTTAATTTCGCTATGTCTATATAAGAAAAAATTATGTTACAGTTTTTATATAGTTTTACATAGACTTTTCTTTATAGTTTATACTTTCACGAAATTTTACGTCGAAATTTTATACAGAAGATTATAAAAATTTAAAGGTCTTTTATTAATTTAACTTACGATCTCAGCATGTTCTCTTTAGATCCAGGAAATTAAGATAAATCTGGATCATAGCAAATAATAGGAAAAATAATTAATAATTTGGTTATCATATATTTTGGTGTAAAGAATATTTTTTTCACAATTTTGATTTGAATCCAAATTTTTATAATAAAAATTCATAGTTTAACCAACTATCTATATATTGTCACTTAGTCGTTAACAACAGTGCTCCCTACTAACCTTTTTATTCCTGCGAACCGGTAAAATAAAAGAAATTTTGTCCGATACATTAAAACTTCACAAAAACAATGGATTTTTTCAACAAATTAATGCAAAATCCACTGTTGCATATTTGCTAATGTATTGGATATTCTAGGTTGCAGTGTTATCTTTGATAGACGAAATGCTGCATTCATATCCAGTCTATTTCTCTATTTCGATTTTATTTAGGACATAGACAAAAATGCTGTTTCTGATAAAAAGTTTATTGAAAATGACATTAATAAATTTATAGCTTTACAGCTTAAATATGAATATTCATCCTCCATTGACATTCAAAACTGTGTCAATATTAATAAGTTTTGTGTCTGGATGTGTGTGGATGGATTCGAGAAGACAACTCTATTATTTTTTCTGTTTCTCCATTCGTTTATGAAATGACGTCCTCCATGAAGGGATTATTAATTTAAGGATTTTCTTTACGAGAATTCTCATTTTCGAGATAATAGTGATTAAATTTTAGTACCAGTGTCTTAAGTGTTGACTTATTACATTTAAAACACCTTTACTGTCGACGTCAGCAGCAATTTTTTTTTTTGCAAAAGTGGAAACATTTCTAAATCCCCATCTAGTATGCAACGATCCCAATGAACCAGCTTCTTTTTAAATGCATTTATCTTATTTCTCAGTTTAAAAATATTTGTAAATATTTATGATTTAATATTTTTGTATGGCGAATTTCTTAAAATTTGGCATACAACGGCACCGGGCCGCGGACCACCGGTTGGGGAACGCTGGTCTACAATATTATATGATAATAAATTGATTTTGATATTTTATTTCGTTAGTATTCATAAAGAATAGTAGAAATCAGGATTTCGAAGCTGAATCGTTCAGATTCACATCTGAGTGATTAGTTATTGATTTTTTTAAAATTTGTATTAAAAATGTATTTTGTAGCTTAATTAAGAACAAATTTAAATTTGGATGTTCCAGTCTAGGTATATAGCAATTTCGAATATATTTAGAATCAACCAAAAATAACCACAGATTCAAATATAAACCTTAATGCCAAAAAGCCAGGAACTTTTTTTAAAAATTGAATTTGCACAGATGCTCTAACAAATTGTACTTTGATGCATTTAAAAAAATTGGTTGCAAGAAAATAAGATAATTTTTAATAGAAATAGCCAGAGAAACCTAACGCCTCTGCTTCGAGCACAAACATAATTATATTTCGCGAAATTGATTTAAGCTCGTTCCTATGTAAACATCTTTCTTAAGTTTACCGTTTTGAACGAACACAGAAACATTTCTAAGTATCCAGTCCATCTGAGAAAACATTAATACTACTTATTGAATAAAATACCCATGCTGAACTTCTGAAACATCATCAACGAAATATTGTCGAATTAATTTATTTTTTCTTGATGTATTATAAAATCGAAATTTATTTATATCAATTTAATGCCTGTTTCGTATATAGTGCTTCACCCTAAAATGCCTATTCAATGAAGTGTCCATTATTCTGACATTGGCCCTTTCGTTACGACGATCCGTTGGTAAGTGGCCCATAATACAATATAGCGAATACGCCAACTGAATATTGATTCAAGGTTAAGAAGAAGAAAAAAAATGATACACGTTATTCGAGGTGGTCATATATAGGTAGAATGGATTTATATTCTTTTTATGAAGATGGATTTCTTAGTACGCTTTTTTTGACCCAATAAATTTGGTCTACTTATAGAAATAACGAACCGTTAGTGCGCAACCCTTAACAGCTGAAACGCTCTAATAAATCTGAGATAAGCAATTGATAATGACATCTTAAAAAGTGGACCCATACGTCATGTTTGAGCATTGAATACCTAATATAAGAATTAAAATAAGATTGACTGATGAAACATCTGTCATTTTATTTTGCTCATAAGACTATATTTACCTATTCAATAGGAAAACAATTTAGACATATAATAAAATTTTCAGTTAGGAGTGTCGTTTTTTAATATAAAATTTGATATAAAATATTTTTCAATTCCTCATTTCACCTCTTCTATATTTATAAAACGAAAATTCAGTGTTACATACAAAAGATTTTACGCATTAACGATGGTACGGACTTTAATGTGTTTGTATATATTTCGGAAATAAAACTCTGTTTCTTGAAGTAATGTGTAACATATTTAATTATAACAATCTATAATAAGTGTGAATAAATTAATTTCCATAGAAAGTGTTTTTGGCCCTTCCAAATGTAAGTAAGACATTTTATCAGGCGCAAATATTATTTTGTGTGGTTGATTTAGTAATTTGTATTAAAATTTTATATCCCTCCAAGCAAACTTTACTCCCCATTTTGTCACTGGGCTAACACCTTCTTTGCACGTGCAAGTCGTCTGCAGTTCAAATCTATTCAACCCCTGATGAAATTTGGACGATTTGGATGCAAATTATTTGAATGGGTTAATCTAAGCTCAATATATCGTTTAAGGTGTGCACATCTTTTTCAAACCCATTTTGTCTCTATAATATTCGACCAACATGCATCCTTTTGAGAACTTATAATATTAATTATTTATATTACAATAACAAATATTCCACTCTAGAACTAAAAGACTTTATTACGATGAATTAAACTTACATGTCGTTTAATCCTTTAAAGATGAGATCGCTTTTTCGATCATGGTATGTTATAATGTATCAATGGTCATCCTATTCAATTTGAGAATATAACTTTGTAATCAATTTAATTAATGAGTACATGCCAAAGCATTTTTTGTGATATACAAGTATCCATGTGCCAAAATTTTGCAGTTGGAAACGTATTCATTGTAATCAGATCATAAGGTAATGTTATTTAGTTATAAACAGGTCTGTATGGAAGTGCTCACAATCACATTTAATATTAAATAGGGCGCGACTTTTATGCTTTATTTAATAAATGGAAAATTACTAAAGGGTGCGTGACGAGAATACAAACCCCTATTTTTATTCGAGCGCGTCTCAAATTGCAAAATCACAAGTCACCTCGAACAATGATTTTTTTTCATCTCAATGGATTTTCTTTTTTAAAAAGTACTATATAAATGTAAAAGATGTAAATGGGCTTTGGGCGATTCAGCAACCAGGATAAGGGAATGAAATCGTTGACGATTTAAGTATTCTTCAGATTTCACGGACGAGTCATTGTGATTTTTTATAGATTGCTCAAAGGGTTTTTTTATCTTTCGGATTGTTAAAGCCTGTGTTACTGTGACTGGATTCCAGGGCTTGTTGAACACGTTCTTTCTTTCTATTTGATGTACCTTGTGCAAACACGAACTTTTCAATCGATTCAATGAGCCTTAAGCTTGATCGAGGATATTTAAAATTCCCTTCTGTGACCTCAATTGCTGGAATATTTGAATGAGCCGAGGCAATTTTCTTTCGAAAAAGATTCATATTTTAAAATGATGATCGTATTTTGATATACATATTATTGATTTCTATCAGAATTGAGAGGAAAAAAGCATCGATTATTTTAAGCATACATTTGGAATCAGCCAAATCAAATAATTGTAATTTAAAAAACCAAAGCATTGTCGATTTTCAATTTTTTAACTTCGTTGTGTAAGACAATATTTATGCATTATAGTTATAATATTTGAATGAGAATATATTTAATATAACACTTGATCTGACATTTCCTCGAAGAATTTTATCAAAATATTAAATAAAACCATGGTGTTAGGTCGAATAAATTATCATTTAATAACATTTGAATGTGTTCTTTTCGTGAGTTAATTAATGCTTTGATCAAAAACTTTAATACAATTTGCATGTTAATTCATTTTACATAACTAAAGTGTTGTATACAGTTCGCATTATTATAAAATTGAACCTATACCCCGTATGAAAGTTATGCTTACTTTCTGATTATATCAGTTAATTTAAATTATATCTCAAGATACATAGAAATTTGTGCAGAGGCTCAGCCTCCAAAAAGGAAGTTTGATCAAAGCGCTAACTTTTGATTAACCTTTGAGCTAAAGATCTTACTTTAGCCCTTATATTAATGGAAGTATCCATCGAAAAAGTTTATCCAATCTCGTACACGTTTTTGATGGACGCATTAAATATGATATGAATAGTCATCGAAGATCTCCAAACAACCATTAATTTCGCATTTTCGCCAGAAATCATAATGCGATTATGAGAGTTGTGTCATTGAATCATAGCATTGTTGTGCGATGAAATATAATTACATGTTTTCTTGTAAAAAGCCTCATACAGACTTAATCTTCAATTGTATATAAGTAAAATAGATAATTTAGTGTCTAGACACATTAGACAGGGTCTTTTTGAAGACGAATTCTGCTAGGGATATTTCAACATTATGTAACATATTTTCATAGTCAATCAAGCGAAAATTATATTTTTCATCATAAGTTAATATGACAAGTAAAATCATTATAAAAATATGGTTTTCAAAGTTTTTTAAGTTCACTTTAGAAGTCCAAACGACTTTAAATTTTAATGACTACTAAAAGTAAAGATAACCATATTTTATCTATTAGTGTTAAAAAACTTAAGTAAGATAGGTGGAAAATTATAATTTAAAATGTTGAATTAATCTCTTAATATTTTAAAAATCAGTTTAAAGCCAATGATCTATTAACAATCTGCTTAGGTCAAGATTCAGTGTGTGATTTGTATAAGTCATTCATTACTCATAATTGCATACAAATCTTACAGGGCCAAAACAAGGGGGTGGAAAAGCAGGCGCCCGCCACGGACTCAATTGGACTTGAGGCGCAAAACGCAGAATACCGACCCAGTCGAGAATTGCACATATTTTTTTTATTTTACTTGACCATTCTACATTACACGAATCAACACTGATTGGTTCTGTCCGTTTTATAATATATACGAAGCTGTCTAATCCCGCTTTTCTTCGTTATTGCCTAAACATTGGCCCAATACAAAAACAAAGACAACAATATTTTAAATCGATTGTGAAATTTAAACAACCTATCCGATCAGTCGTCTTAGGGCAATTTCGTTTTGTAATGAGAGTTCATAATCGTTCTGAAGACATGTTCGGGTATGGCGTCCGATCGCTAGGCACTCATTCGTCATGTCAGAGGTCCGAAAAGCGGACCGGTTGGATACACAGACCTTGGCCACTCCGTCCTCTTTTAAGGATTTTTGTGGCATTTTTGGTAGTAGATGCATATCCATGGCTTACTATGATCTGTACAATAACGGAAGCTCCCTCATAGGCTAACTTACATAGGTGGCTCGCGCCAAATGACGTCACGAACGAGTCTAGACTACCCCCCCCCCCCCCATAAAAACGATATATTAATCTATTTCACTAATTTATGCTGCTATCAAAGCTAGTTTTTTAGTTTTAAGCTACAACATCGAAGAGCGCAAGTAGCCACTCTTAGTTGAGGATGAGCGTATTCTTACGGACATGGATATTAAATTCAGGTTTTGCACCTTGCTGTGCACTTTTGTTGAGCTGGTTGACCAATAAATAGCACGTGCCTTTGTCTCAGATGTCTCAGAAGTGATGGACCCATGTTTCATCCTAAAGTGATGCAAAAACTCGGCCTTATTGTCGTATAACATCGCCAAACACTCAATTGAAACATTATGACGACGCTGTTTTGTTCCATTGTGAGCAAACGCGGCACTCACCTCGCGCACAGCTTTCTCATATCAAAAACAAACAAAAATAAAATGTGTCCAAACATCATAAAATATACATTATAATAATATTATTTAACTTTAATAAAAATGCATTCCCAAGGGGGGGGGGCAAAAATATAAAATCGGGCAGGGCATCATATAAGTGAAGGGTTTGCAACTATAATAAGAATGTAGTTTACGAAAAATAAAAGCTTTATTGAACAATTCGATGAATTTGATCACAACGTAATACACTTAACCCTTTTTTGTGTGGTATATGAGATCCGCGGAAAATCGCACAAAAAAAGCTTTGATTCACATATAAAAAGTGAAGATGCATTCTATGGATTTTAAAAGCCGCATAACTTTAAAATAGCCATATAAAATATAACCAAAATCGCATAAAAAGTGATTTAAGTGTATATGGTTGTGTTTTTTCATAGATTATATTATATTTATAGAAAATGTTTTATAGATGTTCCTTGAATTTTTATATAAAGGAATTTATCGTATCGTATATTCACAAAGAATGCTACATGTAAACTTATTTCTTAAAAGCTTTTCGGAATCTAATTCATTTACGTATTGTCTGTTGTCGACCTATATTATATGATATTTTTCTGTTATTTATATGATTGATGAACTTAGCATAAATGATACTTGTAAAACCTAAGTAGAAAGATTATGCTATTATCAAAAGGATTATGTATTTCATTGCATGTTGAAATATTTTTTTATCTAAGGGGCGTAAATTTCAAGGGAGGATTAATGTTGGGCGAAGAAAACATTTCGTGCTATAAAACTCTCGATTTTACAACAATAAAAGTATCGCATTTATGAGCATTAAGAAGAAGGATTTTAGGATATTTCATGCGAGGCGTGCAATAAAAATTGTTTTTATTTTGTCATCTTATCTTAATAGCATTTGCCTGTTGAGAAACTTCGCGCAAAAAGACATCAAGTAAATTACTATCAATGTATATGCGCGCACATTAAATTGTATAAGGGGCTCACATTTTATATCTTTTCGCATACAAACGTTTTAATGCGAATTTGGAAAATGTTTTATGCCCAAAAATACCTTTTAAAATACATATCTACTTTTTGTCGTATAAATTGAATTTCCGCCCGGTAAACACACTTAGATGTTCATTTAGACATACGAACAGCCAGTTTTTTTTATATTTTCGTTCGCGTTTGGACAGTAAAACGTTTTATGAGAGCGTTCGTTGACATAATGTCATAATAAACAAAGGATACTTGCCGCGTATAAAAAAAACCCCGCGGAATTCCAGCGGCGCTGCTGGGTTATGTCGCTCTAGAAATGTGACAGTACTGCCATGGTCTTATGGACGAATAATAAAAAATAATCATTAAAATTTATTATGACGCGTTTTTTTATATTTTTAAATTTACAATAAAAAATAATTAAGGTGGCGTTTATAAAAATTTTATTCGATGGATGGGAATTAACGCAGTTTTTCGCGAAATTTCCCAAAGGACAAGGGTTGTATTAAAACAGTGTTTGCAAATTCATACACTCGTAACTTAGGCTTTAATGAAAACTAGCATCCTTTTCCTATATTTTATTCGCACTTGTAAAGCTTAAATATCTGCATGTACTTTCGAAAGCTTAAATTGCCTCATTTATAAAATATAATTGCAAATATTATGCGAGCAACGAAACGTATCCTACACTTGCCTCATAAACCCCACACTTAAATTCATAATAAAAAATTTGAAGCAAAAAATATTTCACACTAGAACGAGACGATATTTAATGTCTTCTGTAATGAATCGCATAACCTCGCAGGATAATTTTCATTCATGCTAGAGAGGACCGCAAATATAATAATTTTGCTCTTTCGCGATATTCAAAAAATACCGTAAAAAAAGTTCCGAGTTGGAAGCGAAAAAAGGTGGAATATAATGGAATATTTTTAACTGCTCAGTCTCCTTTGTGGAAATGGGAAAAAACTTACATTTTCCTTCATGCGGGGGATGGTTTTTTCGGTGGAAACTCGCATTTGCGGAAAACATTTTGTGCCCTTCTTAGCACATTTCCTTTGCGCTCACTGCGGCACTTCAATATCACACTTCTAAGATTTATTTTTATATATTTACATCGAGTGCTCCGAATGGGAAATGAAAAACCAAAAACCGCCCTATCGATCCTGAAACTTTGAACTTGGGTTTCGTATTCGTTTTATTTAATAGGGCACGTCTATGAGCATTTTAATGCGAATTCGCCTCACAATATCACTTTGATGCTGGAATAACCGATTAAATATGTATAACTCAAACCAATAGGGTGGAAAAGTATTTAGACAATTATCAAATAGGATACACTTAAGAAAGTAGAAATATAAGAAATTTCCACATATACTTTCTACTCAATGAAAAAAATATTTTTCCAATTTTAACACACTTTAGTCGGGTGCACATACTTATATTTTGTTTTTAAATGATAATCTTGAGACCATTTCCCTCTATGAATTTAAATTTCACAAAAATCTTTTTAAAATTTACGTAATTTATGGACAATTAAACTAATAATGACGATCGATATGATTCTTTTGATAGCAATTTCCTCTGTAAAAATATACTACAATATGCTGAATTAATATATAAACCACCCACATGTTATAAAACTAAGAAGTATTAACTATAATAATTAAAATAAAATGTAATGGATACCTGAATTATCTTCCTATAATTTCTATTCCACATACAAACAATAATAATTGGAATCAATCAATTGACAGATCCCAATTTAAAAAAAAATGATAAGTTCTATTCATCAAGACATTGTTGCTAATATTTAATAAAATCCAAATATTAATTACATTGAAAGCTTAAAAACAAAATTCCATTTTTATACACCATTTTCTGTTCATATTAACTATGCTCATCTAGTGTAATTATCCTCAATGGGTCCTCAGTACCACCCTGGGAATCTAGCTACAAAGCCTCTCAGGAGGCCATTAATTTTTTTTGGTAGTCTTATGCAACAGTTCAAGCATTTTAGACAAGCATTACCATAATGTCTGATGAAATTAAGCCCTTTACTTCCACTTCTGTAGAAAATATAAATAAAAAAGCATAATTTGACCATGAAGAGTCCAAAACTGCAGAATAAAATTTGGTACAATACAGTACTAAATGAAACATTTGCGTGTATTCGAAATATGTAGAACAAAGTAAGCCTATAATAAAATGTAGTAGTTTGCTGACATTCTCTAACATATAATTTTATCATATACATTATAATTAAGAAGTAACTATGATTCAATAGTATAAGATACAAAGTATACGATTTTGATATTATTGTGCAATAGTTTCAACCCTGAAGCAACATGAATATCAAGGGTTGGTTTGATTTATAGCATCCAAAAGGGTTATACATTTCAGAACTTAGTTGCAAATTTGCTGTATATAAAGATCCTTTGTCGATTAGCATCCAAAAAGACAGTAATAAATTTTAACATCTTTCTTCAATATCAATAATTAGAATGATTGAAATTCTTTTACAAATGTATTTCTTTAAAATAGTTCTATTATAAGAAGACAAAATATATTTAAAATATACTGAAAAGGGTAGAAAAATAATTAAATTGTATTAAAAAAATATCAGATTTTTGAAAAGGTTCTATTTGTTTTCCAAAATTGTTTAAGTAGTTGTTATATTATCAATTCTTTAAATTCATCCGTTGTAGAGCTATAAAGTTGAGCTTTTGTGCTTTGCAAAATAGTTTGAATTCGGAATACTAATTTACTACTTCCTTCAACTTGTCAATGAAGGCTTTCTCAACATCTGCATTGTTAACTATGTTAATTAATATCCTTCCAATATTGCTTTAAATTTAGATTTATATCATTATCTTTGGGATTCAAAATACGATCAAGAGTTTATCTTTGCCAAAACTTTTTAGTTTATAATACTATCTGGTATATCTGCATTAAATGCAACAAATAAAAATTGCAATAGTGTGTAGGTTGTTAAAATTCAAAGTATAAAAGCTTGGGTTCAAATCAAAAAGTGAAGAAAAAGTGTAACAGTGTAACATATGAGTGGCTGATTTGAAATATTTAAGTCTAATTTTAAAATTATAATGAAACTGCTATTAATTCTTATATTCTGTTGTATCTAATACTTCAGAATCAAATGATATATTTAGTAATATGTACAATGTAAAATCGACATCAGAAAAAGTTGCCTATATCTAATAATTCATGTTTAAGACTTCAACATTTTTTTATGTCATTCTTTGTATTATATCATATTTCTAAAAAACGAATACATAATCTATTTTTCGGGATGAAAATTCCTTTTATGCATTTTTGTTAATATTACAAATGAAAAATTCATTTTGCAATGCTTTTATTAAAATGAAATTGAGAAAATTTAAATGTTCGCGTAGGATCATATCTCTTTTAAATTTATCTCAAAGTAAAGTTCTTTGACGTTGTGTAGATGTGAGTTTTTCTGGAATGTTTTTTCTGTGTATATCTTGATTAAATAGCTTTTACCTAATAAATAATGTTAATTTTGTTTTTCTTCCAGGAATCCCAACGACCACTTTAAACAGGAGACGATCTTGGCAGCTTCAAGGGAAAGAAATCGCTTCAGAAGTATCACTTGGGATGAGTACGACTCAGTGCATCAGAAATATTTAGAAATAGGTAAATATACCATTGTTGTCTGTGTTTCAAATTGAAATTAATTAAATTAGTCGTATAAATTTGCGGATATAATTTGTATCCACATTAAATAAGCGTGGATATCCGTTGTTTCCAAATTAGTTTTATTCCATAGTATCTTTCAAAACTCTGATGGATCATCAATCAAATTTGCCGAGAGTAAATTATTGAAATTTTTGAACAATCAGTACCGAAAGTCATAAATCAAACATAACCGGCTTCATAATTATAATTCATCTCACTTAAACCGAATTTCCAAGTAAACTTTATAACATGGACCGCAAAACGAAACGCTTTGGTGTTATCCGCACAAACTTTGGGCCAAACCGCAATTAAGGTTGAATATTTCGTACCATTTGGACCGATTAAGTATTTCTAAATTATTAAATGTATTCTTAAGAATTTGATGCTCAATTTGTTTCAATTAGAGAAAACTCTCGCGCGTCCAAAAGATCTTTTAGACCGAATTATATTGAAAATTCAGTAGAGAAATATAAACCGATCTTTAATGTAGGTGAGGCCCATCTCAAAGCACTGATCCTTTGTTCTGCAATGGTTCTTAAAAACACTTTACTATATCCGGCCATATAATTTTTTTATTTGATCTTATGAAAACCTCTTTAGTGCTCCAATTTCTTTTTATTGCCATCATCAAGCGTAAAAAGATCTCTCTCTCTCGAAAGCTCAGCTTCTTCTCATACGATTTTTATAAATTTCTTAACATTTTCTTAGTCAAGAACAGAATATCCTCGGATATACAGCGAGGAATTCAATCTCGAGTAAATAGAACCATCTTAAAAACCCAAGAATTACGTATTCTTTACAAATCGCAGAGCGGAATCATTTCATCAAAATGGAGCTTCGGGGTCAAAGGGTACACGGAATGAAAATTGTCAGCAGGTTATTCAAATTCCAGACAAACAAGAACATATCCCAAAGGATATTGATTCGCGGAAAGTAAATCATACGTCAGTCTTAAAGGCGCATACCCTATCTCAAAGCCATCATATATAAATAATACTAGAAAAATAAATTCCGCACTCCCCTATTCCCTAAGGACTCTTATATTCTACAAAAAAATTGATAGAATAATCATACGTCTTCAGCGATAGCGATAACGCCCGAGATACATCCCATATTACATTTATATATTTTGACAGCATGGTTAGTTCTCTCGTGAATATTTATTTATATAGTGAAAGAAAAAAGTGGCAGTTATTCACAGCTTATCACTAAGATTTCAGAGAAAGCACCAAATATTTCATTTTCAAGGTCATAACTCAAATAGATTCAATCCAATCGGATTCTGGTCGATATTGATAATTCAATACTTACCTGATGGATGCTTTTAGCATTGGCCAAAAATGTATTTTATAATATTTCCTTTTTATATTTTAACCGGGTCAATTTCTTTGTAAAAATTAATTAATACATATTTCCACACATGTATTGCTTTTTTAACATATTGAACATTGGTTTTGTGCTGCAATACGACAGCCACATCTGCACCATTATACGAAATTGGATCAATGGGATTTACTACGTTTTTATCCCATTTTCTACCGCCTATTACGATCAAAAGGTATTCTTTTACATATTTTTATGTGGATGCGAAAATCTGTAGAAATATAATAAATGATGTCCCTATAATCGATCAATATGTTTTATCCTAATGTATCAAATATTTTATCGGATATAGGCGATCTTCATAGGAGATATTTTTATGGAATTTCAGTGATGATTTCCTATTGCCTTTAATTGCGTTGAGTCATAAATAGTTGCCGGCGAAAAGAAACTGTTAATTAAGAAGCGAATCATCCGTATTGATGAGTACAGGATATCATTAGATAGGCATGAGTCCTATCAATCTTTTGACAACAGTTAATCGTGTCACATCTTATGTTATAGTAGTTTTTTTTACATGTAAAATTTTACATACCAAATGAGTATCAATACATAATGTTAGAGTTCAAAGCTTTTATAGACTATGTAAATGGGAGACAAAATGCAATGATCGAAAACCATGAATTAATATCGTAAATAGCGTGACATAATCGTTAATAGAGGGATAATAATCATTAATAGATAATATTCAATAATAGTTGCATTGATACGCATAAATTGGGATAATTACGTATTAATATGAGAGTGTAAAGGTAGTATATTTTCATCAGAAATGGGAGAGAAATGTAATTATTGAAAGATGTAGTATGTATCTGTGTTGGTAAAAATTGATGAAGGCTTAATAATTTCATATGCATGCTTTAGATCCAGAAGAAAATAGAGGAATAGAGGAAAAAAGCAATAAATACATTAATAGAGGAAGAAGTTTTGTTACATATTTTTCCAACATAAAGCTGTCACGTTTTGGCTTAACTTATTGTGATCGATGGATAGACATATCAAGCGTAGTGATTGCTTAAAATGTGGTCGGTAACCACAACGCCTGCTTGTTTATCTTAGCTTCTATGTAATATAATATTGCCATAGTAAAATATGCTAAAACATAATATATCCTCCATGGGTTTGAACTATTGTTGCTTCAAATGAAAGTTAATGGCTCAAAATAAATTTCGGCGAATTAGCATACATTGTAGTCGGATAGGCTGAATATATTTAATTTCGGACGTATTTTGTTCGTATTTGTGAATATGTACGTTCTTAAATTGATATATTCAAGGCTTATTCGAGGAAGGTAAGCGACATTTATTAATTTGGCCGAATTAAGTTGTACAAATTTTCATGTTTTTCGCTTACTTCACGTGAAATTGCACATCGGGCAAGGGCGCGAGAGCGTGTATTTTAATTTGCCTTCCTTGTTATTCAACCCCCCCTCCCGCCCTTGCTGAAATGATACAAAGATTGTTTCGGGAATCCTGAAAAATATAAAGCAATTTAGAGTCGGAATAACATGGCTAGATAAATTGAGAGACATTTTTGTCCGGTTTTTTCCCTCCTGCCGCTGCAAATAGTACAAGCATCCTCGTGAATTATGGGCTCGGAAAAGTCTGAGTTTCCGAGAGACTTCCTTGGGTGGTCGTGTGTGTGTGTTCGTGTGTGATGTAAATTGGATTACCATATTTAGGAGGATGGATCCATTTCATCCATGGAGGAAGAGACCGAGATTAATCAATGCGTTCTAATCATCATATCGGAAGAATCGCATTTTTTACCCTCCCTTCCTGTTGTGAATGCGTATACTTTATATGCCGCGCGGGATTTGGATTTTCTCATATATCTGACAGATAAAATTTTATTTATGCCACTGGAGGATATGGAGGGGTAGGAAAAAATCGTGGATCATACAGGACTTGTACATAAACACGAGTAATTTGCATAGCAAGTAGGAAATTATTTGTATTCCGTAAAGCGTCGTTTCGCTTAATTACGTTTGGGCTAACAACCCAAAACACCGTAATTCAATTTGATACAGGTATGAAATGTGTCATTTCGTAACTTTTGTGTTTGGGCAGTAGTGGAAAAAGGCTTTAAAATAGTATTTTGAGCACTTTAAATCCATCTCACATTAATTACTTTACAAGAGCCCATATTTTGAAGCCTTGGAGTATGAGAAAGTTACATATTGTAGGGCCATGTTATATTAATTACGAATTTAGGGTCGTTTTTGCTGAATAGGAATTAAAATATCACTTTTCAGCGTCGGTATTAAAATTAATCTTTCCATATAATATCTTTGAAAGTAAAATTAATAAACCATCAACAAATATAGTACCATTTGGATCTCATCTTTTATCATAATTACCGTTTAAGGAATTGTTTACTATTTTTTTATAATATCAATATAACCAGATTACGATTTAGCTATCGTTTTTATTGAAAATACACGTAATAATTATTAACCCTATAAATAACGTTTTCACAGATCTGTGCGTTTCATCACTTGCAATTCATTTTTATTCCAACATTCACGTATTATATGCGAATGTTGCCAATATTATATTTAACTTGCACAAAAGCTCGTTCTGTTTTCAAGTCAAGATGAAAGTCAAGTTCTATTTGAAAGTTTAGCTAGATTTCTATGTTAATTTTGAACCACCAGCTATATTCTAGAACAAGATTACACTCCTGGTTTATCAGAAGATTGGTATTTTGATATTTAGACTGTTTTCACGGCACATCATTATATCGAATTATTTTGCGAGAAATATACCTAATCGCCAATTAAATATACAAAAAATCTAGCAACATTATATGTTCGTGTGATGATCGAGCTTCATTAAATCATTAAATTTATACTCAATAATTTCGTGTAATAATAATCGAATTCTAGCAATACTAAACTGAGTGTACGAACTGCTTGGTGATCTGGAGAACAGGTTAAGCTGGAGCTTAGAAGCTCGGTTCACCAGCCACCTTTGAAATCACACAACGAGGCCATCCAGAATACCATTGTTGCACATGCAAATCGAACATTGTATAATGCACTTTGTAATGATAAAACACAAGTGTCTACTCGTCTAACAATCGGTCGAAATCACTAACACGCAACTACTGACTGCTATAGTAGTAAACTCGAAGGCTATTCTGAGACAATTAGGTGTACTTTAGACCAAATATCTTTACCATATGTCCCATATGCCATATTTATTATATAATATCAGCATTTTTCTAATCTTATAATAATTTTTTGCTGTTTATGAGTATTTTATATGAATGCATTTACGTACAGTTTTTATATTTATGTTAAATAATGCCAGCTAGTTTAGCTTAGAATACGCGTTACATAAATGATCGATTAGTAACATTGATCACTGACAGTAGTTGAATGAATTAATAAAAGGATTTAATATGATAAACGCAGATAGATAAGACTTATATAGCAATCTAGAGTGTGGTTTATTTCTAAGATGGTCAATATATGTAATATGGTAATACAACAAAAGTTTACTCAATTATTCTTTCTTACGTCTTAATTAAACTATCACAGAATTGCAAGCCATAATTGGAAATAACGCTTGAAGAATTGCATCTCAATTAATATTTTCACGCCAATACATTTGAGCTGATAACTCTGCAAGAGCAAATGTTTCATCGTTGATTGTGCAATATCTAATGGAGATGGAAGACGAAGTTTCATTCACCTGAAATATTCACCTGACTTATCACTTATCGAGTTTCATGTTATACGAAGCATATATAATCATTTACTAAACCATCTCTATGCCATTATAGACTATTATTAATGATTTTAATAAATTCTTGGGGAGGATTCACAAATAGTATAATACGTATTTTTTATTTTTTTAAAAATGTTTTAGAGATCGCTACCATAGGTCAATGTTACAGAAAAAAACAGTGTATGGCCACTTAACTATGAATCTAGCTTATTGATTCTGGTATGTTTATTAGTGTATTTTGAATTGGGATAGCAAACAGAAAGAATCACTACTTCACTACAATTAACCCTCCCCATTCCTCCCTTTATAATTATTTCCTGTGGTTACGCATTGAAATTGAGCCCTGCCCTGCATCTTAGTCATTAGCGAGAGCACGCGCTTGACGTTTCCCCAATTATACGTACTTATTTCAACTTATCATGGCGTCCAAAGGAAATGACGGGAATTTATTAACTATACACAAAACCAATATTTGGCTTATTGGTTAATCAACACCAAATCTGCATCTGCATGGTAATTATGTTAGAAGCTGTAGTGAGTCAATCGATCAGTCCATATAGTGCTCCTTATATCCAATTGTTTAAAAGTTTTAAGAAGAACAGGGATAAGATCGATCAAAGTGATTATAGAATATTAATTAATGATATCACATCATCAAAAATGATAGAAAATGTTGCTGCAGGCAGAATTTCTTTTGCTCAAAATAACTTCAAGTATATCAACCTAGAGATGACTATAAAGAGCTGCTGAATCTTTTCATCATTTCCTTAGGAGGAATTTCTGAAAAAGAGTTTCATTTAGGAAGATTGCTGGTCTTCACCGTGCTAAATGGATGGCTAAAGCTATATATTGCTTGAAGATTTTCTTATTTAAACATCAGTTTAAACTGACGAAAAAGGAAGAGAAAGCAGTGAAAGATATATGTATTTTCACAGTCATAATACATACAAAATGCTGATTATAAGCCCCTGTCGGTATTTGTATTGAGCATTATTTCAATCTGTTAATTATTTTGAAAAGTTAATGAACATATTATGGAACAAAAAAGCTTATGAATATGAACACAGGTACATCGACTAATGTATAAGGATACTAATTTCGCAGAATACCTGTCTTGCTTGACATTATGTCGTCCCATAATTGCCTTAACGGCGTAACAAGTTCCAGTTTCACTACTGGGTAGGCGATCCTCAATATCACATAATTCTATATATAGCTCTTGTGCGATAAAACGGACCCTAATTAGGTGTTTTTAATTAAGGAGAGATCTGGAAAACACTCAAAGCATTTGCAAAAATGCTCTCAATAATATTTACCTAACCTAGCTCCATCCTATAATTTTAGAAATTCGATCCGACATTTAATGGCAAATTGTCTCCTACAGATATGTCGAACATAGATCACAGTTCAGCTTCTATAACGCTCATAAAACGACGGATGTTTGTACGAATAAGCTAAACGCAAATGAATCGTCGGCTAAATTGGAGTAAAATTTTCGCATGATCCGACAATTTCGTGTAATTTGATTGATTCCAATTTAGGCAAAACTCAATATAAACATATTAGACTAACTAATTAACATGAAACGTGCTTCGGAAAATAGCCACTATGAATAAATTGTGATCAAATATTGGATTAACCGACCATCCGATCATGAATACACGTTACATGTGAAATAGTTTATGGACGCAATTAAGATAGATCATTGCATAACAATTTGAATTCTCCCATGAATGTTCTTCAAATCCATATACGAGAAGCGTTCAATAATTTATTTATGATAGGATGTTGGGTTAATATAAGTTTATACGTTATGAAAATTCTTGCTGATGAGCTAAAGTTGATCCCTTTTTAAAAAGGTACTTTGGTAAAATACTGCCAAGAATTTGTTATAGACCAAAGAGCATCGGCACAGTGTTTTGGTACAAAGTGTTTTAGATTTAAAGCTTTGGAAATTCTCATTGTTGAAAATCGATGAGTAAATTTTGTTTTCGGTTTCAATTCAATTCAAGTTTTTTAGGTATCTATTCTGATATTTTTAATGAATCTAAATGGAAGGCATATTTTTTTGGACATGAATTAATAGTATTTTTCTAGTAGTAAAATAAACGAAAAATACACAATTAAACACTTGCTGGATTATGATATTTTTTAATAGAAAAATCATAATTTTATGGCTTTGGGGAGCATTCACGGAAAATACTTTAATTTGTAGTCAGCATATAAATCTGTCACAAACAGTTGCTCTTGTCGACAATTTGACAGGTCATTTTGGAATAGAAACAACGTTTAATCGCATGCAAATACAACATTTAATATGAATTATAGACATTAATGCTTAACCAACTGATTGATTGATATAATCATTTTTATTATCCTCCATCAATGGATATAAAATACTCAAATGTGATCGATTGTTTGGAATTGCTGTGAAAAATAAATACATTATGGTTTAATAAATACAAAAATATAGATTGATTTATGTGCTTGAATTGCATGAATTCTTTATTACAAATCTGTCAAACTTTTATGTCATTACAACCAGTTGTTTTAATTAAAATTGCAATCCGATGATTTATGGTACATTTAGCAACTTTATGTATATTATAATAAATCCAATAAAATTTAACGAGATGGTTTGATGTCAAAATGTATTAACAAGCATCGAAAGTATTAAAAAAGATCAAAAAAGCTCCCAAAAACGCCTAGATTGATGACACTATAAAATATTCGCATAAAAGTTGATATGAAAATGCGTTCAATCGCGATAAATAGGCTTAAGGGGAAGAAAATTGATGTCATCGATAATCATATTTTTAATGCTTTCCAAAACATATATTGATGTTTTCGATGCTTTGAAAGGGTTTAAATTGGTTTAATCTTCTTAAGACAACAAGTGTGGCACAATATGCTTAAAATATGAACACATCAGGGTGCATTTGAAATAATGAAGCAAACTCAAATATGGGTGAAGTTTATATTTATACTTGGATGAAACTCTTCAAACTACTTTGTAATTAAACTTATTATCGTCTGCACTCGGAAAGTCTTATGTTGGTCTTCTGCCTTAATCTTGAATCTAAGAGTAACTTAATTTAACTTGGGTTGCATTTTAATTATAGACTGAAAATAATGAAGCATATTTTTTCGAACTAATTACAATGTTTTTTAGTTCATATTAAAATAATCTATATGCGAGATCTATGGAGAAGTTGTAGAAGCCAGGAAGTATAACCAAAACTCGTTTATCACATGAAAATAGCGACAATTTAGCTTTTGATGCTTCACATTTTCGACGTTGTAAAATGTTTGCGGGGATACGCTCAAACATTTTAAATTACACCGAGTGCAAAGTAAATTTGTAAAGCAATAAATACTCTTTACAGTCTTTGTTTGGCGATTTAACATTTCAATTTTCGGCGAGAGATTCTTTCAACATCGCTCAAAAATAATTTTATGTATGTAAAAATATACGCTTTCGTAAGCTGATTCCGAACGTAGAGATCCATCGAAATTCGAGATCCAAACCTTAATTATATCCTGAAAAGGATCGAAGCCTTCATCGTAATTTTATTATGCGAGGGTAAGTGTTAGACGGGAATAAATGTCACGTAGACTTGAAACCTTAATCCAGAACTGTCATGTAGCATTTTCTGTACTATCATCGCGTGTGAAAACTGCAAACGAAACTCTTTGAAGATCTTAAACTAAAAATATTCCTTGACCGTCCACCAAAATTATCCCTAGCATAAATCTTTGATGCCAAGGACTATGTACGAAATTATCTATAATGATACAATATATAAAACTAACTATTAAAATCAAAATAAAATATCTCTCATTCTTCAAATAGCGCATCTCATATCAAAGATTGGCCTACTATCAAAGAGGGTTGAAGCTTACTCATTCCTCGCCCGTTTTAGGTTCATGTTCGTATAATGGACAAGGAAGACCTTTCTTTTCAGCCGAACCCCTTTTTATTTATATTACGTTTCTTAAGCTATCATGTTTGGGGATTTCAAATGTGTTCCAGTAACATAGAATGACATTGAAACCCCGGAAAAAACCGGAGAGTAAATGTTCAAAGTTTTGATATGTTTTTGTTAGTTCAAATGTGTTTTTGAATATATACAGTCGTCTACTTGTTACTTTCATCTTATGTTTTGAGATATAAATTTACCAGCACTTTTATTCGTAAAATTGCATTATCAAGAAACATCTTAATTTGATGAAACTAATATTTTAGCCCTAATCTATATAATGAGCGTTAAAGACGTGAAATATGTGCATTTGCCTTTGTATTTCCACGGACAATGACAAAAATATGCGTAATAATATGCTATTACTTATTGTTAAATTAATAAAAGAACGATCAATAGTCTCAAATCTAATTTGATATAGTACACGCCCGAAATGTGAGAGTTAAGGGTGGGTTAAATCGACACTTTTAAGTTTTTGAGTTTCGCAATAATGCAATTATTTTCAATTATTATGCAATTATATTAGAATATGAGGACACCTCTTAATTTTTTTCATCAGGAATTCATCTTTTTGGTATCGATGAAAGTGTGTTCTAGCTAATGTGCTAGTAAAATTATTTTCCAAGAATAATTCAAATATATATTTTTGTTCATAGGTATGAAACCGCGGATGAAGAACCACTTCAGAGCTCACCAGCTTTCAGTTTGGCTTCGTCTAGTTCCTGAACTCCATCGAGCTGGCATGGAAGACGTTGTGGCGAGACACAATCTGTTCCGAAACCACAACGATGCCGACCTCTACGACGGCGTCGTAAGACCGGATCCACTCTCTAGATCCATGCCTTATGAAACCTCCACGGATGCTTTCCGCAGACAGCAGGCAATCGCCAACAATACGCTTTTTGTCGACGTAACTTTGACCACAGCAGACACAGTTATGGCAACTTGCGTCACAGTCGTCCCAGGGAACATGCCGGGAATACCCAATGGGAATGCTACAAACGATCCATTAGCAAGTTTGGAAGCCGCCGGATATGCGGCTTACTCGACCGCTCTCAGTGTTACAATAGCAATAGGTTGTTCGTTGCTCATATTAAATGTCCTTATTTTCGCCGGAGTCTATTATCAAAGGGACAAAACCAGATTAGACGTAAAGAACATGCAGCATTACGGTTCAAAGGGTAGCTTTGATCAATTGTCAGGGAAACATTCCCATTATCACATGGATCATTCGCAAAACGCCAGCGTTATCGTCGACGTTGAGACTCAGAGCAAGCCGAATAAGACCAAAAAAAACTCCAATATTTCACAATCAAATGAGCCACCCTTCACCGACGTAAGCTTCAAAGGTCCTCATTTATGCGGAAATACGACCTTACAAATCAACAGCGGTGCTTTAATCAAAGCACCCCCGCCGAGTCCCAGTATGATGATAGGAAATAGCTTGACACTCCCTCACAAAAATAGGGCGAATCAAAAAAACTTCAATCCCAATGCAGGAATGCACCAAACTATGTCTTCAGTTGCTACCCTCCCAAAGAACAGTTCAGCTCATTTTCAACAGCAGCACCTAATGAATACCTCTAATATGATAGCCGAAATGCACCAGCAAGGCATCTTACTACCACCTAATGGTTCAGCCACAATGCATCTCAGCATACCTTCATCGCCACCTTTACATAGAAGATCCGAAAGTCCTCCCATAACTCAGAGCTTAAGAGCGACTCATGGGACTTTCAAAGGCGGAAGCCATATGAGCAGCTCTAATGGCGAAAACCAATGTAATTTGCCACAAGCAGCCATGAGCGAAATGCGAGTGTGATAGTAAGATAGCCTTTAACATACCAAAGCAAAATAACATTTCAAATAAATCATTCCGGATAATTGAAAATTTACCGAAGCGACGTACTATTGATAAGAACACTCGAAATAAGATCGTATCGTGGTGAAAATACACTCTTAATGCATCACGCTAAAAGATAAATGCCACTCTTTTCGTTTGAATAATTATGACGACATACGAATAGATTTTGTAAAAATTGTGAAAAATAATTAAATTTATCAAATCATCGAACCTGAAAAATCATTTTCATCTCATCAATGTTATCATAAATAGTCCAACGACAATCAATGTTTAATTTGTTACATTACAGAATCGTCACATTAATACGATAACATACGAATGTGTACATGAAGTCGATTAAATATACATATTTGTGTTGATTGATCATCATTTATTGTTCATATTCCATTTACAGCCTCGGAAGTATTTTATTTAATTAAGTACAAGCAATAAATCTTTAAATACTTCTCATAGTATTACTTTCATTGTAACTGGATATTTTTTATTTTTATACTATATAAAGCCATGAAACCTCCTCTCAAACAAAATTTAAGCCGATCCTATTACATTTTATAAACGTTCTACGACGTTCTGAAGCTTTCGCCAACCCTTTTATGGTTTTCAAATGTTGTATAGCAGGGGTTTAAAATAAGATTTTTTATCATTAGCAACATGTTTCTCTTAAATAATTAAAATTGATCGTAATAAAATAATCACTATTTTCAACAGTCCATATTAAGTGATTCAAGGACCATAAAATATCAAGCTCTATTATTTTTTCTTGAGTATATTTTGCTGAAAGAATCTTAACATAATCATATCTCAGTAATACAGTAATGGACGTAGTGCGATTAGCGACCATCCACGAAGAAGCCTAATTTATTGTATATTCAATTTATCTATACGATTCTAGCCACAGTAAAATAATAATATCTGTAAATTTCAAATATGAATTTGCATATTTAGATAGCAAAATATTGAGGTTTCATGGTGTTTATATTTTTTATTTTGTAAAAAAAAATTTAAAAACGACTGAATTTTATAGCGAAAATTTCTCCCCAAACATCAAAAAAAATTTCAAGCATTCAAATCATAATCTCTGTAAATATCATCAAAGTGCACATTATAATATGAGGTGAAATTTTTCCAGAGGCTCTCAACATCATCAACGAATCGAAAAGTCGATGTCGCATATATAAAAGAAAATCAATGTTCAATAGGTTAAAATGATGTTATCTCCTTACAAATCGCGTAAAAATATTGTGATACAATCATTTCAGTATTATTTTCGAATCAATTAAACCGTTTTTAATAAAATAGAGAAAAATAAATAAAATAATATATAAGAGCAATTGCACGAATAAACTGACGATGATTAATATATGATATATTCGTAAGTGTATGTCAATGTACTGATATGTATTAAAATATTTTGTATTTACAATGTAAAACATAACGACAGCGTGTTTTTATCGTAATTTTATTTTTTTGTATATAAATCTCGTACATACAGGGATGAATCCGAAGGCGAAATATTTTGAGTTTCGTATGAAATAATTGTAATATATATACATGATACTGTTCTTTGAGTTCCACATCGTCCATTTCTGATTCAGCCTGTATGTACACAAAATGACATCGTTTATGAAAAATATAGTTATACTTATTTCAAATATATTAATAAAATCGATTATTAAATTTGTGTGTTTTTCATTTAGTGCAATTTTGTTTTCAGCAAGAGTGGCTATGTGAGATAAAAGAAATTGCTGTCATTGTTTTTCCGAGCCAATTGTTAAATTTTATCCGGAAGTGCTTTCTGAAGAGCTTTTTTCCCCTCCCTTGTGCTTGAATTTTTCATTTTAATTCTCCATTATTAACGGCGAATTTACGATTTTTTTCTGCTTTTCCTTCCTTTAGTCGTATTTCAAAAAGTCTTGAAATATATTGCAACCGATAAGAATTAATAAAAAAACTTTTATGACCACCCGCCTTATTTCTTTATGTGTTATCTCGCGTTATTATACTTTTATCCTTTAAAGCAGAAAAAAATGAATTAATTAATTTTCATCAAGAGCATTGTTATTAGCATTGCCATAAAACCAAATATGTTAATGTTTGCAGAATTTTTAATATTAAAAAAATAAATATAAATTTTTAAATCACTAATATTATAAGTCTATGTGCAGTTACGGAGCTCCTATAAATCACATAGTCACTGGGTTGGAATATTTTTAACATGATGAGTACTTTCTATGGCCAACCACATTGACATGGTTTTCATAGCGCATAAATGTTTTTAAAAATGTGGTCACTAATTACAATTTAGAAAATTTATAATGATTGATGCTCGAATATGTGGCTTCAAAATTATTTAGATGAACTTCAAGATCCTGCAAAAAATATAACCAACCTATTATCTCAGGTTTTTGTATATTTTAAATATATTCTCTTTCGCCTATCTGGCTTAAGAATCGCATATAGAGTCATTTCTTAACGTAAAACAACGTCGAACTTGTTCGAAAAAGACGCCCCAACCCTTAATAATTTTAAATCACTTGATGAATATGAATATTTATGCTTTATTGCCTAGCAATGTTAGAGATGAAATACTTTAAAAAAATGTATAAGTAGAACCCAAAATAGCTTTCGTTTTATTGCTTGGCTGTTTTTGGGGACTAGTTGTACTTAGGCTGCTGCACTTTCAAGTTGTTTTTCCAATCACTATAATAACGATTATGTCTTTTTTTTGACGAATTTGACTCACATAATTGAGACACATAATATAAAATATTTGTACATTTATTAATAATTACCTCTCTATTTATATTTTATGATGACTTTTTTAAAATCATGAATTTTGGGTCACTGTTAATATTTGCCTAAATATTTTATATTTAATATGCTTTTTTCTTCGAAGTATGAATTTAAGAAAAAAAAAAAAAAAAAAAAAAAAAAAAAGGGGGACGGGGGGGCCCACCCACACCCGAGCATGTACCCAAGGTCGAGTAAAAACGACCTTATGACAGCCCGCACATCTAACAACACTAATTTAGTGAAAAACTAATTTAACGTCCCCCTGGAGGAACCAACTTCTGCTCAATCTGGTGACCGAGCGCAATGCAAAGCGCGAAACCATAAAGGGGATATAATGAAAAAAAAATAATAATAATAATAAAATTAAATTAAATTAAAAATTAAAAAATGAAGGAAAAAAAAAAAAAAAAAAAAAAAAAAAAAAAAAAAAAAAAAAAAGGGGTCAGCCGCGCGGCTGCACGCTGTAAATGTAGACGAGCTTCTGAGCTTCCCATCTTATCTCAATGTGGGTGTGACTCTACTTTACTCGACGGTACTAGCCCCGACAGCCTCTGGAGCGGACCAGTGCTTGGCGTAGTAGCCGCCATCGACGCATTTCGCGCCAAAGCTTTCGCAAAATGTATTGAAGGCGCTGAGGGCGCCAGGACGGGTCACCAGATCTTTGTGTCCTACTGGCCCCTCACATGGCCCACGAACACGGCACAGAAGCGCCTCCCGCTCAGCCCCCATGCCTTCGCACGACCACAGAACATGTTCTGCGTCCATGCTCGGTGCAGTGCACGGGCAATCTGAGCGATCCGACAGCCCAAGTCCCATTAAGTGGGCACTAAAATGGCCGTGACCCGTTAGGAATTGTACCATCCAATGATTAGGCGCGATGCCCTTGTACTTAAGCCTCCTCTCGACGGAGTCGAAGAACCGGAACAAGTGGCGGCCACTTGTTGAATTGGACCACCTGTCCTGCCACGTTCTCGTAGCTGCGTCCTGAGCCCATTTCCTCAGCGACGTCTTATCAATAATCTCCGCTGCCTCCTCCGCTGTAAGGAATGAGTCGCCGACTTTCACTGCGTGGCCCTTCCGCCATCTGTACACTGCAGCCATTACCTGAAGTTTCAGGTCCATCGGGAGGACTCCCGCCAAGACCGGTAGGCTGTCCGTCGCCACCGTTCGATAAGCTTTCGTCAGCCGCAGCAGCGGCGAGCGCTGCGCCGAGTTGAGTCTCCGCGATGAGGTTAGCGTGGGGCCGGACTGACCTGGTCGCCCCAGTTTGTGAGCCCATGCACCAGCACCGTACGTCACGATGCTGACGTACAGGGCCTGATATGCTGTGCGCATGCTGCGCCCACTGAGGCCCCAATCGGCGCCTGCTAGTCGCGACATTCTCCCGAAGACGTTGAGGGCCTTTTTTGAGGCCTCACTGACATGTTGCCCGAATCTGCAACCCCTCTCGATGGTGACTCCCAAGTAATTGACGGATTCCTTGAATGGAATCCGTGTTCCACCCATGTTGATTCTTGGAACCGAGTTCTTCTTGAGTCTGTCGCTTCTAGATCCCCCCTCGAGCACCAGTCCCACGGACTTACCCGGGGCAAAGGTCAGTTTGTTCAAGACGCTCCAGTCCCAGAGCGTCCGTACCGCCTCGTTTCCTCTTCTACCTGCCTCTCTTGCTGAGTTGGCAGCGACTGTTAAGGTGAGGTCGTCGGCGTAGGCAATTAGTTCGCATCCGCTCGGTAGTTGCAGCTCGAAGATGTCGTTTAGCAGAACGTTCCATAGCAGTGGTCCAAGAACGGAGCCCTGGGGGCAGCCTTTCGTTAGTTCTCTGTGAACCAGCTCCCCCCCCGCCTGCGCGATTATCTGTCTATCAGAGAAGTAGCTCCGTATAAGACCGATGATGTTAGGCTGCACGCCATCTCTTCGCAGCTTAAGTAGGACCATCGGCCACCACGCGTTATCAAAAGCTCCCTGAAAGTCAAGAAACAGGGCGAAAACGTATTTATTCTTCCCCCTGTTCTCTTCAACCGTTTCCAGAACTCTGCCGATAGCGTCCACTGTGGATCTGCCAGGTCTGAACCCGAACTGTCTTTCCGAGAGCGGATTAATGCCCTCGTAGACAAGGTTTAGCCGGTCTGCTATTATTCTTTCGAGTATCTTGCCGAGGATCGGCAGAAGTACAATGATTCTATAGGCCTTCGGGTCCCACGGTGGTTTATCTGATTTGGCTTTTGGAAGCGCAATGGCCAGCCCGATCTTCCAGCATTTGGGGAAGACCCCGCTTCTGAAGCACTCTTGAAAGGTGTGGCACAGGTCCAAGTCGATTTTTTCGTATGCTCTCCTGATGATTCTGCCATCCAATCTATCAGGTCCTGGGGTTTTCTTCGGATTGAGGTGTCGGACAATGTCCTCTATTTCCTCTGCGTCGGGGATGGCCGCCTCCGGGCCCTCGGGGGTGCTCTCGGACTCTCTTCTGATCAGCTTATGTATTGGAAGGTCCTCACTTGACACGTCGTGCGGGAGGAGCGCGTCCAGTAGAAATCGCATTGACTGCGGGAGGGTCGTCGCTGTAGTGCCGCTTCGAGGGTCACGAATGCCCGCGCACACTGACTTACGTCCCATTGCAACTGCCTTGTAGGCGGGGCCCCAAGGTCCAGTTTTGCTTTGGTCGTTGACAAACTCTCGCCATGATTTTAGTTTTGCCGCTCCTATGCTTTTTCGGTACTCGGACGCCAGCCGAGCTCTCTCCTTCCGCAGGTGCACCACCTCCAATGAGCCGTTCTTCCTGGCCTCTTGCCATTTGCGTCGAGCCCTTCGGAGGAGTGCTCTCTGGAGTGAAATTTCCGCACTCCACCAGGGAGGCTGCACCATTCTCGATTCAGCCGAACGTCCAAGTCCGGACTCAGCCGCCTCAATGAGGGCGGCGTTTAGCGTCTCCGCGGCGTGGTTGGCCCCATGATTCCTGCTGATTTCTAGACAGTCGATGGTTGCCATTTTAGCTGCAAGTGGCTCGTCGATTTCTTCTATGTCCTTTCTGGATCGGAACCGTCTGGGTAAAGCTGGGTTCGGGTCGTGGTCGCTCCTTGCAACACCGCGAGAAGTCAGCTTGAAAGTGATAAGATTGTGGTCGGAGCTGACAGCGTGCTCCACCACTCTCCATTCGGAGATGCTTCCGGCGATATCAGGACTTGCCAGTGTCGCATCTATGTGACTCTCTCCGCCAGATCCGGAGAACGTGGGAGGGCTGTGTGGGTCATTAATTACTACCAGGCCCTGCCCGGTGACGAACTCCTCCACAACCTTGATCCTCCTATTGTTGTATCCTCTTGCTGGGGGAGGGCCCCAAAGTGCGGACCTGGCGTTTGTGTCCGCGCCGATGATGATGTGCGGTTTGCGGCCCGTTTTTAACTCAGACATTGCCCGGTGCAGGCTGTCGATCATTTCATCTGGTTCGTCGGAATACTGAAAGTAGCTGGATATCACGTGTACGGAGAGGGCCCCGCGTCTGATTTCCGCGCAAACGTGACTTTTGCCAGATAGCTGCTCCAGCAGCATGGCCTCAATATTCCGGTTGAAGATTATAATAGCTGCGCCGGGCCGCGGGTCCGCCAGGATCGCCCTCGCACCCGTTCCGATTCCGGGGATGGTGCCTTTGAAGAAAGGAGGTTCCTGCACCAGTACAAGGTCCAGCTTTAGCTCCATCGCAACTTTGTTTAGCTCTGATACGACCGCTCTGGATCGGTGCAGATTCACCTGTCCGCAGCGGATCACGGAGCGGCGACCGCGATTGTGACCACCGGACGAGATTTTGGGGGAGACGTGGGGTGACTTATCCATAGTCAATTCGACTTAGATCACGCTTGACGTTCGCCTTGTAGACCGGACAATCCCATGAGCCCGTGACGTGCTCGTGGTCCTTTTTTTTCAGAGCTTTGCATGTCGCGCAAGTAGCCCTATCCGGGTCCCTGTTGCACTCTCTGTGCTCATGGCCGGATTCCCCGCAGGTTTTGCACACCGGCTCCTCGGCTCTGCAGGTGCTCCTCCGGTGCCCAAATTGATGGCAGCGATAGCATCTGGAATCTGGGATGAAGTCCCGGATTCTGCAGAGCGACCACTCCAAGTATACGCCCTGTCTGGCGACGAGCCCGTGCCTTGCCGCAGGTGGCACGCTCACGATCAATGTTCCCCTGTCGCGGCCCTCTGGATAGCGAAGGGAACGTATTGTTGATCCCTTCATGAAGCTTTCCCTCGTGAGACCGGGTGTGTCCTCCAGCGCCGCGTCGTAGAGCCCTCCAAGTATTTCCTCACCCTTCATCTTCGGTACGCCTGAGATAACGAGGCGCGGGTAGGGAGAAACAATTATCTCGGCCTTTAAGCCGGCCTCCGCGATTTTGGCACTTCCCGCCATTTTCACCGCTTCCTCCTTAGTCCGGGGGCAAACCACCATGCCGGCGCCTTTGGCTGGCCGCATCGTAACGACGCCGACTCCCTCTTTCGAGGGGACGTATGCCTTTTTCAGTTTGGCCAGTGACTGTTCTGACCTCTCACCCGGCAGATGCTCCTTTGGCCTCATGAGGACCGTAGGGGCAGGCTTCTTTAAGGCCCATTCGGATGGGACGCCCGCTGGAGGAAGAAATTTGGACCTAAGCGGTGGGAAGTCCTCAGCGCGAAGGATGGCGCCATTGTTTGGTCCATTTGTCAAGGCTGCTGACCAACCCCTGACTGCGCAGGCCATTTCTCGTTCGTGCTTCGATTTATCGAGCTCGCGCCTAAGCCTGGCAATTGTCGTTTGTTGTTTTGTAGCCACCGACTTACAGCTCTCTATAAATTGCCACACCCTGTGTGATTGTTCCTTGCTGACTCCAGACCCGGGATCAGCGATGGCTTCGGAGGCTATCCGGAAGAGCTCTTCGATTTTTGCGAGGTCAGTGTCCTCTTCCTCTTCTGCTGTATCTTCGGTGTCCACCCTGGTACTTTCGGCCCTCAATCCGTCCGCCCCGTGGCACTGGGACTCTTCACTTAGCGGCGGCCGATGAGACTCAGCCGCAACCGGCGGCATCGTCGCTATCAGTGGGGTCGGCGACGATGGAGGTGGAGCTGCCTCGTCCTCAGACAGCAGTATCGTCACCTGATCCGGTGACTTCGGCGGGGATTGCGGCCGCATGGGGGGTTGAGAATCTTGCGAAGCCAGTTTCGCTCTTACTCTTGATTTGGGTCCGGCTCCTCTCCTCTCCTTCTCTCCCTCTCCCTTCTTCCCTTTCACTTTGTCCTCCTCTTCCTTCTGCTGCGATGAGGCGTTCAGCAGGGCGCGGTTTGTTTTATTCGATCTGGTTGATACCGCCGGTGTGCCGCTTCCCTTCATAAAATCCGATGAGCAAACTTTCGGCCTTTTTCGGCTCGACGTTGGGGAAGCAGATGCGTTTGGGCTGCCCTTCCGGCCTTCCATCGCTTGCGTTGAGTTGACGTCGCGCAGAGGTTGGGTGTCCAAGCGGAATGAATCGAGAGAGGAAAAGTAAAATGGTTGCCAACGGATGCAAGTACGGAGGTGATGTTGCGAGTCTTGTTATTTGTCTAGTTGGAAGTTGGGAGTTGAAAGATCCAGTTAGAACATCAGCTGTTGTGTTGTTTGTAAACAATCCTCGTTGACGTTTCGAGCAGTAATGGCCAGTGACGAACAGCTGATCGGCTGCTCCGCCGCTTCCGGGAAGGCGTTCGGAACAAAGGATAAGGGATACCGAGCTTTCTCCCCGAGAGGCCTAACGGGACTCAAAACAATGCAGCCTGAGACAAAGCAAGATCTGCGCGGCGTTGCCGCCGCGGTGACAGCACGCGATCGCCGCGTGCTCACTGTTTCGATATGATTCCGATTTATGTGGAAAGTTTGATATAGAAATTTGGGTAACCTGCAGGACTCGCAGCCGTGTTGTGGCGTCTGTTACTACGTCCGCGCGACGCTGACGCGTCGATACTCACGACAGTTCGCGATGCTTCCACCGATTAATTCGATTTATAGTAACGCGACGTTCGCGCCGTTCGCCGGAGGCACCAACTCGAGCACCAGTTATAACAACTTATTCAGAAAATCACAAGGATGCTCGGAGAACGCAAAGAGCACAAGCGCGGGAAAGACGCACAAGTGCATCCGCACCCGACAAGAGCGGCCGCGCGACGAATTTAAGAAAAGCTTAATACGAGAGAATTCTTTATTATTAAATACTTTAATAATATAAATCTTCTTTGGTCCAGTTTTCATTAGATATGAAGGATGGGCATATTGCGACGAGGGTATAATTTTAATACTTAATTTCTGCGAGTCGAAAAAATTGGGTCTTCGATAGGGGATGGAGTCGATAAAAAAAGAAGGCCAATTAAATGAGAAATTCCTTTCATGAAATTTGCAAGTTGAAAGGATTCAATATTTGCTCCACAAAGGGGTTAATAAAAATTCTTTACCAATAGCCATCTTCAATATTGTGTTGGGATGAAAAATTGAGTAACGATGCGTAAGCGTCACTCAAATGGATATTATGTTTCCATCGCTGGCAGTATTAAAGAAAGTTTTGGAAAACATGGCTGCGAAAGTATATTGAAAAGTGGTATGTCTATGCATCCTCACTTGCCTCTAGTACCGTAAAAATATTACGATCCACATTTTCTTTATGTTGACTTTTCATCGGCGGGTTGAAGCTTATCCTGGGAAGGTTAAATATTTTCTTTTGTGGTGATATCTCTAACATTCTCTCTACACGTGTCAGCCTGCCGGTGAATGAAATCACTTGAAAGCCTTTGCAAAATATCGCTAAAATATAATATCGGGTCGTGTTGGGCGGAACTAAAAAAACGCAGAATCATTAGCCTATTAAAAAAGTATTTTGATTCATCGACTTTTCACCCTTTACACAAGAACGGTCCCATTCAACATGTATCAGTTATCAAAAGCCTTTGTTCGCAATCCTCTGTGGAGCCTTTATTAATCCAAGCGATAAAAGCGTTATTAAATTTCTATTCAGGGAAGACTATTCCTTAAACGAGATTTTTTTCGGAAGTATTGTTGCATTTATCATTTGCCATGAAAAAGCTTCCTTATTAAAGCTTTCATCATATCGAATAAAGAGCTTTTTATTTATTGTTTGGAAAATAAATATTTTACCGCAACAATACAATCGAAATACAGAACAGATTCTTAGTTATGGACTTCATGCTAGAAATACATTCAACATAATAGATCATTAAATGGGAGGGAATAATTCTTTAAGTTTAACTACAAATGTTTAATGATTTATAAGGAGTGATACTTATTTTTTGTTTGTTTATTGTTTAGCTTTGCCTTCATAGTATGTGTTGAAAATTAGATGTCAAAATATAGTCTTATTCAAAAGAAAAACAGGATACCAAAGACTGATGTAGTAAACCACGTAACAGATCCTTCCACGGAAATCGACACATCAAGAGTCAATCAAGTTTTAGTGAAGATGCAAGTGCCAGTAAAAAAAGCCAGAACGCTTGGATCTTCAGAAATAAATTCTTCCAATATATATAAGATTTGTCGAATGATGAATTACTGAAGAGATGTTTAAGTCGTCACACGCAGAATGCTAAGGAATGTTTCAACTCGACTCGGCTCCAAATCAACTACATTCTGGCTTAAAAATAATCAAGGATGCAGCATTTATGGTTTTTGCCTTATTGAATGAAGATAATTCAGCACTTGTAATGATTATGAACGAGCCGAAAGTAATTGTTGGCTCGCAGAGCCTTAATTATGTACGGCAAATGGATGAGCAGCGCGTCAACCGACAAAATAGAGGCAGCGCAGCGGAGACCAAGGAAGCTTGGAAAGCTCGAAAAGAGGAGATGCAAGCTCCAAATGATGCGTATAAAGAAGACAAAGAGTTGCTGTATGGTACTGAAATAGCTAATTAGCCGCTAGGTAATGTATATAATTTATTACTGCCTTAAATTTCTCGTTTTCGGTAATTTTATTTTCAAATGCGTTTTTCTCGAAACAACTTTTTTCCAACTGGCGGGAACTTGTTAAACCACTCCTAAAACATGTAATTTTTTTTATAATTAAAAATGGCTTTATATTTTTAAAAAATATATTTTTAAAAAAATTTAAATATTGTATTGATTTTTAATAAAAATTGTGATTTTTACAATTCCCGCCAATAGAAAACTCTGATGGCGACCTTCCATTTACAGCAGCTTATAACTCGGATATTTCAGGTGGAAATGAATTTTAAAAAATTCAGATATACTTCAAAATGTTAATAAGATACTCTCAAAGTTTAAATAAATTCTAATTATTCTTTCCCTGTTTAAAAAAAAATCGAAAAACTTTAAAAAGATTGCCTCCTAAACTATAGTGGAATTCCGTTTTTGGCACATATTTTTCTCTTCAAAATAATTATGCAGTTCTTTGGTGTATTTTTTTGGTATGGTTTTTTAATAGAAAATCCGCAAATTTGGAATTTATGGATTTTAATTTCAAAAACTATTTAACAAATTATTTTCATAATAATTATATTTTACCAATTCTTAAAAGCGATTTATTGATCCTCACTAACGAATTTATGCATAAATTTCACATCTTTTAAATTTTGGGTGATCATCAAGTTAAGTACTAGACCACTATTTTGACATAAAATCATAATAAATATTATGTGCAATATTACCAAATTTTAGAATATTAACGTTGCTGTTCAATATTCGATATAAAATAATAAAAACAGCTTAACATCGCAGTCATTGAAGCATCTGTTTATGCGAAGAAATTAACTTTATCTTTTCCAATTTAACGATTAGGGCCATCTGCAAAATTTTGTGTCAACAAGCAATATGTACTTGTTAGCGCAAATTTGTATTTATAGGATAATTTCGGGTTGCCTTGGTGTTGTTTGGGTTTAGCTCCAATTTCGATACAATATAAGCTCAAATTGCAAACAAATAGGTAGCAAAGCTCAGCCTTTGTGCTTAATGCTCGTAAACTACGAAAAAGCTTTTGATTCAATTGCGCCATGCTAGGCTAATCACTTTGTGAAACATGTTAAGGAATAAACTAACTAGTAAATGCAGGGTTAATTAAGAAGACAGCATGTATAGGAAAATTAATGTTTCGAACAGTTGCGAAATTACTAGCTTCAGATGGCATTCTGCGCTTATTATATGCGCGAATGGAAGAAGCTTATCTTTATAATGGAAATTGATCAGTTTATTAATTTTATAAATTCATACACGAATATCGATCGGAAAATGTCGCTAGCGATAACTTATTCGATGCTAGCGTTTTCGTTATAATTGTGTTAAAACTTTCATGCATAGTACCTCCTTCAATATAAGGTTCACTGCAACGTTCGCCGAAGAGCTCAATAATGGCATTCAACCAATTCTTATCGGGATTAAGCGATAGTGCAAATATTGTTTTTAAATGTAAAGTTTTAATCCAGCGAGGAAAATATCTCGGTCGTTCCTGCTGGGATGTTGTACACGATAAAATTGTTTCGGGCGAATTTCATCAAAAGAGAAGAAAAAATATTATTAATCTCTTCATATGGGATCTTCGGAATCGAAAAATGTAACAAGCTTTCTAAAGCAGGTCACTACAACAGACTAAAATAAGATAAGATTTCGCAGTTTTATTTTTCTATTTTAATTGTGAAAAATTCAATACTGTACATTTTTACGTAATGGTTTTACAAATTGAAAAAAAAATTGCAATTACATCACTCTTTTTTTCCAAAGAGGGATAATACTATAATATTACATTAGTATTTGTACAGTAAAAAAATAAAGTTTTAAATAAAACTACCATATTATCATTATTTTTTAATACAATTTTTAAGAGACCACAACTTCTTTATTGAGTAACATCAGTCATATTCGGGAAAACTTATCCGATGGAGTACTCAGATGCAATACCAACAACAAAATGTACCATGAAGTACATCGGGAGCCTGAAAAGCTATTTTATTTGCAATTGTAGTGTAAGACGAAGCTTTCAGATTGAGTGGTATATTTTAAATATATTTACACATATTTGTGAGAATATATGAAGCTGAAATGTTACATGATTATTTTTAATGTATCATTTTTAGCTAAAAATTTTAATTAAATGAAATACGAATTAAAGTAAAATATTAATTGACTTTTATGTTTTGGATTGAAATATTGGTTAATTGAAAAATTTTCTATTACATTTTTAAATAATTAATTTACAGGATTTTACAGGAAGAAGTATTTGTTATGTAGTGATAAATTAAGATCTAATTTTACAAGACCACGTTATCCACATACGGAAACGCCGGGAGCGTCTTTGGCTAAATTCTGCGGTTTGAGGAATTGCCGTAGCACGTCAAGATAAGCTGATGCTGTCACTGTAGCATCTGCAAAAAATGGGTCGTAAATCTTCGATTTTGTCGTCCACATTCAGATAAGTTCTTGCGGAGATGTTTCGTATTACAAAAACAAAGATACCACGAACAATGTTCCAAATTTTCCATTATGTGGCTCTTTGTATTCATCCACCATACACAACGGCACTTTCGTTAGCACTCTTAAAACGGTCCAACTTAAATTTTGGACATTAAAGGCAGCTCTGAGCATAGCAGGTGTTCTAAAATAAATTCAAATGAAATATTGCGCAACGATGTAAATCTGACATGATGTGCGGTGCAAAAAGTATCCGGATCGAGTGTATAAATCAACGTCAGACGCACGCTCGTTATTATGATAGTACAAAATATGTTTATGTAAATCCGGTACTTAAATCATAGGCCTTTGGTCATTGAGACTGTTATCTATCGAAGATGGATGCTTTTTGTTGCTTGGTAATTTAATCTCTGAATTTGCATGGAACTCCTATTACATATATAGGCGCTCGATTCGGGCGTAAATAAAATAATTAAACTGTACTCAAGAGACCGCAAATTTTATGAATAAATTTTAATTTCATCCAAAAGATGAAGTATCAATTAAAACAAGGTCTCGCATAACTGCCAGTCAAGTAGAGGGTAGGTCAAAAATTGTTCTAGTGGGAATTCACCCCCATTTTAGGCATCTTCGCTAATTTTTAATTGAAATGATAAATATTTATGGCCAAACCCCGTCTCCCATTGGAATACTTAAATTAATTCAAAGCTTGAAATTAATCACAATCAACAAACGAACGCTCCCGCCGAATACAAATAATTTCATAAGGAGTTTCACTGAGGAGTTGTGTTAAACCTTTTCTCTTCGGGACAGCTGTCAGCTAAGAGGTGCTGAATGGTGGATGCGACTGTCTTTATAACCAAAACCATCCAATATCTATGCTAATCAAATGCTCCAACCACCCCAACAGAAATTTGCAACTTTTATTCAATATAGTAGACGCCGAGATCCGACGTAATTTTGCATCTTAAAATAGACGTTCGTGTAATCGCAAATTGCTCGCCATACGTATTATCGACTCAAATCAATTCACTTTAAACATATCGATTACAGATACTGATACAATAAACAATCGAATCGTTTACTGAATCCATTATAGTAAAAAATGCGTATTAATATAATTGACAAAATTGTTATATAGAATTGTTTTGATTTGTTTAATTCGTTTCAGACCAATGTCTCAACCATTTGATACATTGATTTTTCCAATGAGTTTTTCATCTTCATTATTTCCATCCAAGATTATCCCTGACTTAGTTCAGTAGTTCTTAAATATTCAAAAAATTCATATCGTTTAAGTCATCTCTTATCAGGAGTACGAATTAAGTTGGGTCCGTTTTCAAAAGATGGTTCTCGCTGTTATGAATGTTTTATACTGACAGCTGATTTTACTGTGTTGAATATATCAAATTTTGTATTAACTAAGCAGCATTTGTGGGAGATTTTAGTTTTCTGCTTTAATTGGAAAATAAATGCAGCTAAAGTACATCGAATGATTGTAAAAGTTTATAGTGACTGGCTTCATTGGTACATCATGTAGAGAATTGTTTCAAATTTCAAGAATGGTGATTTCAGGGTTAAAAACAAGCCTCGCTTTAGATAAGACAAAAAATTGGAGACATTATTTGATGAAGTCCCAGATCAAATGCTAGAGGAAGTTATAGAATCATTGAAAGTAACTCAACAAGCAGTTTTTGTACTATTAAATTCTATGAAAATGATTCAAAAGCAAGGCAATTGGATGCCTTATGAAGTGAAAGATGATTTTTTACTTGCAATCAGCTATTTTAAAGGTAACAAAGAAAGGGTTTTTTCATCAAAATTATTCCAACGGAATCACCACAATTTGGCGGGACACCAGTTAATTTCTTTCGCAGAAATCGAAAGTTAGCACCTAACATGGATCGCCTCAGAAGACGAGATATTTTTTCTAGATGGAATTCGAAAATTGCCGAAAGGTGGAAAAAAGTATTAACCTGCGATGGACAAAACTTTGATTGATCTGTACATTAATTTCGTTCTAAAAGTATTTTAAACCACAAAATAACGGACAAAATTAATTGTACCCCCAATATAAATTTCCATAAGTAAATTCTATTATTATTACTTAGAATAAAAACGATGTCATGCTACGAAGAAATTGCTTTTATAAACTGCGATGATTTTTTACATATATTTTCTTCATCAAATCAAAAACGAAAACATTCTATAATTTTGCCATAATTCCCGATGTATATTTTATATTTGACTCTTGGCTTTAAGACTAATAATACATATTCTAATCGAATTAAATAGAAGCTGCAACCCAGATTAAACCAGCTATTGCTAAACTTCTCTAAGGACATTAATTGAAGCCATGAATGCTTGCTAGTACATTATAGCTGCACAGAGTTCGACGAAGCATATGAATATAGACATTTGATGGAATTATATTGAAGGATTATATAATGTGGTCTTATTTGCTATAATCTGTGTAAACATTTAATAATGTTTAATTACAACAGCTGATATAATTGATAACAGACTAAATCTCATCGCAATCAGCATATTAATTTAAAAATAGCTGATAAAAGGGATTGCCAAAAGTCACTTCAAGTCAAGTAAAGTCATCACTTGTAATAACTATCTAAAAATGCATTAGTGACACTTAAACAATAAACATGATTCTTGTTGCTTACATTTGGACTGGCCGAAGTGTTATGGCTTTCAAACGTAGGATTTTTGTTTAGCTCAGATTCCTTACCACGTATTTTGCACGATATTATAGGTTAAGCGATCTTTTACTTTTCTATTTTATATAAAATATCAATAGTGGCACTAAATAAAAATCTAAAATAAAGGTGTAAAACATTTTATTTAATAAATCGGCATTAATCTAAATGCACTCACACCACGCTAAAATTACACAAATAAAAATCATTAATATAAAAATAATATTACAGTCCATCCCACGATTCTTACAAAACTATCTCTGTACTTATCGTATCTAACAGAAAAATATTCCTAGATATTATATAAAAGATTATTTTCATTAAAAAAATCATCAATCAACTTTTCGACTAGCGTTAATTGATTCCCCACACTTTCGTACTTCTTACAATTAGTGGTAAACGAGAAAATTTTCCCAATCTTTCCTTTGACACACAACATTCATCAATCTCTTCGGTTTTTCCGCTGCTTTCCTTTAATAGAAAATTCCTAGTATTTTCTGTCTTGACAATATTTAATAAAAATAAATTAAATATTGACCAACTTGACCGACATATTTTGCCCACAGGGACGATATTTCAGATTTACACTCTTAACGGGCTTGTTTGAATTCTATGAAGATGTTCGAGGTACATAAACGCAATTATTGCAGCATTATAGTCGTAATAGTTGTTGTAATGGTAGTCAATTGTAATATTGGTACATCGTACATAGCGATGATGCCCTACCATTTTAGAGCAAAGCACTACCTTAACTACTATAAGCGTTTAATTGGAACCCTCCAAAATCGTAATGGGTGTTATTTTCATAAAGAGTTTACAGTATCATATTTTAAACTCCATTGAATATTAAGAGTTTTTATTCTCCCCCATTAAAAAATATTTTTCCCAAAGCCAATCCAAAATGTATTAAACGAAATCGAGGTTTTATTCAGATCGTTTGAAATTCACTATTGTTAGTCGATTCTGAAAAGCTTAACGATCACATATAATTGCGTTTATTTATTCGGTTAATCCTATAAAAGGCTTTATACGCATGGAAGTTGCATTATCCAATGAAGTGCATCGATATGCATTGAGTTGCGATTAAAATTTATCGAAATATTCATTTAATTCGCCGAATACAATAGCGAGAATTGATCAAATTTAATATATACAAGAGCAGATGAATTTAAGACATTATTTGGGATGAAAATCTTATTGCTGCTGGAATAAATGTCATAAATATTTTTTCCCCCGATTCAATAGCACTTTGTTTTCTTTAAAATTAATCTTAAGATTAGGTCATGCTAACTATTTAATTTGCTAGTGTAAATTTAAAATACTGTTGAATAAAGGACTATTTAACAAATTTAACTGTCCCAGTGCTACATTCTGTATCGTTGGAGGATTCAGATGTCGATTTTTCAATGTCTTGTAAATCGTTCAATGTGTGTTGTGCCGGCACTGGTTGTGGTATGGAACTATTCTTACCGGAGGCTTTGATTTGCGGCTTATACCTGTTCACTTTGGGGCTCGATTTCGAGTCTTTTCGGCTTTTGGAGGCCATTACGGGGGTTTTCGGAATTTTCGACGAACTGTCGGTTTTCTTTAGTCCGGTTGACTTCTTTTCCGTTTTAACAGCGTTTTTTGTATCGCTAACTTGCTTTATATCCGGTCCCTTTTTGCCGCTGTCCTGCCTCGTCAGCGAATTGGACTTTATCGTGGCCGCTATGATTTCCTTATTTTTCTCGAGTAATAGTCGCGTTCTTTCTATTTCTTCAGTGGTCGGTGGACCTTTCGAATCATGCTTGAAAACTGGTATTTCTATTTTAACGTCGGCCTTTGTAAAATTTGACCTTTTCGAGTCAACCGTGTCCGTGTTTGGGCGGTTCTGAGAATGTACAATAGGGGTGTTGGAAGATGGATTTGATCGTTGCATTTTTTCATCCATTTCGAAGCTATTATCTCTCGCTAAGACTCTCGGTATGCTCGTTTGCTTATTCATTGGATTTTTATTTATTGTCGGTCTAATGATGACCTTAGTTTCACTCAATTTAGGCTCTGAAGGATTAGCTGATATAATAAGTTTAGCCTGAGGTCTAATTGGTTCATAGAATGGATTAATACTATTACATCCTTCATCAGCTTCACTTTCACTCTGTTCGCTCAATGAAAAAGATCCACTTCTTTCTAAATCAAGCATATTTACTTTATTTCTAGGTTTACTTTTAATCTGTGAATAATATGGCAAAACTGATTTTGGTGGTGTAGAAATCAATCTAGAATGAGTAGGCAATGTATTTGAATGCATTTCGACGTAGCTTTGATTTGGATTTCGATCCAAAGTTCTAGCTCTCTCAGATGAATTCATCCGTTCATAATTTCTCTGTGGATCAATCTGTGTTGAATTTCGTCCTAGTGTTGAAGAACTTCGAGGTGGTGGTAAAGGAGGTCCTCTCGAGAATGTCTTCAATTCGGTAGGACTACTAACTTCTGAAGTCGACGGAGAGCTATCATCAGACGGTGATATAAAAAGCATATGACTTTGTGGTGGAAGACTAAGTCGCTTTTGAGCCAAGCTTGGTACAATATCACCAGGCTTCGGAAAATCGGGTAAAACCTTAGGAAAATTCCTTCGCTTGATTGTCATCAAAGCTTCAGCTGCTGTCATCCCTGGGGATTTGATTTCATCTCTACACGTCACATTAATATCATTCCTGAAAGCTACTGGTGGTTGAATAGAATTAAACGTATTAAAAGATCCCTGCTTTGATTGATCAATCCCGAACATTTGGGCATAATTATAATCTTTAACAGGATCCGATGCGGAATGTTTATGAATAATTTTTATAATTTCACAAGGTTTTTCATCATCTACATCACCGACCTTCATATTAACAGAACTTTTAAAAACATTACCCTCACATGGTGAATTGGATTCCAAAGAAGAACGCTTGAATATATCATCAGCCGTTTGTGATCTCCTCAAAGGAGAATTGCATTGGTCCATTCCATCATCACAAAAGTAATAATCCAAACATTTGGTCAATTCAATCGGTTCTTGATTAAGAATTGAGCTTGTTCTGTTTGCAGGCGTTGCATCAATAGCCACAGAAACCTTTTGAGGTTTTGGCTTGATGATACTACCCTCAGAAGCATTCCTTACATGTTTGCTCTTTGCAGACTTTGATGAAATGCTCTTATTACTCGGTTTTGAACTTTTACCAGATTCAGCCTTAGGTTTAACGGAATAAATCTGAAAATCTTTTTTAGTTATCTTTTTATCATCTGTTGCTTGTTTTTCTTGGGTGCCTATTGATAAAGTGGACTCAGTGGTTGCTTTTAGCGAACCGGTTAAAACTCCAACTTTACAATTGGGTTTTGGCATGTCAAATGATCCTCTGTCTTGCGTAGCAGGCGAACTGAACAAATTACCATTTAACATCTTAGATTCGTTTTGTTCTTTGGCGTCATTTCTTCGCAAAAAACTGGGCGAACATCTCTGAACGATTTCATGTGCTATCCAATCTCTTACTTTTGTATGAGCATCTAGTGTGCTTGATGACATTTGTCGCCTCAATTTAAATCGTTGTCCAAATCCACCCGAATCGTCCGATTTTGGGGTTTTAGATCCATCGTAAACGTGATTTTTTACGGGCTCATAAAAATCTTCAGTTTTTATATTTTTGGATGGGTTTTTAACAGCTTTGCATAAACCACATCCACTTTCGGGTTCATCCTTAATTTCTCGATCGTATACGTTTTCTACGCCATCAGATAAACGGCTGCTCGTTGCTGAATTGATTCTTTTGATTTGGCGCTCCCTCGTTTTAATTTTAGCCCTTCTGAACCGCAAGAAAACATACACCAAGGCATTGATCATGAAAAATAGTACGAACATTACCAAGCTCATGATTAAATACATAGTAAGCGATGTTTCGTATTTGGCTGTATCGACTTCACTGCTTGCAGTTACTGGCTTCTCTTCATTTTTCGAAATAAAATGCGGGAAAATATTTGCACCCTGGTATTTATCTCTTTCCAGTCCATGTACGATTCCTGGAATCATTGGGCGATTTGGTCTATCCATCTTTTGAATAATTTTATATGGATCTTCGCGTGCTGGACTTTTATCTTGATGCTTAGGATACGGATTATATTGTCCATATTGTCGATCTATATAGCTCGGAAACGTTTGAACAGGGTATGAATGCTTATAACCAGGGGGTCCAATCCAATCCAAGGAATCTGAAATTATTATGAAATATTTTTAAAAGTAAATCAATTAATACTTATACAATATACTAACAACATTTGTTCAGCAAGGATTCATATTTCAAAGAAGTTTAAGCCAGACCAAGTGTTACTATCTTTATTAGATAGATAACATTATAAGATCTATCAATTAATAGAAACTAAGCTTTATATAAAGTTGTGTTATACTGAAAAAAAATATGAACAATTTTGAAGAGTCAGTGACCATAAAAAGCAAGTATCTATGCAGATCATAGTGATTATCAAAAGGTCTTGTATTTATTGAATTAAATAATACATTTGGTTATATACAAATTAATTAAATTGACGAAAGGTCTTGTGAACTTTGTATTTGACCGAAAAAATATAGCTTTACATATCTATTTAAACATATTTTTTTAAATAATCTTAAATCTTACCGTCGATTGATGGTTGATTTCTATTAGGTTGTTTATCTGGTTTTATCATTTTGAAATCATTTAACGGATTCTTCGTGTGATTAAGCACTTGGGGAAGATCGTCAATCCAAAACTTCATAAATTTTTGACGATATCTTGCCTCGATTGAAGGCGGTATTGCTGAAATTATTTTAACATAAATATGCTAATCCTCAATTATCGATAATAATTTTAATTTGCATATTGTAAAATTACCTAAATAAATGTACATTTGACTTTGATGATTGTATCGTGGCCATTCAATGTTATACTTGATCCAATCCATTGGGGAAAGATTCATAAATGAAGCTCTTCCTGGGGTATTTGGATTTCTGAAATTTTGCATCAAAAAATGAATTTATTCATTTTTTTACAGAGTAATTGACATCGGTGATAATCACTTTTGAATAATTCGGACACGCATTCAATTTTACTACACGGTCGGTTTAGCTTGGCAATAATGGGAACATCCCCCATGACGTGCCGACAATATCACTAAATCCAAAGGTTCAATTTCCAATTCCGATTTTGGTTAGTAATTAGAGAAGTTTGTTAAATCTGTACTAATAAGCGTATAACTGGTTAATTTAACAGTGAATTTAATCCTTTACAGTAATGAAGGCTTTGACGGAAACGTTTATCCAGACATACCGGAAGCCAATCCATTTACATGTATGAAGGGCTTAGCGTCGAGTTGAAATGCTGATTGCATAACCATTCCCATATCTATCCATGAATAAAAGCATCGGAAATAATAGCATAAAAAAATAATCAAATGCCAATAAAACTTGCAAATATTGTTGTTATTTTACAATATTCATATATTGTATATTAATTATGAAAAATATTTGGATAGGTTATTTAAGAATAGTGGCTTAAAAATTGATATAATTTTTTTTAAATAACATGAAACTTTAAAAATTGCGACATATTGCACTGATCTTTGTATTTTCGTCAGACACGAATGTTTTATGACGCATCAGAGATTACTCTGGAATTGCCCTTTATCTATAGGTAAATACACGTGAACAACATTAGGGTGGTAGAGGGTGGCTGCGGATCACATTGGCTTAATCACACGTTGTCCAACCCCCCCAACATTCGCGGTTCATGGCACTTGAATGGAATATAAATGAGATTAATGAATATTTCATTACGATTTCGGCTCGAATTTGACACATAGGTGAGCAGAAATAATAACCGCACGCACGTCGGGAAGAGGATGTAATTGTGGACCTTCCGAAATGCAGATACAGATATGAGTTAAACAGAGGCCTCCTTGATGGCGATACATTAAATTTGAATCTTGTTTTTCGCACAGTATCATGTAATCATAGCAGAATTTTGAAGGATGGTCTCTATGGGATCATGCCACCCCTGATATTATATAGGTCAAATAAAACTCAAGTTATGATTGAGGGTTGCTTATTAATTTTTCATATAAGGGATTCGCTCGTATAACAACTACCCTATTATACTATCAATAAATTACATTTGGAATCTTTTAAAAACGATAATACGAGATCTGAAATGTTAATAAATCAATAAATTAATACCATTTAAATAATATATATTTGGGTTACTTATAACGCATATTATCAGTATTGTATAATCTGCATATGCAGGAATGCGTTTGTCATTCGTATGTCCATGAGAACAACTTTTCGTGAATTGATTAAAAGCTATATTACCTGTATTAACAAGTAATTGTGTTAATTTATTTGCGCATATTACATACTTGGATGCTAGGAAAGATTAATAAAAAGTCGACGACAATTATAATATGGTATCATTAAAAACTACGGTAGAAATCGTAACATCTTGACCATGCAGCAATGATTAACAGCATTGTAAATATCTTTCTCTATTTATATTATTTTGATGAACTTAATTCACATCCAAATGATTACGTGACCATATGGGCACGTTGAATTATAACTGTATCAAAATATGCAATATCAAAAATCTTACAAATTAAACAACAATTTTAGCGCGAATTTGCAATAAAATATACATATTTTAAGATTATTACCCAGTTTTAGCAAAATTGGTCCAATAAGTCATTATTGCTTCGCTCAAAAGTCTCTCTTGAGGAATATGATTCTTAGAGCCACTCAATGGCACACCAAAGACATATGATAATTCTTCTCCATGGACGCTCTTTGGCAACTGCAACAAACACAAAAACGTTTAAAGAATGAGCATTTTTATCATTTAATCAATCGTTGATAGATAAGTCCCTGTTGATCTGTAATGTAATAAGGGGATGGATCCAATTTACATGTTTTCAAAGACATGCATGCTGTTTTCTTGTTGTTTTCTATCGTAGTCAATTTGAATATGGATAAACATGCAATCTGCAGAGTGCACCAACATTTCCATTACCATCAAAAGGATGAAGAGCAGAATCAATATACTCGTACATCAAAAGGATTCTTCGTCCAAAGCTTATTTATGTGTAAAACTCGAAGATAGCAAGAACACATTCGGGCGCACTTTTCGTTTTTCGCTCGAAACTTCGAAGCGTTTTGATTCCACGACAAAGTTTCAGCGGAAAAGTTGAGCTCCAGCTAGTCCTACATTGCTATAGTGTATTTTTTATGCATAATATTGAAGAACCATGTTCAATATTTACATTTATAAGATTTATGTGGGGCATTGAATTTCTCGACTTTATTCTGATTTTCATGCTGCAAGTTTTGAATATATTTCTGTAAGCCGTGAAAATTTGAGAGTTTCTGTCCTTTTTATTGAGTGTTTTCTATTTGTTCTGCCTGTTAAGTTAAGTTGTGCTTAATGCAATCTGTCAAAAGCTTTGGTTTTTTCATTTTTTTTCGTTAATAACTAAAAACATGCTTTAGACGTTCTGATATTAAGTTCATTATTATTTAATATATTAATCATTCCCTTTTGATTGATTTCTAATTTGATCACATTTTTCTCAAGGTGTCTATCTGATTAGTCTACTATCGGACTAAGAAAAAAGAGCCAACTATTAAAGATAATTAACAAAAAACCAAGACAGTTACATAAGATTTAGATATTATATTTTACTTCTAAGAGAGATGCCCAGCTGCGAGACTTCACGACGACGAACCACTTTTTTAAGCATATTTAAAACCAGCACGAAAAAGGTAGAGATAAGAAGCTTTTTCCAAGACTCTCAAGGCCAAGTCATGATCACGAAGAATTGATTTATTAAGTATTTTAATGTTATAAGGACAATTATATTATATAATAAGGACACTTAATTGCATTCCTTTCTGAGACAAATATTTGTTAAAAATAGCTTAGAGCTTCAAACGTACGTGGATATTGTACAGTGTTTTAAAATATTTTTTCATGTACTATCTGAGCCATTAAAGCATTTTGTAGAGAGATGAAGATTACTTTTTGGTTAATTCTAAGCATGTCTTCGCCACAAATTTGATCACCTTACCAAAGTCACATTTTAATGATGCTCAATATTAAGAAGAGTACCGTCATGCCTCTGCTTTAATGAGGTGTCATAAAAATATAATTACAGGTAAACCGCGATAGCACCACCATCTCACTATTTCACTTCAAAACTCCCCCCCCCCTCCCAGGAGAAAAATTCAAATTAAATGGTACAATTTGAATAAAAATATTGGGCATTCCGACGCGGTTTCTTTTTATTGTCTCCACAATATTCTTCGATTTTTCCACCCGGAATAAATCGGCAGTTTCCCCGGAAAACCACGAAAAATTCTTCGCCGATATCTCTTTCCAGATTGTCGTCGTCATTACCCTATGCTTCTACTCGTAAAATTCAGGATAATGGACTCTCCATAAATTCTCGTTTGCCTCTATTATGCGCACCTTCCCATCCGTCCGGTACCATTTATCCTTTTTACACCATTCATCCATTGTGCATGCGGCTCGATGGCAATCTTTCACACCCATATGTATCATTCTTAATTTCATTCTTTAAACATCCTATCACCACACTTGTAGATTTATGAGCGGGTTGCTTTCTCTCAACTTTCGCCCCTCTTCAGATTTTTTCGACTTTCTCATATACGGGGTGATAAAGTCTGTATACTTACTGCAGCGTATTCTCCGGACTGAGAGTTATGGCCGAATATATAAAAATATGAATTTCGATTGGCCTTTGAGTGGAAATCTGCAGTTCGGATCATTGGAACTGCTACTTCTCTATCGCTGAGGATATCCAGGACCATATCTCTTTGAGTATCAGCTGCTGAGCGACCCATGTTTCTGTCCATTGCACCATATCTAGAACACGGCAACATGAGAATAAATAAACATTCAACATAGCTTGAATTATTAAGAATAAAATATTGGAAATAATAACAGTAAAAAATAAACCAAATGTATTTAAGCCTTAGGCGTGTATGGCACGTTGTAATAAATTTAGATTAAAATATTTGTATACTTTTTCATTATTTCTGTGAATGCCCAATCTGGTCTGTATTCAAATCTGGCTTCTGTGTATTCCTTCAGGAGATTCTTTGTTTCACTCTCTAGCATTCCATGAGCTAATGCCACTTGACCTAACAAATGATAGCTCTCTGCTTCGGTGCATCCATATAAAAGATCATATCTGAAATATTATAGAATTAAGTAATACATTGAATATGTATTAGACTTAGCAACGAATTTGGCTTTACTATATGAATATATACACTAAGTAAATAAATCTAATATGGTTATTAATCAACATCATCAATTAAATATACAATATTTTTATTAAATTCGCCATACAGAAAAAATCAATAGAAATGGACACTCATATAACAATGATGCATATTTCTAATAGAAAAAAACTATTATAAGCAAATTATGCCAAAATAAATATGCACTTTAAATGTAATATGACATAATTCAGACGATATTGATACTACGAGTACCGCTTCTTCGGGAGTAAAAGAGTGAGACTTGGTTGAAAAAGGGTATATTTTTCCGACCGTCTTGGTATCAACCTTGGCCATGCTTTAAAAAGGCTCATAATCGTATATTCTTGCAGTTTGGGCTTTTTCTGAAAACTTAAAAATAAAACACCCTCAATAAATCTGTGCTTTCTGCCCTTACACCGCCTCTCAATAACAAACAGATCACATCTCAATCGAACACATCCGTCAGACTGGGATGCAGCTCTTGAAGACTGATCGCCTTTAAGAGTCCTCGCTCTATATGACAGCATACTTTTTGAAAATATTAAGCCATATTTATCAATATATATATATATCAAGACTATCGTGAAATTCATGTATCCGGCATACGATAACAGTAGAACCAAATTGATGGTGGGATCCCACGATGGGGCTTAAATATTAAAGATAGTAATTTGGCGTCCCTCAGGCCATTGTAGGTACATATGCGTTTTGCGTCTAGCCAAAAACAATTCCAAAAGTTAACATACGTAATTTATAAGAGCATTTCGAGTAATAAGCATCTCCTTTAGGCGGGCCAGTAACGCTCCCCTCGATGTTTTTGCGCAATTATGTTTATGAAATTTTGCGCGGCGCTCGTGTGTTTGTCGGGTCAAGTTGTATATTTTCGCCTTTTAGCTCGTTCGAAAGAGTATTAAAAATTAAAAGTACAAATTTACACGTCGGCGTTTATACACTTTCATGCCGCGTGTTTCAGCATATTTGTTTTTGAGGGGTTTTATTTCGAATGTGTACGTATTTATGGAAGAAAAAGCGTAAAGTGGGTCGCTCTCTAATGTTTTGATGCGGCGAATTTGCGTACACTTGCGTACCCTTTGACTTGGTGAAGATAAATATTAGTTTGGTCGAAAAGTAATTTTGGTTCGGACTATTTTTTTATGCTTTCATGTTCATGTTTTGATGTTATTTTATAGTTCAAGCTTGAAAAATTGAATCCTTAGTTGTAAACGTGTGGTGGTTTTCCTTAGAGGTTCCACTTAAGGTTAATTGACAATAAGGTTTATTAAATTAGTATCAGGTCAATCCAAAAGTTTGTGCGCATTTTTGAGAATTTTTTAAATAGTGTAAGTATTTTTTACTGTTGCAAATCAGTCAATCATCTCAGTCAACGGCATCTCTCTCTAATATTGTTATTACATATTTAATGTATAGTATAATTTAGTAAGGGCACTTTGTTGATCTACAAACTTTTTTGATTTTTTAAAAATAGTCGAAATGTCATTAAAATAAAGTAAAATATTTACAAGTCTTATAAATTATAATACTTATAACGAATTCGCTACAATATTGTCTTATTTATTAATAATATAGTCTTTTTTAAATGAGTTTTCTTGAATATGCCAGACAAAGCGAAATTTATATTCACATACCTAAACGCGATTCATCCATCATTTTGATCGTAAAATAAAATATGGCTTATTTTAACTAAAAAGAATCGCACGGAGAATCGATCAGAATTCGTTTGTGTTTGCTACGCAAAAAAATCATATATCTCCGTTGCAAAACTTTCATATAATATTATGAACGTAATACACATAAAGAGGAGTTTTTGGGAGTATGCAAATAAGGAGAATTTATGTATTCCCTGATTCGAGGAAAATTTCCTTTCTTCTATGTTTTCGGCCGAGAGCTTATAACCTTTTGAATATTTTTATTCGGCCGAGGTGAATGAATCCATCCATGTCTAGACTCGAAACTATTCGTATCTGTTAACACTATGGAATGATTCTGACAAAGACGTATGGATTTGTTTATGTTAATGCATTTGGGATGTTTCTTCCTTGCGTGAGCTTTCGCTACAGAGCCTCCGTAATGAGCTTTGTTTTGTCTCCGGTCGATATCCTGCAAGGATAAGGCACGAGGCACATCTCACAAAACTATTTCGGGTTTGTTCGAGCTTGAAATTAGATTCTGTTTATGTGTTCACATGCATGTATTGAACAGAGCTTAATTCGATACGAGATTACTTTGATTTACACCCACGCTCTTGGGTACCGTCAATCTTGAAGCTTTCCCGTCTCTGAATACTTACTCTATTACCCTCGTGAACGTATACGTAATCTTGACATTGAAAATCGGATGTAAGTATGTTATCGTCCGTTGAGAGGACGTGATATACCGCAAGACTGTCGTTTCTGAAATGAAACACTTTTCTTTCGAGTCGAAGATTATCGTATTGATCAGGACCCAAGCGGTAAATATAAATCCTTATATATAATTGTACAGCAAAAATAATTTTTACTGACTATGTTATGTAATGAAACTTTTTTCGATGCTAAGCACTTGACTACATAAACGGTAAATACTAAACCCTTTGATAACGTGTTAAGATACATGCAGCATTTATATAAATTTGAATTAAAATGAACTCTTACTATGCATTCTAATAATTTCAAGCATTTTAATATAAATACAAGCATCAAATTAAAATATTTACAAATTTGAACTATAAAATTAACCAAAAATTTCAGTTTAAAAATGTATTTATGAAAGTTCAATGCCATAATGGATGAAACGATTATTGGTTATTTGAGCTTTGCCAAATATGAAAAATAATTGAAAATTCGCATACAATATCCTTCATCACTTAGAAAATCACTTGTGGGTCATCTTTTTCCGATCTATGAATTGTATCATATGAATAAAAATAAAACCACATGTTGTAGACTAGGTTTCCATTTTAATTTTGTTATAAAAGCTTGTGTACGTCCAAATAACTTTTTGGATGAATATTAATCATAATAAGATATTGATTATGACTTAAGTGGCAAGATCCCTTCAAACTTTGAACGCAAAAACAAATATAATTATGGTAATGAAGTATCAATCAAATGTTGAAGATTTATAAACGATAAACAAGATTTGAAAATAAACGTATAATTTTTTCCCTTTTGAATTATTGGAAATTTCACACAAGGTCATAAATATACAAATTGAAATTGAATTGTTTCATAAAAGTTTATATCTTGTACGCAAAATTGATAATTTTATACGCAAAATATGCATGATTCGCATTAAATAATGTATCAATATAAATTTATTGCATTTTGAATTAAATTATCTCATATAAAATTGAAGACATAATTAGGTATTATTTTATTGCATTTTTTGCATCATTAACCTTTCTATTAGATGGTATTTTTTAGTTTTATAATTTCTACAAATTTTCTTTATAAATTTAGATGTTATGAAGTTTTATATGTATTTTTTTTTTGTTAATTTAAGATAAAAGATAAAGTAAACATATCCTTACTTGCTGAACAAATCCTTGTAGACTCCCATTACTTGTGCTGGTTCATTTGGTATTACAGAATGGTCTACGATTGGTCCAAGTGCAGTTGTATAATTTCGAGCTGAGATGCTCACCTTCATTATGTCTGACAATCTGTTAAAAATTTTGCAAAAATAATAAACGCTTATTTATCTTAGTGATTTGGATGTAAATCTGTCAGAAGTTAAATTCAAAGGATAATTTTCAGCTGCCATGAATGCTTTTGGCCAATATCCAAAATGGAAAATTGGTTTCTTTTAGAGCAATTTCACAAAAAATACACTCACTTAGTTTTCCTTAAACATTCACCTAATTCATCTGTTGGCGTCGCACAATTTAGATCTTGAGCCACTTGAAATGTGTAAAGATTTGGGTTGGACGTCAATGACCACTCAGATAAGGCACTCCCAGACATTAATATTGCTCGATGGAATAGTCCTATAATATTAATAAATGGTTATTATAATTCATTCAATCTATTAAAAAAGTAAAATCAATTCCGATGAGGCTAAAAAGATAATGGGATGTCTTTTATACGGTATTACCGTTGGCCACGGGTGAGACCATCAGAAAATTGACGCAAGCAGCTCCAGTTCCATGGCCAGCCAATGTGACCTTTCCAGGATCACCATTAAACGTAGGCAATGTTCTCTTTGACCCAGTGCAAAGCGGCAATCTGATCCAATAGCCCGAAATTTCCTACGGTATCCTCCGACACGCTCGGTTTCATGAAACCTAGAAAAGAATGTGTACATATATAAATCGAAAGCTCGAGGGGTAGTTTTTCGCCGCTCCAACCTCCCCCGAGATCCGTCTGAATTTATTGAATATTTACAGTTAAAAATAAATAACGGAAGCAAAAAGGAAAATATTTCTAAAATATCCGCTGAAATATGGAGCGCTTAATCTTCGCTGAGCAAACGCTGAACTGAAAACTTTATCTCAAAAATGAGGTCGTAAAATACATCAGCGCTTAAGAAAGTCGTATATATCTATCTTGCTTAATAACATCACGTTAAATCCATTAAATTCGACGAAAAACGCTTCTGCTGTGTAATAGTTGATTTAAGAAGCTTTCTACCGTGTAAGCTAAACTCTGCACTATCTACACAGGATCGTGTTTTATTATTTTATTATTGAACCCACATGCTGATAATAAATGCTATTAATCAATTATCGATAATGTGATCGTTAATACATTATGGTGCATTTGCGTCATTAAAATCCATGAAAGTTACCCTGTAATCATTTTTAATCTCAATAAGATATCTTGATACAAATAAAGTCATATTGACCAACTGTTAGTATATTGAAGTAAACTCAGGACTTTTATTTATTAATGTTATTTTTAAACATATTTTGACGCATATTTTTGCATTTATTTCCTGTTTGTGTGTAAAATAACAGTTATAATGAATTATATCAAGAACTGTTTAAATAATTGTGCTTTATTAGCACCCTTTGCTTCATCATGTTATCATAGTTTATAATCAAAATATTTTTCAAAGAAATTCCAAGCGTCATACTTGGTGCTTTATCCAAGATACTTCAAAGATATTATATAAGGTTACAATATTGAATATATATAACCACAGCGATATATTCAAATCTTTGAATACTATCAATTGGCAAGCTTATCCAAATTTTTGGAATAATTTGGCAGAGGTGATTGAAAGTCAGACGTGCAATCAATCAATTCGGTGTTACAAATGTTAGAAGTTGATTTATAAATATGTATGATTTACAGCTTTAACATATTTGAACGAGATTTTTTTTCATCTAAAAGAGAGTTCGATACGGTATTTTTAAAAGAAAAATATTTTTAAGCTACCCACATTCCCCCTACATGTGACAAATTGCATACAATTTACAGGGTCATATAAATTTCATACATTTTCAAATAAAAAAAATCATATTCCAGTACAACACGGGCAAGATACGAGCTCAGCATTTGCTCACTTGACACATGGTATGCGCCCAAAAAGAAGAAAAAGTCTGGATCTGTTCGTAAACTAAGCGAGGAGAAATATGAGAGAGCGAAATATTTTACATACACGACGTAAACCGTTGAAAACAACATTATTTGTCCAGGAACAAAATCGATTCCAATTTTCCGCCGAGAGAAGAATACTCTACGAGATATATAATATATATTTCGTTTTTTGTGCATTAAATTTACCTGTTATAAAAGCAAGGAAAACAGACATCAGCTTAGAGCTTGTATGTTTGTAGGGCGGAGGCAAAAGATGAAGAATGAAATAACGAGACAAAGAGAACAGAAAGCAAAGAAAAACATGAATACCGTAGCAATTATATTTAAGGAAATAATGAATAGGACAAAGAGATCATTTTACTTAATCCAATTTTAACAATACCCATATGTATATCTTTATACCTTTGTATGAACACCTTTTGTTTGTATAGCCCGCAAATTTATATTCCTTAATAGTATTAAAGCTTAAGATGCTCTAAGATGAAACGATAATATTTGGCATATGTAAAAGTATGCTCTTGCATAAACTGGATTGAAAAGTCGACCCTGATTTAACTTTATTTTTTTCTTTTATAATTTGCAAAACTGATTATGAACAATTGCTGTTAGTCTCAATATCAGATATTTAAATATTAAAGGTACCAGGAATAAATTCATTTCATTATACTTTCTTCTAGCTTTACTAGAACTATTATCGATATATCTCTATTTTCTACTATTTATGGTCCATTTTCAGTCCAATAGTGTTTAAGTCTGCTCACACATTATGTCTGTTATAAATGACTTACGGTTGTTTGAATTTGAACCTGAACCTTTATAATAAGAATCCTAGTTTTAAGCCAATATACAAAAACGTATGCTTATTTTATTTAGTAATATATAAATTAATTCTAAAGAAAATTGGTTGTACATTTTTAAGTCGAGCAATTTGTGCCCTTAAAGTGGACCTTGTTCGAAAAAACTTTATATTCCGACGGCCTAGGTGGTCTATCCACCCTTCCGACTAGATGAAGAGGTGCCAGAATTTAAGACAGAGTGAGAGATGATGATGATCTACCTTTTCATCATATTATCCATTGCCATGGTCATTTCGAGGACATAAGACCCTCCACTGACCCGAGCTATTTATTGGCCCTGCTATTCGGGGTCATGCCAGCCCGCACAACAAAAGTGCTAAGGGATGAAGATATTTAAGACTAATGATATATATAAATTATGGGTAAAAAGGTGCTCCATTCGCGACCCCGGGAGGGTTCAAGCCCGCTGAGTCTACTAGCCGCTGGGGGGGGGGGTTCTACGACCTTATCGAGGTAGAGCTGTATTTTCCCTAAATTTGTTACAAAAAAGCCCTGAATGCCCTAAAGCTGGAGGGAGTGGCCATAAGGTTTCCGTGTCCAACCGGTCCAAAATTTGGATCGCTGACACGTCGAAATAGCGCCTCGCGATCGGACACCATGCATGGATATGTTCACAGAACTTGGTTTGCATTCATCACCGGATCTCCTGTATCTGTGAAGAGATAATTTTGAGAACAGCTGAGAAAATGTTGAAGTTAGGATCTTTAGATTAAGGTCGTTGCTTATTATGTATATATCTCTCTCTCTCTTTAAGGGCCTGGCCTTAAGTCCTCTGCCCATTGATTATGTTCATTTGTTGAGAAGAAAATTCTCGAGCCAAACCTATCATTTAAGCCTCGTAGTCAAATCGGGAAAGAGGAGTGCGGTAGAATCTCTCAAGTCAACATTTGAATTTTCTGAATCCATCAAATGAAAAAAGTGGATACGTTAACCAAAAAAATATTCTCTATGGGCAGTGATCATTTTTTCATTTATTCTGAGTTTTTTAAACTTTTAAACTGATAAAAACATCAATTATTTTTTTCTTCTTTTTATATTGTTTTCCATGTGAACTTATTATATTGAATCATATTAATATTTGAAATGAGAGATATTAGATACCTAATAGAAATAAGCCTGTATTATATTGTATATGTCGATGTTTAAAATAAGCACTATGTGTATTATTAAATGGTAATGAATTTATAAACGGAACGAATAAAAATGTTTGAGCATCTTGTGAACCCATTTTAAGCATGACAGGGTTAAAAATAATAATCAAAATATTACCTAATATTCCAAGTCTGAAGTTTATGGTGATAACAATGATCTTTCCGTAAGCAGCCAGAATAGTCCCATCGTAAGGATTTCCGGAGTTCCATTCGAAGGATTCGCCGTGGATGAAAATCAACACAGGATACCGCTCCTTCGCACCTCTGTTATATTCTGAAACACACAAGGCAGAAACGACATAAATGGGACACTCTTCAATTAAATTAATGCACTCGATTCGGTGATTCCCAAAATATGGTGCGTTTATTGTATTTTTATTGTGTAAATAAAAAATGTTTATTTTCGTTACGAAAGGGGTGGAATTCCACGTATACGAACCAATATACGGCGCCTCGGTGTCACGAAAGTTACCGACCGTAACCTAATTTTATGGTAAACATAAATTCGCAATAATAAAAATAGCACAAATAGCAAATGGCATACATATACGGGAGGGAATCGAATCCCAATAAAAATTTCTTTACTCCGAGCAATTGAAGAAATAATAAAGTTTTGCTTTATTACGCAAAAAATTGCTCGGCCATATTTATATTTTGCGCTGTATGTACATAGATTCCATTGTGTATCGCGAAATTGGTACAATACATTTTTCTGCATCCCATAATACAATTCCTTGTAAATAAAATGGATTTGTAACATATAGTATTCTTTCTGGGTTAAATTTGGTATTTGAAATGAAATTCGTGTTCGAATAAGGGATGAAATCAGAGAATTTTCACCACGATTAGAGTCCATTATGGCAGGATATTTACGACCGGCAATATAGTTACATATTTTTATGAAGCAGCCAATTTCACTGTCTTCCCATACATTCAAAGCATGGAAGGCTCTATTTGAGGGACGTTATCCAGCAAAAGATCGACATAAAGTTGAAAATAATAGTCACGTTATACACATTTCGCCCAGCCTCCTATAAGACATTCCGCTCGGACGGCAGACAAAAGAGACTTTGCTCTGCAACATTCGTAAATGGCTCATAAATCATTATTTTATTACAAAAGGTTGTATGGAAATAAACAGGTTTTTACGGTGGCACGTTAATCTGGGCGGATTTTTTTATTTCGCCCCTTTATTTCTACCCTTTTTTACGGATCGAATGTTTTTGTTGCCGCGCTTTTTTATTTTTCGTCATAAATGTCCTTCGATTTTATCATCGCATCTATTACCATTTTTTCGTCGATTTTATCATTCAAGGACCCGTTAAGCATCGTAAGGATGTGGAACTAGCTCGTAATAATGGATAGACACGATTTTATAGACATCGACATTCACTGACATATCCGCAAATATCTTTTACAGTAAATTTTCATAAGGTATCGGATATTCAATCTGTTCATTACAAATTTATCGGTTTATAACATTTTATATATTTAAAGATATTGTTAAATTTGAATCCTAAATCCTGATCATAGAATAAAATTGATTGAGGGGGAAATGATAACTCTAATTAATTATTATGAATAGGATTTTACCTCCTGTTCTTTATTATTGAGTAATACATCTTTGGCAATTAATAAGTCTTAGTATAGTCGATCAAGTTCTAATTCAAATACAAATTATGGGAAAAATTCACCATGCAAAAGAATTTAAAAGAGAGCCTCCAACTAGATTTAACCCTAATTTTATGGGTCTAGATAATTAAATACTGAGATGATTAATAAATTGAGGTAAAGGGATGGTGCAATAATAGTTTTAAATATCACTAAACATAATTGTTCTTTCGTCACTTATTTTATATACACAGTAGAACCCCGATTATCCGGGTTGGTTAAAATAAAACAAATATATAATTAGCTGGTGGAGAATTGTGTCCACTTTTGCTCACTTACATGATGAATTATATATTACGAAGTGATTTGATCCATTATTGTGTGAGAAAACAATATTTTACAATACCAAACTGTAGGAGATTCCACCTTCAAAGCAAGTTCGAGCTTGAAAAATTCAAAGTACGACATGGTATCAGGGAACTTGAAATTCATGGGGAAAGTTTTCCGCTGACATACCTTCAGTAAACACATCCATCGACACATTGAAGCTACTTGTGGAGAAGGAGAGATTTGACGAAGAGTTTATATACAATGCTGATGAGACTACTTTAAATTGGGAAAAAAACTATTCAACAAACCTTTAGTATCGAGATATGAAAATACTTCACCGTAGTACAAAACTAGTAAAGAATATTTCAATATAATGATACGTTCAAATGCAGTAGGCAGACACAGACTACCACTGTTTGTCATTAGAAAATCAAAGAACCCCAGATGCTTTAAAAATATCAAATAAGATTTTGAAAAGACCATTAGTAAGTTCCAATTATGTGATAGAAACTGATATTGGAAACATTGCGGTAGCAATAGCGCAAATTTCTATATGTGCTGAAAGCGACAAAGAAGATGTATCCCAGTGGTTAAATTGAGATACAAACCATCCTGGATTCCAAATTTCGAATGATTAGGAAATAATTAAAGAAATATCTGCCTCGAAAGAAAAAAATCGAGAAGACGAAGAAGAGATTTGCGAGGGAGATTGGTTCTACATATTCTAAAGCTTGTCAGTGTTTCGATGTCGCCATGAAATGACTTCAGGATCAAGAAGAGTATAGTTCAGGACAACTTATATGGCTTAAGAGTATTTGCGATTTAAGAGCTTCTAAAAGAAAAGCTTTACACAAAAATCAATCATTGATTTCTTTGATAAAAAAATTATCCAGGTAATCCTTATCCGGATTATTTTCATCCCCAATTAGGTCCAGATAATCGAGGTTCTACTGTAACTCCTCACCTCTCCAAATATCAAATTCAAACGAAAATATCCTAAGTTCGTTATATGTGGAGGGAATGGAAAACAGCAGGTGGATAACAGCATTTGGAATAATTTTGTGCGAAATATTTCGTAATCGCGTAAATATAATTTGTATATATAATGTATTAATTAAATAAAGGTAATAAATATATAACGTTTTTCAAAAATCAGATGAATATATATTATATTAAAAAATATTTAAGAGAATTGATAAAATGATTTCATACTTTAATATGATTGTCGTTAAACATCTTTAAGTACTTGTTGCATTCTTCTTCTTTTATTCGAGATCATTCATTGGTATTGTACCATATTTTTAAAGCCAATCTTATATTGGTTCACTTCGCTACATAACCTGCTCATAAATGCTTAAAATCAAATAAAACATAGGAAAATATAAATAAACATAATCAAAGACGTTATGTAAGCAAAATTGCAAAAATAACAGTAAACAATTTATTTGTTATATAGTACAGCAAAATGGTTCTTCATCTGAATATTTGATTGACTAATATTCGAGACACATAATTTAAATTGCCTCGTTTAAAATTCTTATTTTCCGATCGAATCCGTTTATTTTCCCAGATGCCGGGAAAAATGAGCAGCCGAATATATTTATTTATTTCTGATGAGCATTAACGATTGATGAAAATGCGGCGGGATAAAAGGAGAAGGTAAAAGAATGATTGCCGATAATGTGATGAATAAAGAATTAGCCCCATCACGGGAATAGGCAATTTGTTAATGATGGCCGCAAAAACGTTTCTCAAATATCAATCTATTTATACAAACACGGACAAGGGTTGGTTCGAGCATCCGTTTCTATTTGAAATTCTTTCTTGGCTCTGCAGGGATGAAATTCGTGATTTCCAGAACAGCAGATGCTGGGATGAAGGAGCAAATTATTCCGAGGCTTAAAGTCACGATAGTCACAGTTGAATATTGACGCTTCCCAAATATTATTTTTCGATATTCTCACGTGCCTGTATAAAATGCAAACATAGCCTGAGACCTCTGACATCAAATTTACTTCGAACCCTCAAACACGTATGCTGATGCCATCATCGATATATTAAAGGCGGGAGAGGAATATTTTCGCACAAATTTTTTTGGGCAAAAAATTCAAATATAAAGTTCAGATGTTGCTTTGTCTTACGTAATTTTTTTTATTCAGCAATTTTGACTTTTTTCTGATTTTTTTATATGCGGAAGGGTCTTGTAGCTTTTAAACGCCGACAGATTTTCTCTGTTATTTTCTTTTCAAATAACAAATGGCACCCCCTTTTCTTTTCGTCTCAAAGTGAATGAAAAAATTCCAGGTCGACTAAGGCTTTCATGTAAATTAATATCCAAATTGTGCCAGCGAGGAGGTTGCCAGTGTCTCGACTTGATCGTCCTCTCTCAATCTTCTAAGAAAGCATATAAAGAATTTTGTAAATAAAATGCAAGAAAGTCTCTTACATTTTACAAGCTTTCAGATATTAAAAAAAAATGCTTTATATCTCCATTACCCATTCTTTTCATATTATGAAAGATAGGAAGATACATATAATTTAAGTTTTGTCATCTGTCATCAAATATATAATAATTTATACAAAATTGATATTGGATCTCATTGATCTGAAACTTAAGCACTGTGAGCTTAATTAATTACATAATATATTCGAGGTATTTCATTGGAATTGTTTAAGAGTCTAATGTCAAGCTCTAAGACTAATGAAAAATACGTCAAATATTTTATGATCAAAGCTTGAAGCATGACTAAAAATAAATTTACAACATATACAGTGAAGTATTAACTATCAATAGATAATAGTTGTTTTTGGTAATTAGAACAATTTAAACTGAGCGATAACCAAAATTGATTGATTCTCTTTTGTAATCACTATTTTGAAGTCAATTATTGTAGGGAATAAAAATGTATTTTATTAAACTGTATTAACAAAATGTCACAAATAATGCATGCAAACGCAAAATCAACTTCTTTATAGTTTTTAATGCAATAAAAAGTTTTAAGTGTTTAAAAGTGTGTACAAAAAGCAATGAATAAGCAAACTTAAAAACGAAAAAGTTTAAAAAATATTTAGAAAATATCAATATTTCCAATTGATTGTATTGATTCTCGTTAAGGCTGATTTTCTGAATATAAAGATATAAATTACTGAGCTACTGCTATTCTTCTAATTAAAATTTCTATTTTTATAACCTTATTTTAACTAAATTATATAAGGAATACAATAGGAAACCACTACATAAGAAAGTCCTTCCATGGAAAGATTTATTTTTTAATTAGACCAAAGCTTTCAATGTTGACTATCAAAGTACTTCTTTAAATTATTAGTTTTCACTCAAAAAGGATTTATAGTAATGGAAGGATCATGTGGTGGTTTACTTTATTAATGGCACTGTATTTAATTTTTAGATCCAGAAAATTAGATATAAGCCTGGATCACGACAATCGATTGGAAATATTAATATTATTGATCTCCTAAATTAGTTGCTTGGTTGAAATTTTTTCTGCAATCTGGATTTGTACGCAAATTTTTGGAGAGTCTAGGATCTAAATCATAATATCATCACTATTGGTTTATCTATAAATATTGACTTTGATAAACTTATTTTCGTTAAAGATTCGATTTATAAAATCACGTTTAAAGGCTGTTTTTGAAATCATACTTTTACCAAATAAATGTTCAAGTACTAAAAATGATTTTGCCTCATAAAATCTTTTTAATTTTAAAAAAATGCTTCTTGACATCCTCGATAAGCTTCCAAACTTTATGTTATCGACTTTAGATCGATTGTTTATTTGTTCTTCGTAGGGCCTTTTTAATTAAAAATTTGAGGATCGGTGATTAGCAGGAACCATCGCCGTTAATTCAACCCACACCTTCTTCGCTGTACTTGTATCTTCACTCTTTATACATTTTTGTCACGATCAGTCGTTCGAAACGGAGACGTGACTCGGGTACACAACAAGTCAGTCGAATCAATCGCTTATCCAGCCAAAGATTTGGGATAGAAATTTGCTGTTTGTTTTTTTTTCGTTTTTTTTTTTCAACGACTTTAAATGAAAAGGGGGAAGCAAGCGGTATTGGGAAGCGTATTGATTTACGCTTCTATTCCACTGTCGCTTAACGTTTCTTCTACATCTATGGTATCCATTTCTTATTTGTCCACTTCCTTATCTTCTTTACGGTCTGGCAAAAACAATTTCCTAAATATACCAATATTTACTTGTCAAATAAAAATATTTTCCGCACACAAAGAGGACACCCGAAGAAGGAGAATCTGCCGAAAATGAGCATTTAATTTTTTTTCTACAGTGCGTGATGCGAGAAAGGTATGCCATTTTCCGATTGAATTGTTACTAAAAGAAAAATAAGATTTCTTCCCTTTTGTCCACAAAAAGCCTCCCAGATAGGCTCAAGAGATTAATAAAGCTGATAAAAAATATTTGATGCTGGATATTGATATGCCAAACATTCAAATTAATCCGGATTCCCTCACTAATGGAATATCGAATCGGCGATATTAAAACATCTGCGCACTTAATTCATTCTTTGGAAGATTTAATAAGACAAATGTCCATAAATATATTCATAAAAGTTATGCACATTTCGGAAATCGACCCTCATAATTCCCAGTGCTTCGATCGTCCCACATAAATTGCAATAACTCAGGATATTGACAGCCGGGAAACATCATAAATTCCCCACAAAAGAAACTCTGGGCCACCTATGAGCTTTCGACCAAGAAACCCGATGTGGGTTTTAGGGAAGGCTTTCAGCTCTTAGCCTATCGTTGCCAACATTTTCTTTCCATTTGCGGCACATATCCAAAAATGATTATCGCAAAGGGTTCATGGCAACAATGGCAGTCTTTGCAATGCGAATAAAGAGAATTTAGGGCTTTTAATTTGGCACAACGTCGACAGTTCGGTTCCTGTTTCTATTTATATCCACCGATCGACCCTATACTTATATATTTATATAAATCGGTAAAATAATATATTTCCGTATGCTATTGATGGAAATATATGGAACGTTCAATTAAATCGATTATTCCAAATGCATATATTTAATCTAAGAATTTTTTTACTCAGATGGCTAATACAAACAATGTCGTATTTATCATAGATATCGGAATACCTACGAATACTAACAGATATGCTTTTCTATTACAATTTGCAGAGATTTAGTCATCCATATAGCTAAATCGGAATAATCAATAATTTACCAAGTGTTCCTACAAAATCAAGTATTACCATATCATAATTTTTATGCAATAACATGCATTTTTATGTATAATTTCAATGCAGTTATTATAATTTTGATTAACAATGACAGCTTTATTGAAAGGACCTTCTGTATTAGATGCAGATAAAATAGGGATGATACATGAACCCTATTTATTTCCAGACAAGTTTTTAGCAATCAATCCTAAATTTCATTACTTTTATAACTTCCATCAAACTGTTAAATTGGGAACAAATCTGATAAGAACGAATTTAATAAAAATATTTTTTATGCGAAACGTTCATTATTTAAGGTTTTAAAAAAACCTCGGCAAAGTTCGATTTACGACGCATTTTAATGAGGATGTAAAAATTGAAAGCCATCATATTTATTGGCCGTTAAAATGTTTGTCTGAGTTGTATAAATATTTAAGCATCAATGAACGTTTTATGATTCCTGCGATTTTTTTTATAGTCTTGTCTATTTTTGTGTAGTAAAATTGCTGAAAAATATTTAGTTCATGTAATGTACGCCAGGCTTTAGTTTCGAAGCTAAATTCGCAGCCGGAGTGTAACCGGAGCAAAATTTGTGTAAGATTGGTGTAATTCATCGGCAATGTAGCGATCATCTCTGCGTAATGCTCTGATTACCCTGTTAATTAAACCTGAAGGCAAATAGGATAGGTCTCTTGCTCTATTTATTCCTTTATTCGTTAAGGTTGCACAGTATGGCGGGAGCCTTTAAATCGTACAAATAACCAGCTCCACTGACTCTTAGATTAACAGATTTTAACTAATGAAAAGCATAAATCTTCGCAGCACTTTGGCCTCTCTTTTAATTTATCTAGCGTTTGCCTTTTGTTGATATTTCCTCTTTCAATTCCAATTTCAGTTGGAATTCTTAACTACATTTTTGACAAAATGGAGATAAAGGGATGTATAACAAATGTACATATTAAGTAAAAGATGATCATAGCTAAATTCAAAGACATAAAGTGGTACCTACATTTTACCACATAGAAAAAAATATATTTAGCTATTGTCTTTATATTTAGCTTCTTCTAAAAATCATATCTATATATCTAAAATTTGTCTTAAAATTGCACTATTTTATTCGAATATATTCTCATACTTTTTGTAATTCCCTTTGATGTCATTATATGGTATTGTAATGACAATACCGCCAGATTCTGAGATCTCTTGTAGTTTAGGATACATATTTATTTATTTATAAAGCAGAAAGAGAACTGAAGGCAGATCAGAATTTTGCTTCGGGGTGAATTCTAAAATAATTTATGAGGTAAAAGGATTGTTCGCCTCTTTGTCTTGGATGTTTTTCATTTCATAAAGAATATATTTTTTTAAACATACTTGCAATAACATATATTTATTTGAATACGAATTAAACGTTGTGCCTATTGTTTAATTGGATAGAAAAACAGTTTAAAGTCTCAACTGTATCTTTTTTTAATGAGGAATGTAGCATAGTTAAACAGTTAAAAATTCCAAATATTTAATAAGTTGATTATTAAATTTGCATATTATTCTGATAAGAACATTGGAAGATATGTCCAGATCATATGCCTATTTGCTTTTAAGACAAAGGAAAGGTGAGATAACCGGGACGATAGGGGTGGAGAGAGGTGACTATATAATGCTATAATTTGTGCAGGGTCTTAGATTGTAACAATGCAAAATTTGATTCAGGTCGGATTAAGAATATGTATGTGTATTTAGATTACAATCTATGATTGTTAATCGTATTATATAAGACTTATATTGAAAATACAAGCCTTTTCTACTCGGCAGTTTGGAAAATGTTATGTAGAATTATTGGATAGATTTTCAGATATTGTTTACGTGAGCTGATTAGCTCATAGCTCATGTTTACTATAGAAAACCCAATAACATGTTGAGATAAGCATGTTGTTATAGAAAATATCCTCATTCGGAAAATCTTAAATAAATCGTTAAAATTCAGGGCCGTTAACTCTTCGAATGGCGCTAAGTCATTGGTAACCTTTGAACACGTATCCCTTATTTTATCTCAGGAGCAACTGCTATTGTGTTGCAGTTATTTATTGCTTTAGGCTCTATCTGTGGTTTTCGCAGGAGCCCCTAAGACCCATGCAAGGGTCAATGAACACATGTTTAATGGAATAAAATTCATGTATTATTTATTAGACCGAGAGCGTGACTTTGGAGCGTTGGAAACTTTTTATTGAAAACTTGGAAGCGCGATACAGTCGTTTGTGGAATTGGGCATGAAATTGATAAGGGATGATATATCAATCATTCTTTGAAGAAGAAAAAATCTTGCGGAAGTGGAAGCCTCTTTTTGAATTCGGTATAAGGGATGGGAGGAAATATCGTCGTGCTCTGTAATGTTTTCTTGCGCTATATTTGGAACGAGCGCTATGTTTGTTTTATTTTTTTTTTATATGGCGAAAATAAATATCTTAGCAGAAAGTAAAGGGACGACGTGTATAAATATATTTGAGAGTAACATAGTATTTTAGTCAATGCATTTGGGGGAATGTGTCATGTTATCACATACATTATATCACGATGATCATTCACGAAGAATTATTCTGTTATGATTAATCAACTCCACAATTATATTTTGATATTGGAAAAATGATGCTGAAAGAAGTGTTTCAAACACTGAGTAAATATTTGTTGCCCAAAACTGTAATTGAAAACAAGAAATATACCAAAGCAGTGGATAATACTAACGAGTAGATATGTTGATTGATACAATGTATTTATTTATTATTTTAATAAAATTGATGACTAGGGATCTTCTAGTGAAATATAAACCCTGCCCTCGAGTAGATATCGTGTAAATAGAATATTGCTTAAATCGGATTAGTACAAAACATTAGATGTTTGCAAGAATGTCTTGCATATAATGGATCAATTATCAGAGTATTTTTTCTGGAACAAGAAATAGGAGTAAGCCTGATCCGAAACAATCGATCATTGTATTTAATTTTACATTAAAAATTGTGAGAATTTAGCTAGAATCGAAATATGAATACAACCTGTTATATTTTAAAATTCATGGCAGTTTAGGAATTGAACCTTGATTCAGAATCAATTTTTTTGTATGTTTTCCAGCCATAAAAATATAAAGGAAATAAATATGTCTATGATATCACAAATGCTTAGCGGTAAGTATACATTTTTAAGATGTCTTTCGCATTTGAAAATACCTATAATTCATCCAAAATATTCGTATTATAGAACATGTATGTGTTCGTTCATGTGAATTTTAAGAGCATCTAAAGTCAAAATTCTCATATTTTGAATACAAAAGCCTTTTTGCGAGATCGCATTTAAAGCTCTCACATAATGTACTTTGTTTTTATAAGGAATATTAAGAAGAATTACTTTATTTCATGCTTCCGATACACGGGAGCTATTTATGGCTTTTTAAAGGAATCCTCAGAATGTGTGGCACGAAAAAATATCTACAGCTTTAACATTTTAACTCTCTCGCAGACGTAACATTTTTCTTTAATACACATCTTCCACTCAATTTCGGTCGAGTGATTTCTTTGCTATACGCCGTCGTCCGAATTCCTTATAATTCCAATAATGCCAAATGAAAAGTTCATCTCACATTCGGGAAGCGACCCGAAACTGTTGAAAACCACGGTGAAGAGCCACAACACTCCTATGAGCGTAAAAAATCATTTCATTGAAAAGAATTGAAAGCTTCCATCTTATACATTTTCCCTACTTGTGTGCTTTTTATATATATTTTTTGAGGATTTCCCCTTTAAGGGGACGAAACAATAACCATTTTTTGTGTTGCTGGAAGCGTTTTCCTCCCCTTGAGAAACAAGGTTGCCCCTCGCAACAGCCCTTATGAAATAAACGAAACACCCGGCCAGATTTAGCGAATAAAAATATAATGAATTTAGTGTTGGTGATGATATAATACAAGGAAAAATGTGAGGATCCTCTTAAAAATCCATGTTGGCGAGAATTTATTTATGCTTATAGCATTACGACATTTTATTGCAATTATCATCAATCATGAAACCCGATCATTTTGAATGATTTACAACGTCCATTATTTCGAGTTTTTTGTAGGCGCTAAACTCGACAAAAACTCGAGTTGACAACTTCAACTTTTGCCCTTCCCAACTTTTAATTCGTTTTCGTCCCAAGAATATATCTATACATAAAAAACACGAACGAACTGATAATCACCTTGTGAAATCTTGACATGTGATTGATGGTGAAAACTTTTTTCTTTGTTGTTGTTAAATTGAGACCCCTCCGAAAAAAGCGTACCCTTAAAACGTCCCTCAAAAAAAAGCATTAAATATAATTAATTCATATTTTTGTTAAAATCCTCCAAAGGAGACGAGTGAATTTATCAAGCTTTTTATGCGAAAGGCATAATGAGACAAATTAATGTATGCAATTTAAAGTGAACAGAGACATCTATGAAAGAACGCAAATACTTTTTATCAAATATTCCAACCAAAATAAATTAATAATATAAAATATTCCATTATTAATATTTACAAAAATTGCAAATAGATGTCACTTTTCCCTGAAACTGATATTATTAGGAATAATTGTTGTTTTTATAAAACAGAAATGTAATTGATTGCAAAAAACTTTGTAGTGTACTTTGTTATTTTTTAACAGCAAACTTTATTTAATAACATCGGTTAATTAAAGAACAAACTGAAGACATTTCAGTCTTATCTTGCATAAACAACATATATAGCCTAGAAACGAGGAACGGATGCTCCTTGAACAGGATTCACATCCTATCTCACTTCTTCCGGTTTCCTTGTTGTATATAAGCCACTCGCTCAAAAAGCTCTCTTTATATCGTCAAACTAATAATATTTCTGCAGATTTTAAATATTTGTCACTTCGTCATACAATACACGCGAATTTCGTGGCGAACCCCGCCATAAAAATGGGGTTATTCATAAATTATTTATTGAACTAACGACATAGGAATTCATATTTGAAATTCCACCCACACTCAGAATTTCGCCGAAATTTAATCTATCATATAATAAAGTTCCATAATGACTCTCGCGCGTGTGTGCGTGCGCTTACGTGTTTACAAGAAGGATAGAAAAAAGGAACGGGCAACATCCCATCATTATCTAATCTGAATAAAACCATTGTAGTATAGATTTTTCATCAGGCACCCTAATTTTCGACCCTTTTGGGCTAAAAAACACCCATACACGTAAGGGCGCACGTATCAGGATAACGATTTGATTGTATAAGACGCAAAAGTGACCAAGCGATACACACGGGAAGCAAATGGGACGGAAAATTGATAAAAGGAAAATGTCCGTTTTTATACAACGAAGAAGATTTGATCCGTAGGAGTAAACTATAAGGAAGGAAACGGAAGTGTTTGTGTGGAGGTCTTCTTTTTATCCGAGACGTTATATCAAAAAGAAGCAGAACGATACTGATTGCGAGTATGTATTTTTTTCTCTCTCCAGCATCTCACTTTTAGGGTCTTCATAAGAAATAAAAGCCGTCTTTCTTATTTACTCTGACAAAATTACAGATATATTTCAATTTAAATTTAATAGTATAGTTTTTAAGCAACCTATTAAAAGGTTTTTGACCTAAATTTGGTTGTATGTGAAACGGTTTCAAGTTAAGGATTCAAGTTCATCGTGATGAGAGTTGCCAAACGTTGACCAAATATCACATGACAGATAAATATAACTCACATACAATGTAATCGAAAAATTATTAGATGTAATTAGAGTGCAATTTTTGCCTTTAAAATATTTTCTGAAAAATTAATAAGCGATTATAAAGCATACCTACAATACTTAAATTGTAAAGTTTGATAACATCACTTAAAATTGACCAATTTATAGTTTCATAGAAACGTGTATATTAGGGTGGTCCTTATTTTTCGACTTATAAATGTAAAAAATTAGGCGGTCACCCCTTCAAATGATTTTCTGCCCTAACAAAATGAATACGAGTTCTTTTTATTTAAAAAAAATATAATAGAGGTGGCTACCATAAGTCAAAGTTCAGAAAAAAAAACTTCGTATGGCCCCTTAACTATTGATCTGGCTTATTAGTTCTGTTATGTTTATTAATCTATTTTGAAGTAGGAATAGCATGCAGAAAGATTCACTACATCACTACAGTCAACCCTCCCACCTTCCCCCTTCATAATTCTTCCCTACAGGTATGCATTGAGATTGAGTCCTGCTCTACACCTCACTTCAAATTCATGTACAATTATATGTACTTGTTTCAACTAATCATGGTATCCATAAGCAATAATAGGAGTTTATTAATTAAAAATAAAACCAATATTTGGCTTATCGGCCAATCAATACCAAATCTGCATCAGCCAAAGTTACCTTCTATTGGTGAAGTATTACGTTTATGTTTTGACTCTTCAGCTGTAAATACTGGCTTAATAAAATAGAGCTTGTGTTCTTCTGGAACAGAAAATAGAAAAAGATATGCTTTTCCTAACTTGTCGCCATCATATAATGGTAATTATATTAGAAGCTTTAGTGAGTCAATCGCTCTGTCCCTCTAGTGCTCCTGATATCCAATGGTTTAAAAGATTTAAGAAGAACTGGGACAAAATTGATCAAAGTGATTATAAAACATTAATTTATGATACCACGTCCTCAAAAATCATAGAAAATGTTACTAGCAGACAGGATTTATTTTGCTCAAATACAAATTCAAGTATATCATCCGCGAGATGATTATAAAGAGCTGCCGAATCTTTCCATCGTTTATTTGGGAGGAATTTCTGAAAAAAGAGTTTCATTTAGGAGCCCTGCTGTTTTTACTTTGCTAAATGGATGGCTAAAGCTTTATGTAACTTGATTTTTTTTTATTTAAACACTAGTTTAAACTGACGAAAAAGGTCTTTTCACAATTGTAATATTTGTAAAATACTGGTTTCAAGCCACTGTCGGATACTCAGCACCAAGAAACGACTTACAATTATTAAAAGACTTGGTATCCTTTGAAAATATAAACCAAACATTGGCCAAAGTTGCCATGAAAAAAATATTGGGCCATTTATGATACTTGTCGGAAGAGTTGGTGTCTTTTGCATTTTGACTATGAACTTTCAGTTAAAGGTAAGCAAAATATGGTAGATGCACTAAGAATCGAAAGTGTAGAAGATTGCCCGAAAAGAAAAAGCATTGATGTCGAACACATCACCGAAAAAAGACTCTGATTAGCAACTCTTTACGATTTTTCCAGATACTAGGCATCTCATCACAGTTTTTGAATAAAGATATTGAAACTTGGGAAGATGACTCTGATTTTAAGACTGCAAAGAAAATCTTCCATTCTATGCACATAGTGAATGATATTGCTGGGCGTGGTGTTGCCTTAATGAAGTAAATATAATAAATTGATGACAATCGACGATGAGCAAAAGCAACATTTGATTTTGATAATAAAAGCTTACAGAAAGAAATATCCCCCTAAAAATGCTAGGAAAAATGTAATATTTCCATACAATGGAATCTTTTCTGGATACGGTGTTGGTAATATTTCCAAGTTTTGTCTCGTGTATATATATTTCAGTGTCTCTAATAAATATATTGGCTGAATATCCTTTCAAAAACAATGTATTGACAGCAATCTTGCATTAACTATAGATAAGTCCAGATTTAAACCAATTATACCCCAAGGCATATTTTCCTCGAATTTATTCTCAAGACGCCCGATATGAGGATCAAATTCAATCGATTTTTTTCGCCATAGGGAGTTTTTTCAAACCTTCAAACACATATTCGCTTGACGTGTCGTTACTCTAATAGTAACAATCATACTGAATTGAGGTTGTCAATGTAACAATTTATGGCATGTTCTAATGTGCATCATAACTTTCTTTTATATTAAGGTAGATAAATTATTGTACGTCTCTCATAGATCGTTTTAAATTTCTCAAGCTTCATTCTATGAAAGAATTCATCCATCTTCTTTAATTTAATACATGTTATATGTAGTTATGAATAAAAATTGATGCAAAATAATATATTATTAAAGCTAATAATGTTAAAAATTGATGAAAGATTTATGATAGATGTTTTCCAATTGGATCGCATTGATCTTGGAATATGAAGAAAACATATTAAGAGCTTGTAGCCGTCGATGTTTCGAATAAAAAATTCACGGTTCGAATGATTAATTAGATATTGACTTTAATTCTATGTTTCTTTTTTTAGAATGCTTTGAAGCTCTTCAGCGAGGAGCTTTCAGTTTCCTTTTTGGATCTCTTAATCAAAAAGCTCCCTTATTCAAATGAAGCGAAGCCTTCGACAAGATTACAAAGCGGACTTCTTTCGAGGAAAGCTGCACTTACCCAGAAATCGGTTGTTTATTACTTAACCTGGTGACGGAGGCCATGTCCTGGGGAGGGGAAAAAGAAGACTTTCGTGTCTCGATAGGGAATTTTTCCTTTTTTTATACCCAGAGCAAGCCGACTGGGCTTATTCCCATAGGGATTAAGGGCGACATTTCACGGACGCCGAATACCTTTTTGTTATTTTACAAAAGATCCGCATAATTTTAATGTCCCGCTTTTTTCTGTTCGTTGTTTCGTCGGGGGTCCCCCTATTGTCGAAGCGTCCTTGACATTTCGTCGACAATGATCCATCGTCCTTTCTCTTACTACTGAAAATGATTGATTGAATGCCGAAATTCGCGAAAAATATGCGAAAATAATTATCACTTCGCGGGGGCTGCGTCTCGCCCGCCATATTTAATGCACCCTCTAAGGCCTCCATTCAAATTCTGAATAATCCCGAATTGTACAAAGTACAAATCAAGCTCAAAAATGATTTCTATAACAAGTTTTACGGTCGTTTTATAACGTTGTTTCATTACTCTTTTTAGTGGTTCAAAGCAGCTCTCTGCTCCGTAATAAGTCGTAAAGGCGAAATAGTGTTTCCTCAGGAGCCTTCAACAAATAAAACCTCGTACCATTATAAACCTTCGGCAATGAATTATTCACGTCGCCCTTTTACAGACCATTAAAAGTATTTTTTTTTGTTTGCATCTCAATTTCGCCGATGAAAAAGTTTGATTTTACGTCCCCGATTACATAAAAAGGGTTTCCCCGCACGACTCAAAACAGCCCTACACAAATAAAAGATGTTGTTTGCTTGCAAAGAGGTCATCGTTTTTATTTTAACTTTTTTTTAAAATCCCCCAAGCATTTTTAGCACCAAAAACCCAAATAAATGCTAAATATGACGATTTTTTCCACAACAATACAATTAAATTCCATTTGGCAATCATTTTAAAGATTTAAGCAAATATTCAAAAACAATTCTAATCCAGACTTATGATACCATTTTAAGGCATATTAACACATCAACGGTATAAAAGGTGTCTCATGAGAGGATGGCTTATCCTTAATTTTAACAGTTGTTGCATTTCCCAGTGTGAAGAGGCAAACGAGAGGAGAAAGATTATGAACCTCGTCCATGAATCCATGTACCGCGACGAATTAAACTATCATGGGATCAAATCCCTTTGAAAATACCTGAAAAGTACTAAACCTGCTAGGTGTGGTTGTTAAATCTACGTACCCAATAGAGCCGACCCTTAGATCTAACACCTTTTGGTTTATATCTATTCTTGGGGGTGTTTAATGCACCAGCACAAAGCAATCCCATATAATCCTATAGCATTATATTAAATAAATATTTTAAAATTAATATGCAATATTTTATTGCTATGATCTCAATATATGGAAAGTATTCTGTTTTTGGCATTTTTATCTGCACTAAGACAGGGCTAACAAATATACTGGGCAGTACATAAATGACATATTTATTCGACCAATTTATCTATCTATCTATACATATCGATTATTTTTATGACATAAATGATTGAATATAAAAATAAGTTAAAATCAGCACTCGAGATACTGAGAATATAACATTGGCTTTAAGGTGATTTATTTGATATTAATGTTCATCTTGTCTAATTATGTGTTCAGACAAAGTGTATGTACATTATGCTAGCCCATCAATCTAAGCATTGTGTATTGAAAGGATTAATCAAATAACCTTCAGACATTTTTATAGATTAATGGATTTGATTTATTCTTATTTTATTTTTAAGTTTAATACATTCATCATACTTCACAAATTTAGTTATTTACATCCATCGATATACTTGTCAATAAATTATTCGCTATAACTTTAAGGTACATCTCGCTAACATATTGATTAATCTTTCATATAATAGATATAAAAAAGCTTTATAATATTAGGATAAAGCGGAAAGAAATGTCATTATTTTGGTTGCGCCCTTTGCCGTCAGTTTTAATAATTTTTTTTTACTAAAGAAAAAATAAATTCTAAACAGGAGGTATAAAATGGAAGTTTTTTTAATTCAAAACCAGCGTCTCTTGTGGTCCTTCTGACACCAGTGTAACGTTGAGGTGAGAGCGCTCTCGGCGGTAGATTCCCCGGGCGGCTCCTCATGTTACGTGCTCCCCACGTGCTCGCCGGGATCGTCGCGCTAGAACACCGGTCCGTTCTTCTATCGGGTCGTGATGTTGCTGGACGAATAGATGGGAATAGACGGGCGTCGAATAGAAAGACTCTTCTCTAAATAACTATTTATTCCACACGAGAGAGATCTGGCTGCAGGAAGGACGACTTCCCGCAGTCAAGGCTAACCGACAACTCTCCCGACTCCCACCTCATGCGCGTCATTCCCCAACCGGCAACGGTGCACGCACAAGAAGCGATCGATCAGTATTCAGGTGTAATGACTGAGCAAGGCCATAAGAGATGGCGCTGTTAAAAAAACACATTGCACCTGAAGAGAAAATTTTCATGTACTTGAAAGATGTGTTTATTACATAGGATCCATTTTATCCCATAATTTTTAGCAAAAATCACGAAAATAGCCTATTTTCGAGGCGCCTAAAGTGAGAAGACGCCTTAAATTCATATTCAAATAATTCTATCCTGATTTAACAATATGTGAAAGGCATAACAATATTTTTATTGGATTAAAATATAGTTTCTACTAAATTTGGCTAGGAGACTATTGATGCATTTTAGTATTACATCTCAGACTGAAATTTTATCCCAAGGAAAGTGGACTATTCCTTAAGAATTTCAAGCATTATTTCCCAGGTGACCAGACGTTTATTTCTCTATCCATGTATTTTAGCTTTGGCATATAAAAGCTGCATTTTATACGTATTTATGAAGCAATGGCTTGTGCAAAATAAGAAACATTTCATTTGATATTGAAAATTAAAATCATCGAATAAATCAACCAGTATCGAAGAACTTATCATCAGAAATGGGTAATTTCATATTAGCGTGAAAATATTAAGTTTTTAAGCTTCCGGATAGTCGTGAGCTTTGTGTAGGATTTATATTAATTTGAACTTTCGAATGAGTGATGCTGCTTTCATTTTAGTTCTTAAACATATTTCACACAATGAATGAAACATTAAAACGAGTTTTCGCCAACTTACTCTAAAACACATGATAAAGCCCCAAGTTTCCTGCTCTCGTACGGAAACTTTATCAATTCCTTCCTCATGCCGTGGATAAGTTTTTGATTCTTGGAAATGTTAGTTTTCCATGACTCGAAATTATTCCCTAGTAAGTTTGCCTGCCACGAGGAAAACTCGTCTTATTTTTCATCAAACTTGCGGATTATCTATCACGAAGATACACCTCCTCATAAATCTTACATGACCATCCTTGAGGAGCTCTTTTGCCGATGATTAAGTCAACAGACGAAGATTTTTTATTAAATCATCTACAAAAATAATATATTTAGGATTTACCGTATTCTTTGCTTGGCAAAACTTTCATTTTAACAAAACCTTTTGTTTACTCTAAGCTAAGTAACCTGAGAGTACCCAAAAAGCTTATTTTGTATTAAACGAGATATAAAATTTCCCTAAAATAAAAATATGATATTCATTACATTAAAATATTTAGTATTAAATGGGCATTGGCAAAATTTTTGTATAGATGTCTAGTTCCTGGACTCTTATATTTAAGCCGGGACACCAAATCCAGATTGCAAATAATAATTCACCGCATCAAAAAAATTTGAAGATTGAAATTATTATTAGCAATAAACGATCTTTAAATATAGATGCTTAATTCCATCATTTTTTAAACGTAATGGGATACTGCCACAATAAACTATTCTATCCCTAGAAAAGTTATCTATGGAGATCGCCTGCATCACATAACGGATATGACATCTTATAAAAAGGCGTAAAAGTCCATTATCTCGAGTGAATCATTTTTTTAAGAATAAGAAGTATAAGAAGAATATATTCTTTAAGTATATTTATTAAATAAACTTAAATTTGCAAATGTTTGCTTAGATCGCTTTCGATTTTAAATCTCTCTTCAAATATTTATGTTCCAAAATATCTCATTTGCATATGCAATCCATTCTGTAAATATTTTAAAACGACTCCTTTATCTAATTCAATATACATATGTTTCAAATCATTTTTTTTCGAACGGAGCAGATCCAGACTGAGATGACTGTGTTGTAACATTTCTGGCATATTTATAATACTTAATCCATTCGATCGAGAGTCTAACGATCTAAAAGTGAATTGGATAATCAAACCGTAATAATTTAAATATACAACAGATGTTTAAACAAAAAAATCCATCGATTAACACTCTTAATTGGTTCGTTAAACCAATGCGATATCCTAACATATTCTGATTATTTGATGGAATCATTTTAATTCTTGCTAAGATCTTCGATGCTTTTAATTATTTAATAAGTAACACAGTAATATTGAAGGGAATGATAGTAATATACAGGGTGTTTTGCAGATGGACAGACAATTTTTTTTGGGGGTTAAGGGGGTTATTTGCTACGTTTGACACTCTGTACATTGTCTTTTTATAGATTAAATGTAGTTTTAATTCAACCATTATTAATATCGATAGCTAATCAAAATCATGCTAATTGGATTGTATTAATCGTAATTGGAATTCCTGCGTACTGGATGATGATATAATTAGAAAGTTTGGAATGCTGCGTACAGGAATTCCGTCAATGCCGGATCGCGAATAGCTTCAAAAAGCTACTTTGTAGCAAGACCATAACACTTCTTTTTATGGTTTGAAAATAGATTGATGCTCGAGTTTGAACACACTTTGGATAATTTATATGACATATTGATGGATATGATTTATATGAAGGGGTTCCTTATCGACCATTACGGACCAGTGCCAAGATTCGATTCGCACTCAGGCGCGCGGTAATTGGCCTAATAAAATTATTCTGCAATTTTCCTACAAGCAGTTCTACTTCGACACGGCTCTAAAGCAACTTTATTAACTGGCCGACGAAGTATCGTCCATAATTGTCGTGTCGAAGTGTTGTTGATGTGGCAGTGAAGTATGTTGACGTTGTGAGCACCTTGGCTGGAGTGCCATCGGTTATTACGGGAAGGGACTCCTTGCCAGAGCAATGGCAGGACGCCAAAACCAATTAAGAAAACAGTGCGTGGCAAAAATAAGCAAATGCCTTGTATAAATTCGTATCGGCAACAGGGGGACACCCGGCCTATACTTATGATGACAATAATTGCGTTAGGGTTCCTTTTATTCAGGAACGAAATCTGAAAAAGTGTTTACCGAATTCCACTTGCTGGCGTGTCTGAATAAATATTGATAGAGGAAGATGTGTTTACGCAAAGAAGATAGCGCTATGAAGATCATGTGGTTTTGCAAAGCAAACAAGTCCCTTTGAATATCATTAATATTTTTGTAAAATCAAAACGATCCAATAAACACCATATCAAATAAAAATATTGCAAAATAAACATCCTCCTCTTAAATTGAGCATTTAAAAAATCTATTGATAAATAATAGCAGATTTATTTTATAATTGTTTATTGTAGTGTAATTCAAATAAAGGATTTCCAGAAAGCGAAAAATATAAGAAAATGTGTCAATTGAAGCCACCCTTCGATGTCATATAAAGTCTAAGCTACAGGAGATGAAGTTATAGCAATTTAAACAGTAGTCATTTATAAATTAAACATGAAAATAATGCTACTGTAGCAAGTAATAATATTTGTTCAGTGTATATACTTTAACAAGTTTAATTCAGGATTTCCTCCATTAAAGATGAACCCAGTGTCGAACGCCCCAATCAAATTGAAAACAAATAACCCCAAGCCATAGTAAATGCAACCCCTCGATTGATCTCACAGTAGCTTGCAGATATATTGAATATTGATAAATAAGATATTTTAAAGCATAACCATAGCTGAAAATTATGTTATCACGTAGTGGAAGATATATAAAGAATCCTAGATGTTTAAACAATTTAACTTTAGAAAATAAGCTTTGAAGTGAGAGAAACGTTAATGTGGATGACGATATCCCGCGTGATGAATCAAATCCAACATAGACTATACGAGAGTTAACAGACAAGCTTGTGACTGGGGATGAAAAGTGGGTGTTGTACTCAATACAAAAACGCAAAAGACAATGACTTTCAAAGGGGCCGGTAAAGAAACCAACCCCTCGATCGAGTCTAACAGTAAAAATAGCTCTTTTAAATGTATAATGGGCCTTCAATGGAATAATCTACTATGAAGTCCTTCCATATGATCAAAATATAACGAGGGAGATTTATTGTTCAATGAAAACAAATTAAAAGAAATCGATTGGCAAACGATTCCGCATCCACCTTTTTCTCTTGACTTTGCTCTTTTCAACTATCATTTATTTAGATCGATGCAGCATTATTTATCGGGTGAAAAAATCATAAATATTGAAGAGATGAAATGAGAAATCGAATCGATCTTCTGGAATTTAAAAAAATATTTGAAATAAATATGAAAAGGTTGTATCTACTGAAGGAGAATACATTGTATCGATGAAATTAATAAATATTTTTTTTGTTTAAATTTAACTATTTTATGTAAAAAACGACATTCCTAGCTGGACAATTCTATATTATATATATGGGTTGACACCAAGGATCGATGAATACTGATGAACCCTATTTGAGGACTACAGAGGGTATTATTTTTCAGTGAGATAACATCAAACCAGATTGGTCATATTTTTAGATTTACAACGAGATTTTGATATGAAACAAGAACATTTTCATAAAGGTGGGATAATTAGTTAGTCAATATATGACGATGATATAAAAAAAACAGCAATTATTATTACTTTCGCCCCAACGCTATATCGTTCTTTTTAATTCCAATTTATACATCAGTTCTGATTGTATCGATGCCTTATTATTTCAACATCACACAAACTCAACAATGCTTGTTTGCTTAAATTGTCATATTGACGATCCAATATTCTGAATTTGATTGAAGAAGAACTAATTGAGTCTATATTGAACACACCATTAGATAAACAAAGTCAACAATATCATAATGTGATGGATGGCTATAGAAATATTGACACACTCCATAGCTTAAAATGCTTGAAAGCTTTTAATGACTAATATGAGCTATACTAAGAATTTGACTCAATATAGCTAAATGCTTAAATTATATAAATGATTTGATTTTTTATAATCCATGACCAAATGGTTATAATAATTGACAATTTTTCAAGTTAAATCTGCATCAATGTATTTTGTATTTAATCACCTATCACAATGCAATATTGTGATGGACATGTACAAGACCACAATATCATACACGCAAATCAAGATACAAAGGACTCTTACGAGTTTTTAAGACATGCAAGTTGTTCTGCGTGCCACACGAAAGCTCTTGGCACGTGTCACTAAGCAATTCAATAGTGTTTGTAATATTTTTAATATAAACTTATAAAAGTAGCGTTGTGAATAGTTCGATGAACGTTGATGATCCTGTGGGATGTGTGTGGATATTTTTATCCACCAAAATTGCCAGATTGACAGTAAAATGTGGTCGGAGATATTATCATGATGAATCAGACTTCCGTTTAATGTTTTTTTCTTCGAGTTTCTATTCATTTCCAGAGCGTTAATATGATTCGGAAATGAAGTTATTTTTATATCTTGGAAGCGTGTTATATATATAGAGGAATCAAAATATTAACCATTTTCCTTAAAATCCTCCTTTGAATATTATAAAGTCACGGAACGAGGGGTTTGCTAGGTATACATTATTATATCGTTCATCCGATTGCAATGAAACTTTGGTTAGTTATTGGACGTGTATTCGAAAAGGTTTTTACATTGGAATTGCAACACATACCGGGTACTCGCTAGTATATAATATAAAGTGAAAAAATATTTCGTGGTACAACGGTTAACCATCAGCTACAGATGTTCTTCTAAGAAGCAGTCACTTGTATATCGCGCATTGGATGTATTCGCACTACCATTGTTATGATATGTTGCATATTGTATGCACATCATACGTCTTATTTGACATTTGAATGACTATTTTTGAATCGGTATGCAATGCTATTGGTATTTTTCTGTTCGTATCTTGGGAAATACATACGAAATGCAAGACAGTAACCTCGATCAAATAATAAGAATCTATGTATGTAAAATAATCTTAAATATATAAGCGGAGCTTTATGAATGATGTTTAAAGCTTTGAGAGCTTTTGATGTTAGTCAACATCATATTTTGTTAATATATCATATAGTGTTTCATACGGATTTTGTCGTATTTATTCCTTGAAGCTTTTAATATAGTGCAGAAAGCAAACATACGCCTACACCACATCGGAGCATAAATTTAACATAAAATGGAATCAGGTAGCGTTCATGACATACTTTGGCATTAAGCTATGCCAAAAATCAATGCAGTGGATGCATTAATTTCGCACGAAAGCAGCATTATGGAAGTTATGAGGCATTTTATTTTGCCACGTGTAAGTCTCTTGAGAAATACGCTGATGCACGTGTCATTCCATATAAGTTCGCTCAATTTCTTATTCATGATGTGGTGAAGTCGGAAAACGCCACAACGTGGTGGTGGGCGATATATTTATTTTCAAACATGATCTCCAAAACGTTCCGACGTGTGATGTTCAAGTACGCTTCGATGGATTTTTTCTGAGTTTTTCCACCCCTACAGCGATAAATTGATTTGATTAAATCGGATGGTCGCAGAGCAACAAACGCGACTGAAAAAGTTACTTTCGAAGGCTTAACACAATTTTCTTTTTCAAACTATAAGGAAATCGAAACAGAAATTTCCCCAAGGAAAAACCTAATCAAATGTACATAAACCCAAGAAACTCTTCCGAGATTTCTCGGACTTAGCATTAAATAACGCTTATATACATTTTCAGCTCATACACTATGGTATGGCTAGTTTTAGACGTACAAATTTCTATAGTTGTTTGTGGCTCGTATTTTCCGGAGCATAATGGATGATACAAACGGTATACGCTTTACTGAACATGAATATAGACTTTAGATAGCTTTATACGTTTTTAAGCTGGAAAGTAACAAATAATCGAGATAGAAGCCTAAACATGAACAGTGAAAATATGAAGAAAAAAAACTACTTTAAATTCGACATTTTCTTAGACAGAAACGCGCCGGAGTAATTTTGAAATTTGATTTAATTTTCAAGTTTCCACGAATTTTATTTTTGAATATTGCTGTGGGCATTCTAAAATGTTTAAAAGTATAAAAACTATCATACACATAAAATTGGTATTTGCATCTATATTTCATGGCTTATATCGAAAAATATCAGTAAAGTTGATGATTTTAACGTTATATTAAGAAAAGTGTATTTTTAAAGTAATTGTCAATAGAACGACTTTTCAATCAGTAATCTATTTACGACCCGACTTCATCGTTCTCCACTCTCTGTTTCAAATGCCACTTGTAAGCTTCAATTCATAACTTTATACAGTTCCATGAATTTATTAAAAATCTAATACCTAAATAGCCATCTTTTGGTTGATTTTGGTACATTTTTTTCTTTAGATAAATTCAATAAAGCTTACTATTTCTTTTCAGTGTGTTGTACAATTATAATATTTTAGTATTAGGTTAGATCCTGGGTGAACTAGAAATATGGTGTCCGATCCGGTTTTTTAGAGTAAATGAAACCTTTAGTCAACTGTGCCGAAAGCCGGGTTTTTACTGAAAAAAAAAGATGAATAATATCATCGAAGCTACAGTTTGAATTGAAATAAATCAAGAAGAACAGGTTGTGTCCCAATGATTCCGACTGATATGCTATTCGAATTGGAATGTGTGTAGTTTCTGGCGCGAGCATCAACAAAGAACAGAAACACACAGGGTATGCGTGCATGCTTCTCACATGGATAGCTATATGTGGGCTGCTCACGCCCAAATCGTTTAATACCAGATAGTACGCATCATATGGAAAAGTATTGTGAATATAAAAGCACTTCATTAGCATGGCATAAGCATAATCTTTGGGACGAATATAATAACAGCATGGGGAGCCTCCTTTGACCTGATCTGTGTGATTGATCCCCCTATTCGGGAGCATGCCAGCCCGCTCGCAAAGTGCACAGCATGGTGCAAAACCGCCAAATTAAAATTCCATGTCTGCAAGGATACGCTCCTTTTCCACTTCTTGCGGTTACTTATGAGCGCGGGGAAAGCTAGCTAAATTTTATTATGTATATGAAAATAATTATAAAAATATTTGTTGTATAGGGTAGGGAAGAGTTTTGAGTCTCACTTGCGGCTCCGAAAAAAAAGAGTGCGAACCTACTAATCGCTACCGGTCACAAGGAAGGGCCTTTACGACCCAATGGAGATCGTAGAAAGCCCCGGGGATACATTTTCCCCCAAAACTTTTACAAAAAAACAGAAATAAAATTAGAGGGAGTGGCCACGAGGTTTCCGTGTCCAACTGGTCCGAATTTCGGACCACTGATACAATAAAAGAACGCCTTGCAATCGGACGCTATGCCCATAAATGTCCACAAAACATAATCTGCGTTCATGAACGGATCTCCGCATGGACAATCCGTAGTTGTTGAAATCCCAAACCAAACCTACGAGGCCCTAAATCGCCCGTGTCCTGTGAGGAACTAAGACGTCTAGTGATCCGGGACTGACCCGGTAATATCTCAGGCGGTGTCTAACCGAGAGGAAGAAAGTGAAAGGTGGCGGCCGACGACCGACGCAGACCATCTAAATAAAGCCGCTTTCTTGACGCGACGCCGAAGATCGCCGAGCGCATCTGAGGTATCCGCTTCTATTTGGAATCTTTGGGACGGGAGAAAATATAAGTCTCCTGTCCAACAAAAAGAAAGAACAAAGAGAATAAAGAAATTCAGGGAGCTTACGTGATTTAATGTTCAGCCTGCATCATATCGTACATACGAGTCGACGGCACTAGCATACCCTGAACTTGATTACAAATTTTATCAAAAATTAAATTCACCAAGCATAAGAATAAAAATATGAATATGGAACTTAAAATTATACTAAATATTGAAATACGAATTAATAAAGTACAAACGTGATCATGGACAAATATACATGTCCGAAGTATTGGAAGTCGATATTTGATTATTTTTATTTGAAATATTTTAAGTATTACCATTTTATTCTCCAATGACTCCATTCGATAACTTATTTATACTAAATGAAATATTTTATTTTCGTACTGGAAAATCTTGGTTTTCCGCAAATCGATTTTTCAAAAATGGTCTAACTTTGAGCCTATACAAATATAGGTACATGAAGCTATAATGTGCTTAAAATAATTGTAAAACGTCTCGTTTATCACCCTCCAGTGACACATAGCCAAATTGATATATTTAGTTGACAGTATCGGTAAAATATTGGCGCTCGGGGTACACATATTATTCGATGAATTATTGCACGGTGTTTTAGCACCACGATGACGCACTATGGGGGATCGGGGGCTTTTAAAAGCGAGAGGGTAAGGTTAAAAAAATCGCTTATATAATTGTGACATAAAGGTGTCCGCATCAAAAAAGCCCATAAATCCCGGGGTCTCCACGGGTATAAAATTTTCCGATGGCTTCGGCGCGCTATTCGGCAGCGTCGGTCTTTGTGACGATGCTTTATAGAGTGTAGCTCCTTTGAGGTGATACGGTGATCAAGGATTTAAAATTCAAGGATATAAGCCGGCGTGTTATGCCCCATAAAGCCTCCCCGACCTTAATATTTGTATTATGAGACGGCGTCGCCATTATGCGTCGCAGAGTGTCGCTTTTTGCCGACGCCCAGTAATATTTTCACGTGACAATAACGTCACGTGTACGTATAGGGACGAGCGTTTCCCGGACACGCGTCATTGGGGGCGCTAAATTACAAGGGTTGCTCCGGAAAACCGCTTCCGGTCTCTGGCGCTTGTTCCATCCCAAAAAACTCGCTTGTTGGGGAAACAACGCAATTTCTGCTTATTAATCGCAACCGATTGGTGACCCTACAATTTTTTGGTTCCTGTGATTATATGGGCCGACCGAAATAAACGCAAGGTGCATAGGACGAACCAAAATGTTCTTTAAGAGCTTAAGCATTAAGTAAAAACCAAAAACAGAAAAATACTTTTTTGCCGTTATTTCAGCAAATTTTGGGAAGAATATTTAGTCAATTTATGGATAGTTTTTGATGTCTTATTTATTAAGCAAATATTTTAAATCACCCCCAAATACAAATCACTTGAAGTAAGAAATAATCCATACATATAAATATTTTTTGTGCATTAAATGCATACAAATATCGATTTAACTCTGAACGTATTTTTGATAAATCATTGAAACATTTTTAAATTTTAGAAAAAATTATACAAACTCGTCAAGAATCAAAGTATTCGTTTGATGCATTTCGATTGCGAAATTGGCAAAGCCAAAATGGCAAAGGCGAAATTTCAAAAAATGTCAAAATATTTGCTCAAAAATCTTTTCGCATGATTAATTTTATTTAATCATAAGTTATATTTTAAATGTGAAGATATTTGTCTGCAATGCCGTTTTTGCTTCGACCCTTTTATTTTAGTCTCCGAGTCCGGCGTATTCCTAATGTCGACAGTCATTTTTCATCGCAACAAAGGAAAGTTTTCTGTGTGCTTTTTTTTAGTTTGCTGAATGCGAATTGTAGACTGAAATTTTTCATACACGGTTAACATCGTGGATTCACCGGAGCATTCAAGAAAACTTGATTATAAAGACAATTTTAAAATTGCTCCGAAGATGTCTTTCGCCCCGTGTCAGCAGCTGGAATGAAGCAATCCAGTCATAGTATGCTCACAATCGACAACCTCGAATACAGCATGACTTTTATCTATTAGAATATTTGACATCTGCTAATAGAACACAAATAAATTAAATTTATTTAATACTAATGAACGCCTATCATGGTTTATTGCTTCAGGCCACGTGTAGCACGGATCGCCTCAAAGACCGACTGTCTCCATCTCTCTTGTAAGCGAATCCTAACCAGCATATTGCGCGCGCATCCTTCCTCTCCTCATCCTAACGGCCCAAGCTTCATTTTACCAGACCAATATACGCCAACATGATGCATCCGCTAAATGTCTCGCATAGCAAATTGCGTACATAAACAATATTTGTGCATTCTATAACATTTACAAAGGTGCGTACAATAAATCCCCAAAGTTTTATTGCAATCGGATAAACGGTATGACAGCGCATAAAATACGAACAAACAAAAATTGTTTTTTTTAATAAAAAATAGATCAGTTTTCAAATTGTCATTGTATAAAAATACAATGACTAATCTTGTGTTGTAACTACCGTCCAGATTATGACCTAAGTGGGTCTTTGCTCTTTTATGACCACTCGCTATTCCTAATCACAGATTATCTTTATCTTCAACCAAAAATGCTAATTTTATTTGCTTTTACATAATATAGAAAAAAAGCTAAGTTAATGTAATTTTTTTAAATAAATTATGTCACATAATCTTTGATTTAACACAATAAGCGTATTATTTTGACAAAGATTTAGCTAAAAAGATTCGCTCATATGAGTATTGTCCTTAAAATTATATTCTTAACGCCAAGAGAATGTGACCATTTCATACGAAGCACAAAGAGGCAAGAGTCAAGAATAGAAGATGTGCATATGCATGTTTTCGCAAACACTTATACGGTTGGTCTATGTTTAGTTATTTGACTAAACAGCTCACAGTGATCAAATCTATAAAGTCAGCTTGAAATAGCTATAGAAATGGATCGAGACATTCAATTGGGAACGCTCCCATCAAAATCAACTTTAACATTAACGGATTAAGCTTCCGCAAGAACGTTGAGCGGACTGAAATTGGATTTTAGCGAACTTCTTCATGTCGAAAGAAGGCCAAACAAGAAAAATCCAATATTTTTAGAGGGTACATTTTCAATCCATTTTCTCTTACAACTTCGTCAAGTCCGGCTACTCGAGCTCCACTATAAGTACGAATGATGATAGAAAGCTCTAAGGCTATAACTTACAAATGCGCACCCTTAAGATGCCATATTTTTTGCAAGTCTAGCCTCAAACGATATTAAATGCCGTTAAAGCGGGAGAGCTTCTAAGCTCAAAACCATTTGGATTTTTTACAAAATTGCCTGATTTCAAATTTGGTTCTTCGCAGAAATCATTTTACCCCGTTACAGACAGCTCTTAAGTTCAGAGTGCAAAATGTCTGTCTGGCGTATACATATTTTGTCTCAGGTGAAATCTCAACACGAATCATAATTTAAATAATAAACCCATTTTTTTTAAATAAAAGTGTTAACACTAACAAGATGAAGCATATTATGAGATAAGACGCTTACCATATATTTTCTTAAAATGCTAATTTAATATATATGATGTAAAGACGTTAACTATGATCAACCATATTCTTGATTAAAATCATTTTTTTATAAAAAAAATAATTAGATATGCATGCGGATCGGATAGTTGATACGGGAGATTGTAGATTTAGGAGAATTAGGGTGGTCTTTATTTTTCGACTTTTAAAACAATTGGCGTCATATGATATTTTGCTCAAAAAAATCGGCCAATCAAACCAAATCTGTAGTGAGTCAATCGCTCGGTCCGTCTATTGCTCCTGATATCCAATTGTTTGAAAGATTTAAGAAGAACTGGGACAAAGTGATAATAGTGATTATAAAACATTAATTTATGATACCACGTCCTCAAAAATAATAGAAAATGTTACTGCATACAGGATTTCTTTTGCTCAAAAACAACTTCAAGTATATCAACGTCGAGGTGACTATAAAGAGCCACTTAATCTTTCCATCACTTACTTGGGAGGAATTTCTGAAAAAGAGTTTCATATAGGAGCCCAGCTGGTTTTTACCTTGTTAAATGGATGGCTAAAGCTATATGCGACTTGATTTTTTTTATTGAAACATCAGTTTAAACTGACGAAAAAGAATATAAAAGCAGTGAAAGATATTTGTCTTTTCACAGTCGTAATATATATAAAATACTGATTTCAAGCCACTCTCGGATATTCAGCACCAAGAAACGACTTACAATTATTAAAATACTTGGTATCCTTTGGAAATATAAACCAAACAATTGCCAAAGTTGCCATGAAACCGCGCCATTTGTGGTACTTGTCGGAAGAGTTGGTGTCTTCTGCATGTTTTGACTATGAACTTTACAACAGTTAAAGATAAGCAAAGTATGGTATATGCACTAAGAATCTAAGGTGTAGAAGATTGCCCAAAAAGATAAAGCATTGATGTCTAACACATCACCGAAAAAAGCATAGAAGACTTTGTGACTAGCAATTCTTTATGATTTCTCCAGATACTAGGTATTTCATCAGAGTTTTTGGATAAAGATGTTGAAACTTGGAAGGATGACTCTGATTTTAAGGCTGCAATGAAATGGTCTATTCTATGCAGGTAGTGAATGATATTGCTGAGCGTGGTGTTTCCTTTATGAAGGAATATAATAAATTGATGACAATCGACGAAGAGCAAAAGCAACGTTTGCTTATATCCTGTTTTTAAAAAATCAACGCTTGTATTATGAATATTTATGATTTTAGTATTGAAAAGGTATCCTTATTTGTAATCTGAACATTAACTTTACATGTAAATGTTTTATATGGTTGAAAAATAATAAACAGATTTGTTATATTAAATCTTATTTAATATTAATTAGAAATAATTAATTTACTATTTTTGAAGTTTATATTCTTCCGCAACAGCTCAGCATCCCTCGAAGATTTAACAATTGAATTTGCTTCGAGGCTTACAGGTTAAAGAATTTAAAACAGAAGGAGCTTTATGCGGACTTTAAAGGAGCTTCTTCGTAAAAACATTGTAATAAGGCTTCAATAAATCGTGAGAAAGGCTTAACGGAGAGTCTTTAAATTTATTCCAAATTATCTTACAAAGTCAATACGGCTTTTATTTTTGTAAGCTCGGCTCGAGCTTCGGGTAACAAACAAGCTGAACCCTTGTAAGTAAATACTGTCCGTTCCTTGGGTCTTGTAATATTCCTGTTCTTTCAGCGATAGATTTGTATTTTCAATACATTTTTTTTGTTATCCTTTAATTTAAATACGAAATATCGTTCGGCGTATTTAATGTGTATATTCAAAAACGAGATCGTGTCAATTTCGGCAAACAAAAAATAGACGAACGTCCTTCAAAATGTTAAATATTCCATTTTGGTAAAACTATCACGTCCTTTAAAAAATGTCCCCCGACGACGTTTAAATTACTTTTTGACTTCAAAGGCTTACAAGAGAATTTTTCGCCATTCACCACAAGTACATTTATTTTGAAATCATCTCCGTTAAGAGCGGCATGCATATAAATATCCTACTTACCAGTCGGGACGTACACATTCAGGTAAAGGCAATCTTCTGATTGATTTTTCAAGAATGGTACGAGATTCTTCAGATAGTTGTATCGCCCTTCAGAGTAGGATTCTCTTTTCAAACTTGGAAGTTTTTGCGGGCAAACAGGAGCGAAAGTAGTTGCGTGTCGTGTTCCTGACCAATGAGTTGCGCTGCCTGAAAAAATACAATACCAACATTATCGACAATAAAAATTATAGCTCAAAAAGTGTGTCACGTTAATTTTGCCCGGAAAACTTCTAAATTATCGAAATATTTTCAACAAGCATTAAGTTATTTACGAGGGTCCCGGAATAGAAACTCTCGCAACGTCACGTTTTCATATGGATCATATATGTTTAAACTTATAATTCAAGCTGATAAATGAGCCCTATGAACAAAACTAACAAGCATTTTTAAACAAATATATACTTTTTATGATAATATGGTTTATAAAAACCATGAAACTACATCAGGTATGGTAAACTATGCGATTAAAATGCTTTAATTTCAATAGACTAACCACAAACAAGCTGTGACTATTAAACAACGATACATGTATACATTGATACATATATTAAATCATAATTGGATAGGCGATATTGATCTTGAAGATGAACATAAAATCCGTATAAGTTCAATACGTATCACATTTTAGATAGATCATCCAGCATAGTCACAAATTAAACAGCAGTCAATGAATTGGAAAACTGAATAAAGCATTGATTCTGCTATATTTCCTTGCTTGCACGTCGATTATTTTCTTTGACAATAAGATCATAATTTTGAAATGAAGAGGTTCTAAATAGAGCAATAGTAAGGAAATTGACTAAAAAATGGTGCTAAAATTTTCTACTACTACTACTACTTTATACTATTTTCAGGATATGCCTCGTATATAGTATTAATTTTTCATTGTACATAATGCACAACACATTTTATAACCGAATTAACTTATCAAATACTTAGTTTTACACCAACTTTAATACTGAATTCAAGCCACAAACGATAGTATTAAATCAATTCAAAAATATATCTTTTATAAAATTATCATATAAAATTAACACATGAAGTTGATTGTGTGTCTGTCTGTTCTATATACAATTTCGTATACTTGGGTTGATATAAATAGTAATTTTCACCGTCCGTGTTATAAAGTTATTCATTATATGCTTTCTTACGAGCGTGAATTGAATCTTTGTGAATTATGTTGATAAATATTAATATTATACATATTTCTAAATGACACGGAGATTCCTTTGAATCTTATAAAAAATGTTTAAACGCATGATTATTCGTTATTTACACTTAATTTACAGTATATTGTGATGTAAAAGCTCAGTGAATTGAAAATTGTTGCAGCACAGTAATTTAGTTAACGGTTCAAAGCTCAAGACCTCATTCCGAATTAAGCTACTTTGTGCTGAAATTTCCTTTGAAAATTTTGTTTTTGAGAAATATTGATATGCTGAAATTAAATTGGCTGATATATTTTCTTTGGCAATATAAATTCAACAGGATGGCCCAAAATTTAGCATGGAGAGTGCCAATAAAGTTTATTAAGTGTAATAAAGTTGGCGGTCACGCACAAGGTGCGCCGAAAGGAACAACAAGAATATTAACATTGACGCACCTGAAGCTTTCGTTCAGATTTTTTCAACCCTCATCCTAGAATTCCAGCCCGGCTTTCTGATTAAATTCGATTTTATCTATCCAATGATACAAAGCGATTGTACAATACGCAATTCTAGCATTTCGAGCGGATCAGCCAACTAAAGCAATCAATCGTAGCCAACAACCACAAAATTCCATACAATACGTATTTTACTACAGAATTTATGCGAAAAACTGTATACGCTGTTATTCAACTCTATTGTGGTCAAATTTATAGAGTAAATAGTTGTTTGATGGCAATCATAAAATCGAAACAACTCTAATTTTACTTTTATTCGCACCGAGGAAGGATGAGTTTATAAATGGATGAACATCTGCTTTTTCATTCCAGGCTGAGAATGTTTGTTTTGTTACCTTTTTATTGCTTATTTGATACAACGAATAGACTTAAATATGTCTATAAATCTTGAATATTAAACACTCTTATCTAATTTCATCATTGTGAATATCCATTATCTGAATAGATTTAAATTATTAATAAAAATGGCTTATTAATTGTATAAAGTGACATTTATTGCCAACTTTGGCAATTACTTTTATTGTACACAAGTGTCAATGATAGGTTTGTATGTATTGAATTTTGGCTCAATGCACACAAGAGGAGTGTTCAAAAAGTTCCACAATTACATATGATGAACATAGGATAAAAATCTACAACAAATTCATAGCAATTTAAAGTATTATAAAATATAATATGCTTCGTTTTTTCATGCGCTTTTGAATTACATATAGAAATTATTGAAATTAAAAATATATTAAACTGATTCCACTTATGGTACCCTTAAATATATATATAAAAGTAATATTTATTCAATTAGATACTTGTCATTTATTTGAGATGCCGATTTGCTGATTGACACATATTTGGCTCAGTAAAAGCTCGAGCTGAAACAGTTCAACGAAGATGTCGCAAGCTTTGATGCTTGAATATCCAAAGATGCCATCGTCCGTACTTCTTGTTAATTTTTTTAGTGATATATTATCATTGTGAAATCTCTTGGATTATTTATAAACACTAATTACCCTGATTTATACGTTACAATCCCAGCGTTCCCCGAAATCCATATTAACCGAAGCAAATGGACTGCGTCAATCACCGATGGCATTTTGACAAGTCCCCTGGGAATTCGTTCATATTGCGGTGTCAATGTTCCGGTTCCTTCTAAATAATTTAAAACGATATTTTTCGTTCTATCCGATTGTGTGGCGTATTTTATGTAATATTTTTCCGCCTTGATGTTGTCAGTATTGTTTTATATGTTCAGCAATTAATTTTAGATAAGGCATTCCTGTCCGGAATGATTTTTTTAAAAATAGTGGTCTTTAGATAAATTGCGGTTTTGTTGTAGAAAAATATAAATTTTCAGCTGAAATAAATATTCACACGGGATGTCTTTGAATGACGATTGACAGCGGCGAGACCATTGGCGCCACAATTAATGCAGAACAGCTCAAGTGGTCTAGGATATTAGAGCAACATTAATAAAATTTAAGATAAAAATTAATGAGAGTGTTAATTTCAATTTTTAATTGAAATAGTTCAAAAATACTAGTATTATTCATCCAAGAAATAAATATCACACGAGGTGATTTAAAGCAAATCTGTCATTCAGAAGAACTTTTCCGATAGAAATAATTCTACTGATCTGTTTGATGATGTGATTCTCAAACATTAGAAATAATAAATTCCCAAAAATTCCAGATGCTTGGAATATCATAAATTATAGTACAGTTCCAACTAAAACCGATTTATCGAGTTAACTACTTATAAACGCATTCCGGTCCGCTTACTTGAAAATTTGCGCGACTTTTGGAGATCAGTTCAAGCGAAATCACGCCTTTTGTAGCTTTGTCATTTTGACGCTAATAATTCTATAAGGGTTATTTTTTTTCTAGTTTCATCGAAATATAAGTGTTTTATATATTCAAAATTTTATCAAATTAATGAAATTTTATATATTTTTTCGCTATAAAAATGCAATGATTTCGACATGTATGTTCTATTTTTTGGAAAAAAGATAATTTATAATAATTGATTATATTAAAAATATTGACTCTATCTCAGCTCCATCGTCTTGAGCTGATCTAATTGTGAAACGAATTCGTTTGTGTCCTTAATATACAAAGAAGATTCCACTTCTATCACACAAATAACTGAAACTAATTGAAATCAATGAAGTGTATTATAATCAATTAGATAAACGAATCAGAGATTGAAAAATAAAACGATCAAGCTTATAGACATAAAATGAGTTATATTTGCAACAGCATGACATTACGAGTTTCAATACAACAAAGGCACGGGAATTATCCCAAATAATCAAATTAGAAAAGGTACTAAAAGATGACATGAAAGATGGCGAGGTGTTCATGTTTTTGGAATGTTCCATCTAGAAAAAAGGAATCCAGAAAATCCAGAAAAATATATTTTTCTCTGGTTAATGAATTTCAATAAATATTTGGCACATGGACCGACTATTTTTTTTTCGGGATTACGAGGGTCTTTTGTTATGTTTCATATATAGGCTTTATGTCCTGAGTGTCAGGGGTGTTTTTTTCAACATTTTGAAAAAATATCTAAAAAAAATATAACGATTTAAAGGTGAAATCTTGGGTATTCTTTTAAAATATTGAAAAAAAAATCTATTTAGACAACCCTGGCACTTAGGACATAGGGTCTATGCGTGAAACGTAGTAAAAGACCCCACTAGCCCCCTAAAAAAATGTAGGTCCATATGCCAAATGACCTGTGTATGTATAGCTCATGTAAGTAATAATATCAAATAGCACGAATGTCAACATATATCAAAAAGTGGATGACACTCGTGACGTGGAAGTGTTTGACTTCAGGTTCAAATTCCTTAAATGATTGATTGTTTGTATAAGTATAATATGATGCACATTTGATCAATAGCTTTATTTAGGCTGTTATGTAAATTGGCAAATTTGCAACAATGTGAAATTTTGAGAACCGCTTTGTAAATCCCGAAAACATTTCCGCAGTACATTCTGTTCGCAAAACTCATTCAAAAGGCATTAGACTGAAAAAATAATGAATCTAACCTGGCGGCATGAATCGGAGAATTCCAACTGGTGGTGCGGCGTACGGAAGACCCAAAAAGACCTCAACCTCTCCGAGGCCCCTTCCCTCGCTCGGCTCAAGGACTAAGCCCCTGACATCACCCTGCTTCAACTTATAATCCTTCGTGAGCCTTTTTCCCATTTCGGCGTCGCTGGGCCGATCGGGAAAGGACTGGTCGTGCAACTGTGCACCTACGCATCCTGAAAAACTCAGCACAAAAAGGACGACCCACAGACAAGTTCCGCAGTTCGGCCTGCAAATGCCCCTCAAATGGAATGTGATAAGGACCATATTGAAACTATGGATTTTAATTTTCACCACATGTCTTTATATTTATACATAAATGCATTTAATTCTAGGACGTCTTGATATCACTACATTTTCACTTTCTTCTCGCTTCTTCTTTATGGGCACTGCACTTCTTTAATTTATTTTTCTTGGAGAACTTTATAACCATATTGTATTACGCGCTCTATCACATAAACACGATCATTATATCTAAAAATTCAAATAAACATGTGTTTGGTTAGTAAATAAATATTTCAATAATATATCAGCAATAAAATTCTTTGAGTGCAAATCGTCTTTTATTATAGACGCCTGAAATAAATTGATATATCCCCGACATGCGAACACAAGCGAAATGTATTCTCTCTGTCAAATAAAAGCAAATTAACAAAAAAACAAAATCGAGTTCAACTTTCCTCAGGCCATGCGCGTCTATAGCCGCAAACCTCGTCTAAAAAATATCATAGCTCAATTTGCTATGTATTTAGGTTTCTATGCGAGAAATTCAAATTTGCATTTATGAAGAGCGTTCACTACTAATTCGTTTACATTATTACATTCATCAATTTCTTTGCCCACACACTTTTGAAATAGTGACAGTCCTGGCTAATCTAGAATCGGTCTTATGGAAAAATTTCTCAAATGTGAGTGAAATTTATACTTTTAAACATTTTGAACCATATTCAAAATTATATGACCTGTGGCGACTGAAAGATTAATAGAAAATTTTATGATTTTTACATTTGTGCTAATTTTATAGTATAGCTTACCAACCATCGTTCACAACAACTTATCACTTCAAATGTACAACCAACAATAAAATAAGTGTTGCAAAGAACACAAGCTCTTCTTATTTGCATGATAATACATATTTATCTCAATAGAACTAGTGATTAGGTTAAAATCTGAATACAACCTATGAACTAGTCTGCAAATGTTTGAGATCCCCAATGGATCTTGTATGGAAAGTTCTTACAAAAATGTAATATTACCGGTCTTATAACGCGAAGTTCTGGTGTTCTTAAGATCTTGTTAAGTTTATGGGACGCACATAAAGGCAAAATGGAATTATTTTCTCCTCCATGGCGAATTTTTAGCACAATCACTCAACTCCGAACTCATCACCGCTCTGAGCCGAGATTCACTAAAAAAACGTGTTCACGAAATTTCCATATAATAAGAGGCCGTCAAAATGGCGTCTTCCTTCCTTTAAAAAAATGTCATCGCTCCCGATACTCCACAGCACCAAACACGAGCGTATCCTAGCATTTATTAATAGAAGCGCCAACCGACCCGACGTCCACATCTCCTCATTATAATATCAAAAGAATGTTGAGTCTTGCCACCAGAGCTATATTTTAAAGAGCACAGCTTCCTGCGGATCGCTCCATTACAAATGCGCATATCTAAGACTGGCAAGCTAAGTAAAAAAGCGGACATCAAAGCTAACAAAACAGCTGACATCGAGAGATCAAGGAAATGTATTAATTTAGAACCACTCCATACATAAATATTGCGTTATAACCGATTCTGAATAAGTAAGTCGCAAAAGCTCACGACCGGGATTCCGATAATTCGATGACGACGATTCCATATGGCTGCTGTTGAATCCAACCGATGACGACATGGATTTCCGTCACTCGTATCCGTATGAAATTCTTTCGAATTTTTAAGGCCATCGATGACTAATTTACATTTACGACTCACTTTTCTAAATATTGATTTAGTTCAAGTAATCTGCAGGATTGATACGTTTCCAATGTGCATCCATTCGTTTTTGTACCGAATGATTCTTATTCATGCAACATATATTTTCCTAAACGCCAACATTCAAACAGCTGACATTTATATCTTCAGTCAATCTACTTATTGACATATTTACGCGATAATAAAATATTTCGCGCAAAATAATACTTAAGGTTAAAATCAATGTTCAAATCAATGTTCAATTATTATTGTAAAAGAATCACATCTCATCAACTAATATTGTTATTAATTTAAATAAAATGATATTAAATGGTGTACTTTATCCGTTTAACTAATTTAAATTAATAGTCTTGTTGTTTAATAATCAAACATTGCAAATTAATAAACTTGAAGAGACTGCACTCAGATTGAATAAATTTCCAGAGCATTTCCTATTAAAACGACATATGATAGTTGATGTTATTAAGCTTTAAAATAAATATATTAGGTTGAGTCAGAATTACTTGCCGATTTTTTTCAAGCATTTATTCAGCTTTTACTAAATAAAAAAAACAGTATTACTCTATTACATATTCACCATTATTAGTAATAACATTCTCTCGTTTTACTGATAACTTATCAATACCCTCTTCATAAAATTTGGCAGGTTTAGATGAAAATAATTTTATTAAAAGCTTGTGGTGGATTATGATGATCGATGATCTCACCATACACCTAATATATTGTATTTTTCTATGAATATTGGCTTTAGGAACCGGTAAAGGTGGATTGATTTTTATTAAGCCACTGTTTTTTGCGTACAATATTATCGTACGTTATCCATTTTTCATCTGCAGTAATTTTTCTCATTTTTTTTCAGTGGCAAGAGACATGTGATTTTCTTTATAGCCTTCACTAAGATTATGTGGTACTCAATTTTCTAACTTTCCTCAATTTTTCCAAGTGCCGGCGAATGGTTGAGTGTGACGTGTTTAGCTTCCCTGAAAAATCTCTTGTTACCTTTAAAATGTCTTCAACAAAACCTGAAAGGGTGACCTGCTCTTGGTTCATCTTTCAGGGTCTTATCTCCCGAACGAAATTTTAAAAATCAATTTATTACTGTCCGTTCACTCACTGCTCCATCATTGTACAAATCGCATATTTTTAACCGCAATCGTACCACTGTTGCTTTGTTTAAACTTCCAATGCATTTTATGATCACAAATTAACTTTTTGATTTTCCATTTTACGGAAAAAAATATACTAAAACATAAGATGTGACACAATGAACTGTTATCAAAAAACTGATAGAACTCATACCCATCTAAACTAATACAGATTATTCTTAAAAGGTAAAACCGAATAATTAAAACGGCTTCTGTTCCCCGGCAATTATTTATGACTCAATCTGATAATATCATCAATAAGAAGTATGATGATTCATTTTTTATAGATGTATGCATCTCCTTTTATAGAATCATAGTGAAACCACTCTGACGTGCATATTTTAAAGATCATCTGGATGATTTTAATTAATTATTTTTTTCGTTGTAAAATCGATTCAAATCTGAAATCATTCGCCTTTATAGATTTTGCTGATTCGGACCGACTCAAAGAAATCATTGTTCCCGCCTGATATTTCAGGTGTTTACATAACTTTTGATGTTTTCATGAAAATGCTCGGCAACAATGCAAAAATAGCTTCGCCAATAACCGATTCAGCTCTAATGCCATCGTCCTTCGGCGGTTTCCAAACACAAAACGATTTTCACGAATGATAACATTTTTCCATCGGCAGAACTAAGTGTGTTTACATAATGTGGCAATAATTTTCATCCTGCTCCTAAACAATGGACGTCCCGCTATATTTTCGGGTTCGCTCAAAATGAAAAATTGGAAAAAATATTTTGCTTTTGAAGATGACAGCTGAAGTAAACATTCTTGTATCGGTCGGAGAAAATAAACATTTCTTCGGGGGAAGGCGTACGTATTCTTCTGAATATGTATTCCGAGCGAAGATTGAACGGGAATTTATTTTAAACATACATATAAACATATTTATCATCGGCCTACATAAATATAAATATATTCGTGACTGTGCCCTATCTTCATCTAAGGGTGTTTTCGAGCACCGCTCTCGATGAGCGCCATCAAGCCCACGGTGAAATGTGGCTTACTTTTATCATGTATAATTAATTTTTAGACCGTTTTGGCGTCGGTGACTTGATAGATTAATCAAAATTTAGATTTGCTCGCGTAAATTGAGCAAAATCAATTTGTATCAGCGCCAAATACATTTGCTCGACCCAAAAGACATCAAGAATCTAAGAGAAGGAATCCCGACCGAAAAATAAATTCCAGAGATGGAGGGACGAAATAGTGTCTTCACAGCAAGAAAGTATTACAATGTGCCCCTATGTGTTAATCGTAGGTAATAAATAAGGATACTCGGAATGCATTTCCATAGGGATTGTGTTAAAATAGCTTAACACATAAGATTCATTTAGCGCCATTGCTTCTCCGAGTTCTTAATCTTTGGGCAATATATCTTAACCTTTTTCTCAATGAAATTGAATGTATATTTCACATGTGGTTATTTTTTACACATATGGTTAAATTGCATAGAATTATTTGCATAAGAATTTTGCATAGGAAATTATCAATTTTTATGTTGATATTTTAGTATATTTTTACAAATCTAGCCTCTTATAAGCGATTCTGAACGACTACATTAAGAGTCTCAGTATTTACTTTTCAAAAGCAATAAATCGAACTAAGTTTGGGCTAAAACGATTGATCGAAAATATATTTTCCTCTGTTTTCGCAATTCTGATTTTATGGTAAACATTTTGAGCGATTTTCTTGTAAATACACGCAGATAGAAATTTTAACAACAACAAGGACATATGTAAGTTTAAGATTATTTTGAATTTAATTTCATAATTTTCTATTTTCATTGCATATATTTACTTTCTTGCGAATTATAATCAATGTTGAGATCTATTTTCAGAGCTTTGACCTGTTTGACATCTTTATTGATTATTTTCCATTGCTATCAGTATTGCTTTGTATTCGCCAAACTGGGAAGATCTACCTTAAATGGGAAAACCACCCAGTCTCAAATTCGAGACAGGAGATACGCCTCAGTTGGTGTAGGAATGAATCCAAAATGCATTTTTGCGTTAGGCAGGACTTCTCCTCAGCCTGACAGCGTCTTCGCGAGAAAAGGGGGGACTGGACTTTGTACTCCAGAAAGCCCTTTTCAGGTAAAATCAACAAAATCGTCTAGAGTAGTTTTTCACTTATAAATGATCAAATCTGAATTTGAAATCAAACCTTTACAATAAGAGCACAGGACCTATACCACTAATATAGTTAGAATCACAGATCGAAGCTTAGGTTACAAAACTATAATACAGAAATACAATCATCGAGAAATAGAAATACGAGTCAAAGATACATATTTATTTGTATGATATTTATATCTTGATGGCCCATTCTAAGATAAAATAAAAGCTCCTGAATTTGTTATATGAATGTTTAAAACTTCATGATCATGAATATCCCTAATCATATTAAATGATTGATTTTCAAAAAAGGAATAATTATTAGACATGAACATAAAGAAAAATCGTATGAATTAATAGAAATTTTTGCATATTTACATTCAAAATGAAAAGCATACGTTTAATTCAATATCGTAAGAGTAAGTTAGATCGAATTTTTTCATAGATAAATTAAATTATTCATAAACCCTTTTCAATGCCAATATTTTTCACATCCATTGAGCAGAATCATTTTGCAAATATATTGAATGTAGAGCTTGAGCGACTCATGTATAAAAATAATTTGTTATGATTATATTATCAATGGTATTCTACGTTGTTATTGTCAGAGCAAAAAACGAGGACATAGTAAAAATACATAGAATCGGCGTAATATTGTAAAAAACATCACAAAACGCGTAGCGTTGATTGTTTCGCATTTAAAAATATGCCGTATTTACATTTTAATAGTGAACCCAATAATTTTTGCTCCAATTACTGATATTTTTTATTTATTAAATTCTCTGTGGTATTTTTGTATGCCTGAATTCGTGCAGAATTTAATAAATATATATTTTAAGCTTTGCATTCGCATTAAACGCGGTACAGATTTAACTCAATCGAGCTTTGAGTAAAAGCACACAAATTGAAGGAAGCCATTAGAGCTTTCAAGACAAAATATTCGCCTAGGTTGTCGAACGATTCCAAAAATAGTAAAACACATAGAATAAAAGCATTCCGGGCGGTTTTTTTGCGAAATCTGATTCACAATATCGCATGAAGTCATTCGCATAAAAATTCGTATTTTTTTACAGTCACACGCGATTTGTCTAAATTTGAATCATCCCGCAATAATCCAGATGCTACCACATTCATACGATAAATATGCATTCTATATTTAAATGCATATTTGTATTCACTGCATTAAAAATGTGCACACAATTCATTGCGTGATGCGCAAAAATAAACATTGAGGCAGGATGCTGATATAATGTACGGATAATGCAATTTACGCGGCTTTTTCGCTGATGATGATTGAACAACATCGATTCAAAGCGCCGTATGATCCTCGATCATTTTTGATGATCTTTTATGACACTTATGTTTTAATTGATTTTTTTTACTCGGTGAATTTGGCACTGAAATATATACGTTTCACGGAAAACATTGACGCACATTAAGCACGAGAACGATGCACATTTTGCTCGATTTTTTTCCACATTTTCACAGGGAGAAATTTCTGAATTGTTGCTGAAGCACTCACGATAAGAGCAGTGTCTTAAAAATGTCTCCAGAAGGCACAAACAACACGAGAAATACGTCCAGAAGAAGTACAAGCCCGGCGCGTTTCAGAGGTATAATTAGAGACGCTCGCTTCGGTCGCCTGAGAGGACTAAACTTTGGCTTCAAAACAAATATATATGAACTAGATCCAAAGAATATGTGTGTAGAAGCGAAGAACAAAAATAGATCTGTCACTTTTATTTTACTATCAGGTGTGGCTACGCAGATGCTGTAGAAAAATCACAGAAATAAAAGCAGGGGCGTGAAAATTAAGCATCAGAAAGGGCAGCTGAAAAACTCTCTTACAAGCCATAATGAATTGTTTTCATAGAAGTTCATACATTTTAAAATTGAATGTTTAAAAATTTAAATATTTTTGATTGGATGTATTTCTTCTTTAGTTTTTCATTTTTACATAGTCAGTATTGCACAAATATCTGATTATTTACTATATAATACATCAGATAAGATCAATTGTATCATGCTTTTTATTTTTACGATCTAATACCTTTTTTAATAAGCGCTGATGACTGTTATACGTTGTTCGTGATACTGTAGGAACGCTCTGAAAGAAATCAATTGCGAGATTGCTTTTAATACAACACTCAATGTAGTTCGTTGAATATTTTTCGCTTTACATGTTGTCTTCTTCATTTGGAGTCATTTTTTCAGAATTTCAATCGTAACCAATAACACTATATAATATTCAGTATTGAAAGTTATTCATTTTTCATGGTAATTGTTGAATAAAATACCGTGCGAATCTCAAAGTACAGAGATCAAAATCTTACCAGCTGATTTTGCATTTTTTGATCGCTTTGGGCGGCTTTTTCCAGTTGCTATCCGCCCAAATGGCTACCAATTTGATTATTAAGCATAGTGATGATTTCACATTTAATTAATTGTTCACATACTATATGAAAAAGTCCTTTATATTGCGCCGAAATAGCTCCAAACAACTCTCTAAATTATCGACGTGTTGTTTTTGATCGACTGTGTGCAAACGCGGTACCAACTTCGAACAAAGCTTTCTCATAGTTTATAAAAAATGGTAAACACACTGCTTTTTCATCCTTCGAACATATTGAGTGATATGTTAAATTGCTTGGAGTATGAGACACAACTTTAAAAAAAAAGTATTTAACTCAATTTTAGAGAGAGACTTAACCCATTTAATATTTGTCATGAATAAAAATGGAATTATATATTGTGCATATTTATTATATACTATGAGAAATAATATTGTCTTGCTTTAGTATCAGGTCAGTCCAAAAACTCGTGCGCATTTTTGGGAAATTTAATATTTTAATCAATGATATATTTTCCTCCACTATCTACAATTTTTCACCATTTTATAGGTAGCTTTTTAATTCCATTGCTGTAGAAAAACACTGGTTTTGATGGGAAAAAAACTTAATAGGCCATTTTGTACATCAAGCAGGATGCGGCAAAAGCTCCCAATTATGCTCCTGTACCGTTGAGGCTATTTATTCCACATGAGAGAGAGAGAGAGAGAGATCTGGCTGCAGGAGGGACGATTTCCCGCAGCCAAGGCTAACCGACGTCTCCCGACTCTTGCGCGTCACTACCCAACTGGCAACGGTGCTCGCGCAAGAAGCGATCCGTCGGTATGCAGGTGCAATGTCTCCGTAGGGCCACAAGAGATGGCGCTGTTAAAATAACACATTGCACCTGAAGAGAAACGAAAGATTTCGCGATTAATACATTAGTCAAGTGATGACAAATTTCGACAGGTTCGAAATCTAATGATAAATTGTATTTTATTGACACTTTAAAAATTTCCCAAGAATGCGCACGAATTTTTGGACTGACCTGATAATTTGATTTATCTTTTTTTGTTCCAATAGTTTGTATTAAAGCGAGAAATTAGATTTTTTTTTGTTCATCATTTTAAGTTGATATGGCTATTAAATAACGAGACTGATGGTGTAATTCAACTTCAAAGAGAATATCCAATCTTTTAACCCCCCCCCCCCCTCTTCTTCACTGTATTAAAGCACTCTTCTTAAGATAAACATGGTGCTTCTAGTTATTTTCTATTAACCGTCTCAAAGCTTTCTTCACTATTAAGATCGGCTTAATTTTAAAAAGAAATATTCCCTGTTTCTATAAGATCTAGGAGTGAATTGGTGCATTGTTCTGACGAAGGATGTAATAGTTTTTGTGAAGTTGTGACTTCTATCTTCTGTATATCATCTTTACAAATTCGTAGTCTATTTAGATAGTTCGGCATTATTACATGAGATGGAGTTTCATGATCATCCAGGAGGTGAAGTTCACTATTATTACATATCCATATATTGTTGAATTATCACAACAATCTAATAACAATGTTAATTTATTGAGCGTTCTCACGGATGCACAAATGGCGCTCATTTGTCATTCAAATTGATCTACAATTTTGTACAATGTTTATTTGAACCTGTCAAATTTATGATTAAGTATATATTAAATTCGCCCAATTTTTGCTTATTTACGAGCACCAAATGATCATAACTCAATAAAAGCGTGCCTGAACTAAATTACACATTTTTATTAACTATTAAGGAGTGTTTGAGAGATATCGATTCACAATAAAAAATGTGGTAATTTGAGATATAACGTGCCAGGGAATGTTTTAAATATTAAAGCATTGTTCATACATTGATCTTTTGCTCGTTGAGGAAATAAAAAAACGGTCGAACCGGCGGCTTCCGGTCTAAATATCGACACATCCGGTATAAATATCTGATGAGTGTCAAAAATGAAAGTGTGCTTTGAGAGGTGAAGAGCTTATTATTGTCAATGTTTATGTTGGGTGAACGAAATATGAGGAGGGAAATTTTTATGATCGCTTTGAAATTTTCTCGAAAGTATAAATACTTCCATTGAGTATTTGTCGTATCTTTCTATTTTATTTTTTAATATAATTTTCAGTATGTATTTTTATACATTGTATAAATAAAAATAAATCGAGCCAGAGCTTTTTCAAAAGCGATGAGCTTTTAAAGAGCTTAGAGTTTGGTACATTCCAAAGCTCGAGCGTGTTCGAATAATGCGTCACATCCTTGACATCTGAAATATTCGGTTGTATCACGGAGAGAGTTTTCAAATTTGACATTAAACATTATTAATGATTCAATTAAGACATTTTTGTTGCAATTATAAAAGTTTATAAAGCAATGAAAGCTACAAGACTAAAAAATATACTTATTTAAAGAATTCATTATGCATTTCATAAAATCGATGATAAATCCGATGAAGAAGCTTTCCGTATGAAACCTAAATGAAATTAATGATGATTCATTCAATCGATTAATTTTACCATTGTGTAATCTTTGATGATTGACACTGCCATAAACACAGTGCCATATAGTTCAAAATCAAACCGTTTTTTTTATGTACATCGATTTCAATGCAAACCATAACATCAAGACATAAACAGCATCGTAATGCGGTTACCGACGCAACCGAGAATTGCAAATCAAAAATATTAAAAATTCATACTTTACAACCGTCGTTAAACATAACGCGCGAAAAGCGTCCAAATATTTATATGAGCGCGCAAAAAAATGTTTGGGCATTTTTATTAATTGACTGCGAAAGGCGTGATGATACGGCCGAAAAATAAATCTTATCTAAACGTGGACATATTAAAGAAGTAAAACGCGTCGCATTCCAATTCGTCAAAGACCTACCTCGCTTATTCTTAATACCTCGAACTGGAAACATTGGGCTGAGATAAAAATATATTTCGACTGCACGTACGTCGTGGCTCGATTCGCTTCTTCTTTCTTCTCCAAATATAAATACGCGCTTACGAGTAAACATGTGGCTCTCAAACATAAAACAATTAAAAAAACATATTTATTCTGAATAATTTTGAATTTGTCTCGTTGGATCCAAAATTTCAATAGATACCAATTTAATGTCACAATGGATTCTCGATCTATTGTTTTGGAGGGAATCGGATGATAAATGCGGGAAAACAATGGATGCGGGTATATCAAACAATTAATGAGATTTGAATAATCCGAATTTGTAAAAATATGACATTGTTTTAAATTTAATAAACAAGAAATACTATGTAAAAATATTTTAAGATACATTACTTAACCCTTTGCACTCGAGACCTTTTTTCGAGCGGCGAATCAGCAACTCGAGACTTTTCGCAGCATCTTTAGCGAATTTCTTACTCCTAACTCAGTAGTCTTTCTGCCACGACTAGGGAATCCAATCCCGGGATACCGGACAGTTTTAGGTGCTCATGAATCCCGGGATTAGTAAACGTATTCCCGAAAAATTCGGGATTAAAATTTTTACCTAACAGAAATCGTACACCTCGCCAACACGATGAAAGCTACAAAATCGAGACATTCCCGCCGAAATTTGGACGCTTGGAGACACTGATGTAACTACTTATTGACGAGCTTAGGTGACGCCTAGGGGCAGTAACTGTCTAGTCTATGTACACATATATACAGTACATATATGTTTTTTAAATTGTTATATTCATCTTTCCCTAGCGGTGATGTATTTACTACACCTCGACTCTAATAATGGAAATATCGATATGAAAAATAATAGATACGGGGCTCAGATTTTTTGTATTCCTTCGTAATATAATTACGAATTACATCAAAGTATTATAGTATATAAGTATTCATCTGCAGCGACGGAAAATAATAATTTGTCGGGAAATCGGGATTTTGCGAGTTTTTGTCCGTGTCTCAGCAGATAGGAATTTTATCAGTCACATTGATGATGTCATACAAAAATGGGAGCTCACGCCGTCATCAACTCGAACTAGCATTTAAATATCTGATGACGATACCTCCAAGGAGTGTGGAGGCTGAGCGTGCATTTTTAGCTGCAAGTTGCCTGGTTACCAAATTCAAATCCAGACTAAATGACGAAACACTCGATGTTTAATGTTACTTGGGGCATATTTTCAAAATAATATTTGAGTTTTTTAGTATTTATCCATATTTGAATTGTATTTTTTATCTTTTACTTATTAGTAATTTTTGATCAAATTCCAGTCTCGGGATCGCAAGACTGATCCCGGGATGATCTAATGCAATCCCGAAATCCCGGGATCGAAATTTTGGCTCGGGATTGGATTATCTAGTAGGGACCCGCTTCAAAGGAACTAAACGTGAACAGTTATTGCCGTGCATCGAGTTTCTACATCAAACCGAGTGGTGAGTGAGAGTCACCTCTCAAGTGCAAAGGGTTAACATGTATAACAAATTTAATCGGTAATTGAATATTTCACGCAAAAGAATTCCAAAATGTATAACACAATATTAAATATTAACCCCTAACTAAGACCCTTATAATTTTTATTATGTGGAACTTAAACACTGTAAACGTTAATATTTCGATAAAAGGATCATAAATTAAAACTCAAACCTTTGATTGTTAATTTTAAATATAAATGTTTATTAGAATTTTCAATAATGTCATCGTTCCCACCAAATTTGTTTCATCAGTCTCTTCTTTCATCAGTATTTTTTTTAATATGCTCGACATTTACATAGTTAAATCTTTCTCTTGTATATGTATGAAGTATAGCTATGATTTCCTATTATAATATGAACATTAAAATGAAAAAGCTACTGTAAGAAATTGTATTGTAGGAATAATGTGTTATACGAAAGTTTTCTGTAAATCCATCAAGTAAAAGAATATCCAAAATGAAATAAATGCTAAACAATAGTATTTATATAATAGTATTAGAATTGAAATAAGATTATTGATTTGCTTAATTTTTTCTGCAAGGTTAGACATTCGCACTGCTCTATTTCTATGTATTGTTTTTAAAAAAATACAGTCTATTTTACAATTATATATTAGACATTTTTATCGACGCGCGTAAACATATTTACGCTATAATACAATAAAATACTTATAATAGGATGGTGGGCGCAATAGGATGATACTATGGAGTAAAAAAAAGTTTAATCAAACATGTAACCTTAACATAATAATGAAAATTATCTATTCATTCAAAAATCTCTATAGCATTGACATATAATGACAAATAAAAAATCACTCAATAAGTTTTTTTTAGTAGGGTTTTCTGAACGATAAGAATCCTACGAACTTATTGAGTGATGTGTTAAATGCTTTATTTAAGTACTGCAAAACAGGGTATTGGCTTCTACAAAGAAAGAATGCAAAATATATTTGGTTTTATACATATTTTAAAAATTACTTTCTTGTATGTAAAATATGCGAAATAAGATGTGAATATTTTTATGAGCCTTTTTTGTTTGCTTTTGTAAAACATTTCTATTGACCATACATCACATCATCAGAAGATCATTATCCACACTTCCATATGCTTAAAGTCAATATCGATACATCTTTTCATCAAGTCTCTTCGACGACGTTAGTGTTTTCTCATCTCATCTCTACGGAAATAAATTTTGGACCACCTGTAATAATACTTTTTGTATAAGTTGGCTAGGAGATAGATTAGTTTACTCGAGTTGGTTCCATTTATCTTTAAAAGATTTTGGGGGCAAATTTTCATCACACAAATTAAACACTTGAAACAAATACCAAAACACATGGTTGGCATATAGACACTAAACATTTTTGATCTTAAATCCAATAAGATACATGCAATATGTCTACATAGCTGACATTGTCATATAATTTGTCATCTTGAGAGTTTCAACGGGACCAAATGCGAAAATAGATATCCATCTAAGACATCCACCCTCCTCAATGATGTGCTATTTTTGTGCAGCCAAAGTTCGCCATTTGCTTATACCAACGCTCCATCTGGACATTGTAGTACTTTTTAACTGTCGATTTTTAATACCATTAAAATTAAGCAACATTCTAGACTGCATGCGTCACTTTTGAAGTGTATTGAATTGGGTAATTAAAAGTCTGTAATTGATGTCTGTTTTTCTGAATAAATTTATCTCAAAAGCGCTTGTTAAAGATGTGCACATTATACTCGATTCCTTGAATGAAACAGATTCTTGCATAAATCTATTAATTAACATCGATCCATTAATTTAAATACGAACAAATTGTAATTTTCAGACTTCATCCGATCAAAAGACTTCTGCCATTTTAAATGGTGTTTTGTTCATCTTATTTACGTAAGAAGATTTGAACACTAGAAGATTTGCTGCATAAGAAATATAACGAAAAAAAAAATATCATCCCTTAGAATAATGAAAATATAAGTCATTAAATGCTGTTTTTGTGTTATTTATAATGTTTATAATCACGCAATAGAAAGTTAAAGGGGGCTAAAAGACAGAACATGCTTTTTTCAACTTTTAGACCAAGATTAACTCGTCGAAAGACCCTCCTATACATCTGATGGGATGTTTATGGTATAACTAACTTTAAATGTTTAGAATTTACTGAAAGTGAATTCTGCAGAGATTAATTATCAACAATTAAATAGATCAAACCAGAAGCTGATAGATAAACCGAACAACCAAGTCAACTGGTAATTTTTTATCATATTATAGAAATTAACACCCATACATCTATCACCAATGAGAGATACTCCCACAACCTCTATATTCCCTGGATTTGGCTCTTTTAAACTATTATCTCTTCTGGTCTTTCGAGCTCTAATTAAATTTCCATTCTATCTGATAATTAACAGACATAAAGTTGCAAGACATGTCAGCCATCCATTTTGTGTTTTACATATTTTAATTAGAAAATATACATAAAATAAACATTGTGAGATGAATATTAGAATAAATTTGATTTAATTATATTATTTCTTATTCTTAACACACTTTAGCCGGGCGCTAACACGCACGAACTGCCGTGGTAGCGGCAATTACCGAAAAAACTTAAATGTAGTTTTGAATAAGAACGAATCACAAATAATTGTATCTATAAGTCAGTTAGTTATTATCATTATTTTTTAATGAATTGTGTGAATTTATGATTGTTCTCAGTATTTACTTTGTCAGATCCAGGAAATCACGATTAACCTGGATTAAGACCATCGATTGGTTAGATAAATATTTCCGCTACGTGTTCAGCATCCTTCTGAATGGGTCGAAATCATGGACTTTGAGAGACGCCGTTCAAAATGTGGGCGTATAGAAGGATGTTTAGAATTCCATAGACTATTTAAAGGTTCAATGCCGATATGCTGGCTTTGATGGATAAACAGGTCGAGCTACTTAACATCATAAAAAGGCACAACTTGAAATACTGTAGCCATAAGAAACCAAAAATATGATCTTCTGCGACTGATAGGGAAAAATTATAGGTCATCGTCACATGGCTGAAGAACCTTCGACAGTGGAGCAGTGCTAGCATCGGATAATTGTTCCGGATAGCAGCCGACAATGTCAAGATGGGTACTTCTAGTCCAATGGATCCAATACGATAACCATACATATATTCATAGATATTGCACTACACTAGGACTATCCAATGTAAAATTAATTTTAAAAAATCTTGCTAAAGCTAAACCGTGTTAAACGAGTGCCGTGTTAAGCAAGGATGGGTGTATATTTACTTTGAAATAAAGAGATCATAAAGTAGTTTGCTTTCATCTTGCTGTTTCTGATGGCAAAATTTTTCATTTCAAACAAATCGAAATTTCTTTGATGTTGCCTCATTTTTTTTCGTTATTAATAACACTTGTTGTGGAATAAACACTATTCGTATACTAGAGGCGTAAACACTTCCAAGTTTTAAGCTGACCACTTGGTCAAGATGAATTTACATTCGAAAAAGCGACTTTGGGGAGTAGAAAGCATTTCAGTATAATTTATCTCAGAAGCGACATTAGAGCCATATACATTTATCAAAACATATACTTGCTAAGTATGTTTGTTCGGCAGAACTTTGGGGAGCGACCTCAAGTGACCACCCCAAGAGTAGGAAGATGGCTTCACCCTGAACAATAGGAAAAGGTCACCTAACAAGTTGACACTGTTGATCCTAACTCTCATACAAAATACTTTGACACATGTAGGGTCTATTCTTGGTACGTTCATATTCAAACACGAGCTCACAAAACCTCATGCCCCGATATAAACAGAGGCGACATGCCACGCTTGTTATGCGTCCATTAACTTCATTCTAAATTCGGCTTATTGAATTTCAACTAAAACCAAGTCGTATGTGCCGGACGCCCATAAAATCATCTCTAGATGCGAGATAAACATGGACCGAAAAAAAGGAAATTTGATGGGTTTAACACTCAACGAGTGTTTACACTCGGCCTACGTCTTAAGCGCTTGGATGTCAGAATTAACGCTGTAAAGAGTAGATAGATCTAAACGACGACGATGATGATGCGATATCAAAATATACACTGCCAATAAAATGTTTCAACGAAAACAATAAAAAATCTTCAAAATCCCATATTTTCGCTAATAAAACGATTGAAAAGCTTTCAGGTCAAAGTCATTCAATCCTACACAATTGGCTATAAATATAAACATTTCATCATACACACTTTTAATTCTACATAACTTATGTCCCAATAGCATATTAAACCACCTTGCTTGGCAATTATCATATTTCAAATCGAACGGAGTGACATAAATATACAGTATTATCGCCTTAAACAATCATGCATTGTATTGTAGAAAATTTGCACGCAGTAGGAATCATAATTAATCATAAATTGGCCACCATTTACATTTCATAAATGATATGTTCATAGAATAAGTTAAAAAATTATATAAATTAAAATGTCATGACATATGTATTTGTGCGAAAAAAATTAAAATAAATCGAAAATTTGGATTGCAAAAGCAATATACTTTTACAGAATTGGAAGATGTTCGCAATACAGCATCTCAGTACATCGATGATTTAGAGCAGTCAGTGAGCATGAGACATACTCGGGTCATAATTTTGAACAAAGTCGAAGGTAACATTCTATTCACATTTTTATATCAAGGTATAAACATACATTCACAAATGTACTACCTAAGAAAGTTGATTGAAGTTTGATAGCAATGAATGAGAAGGTTTAAATGTGTGAAAATTGTAGAGTTGTGAGAGTCGACAATCGCTCAAGTGAAATCGATTGTGGTTATATGTTATATTTGACAACTAAATACTGAGATGATTAATAAAGTTGATCAATGAGTGATTGATTTGCAATTATGATTGAAATAAAATTATAATAAGTCTATGAATCCACTGCACCAACACTTCAAGAAAATGAGATTAAATATAGAAAAAAGATATGCGATGAGTTCTTGGAAGGTTGACATGTTATAGAAAATGCTTCTTCTTGGAATACTTGATCGCTGAAAATTGAAGAGATGCCAATTTTTCATGCAATGCAAGATGAATCTTGTTGATCAAATCGTGTAAATAATGTTTAAACGAATTTATAAGACAATGACTTTTATTATTAAGAATTGAATAATATTTATACATTTTTAATTATATTTGATTTGATAAAAGTGGATACAAAAACAAGTTTGATAGCTTCAAGTCCCAATTATAACAAACGGTTATGCATCTCTCAATTTTCTAGTTTGATTGTTTTATATCATCGCAATTAAAAGTGTACTATGTTTTTTTGTAATTTTGTTTTCTTGAATTTGTATAGTATTTCTGGTAAGTTTTGCCAAGATCATTTAAGCAACTGTTTATCTAGATTGATGATTCAGAAGAGCGAAATTATCCCGATTGTATTCTAAAACAAGATAAACAAGCAATGCTTGTAAATTCGATTCATTTGAATCAATTAGCTCTCAAATAAATTAAAAATGGACTAGCCTTCTCATAACACGACTTTGCTGCAAGCAAATTCGAAGATTTATGTCGCCCAAATTTCGAAATAATATTTTTGACAGTGAATTCAGCCATAAATTTTGAACAAGTTCAACAAATAATCTATCGAATTCATAGAGTTATAAAAACGCTTTGCATGTTTGGTATTAGGGAATCCAATCCTGGGATCCCGGACAATTTTAGGTACTTAAGAATCCCGGGATTAAAAAACGTAATCCCGAAAATTTCGGGATTGAAATTTTTATCTAACAGAAATCGTACACCTCACCAACACGATGAAGGCTACTAAATCGAGACATTCCCGACGAAATCTGGACGTTTGGAAACAGTGGCGTAATTACTAATTGGCGAACTTAGGCGATACGGGCAGTAACTGTCTAATCTATGTATACATATGTACAGTACATATAAGTTTATCAAATTGTTATATTAACCTTTCCCTACCGGTGATGTATTTACTACACCTCTACTCTAATAATGGGAATATCGATATGAAATATAATAGATACGGGCTTCAGAATTTTTGTATACCTCCGTAATATAATTACAAATTACATCAAAGTATTACAATATATAAGTATTCATCTGCAGCGACGGAAAATAATTAATTTGTCGGGAAATTGGGAATTTTGCGAGTTTTAGTCCATGTCTCAGCAGAAAGGAATTTTATCTGTCACATTGATGGTGTTATACGAAAATGGGGGCTTACGCGGTCATCAACTCGAACTAGCATTTAAATATCTGATGACAATACCTCAAACTAGTGTGGAAGCTGAGGGTGCATTTTCAGCAGCAAGTTGCTTGACTTCCAAAATCAGATCCAGACTAAATGACGAAACACTCGATGTTTAATGTTAATGTTACTTCAGGCATATTTTCAAAATAATATTTTAGTGTTTTATTTATCTATTTTTGAATTGTATTTTTATCTTTTCTTAAATAAATAAAATTATTTGGCCTTCAAGTGATTTTTTATATTGAACAAATGGACTTATTAGTAAATTTTGTTCAAATTTATCAATGTAATTTCTTAAAATATTGAAAATCCCAATCCCGGGATCCCGGGACTGGTCCCGGGATTGTCTAATGACATCCCGAAATCCCGGGATCGAAATTTTGGCTCGGGATGGGATTCCCTAATTGGAAGTATAGAAATATATAATCATTTGAGATTGTAATAAACCAAAAGAAAATAATGAAGAAAACATATCTTTGAATTAAATCATAATTAAGTTAAATAAAAAAGACTAAAAATTAATGAATGATAAAAAGTAATGATCAATCATAATTTGAAGAAATACGATATTATATAAATATTATTTATAGAAATTATATTATTTTGGAATTCAAACCATGATTTTGAACGAATTTTAAAACCTTGTATAACACGGATTTATACAACAATATTTTCGTGTAATTATATAATGGTGTTATAAGAGGGATGAGTGTATTTTTAATTCAGAAATTAAATTAAATGCTTTTGGATAATCTTATATGTTAACTACGCAAGGGTATTGGATTTTTTTTTTCATTGATTTGATAAGAGTTCTATTCTATTTTTTGTGCAAAACTTCTTAGAAATAAATTGAAATTCTAACGAGAATATCTTTTGCATATCTCGAATTGAAGACGAACTTTTTATATGATAAAAGTATCTGCTTTAAGTGAATAAACTTCGTCGCTCAGTTTGTTTTATGCTTTGACGGTAGTTCAATGTAGCAATTGTTCTTTCATTCGCCTAAGCACCATTCCATCCGGAAATATATTCTGAGGATATAATAGTCATTTGTGAAAGAAATGGTTGTTGCGTTGACAGTCATCGTCTTCGTTTTTGATCAGATCTACCGCGTTAGATATCCATCATGCCCTCGGGAATATAGAAACGCGAAATGAATTTAATGAGAATTTATATCTCGACGAGATTGTTCAAGCGTTTTTCATATTTTATCCGACAATGGCATCCAGGCGAACGGTAATCGTAATCCATCATAATGATTGATGCTTTATGGACATTTATGTATTTATATGGTTTATATAACTAATTTGGAGTAAATTCATCCGGATTTAGCCACTTACCAGAAACGCCAAATTCAACACAATGGATTAGATCTCATGTAAAAATGTTTAAGGCGCTTCTGTTGGAGCGCTCTCTATTTGGGACCAGCAATATTAATCTGCTCGATAATTTCGCAGTCGAATCGCTTTGGGGTGAATTTGGCTCGAAGAAAATCCCTATGGGAAAATACGGGAAATTCGTCTTGAATTCCTGGTCAAAGTTTGGCAAAGGACGCTCTAACGAATATGGGTAGTCGCAAATTATCCAAATCCGCTATTTGAAAACCAAATCAATCCTCATCAAGCGAACTCTCTGTGAGATATACTATCTGAAAATCACCACACAATCCACAAACTTAGTCAACGATTTGCCGTACAAGATAGGTCAGCGTGATAATAGTCAAACCAGTGGTTTCTTAACCAGATAAATAGAAATTATCAATTAAGCTTTACAAAATAACTTAATCAATTTTGCAATATAAGCTAAATAACATAAAATGAAGAAAATAATGATACATATTTGATAAGAATTGATTCTTAGAATAAATGTTAATGTTCTGCTATTTCCGTTTAGCGTTGCCCTTAACAATCAATGCTGTTATGTTAATAGTGTTTTTTCGTTAATATAAATAATAATTAAACCTAGGGGCTGCGAACCCCAAGGGGGTCGCGAAAGGTTTGCTTGTCTTCGTTCAGAAGATGAGAAGAGTTCCTATTTTGTAGTGAACTTGGAACTAATACAAAAAGTGAAGATATTATAGAGAAGATAAATACCATTTTTGAGACTGGAAGATTAAAATGGAAAACATGTGTGTGGGGTTTGTACGGATATTGCACCATCTATGCTTAGGTCAAAATTGGGCTTTCAGAAAAAAAGTAAAAGAGGAACTCCCCAAGCATATTGCACGATTCGCTGATACGCTGTTTCAAAAATATTTTCACTAAATTTGAAGCAACAAGGCATTTTTGAGAGAAAGTGCAAACAAACGTGTGAATGTAACCAAGAATAATACTTAACTGAAATAGAAAGAAAATGGTGACACTTAAAAATATTGGTTCCACGTGTGCCATACGACATTGTACGCTAAGCGCTAAAAATGATGTAAACCATAAGTACAGTATTTGAATAAAAAAAAAACATCCATTTCATTTTATCTAAACGACTTCGCAAGCTCGTCGCTTAAATCGTCGGCAATGCTTAAATCTTTGATTAATACACCCAATTAATAACACATGGCTTATTATCTACAACGCAAAGAGTAGTAATGAGTTCAAATTAAGATTGTCGTCAGACAATTATAAACGCGAAATTCTTCTTCTTAATAAACGATCATAAATGCCAAGCCCAAACATAAATTGACGTTAATATCAAGCATTTTGCAAAAGGATGCAGTTACAATTTGTTTTCTTTGGAATCCTCTTCGATTGATAAATAATAAGAAATTGTATAATCTGTGCTATAAATAATTAAAATATAACCACTATATATTCAACTTATGACTACAGCCATACGGGAATCGTTTTGTCCCCTAAATGTATTATGATTTGGTCTGAGAGCTTTTATGTGCGAGCACTCACCCTTTGAACTACAAAGATGAACGTGTCGTAAAATAAATTTAGCGAAATTCTCCAAAGAGCAGTTTTTCTCGGAAAACTGTTCTCAAGCAATTATGAAAACTATACAGGAAACGACTTCTTAAAGTGCAATATAGCATACACTTGCAAACATAGTGATAAGCTTAGTCGAATCCCAAAGGAGGAGTTTTAAAAACCCAATCATTTTTATTCGACATGCGATGACATTTATATCCATTAGTTAATGTAAATATTTTAGTAATCGGTAAAAAGTATCAAAATAATATAAAATTAAGAGCGGAAAGTATCCGTAATAGTAATTCTTAAAACTCAGTTTTTATCAAAACACGGCTAAAGAAACACACTTTTTCATTACTTAAGGGGGAAATATGAATAGATTGTTTGGAACTTTTAGAGATGTTCTAAAATTTTACAAGTTTAAATATTATAAAATGTAGATAAGAACCTCAAATATGCACTTAGAATGGGTCGATCTTATGAATTGAACGATGTGCTGACATCATTAATAGAATCAGATCCATATTAAACGTTCAGGAAATTGTTATTGAAGTTTAGTTATCTAAGACTAATATTTCAAGAATACTTCTCTCTTATAGACAAATTAAATAAAAACGATATAACGGGTACGTTATGAATTGTCTTGCAACATAAATCTGCAAAATAAAAACAAGAAAAAGCAATAAGACTTGGGTAAGAATTTCAAATAAATGAAATAATTATATATCCAATTGATTAATTATTGCTAACCTATTTCATGGTATTATTCTGTTTTCAAGGTAATCCCATGTGCCATGTAATTACTTTATCGCCTTAAAGGTCTTCCATAATTAATTTGTCTTATTCTTTCACGAATGTGTACATATGTGTAAAGTCTACCTTTGGGCTATTGAAAACATTGTCATATGGTATGAATTCATCGAAAATCTCAGTTTTTATAAATACTTTAATATCGATATGTTTTCTTAAGAGCTTATGTGTATTTCATGATACTGCAAAGCGTCTAGACATAATAATAACCTTTGTTTTGTATGACCCTTTTCAGTAAAAAGCGTAATGGAAGTCCCTTGTTTATATTGTTTATTTATTTTTTCATGCCAAAAATATCACAGTCGCGCCCAAGAAAACACGGAGAGCTTTTTCATCAAGTCTTTCATGCTTTCAAACACCAACTTCTGTTCTTACTTTGGCAATTTTCGAAACCGTAATCGAATTGGCTCCCGTCGAAATTTCGACAAAACATAATTATCGCATAGAACTGTCGTAAAAATACGAAGCCGAACCGTTCGATGGTATTATATCGAGTTTTAACGATGAACCATTATTCCCACAGGACAAGTCGTCTCATATCCATAATTGGATCTAATTGAATCGAGCATGTTGTTAATTAATTTATATGCCAGCTTATAAATAATAATACCCAATGCCCAGGACGCGAAACCAGGAAACACGAGTATCTCAGACTAACTTTATGGCCTCTGTGTTATTGATTGAATGCTAATATCAAATAACATCACCAAAGTCTGAAATTATCCCCCTGCAAATTCGAGCCGGGCTGAAAATCAATTTCCATTTTAAATTTCCTCGAATGCCACCCTCATTCATCGGGGTAGGTTCTCGCCCGCAATATAATTTGGCTAGTGTTTCAGAATATCGACCAGAAAAGTGAATTATACTCGTTTGGCTAGTTGGGCATGAATGGGCACCTTCCTAACTGATGTTTACCGACTTAATTACTCTCAGCTAAGCCGAGGTATCTATAAACACACATTTACTACATCCAGTGTAGCCTTTTACCCCTGTTAATATAAAAATATACTTAATAAAATAGCCTATAATCCGCTTTGGCGTTGAAAAACTCAATGCAGAGCTTTCGGTCCTCGATCAAATTACAAAAGCAAACATACAAACATTTTTTATGCTCAAAGATTGATGATTGTTTTAAAATAAACGTCTGCAAATTTATGAACAAAAAGCATTTTTTTAAAATGGCAAACACTCGACCTTTGTTCGCACCTTTGTCTCGTGTGTGCTTTGAGCCAAGAATGGTTTTTTTTTCTATGAATGGTATAAACGCTTGAATGGACGACATACTTTAAAAGCCACACAAGAAAAAAATCACGCTTTAAAATCTCAAAAAAGACAAAATATTCAGACTTAAGGCTAAAAGACAAAGAACTCTAACCCGATGATATTTTTGTTGTGCATTAATACCGAATTCAAAATTTAAGCCATGAAGATTTGTTGGATAGACAATAAAACATTTACGACTTTCAAAACGTTTTGATTTTCTTTTATTGACAACAGACAATGGAAAAAATCATAAAATCATCATATAAAGCTGAAGTACCATTCGCCATATAAAATTGATGGAATGCATTTTATTGGAGTATTCGATATAAGCGTGGTTTTTGAACCCATATATTATTATATATTGATACGACCAGGATCAAGTTTTTTTTTAGTAATGTTCTTGATTCTCCTTTGAAATATGTTTGCTGTGTTAATTTTATCCTCTGGCGCAAATTATGCAACCATAGAATATGTCTTTAAGGAAATAATTTATATTTTACGCTGTTTGCATAATTAGGGTATAAACATAGAAGCCGAATACACAATAATTAATTAACTCTCCGGTTAATGTGACATTACTAGTTGCATCTCAGATGCGTTGTTTATTGGTGTCTGTAACAGCCTGCGTGCTGCAATTCTGCTTGTTCCGTTGTTGTGCTAATTGCCTGTAATCAGGCGCTGTCAACAGCGCAGCAGGAAATGAAAATTACTAGCATTAAAATTGAATACGGTTATGAAAATGATTGCAATGCATTGTGAACATGGTGCGGTTAAATTTATTTAATATAATAAGTATAACTTTCCAGACGACTGTGTGCGAATTTCACTTAAAGCAATATCGAAAATGTTCAACTTATATTGAACTCCACGTAACAGGTTTTCAATTTCGTACTACCATGGCGATTACAGTCAAGCGTTGTACCAAAATTTACCAATATACCATGAAAATTTTTCCCATTTCAACCCTTGCTGATATACTTCATGTCGGCTTATTTTTTCCATTGAAATTAATTTAAGTTATTTAAAAAAAAATGTATTGTTAAGTATGGTTGGATTCGCAATAATGTTGACCACATTGTATTTCAAAATTCAATGGATTTTTATTGAATTAAATTCGCGATTATCAAACAAGTCATAGAAAATTTTATCATTTCCATGGGAGTTAAACCGCAACCGGTGCGACCATAAATTGCATTTAACGAAAAATTATTTCGCGACCGCTGCGAATCGAACAAAAAGATACCTGAAAATGGCGAAAATCGTTTTCCTAACAATGGAGTATTGAATTGGTAGAAATAATTTGCTTTTTCAATTATCCTAGACTTGGTCGTTGAACAGAGCTATGGGTGTGTATTCGGGACAGGGCCGGCTGCGAGTACTTCCGATGCCTGGGCAAAATTGCAAACAGCGATATCAGCGTTTATCTGGAAATACACGAGGCTACTGATTGCAAAAAACCATTGCGATCGGTATTCCCAAGTAGCCTTTTTTTACATCTCGCACCAATGGAGAGATTAGTGGAGATCTGGAAATGGAACCGATGAGGAAAAATTACTTTCGAGGCACCTCTATTTGTAGAGCATCCGGCCTTCCGTTGTTCACTTGTCTGTGTTGGAGTAATTCATTAATAAAGATTTGTTCAGAAGAATGGTCTTAAATACAATAAGAGGGAAAATTTATTATATTATACTTCAAATTAACATTAAACAAATCATTCCAATTAAATCTAAAATGATTTTAAATGTAAATCAGTGGCACTATTGAAAATTTTCAACTCAATCAAATTGTTAAATGAAGAAAATTTGTTTGAAATACATTCACATAAAAACATAATTTTGCTATGAAAACAATGGCCAACTGGTAAGCAATAGTCCCAATAGTTCGACTACAAATTTTAATGATTTTTTTCATTATATTTAACCTAAATTTATATGCAATTAACACATATTTTGCGGGAAACTTGGATTGGAGTCCTTAGCGTGCCACCCGCCATATGCGAATAACATGGGTAAATTAAAATTGTATTTATGTATTAAATACATTTGCACTTTTGAACAACATCTATGAGTACACATCTAACATTTCTGAAATACTTTGTTTATTTATCTGGTCAGAAAACACATCTGATAAATTTCAAATTCTGAAAACATGCGACTGTGGAACAAATACACAGGATCTTCAATGTGATACACAATGACTTAGAAGACAGAAAATATTGTTCGGCAGCAATCCTGGACGTACCTCAGGCTTTTGACAATGTGTGACCAACAGAACATTCTACATCAAATACGAAGATGAAGCCACCACACTCCATGATATAAAATCCGGTGTCCCACAAGACAGCGTACTTGGTCCAGTTTTATATTTTTTATACATAGCTGACATTCCGACAACAGACACCTCGACAATGGTCCCCTTCGCGGACGACACAGCTTTTCTAACCCCTCACAACGACCCTGCAATAGCGTCTCAACCGCTCCAACATCAACTCAACAATATACAGAAATGGCTCGAGAAATAGCGCATAAAAGCCAATGAAAGTAAATCTATGCATTTCACTTTCACTAATAGACAAGAGACATGTCCTCTTGTCTCACTGAATGATTGCGCATTGCCACATGTAGATATTTTAAATATCTCGGCATGCACCTGGAAAGACGTTTAACATGGAAAACGCACATAAGCAAGAAGAAAAATCAACTGGAGATCAAAATGACAATGTTGTATTGGTTAATGGGCCGAGAATCAAAACTGTCCCTAGTAAATAAGACACTATTATACAAGAGTATTTTGAAACCAATTTGGACATATGGGATACAGCTCTGGGGTACTTCAACGCGAAAGCAAATCAAAGTCTCTCTCGGGTATCAAAACATTTTTGAAATATAAATTAGAAAAAAAAGAAGCTAAGAAGCTCGTTATTAGTATAATCTTTGATTAAATGAACCCCGCATAAGATGTGTAAAAATATGTATTATGTAATGCACGTTTACTCTAGCATCTGCCACCGCCCTCATATTAATAAATCAATATCGCAACATAAAACTACTTAATCTATACGAGTTTATTCAAATATTAAATAGGCGTATTGTCTTTCTTTTTATATTTAGAAATTGACTTTTTAGTGCTGATGAAAATTAATTTATTGTATCAACAATTTCGCCAAATTCTTTAGCAACAAGATAATGCGTAACCCTATTAATCAAAGATGATCAAAACAAATTAAAGGAACTTGATTCGCATACGATTCTACATCCACCTTATTCTCCTTACCTTGCTATTTTCGACTATTATTTATTTAGATCGATGCAGCATTATTTATTGGGATAAAAAATCATAAATATAGAAGAGACAAAGGCAAATTAAATTAGGGTAAGGATTTAATTTGGTGTTTTCCCAAATTAAATCCTTACCCTAATAAGATCTCCTATGAAGATCGTCTTCGTTCGATATCGGTTATGGCATATTAAAAAGATTAAAAAGTCCAGCAGCTAAATCTGTTAATTATTTTTTTAAAGTATACTTTTGAGACGTTCGTTAGGTGGAATACTAAAATGTACGTTACGTAAAAATATGGAAATACTAATATGGAAAATAGGCTATATTTGCGTTTCAAATTATACATTTGAAAGTATTCGAAATTTACCATTATTTTTAATGTATTTTAAAGCATGCCCTATGTAAATAATTAATATGCAACGTGCCCTAAGCATATTTGAACAAATTAAATTTTGATGGTATGTATTTTCAATTTTCTTTGGGGGTAGTTTCATCCAATTATGATTTTAATATTAAACATTAGTTTCTGACGTTACTTGAGTTGAAACATCAGCAAAATAAAATTGGATTAAAAAATATTTTATGGCAATTTCATCCTTCTGTAACAAAATGATGAGAATGGAATTAAGCCGTGTATACTGCGGTATAATTTCATTTACCGAGCTTCAACTAGTCGGAGCTTTCAAACAGACGAGCTTTTTTCAAATAGGATGCCAAATTGCTATTCTGTTTTCATCAACTTCTCAAAACAATATTAATGCACTCGAAGCACGTCGTTTTATATTTTTACACACAACGCCATTTGACCAACTCGATAAAAAAATCAAAGCGTTTTAGAGTAACCAAGCGAAAATTTATAAATTAATAGTCACATTCATAAAGTTGGTCTATGTCATGAAACTTTGTATGTTATTCAATATTCATTGCAAAAAACGGGCATTATACCAACGGCATTCCTGTATTCAGCTTATTACTAAAATATACAGCAGAGAGGCGCTTTGCAAATAAATCGATGCTTATCCCAGCCCTTGTCGAAAATCAAGGTAAGTCGTAAAAGTCAATTGATTCATAAGGTATATTCTTTTATTATCCAATTACATTTGGTTTTCCACAAATTAATTGAAGGGGGACCGTAATCGTAAAATATTACGTTAATAAACCTATCCATTTATTGACGTCTAAGCATCCCTTATAAATTTTACATTTAGACGGGGGTGCTATAAATCGGCCTCGAATCAAATTCCACCTCCCGGTTAAAGTAATGGCCTTTACATCTGACCGATAAAATCACCTTCTTCACAATGCTCGATTCCGCTTTTATTTGGCCTAAATTTGTAGCGGATATTTATAATTTAGGGAGGGGTTCAGGCTCAGGTATATTTATGACGAAATTTAATATTCGGGAGACGTGCGTGTGTTGAAACAATCTTTCAAAATATTTCCGAGAAAAATCATAACTTTGGATTACACAAAGGAGTCTGAATACTTTTTTGAGTCTTCAGAAGGTTTGATCTCGTTGTCTTCGGCACGTGTTTTTAAAGTCTGGAAAGTTCTCTGCATGAACAATGCTGCAATATTTTTAAACACTGGGAAGTACTTGCGAATTTAAATTCTGAAACAATATTTCTTTCTTACAACTTTGATAATATTATGATTTCTGGTTATTTTTAGTGAAAACAGATCAGTTCATTTATATTCATTTTTTGATTATTTAATGAATACTTGAATTTTCAAGCAATTTTGAGAATAAAGAAAATAATAAACGAATTTATAATATTTTTTTTTCCTGTTTCGTTTGACCCCTCAACGTCTCCAGGGCCCCGCAACCTTCGTTGCGACAGCCTTACTCAGCCCACCACAAGGGGTGTCTCGAGTCGCGGGGTAGTCCAGGGACCAGGTGTGCTTGTGCGCCTCTCATCTTAGCTGGAAGGGCCTCGACGAGAAGGATGGGGGCTTCTGCCCTTCAGTAGCGATGGGACTCCGCAGCCCCGAGACGGACTCACAGCATACGCAACGGAAATCCGTATTTTATCTCCGTAGAGGGGGCGATTTTTTTTATCTTCGACTGTTCATTTGACAACACCGAAAAGATAGAATCCTTAAAAGAGAGGGAAATAATTAAAACATTGTGAACTTTTAATACTCAAATTTATTTACCATTTGTGATACGGCGACAAAACGAGGCAGAGGTTTCCTGATGATGTAAATGTAACGCGAAATTAACACATGGTGGCAAATGAAGTTTGCACGCCAACAATTAACACGGCCAGTCTGCTAGGCACCCCAGGAAGATTAGACAGTCTGTTCTTCCTGCAACCCTTAGGATGACCTCTCTAATTAACGTAAGAAATTAGTATTTTAATTAATTAATTCACTTTTACATTATTATAATTATTCAAAAATAATCGCTACGTTATAAAATATGTTGCTATATGTTAAATATAAAGTTAATATAAAGACACGTAAATTTAAAAAAATAATAAAATTGAATGTATGTCTGTCTGTTCCGTGTAAAATTAATAATTCATCTTTGGTTTGTATAATTTTATTCAATCAATAATCCTTTTTTCAGTCCACGTCAAATGCCATAATTAAATAAATAGATTTAAAATGAATACGGACGGTGTCTTAAAAATATTCTAAATTAACCTCGAATTCGAACCAAATGGATTATAAAAATATGGATTTCAATATTTAATTATTTAGCAAGCCTTATATCAATAAAGTTCATCATAATTGAGATTTAATGATTGTTTATTCGTCTGGATAGGGAATATTGTCGACATTTTAAATATGTAGGTATGCTGAGTAATAACGATTCAAATCCATCCCATTTTTTTCTTCTCCCACTATCTTTACTCCCATATTCCATAATATTCCTGGAAAAAAGTAAGCTTATAATATTTAAAGTTGAATGATTGAATAAATGAAACTAATAAGAAAATAATCATATTATTGTTTTAGTGGGAAGTTTCTGATAATAAATAAAATAATTTAATAATATTTAAAAAAAAAAAAAAACATCGATAGTACAGTTTGCTAAAATTACTGTTTTACAATTGCAACCTCATTGGATTGTTATTAAATAGATCAGTCGCGTCATTGGACGCATTCTTGAGAGCGCAGGGTGGTTTTTTGCGATCATTTTGCTGATTCCTCGAGCTCCATGTATATTTCTGTAAACTTATTATTTCATAGCGATCGAGAGATTTTATTTATTATGCCTGAAATGAATGCACCGGTAATATTGAATGCTGCCTGGGCATGTCTATTTTATATGCATTCATACGACGCTCAAAGAGGCTGCATTATCTGTATAGCAGTACAAAGATTGCAATTGCTATACTCGTCGCTTTCAAGTGCACACAATATCTTTCGGTCGTTGTAAGCATTTCTTAGATCTTCAACGACAAAAATTTCAAAGCATTTCTGTGTGTGAATAAAATGGAGTACTCGAAAGACAAATTGAAATAGCAAGGTAATGTATACAGAAAAATGTAATAATAACAAAAAACTATCCTGCACGGTAAGTATTCAAACAGTCCTTTGAATACGAGCACTAGATAATCTTACCAAAGAATCAGAATTAATTGGAAACTCACATCCTGAGCCCTTGAATGGATTTCTCCATTTTCCATTTTTGGATAATATGCATACTCTACGAGATTGATACGTTCAATTTATTAAGGATATCAAAAAGTAATTGTATTCTCGTATAAAAGCCTGACTGTTCTAGTAGTCCTTTTTATATTTATAGATAATATTTTTAATTATTTAAATAAAGTTAACACAATCATTCAAGGGAAAAAAACCATTTTTTTTGACATCCATTGACATAATGACAGGATTTCGGAAAAAATAGCTCTTTGGAAAAATCGAATAATAGAAAAAAAGTAGATATGTTTCCTTTATTTAACGAAAAAATTCCCGAGGGAATTATTTTTCCGCAATAATAGAATATTCAATTTTATTGGAAGAAATAATAAAATACTAATCACCATTATTACTGATGAAGAGCCTACATATCCCAAAAGAAGATCATTAATCCAATTATTTATATTACAAATTTATGGTATAAATGAGCGTGATCATAAGATGACTGGGCTATTTTGCTTGATTATTAAATATGTTTGTTGTATATTATTTATGTTAAGAAAATTGACTGACTGAATTTTACGTTGATGAATAAAAATCTCTTTAGAGGCACATGTATTAAAAATAAATTAACCAACTAAGGCAATTTTAGAAAGCACTTTGAAGCTAAAGCTCTTACCCTTGACTTTAATCGTTCTTTTTATTTCTTATCATCAAAATTAGTTTTTACTATTACAAAGCTCTCTCAATTAAAAAGCAATTATTTCGACAAATTAAAACATTTTTCACAACCTCTCATATAGCGCGAATTCAAGCCACGTAAGCGGCGATCGCATTAGAATGGCTTTAATTTAATTTTCTATGTTAAATTTCAACAGTTAAGATCCTGAACGTCATGAAAACAAAGACAGGTAGCTCAATTATCCTGATTTTCCATTTTCCGACCGCAATGCCATTCCGTAGTTTACATTCGGCTGTAACGGGACATTACACCACTCGAATTACGTCGTAATAAATTTGTACATTACGGATTCGCTGGCTTAATGCAAAAAGTACCTGGATGCCACCCCGATAAGGAAATATTAAACAAGTTTTATACGGAGAATAAGAAATTATGTTTAATCTAGTAGAAGACGTGTACCTCCGAGGGGCAATGTTGCTCGAAAGTCACGCGACGGAGATAATAATCATATTTTGTAACGGACGTTCGGGAATTGATAAAAAACAGCTTCAACATGGATATAACTTAGATTGCAAATATATTCTTTCGGCTACTTACATAATGAAGATAAGAAAACGGAAAAGAAAATTCTCATTTTACAAACAGTTATTGTGTGCGTATTAAAATCGTTTTTTACGATATTTTGTAATCTAAAACCCACTGTATGATTTCTTCTCGTAATTCGAAAGATGGGTATAATTAAATGACAATGAAACTATTATGAATTTGTAGTGCTAGCATTTATTTTTATTAGTTTGATCGTAGCTAGTTTTTATTATATCTTGAGCTAAAAGAGCAGATTTTAAATAAATTACAGTATATAATGAATAATTAATTATTTCGTCTACAATGGGACGAAGAAAAAGAAAAGGGTGCTTCGCTTAAGGCTGTTTAGACAATAGGAATTGTAACGTTCCGGATCTAATTAAGGTATTGTTGATTTGATAATAAGATCCTACTAAAGAATTCATTCAAGAGCGAAACATTTGTAATTAAATTTACTTAGTTTTTCAGAATAAAAAAGCTCTCCCATCTCCAAGAACAAATCTATTGAATATCAAATCAATTAATTTTATTTTTATGCATATTTACCAATCGGTCTGAACTGTAATATTACGTTCAATTAGTCTGAAATAATTTCTATATTTCAACGCTTAAATAAGACAACTGGTGGCTGAAGTTGTATTTATTGTAACGCGTATTTCAATGTAATAATTCCACAACTCCATTCTGTATCTTCTAATTGAATAATGAAAGTTCGGTTTTGTTTGCTCGTGTTTTATTTGCTGCAACTTTTAATTGGTAGCATTGAAGTGATAGGGTTAAAAATGCCTCTTCGATTAATTACCAATTAGCGCACAATATTTTGCATTTTTTGAAATACTACCAAATAATTCATAGAGCATTTTTATGGCTGAAATTGAATCTGTATTAATCATCAAATTTGTGTTAATTAAAAATTTAAAAATAGAATTTACACAAGGATCTAATGATTTGATCAATTTTGATTTTGATCTATTCACTGCTCAAAATTGCTAAGCTTATACAAAAATAAATAATTCTTAAAAAATGAAAACATGATCATTCGACGACAGAAGATCACTTAAAGGCTCTTCGACAAAACGTTTGGATATCAGACTCAGTTATTGCATTATAAAAACGTATGTTTTTTGGTTTTAAAAACCAAATTTATCAATAAAAAATAATTTAATTGTCAATTTCATAACCATGTGAAGGACATAATTTACCCATCTAATTGATTTTATCTTAGACATTTGATGACAGGATGCTAAATGGTAGACAGCATCTATATAGGTAGATGTCATTCTGAGTACACAGACGTGACTTATCTCTACAATATTCTGTTAATTGCTTATGATGTAATGATGTAAATGTAGAAGATTAACTTCAAATGTATACAATCTATTATCAAAGTATTTCTTAGTTTTATCCACAAATTTTTACATTGAATAGCTATCGTCAATTCCATTCCTTTTTCTTTTGGTTGATGCTAAAATAAACATTAATATCATTGATTATTTTAGTCTGATGTTTTCCATCCAGCTTCGGTAATCGATCAAAAATTTCCATCAATATCATCCTGCAAAATAATTGACGTTGGATTATTACACAGTTTTAGCATTGAATGTTTCTAACGATCTTCTATCAATACATTGACTTTTACATCATAACAAATATACATTTTTGATACAAATACGTCTGAATTTGATGCCATATGCCATAAACCAGCTCAAAAAATCAGTTGAATTTTATGCGATTAAAATTGTAATAGAACGGTCGCCTAAATTTTGTTTCCTTAATAGAGTCCTTGTTCTTTCCCACCCAGTCACGTTCAAACTCTTTCAAAACTAAAATTTCAACATCCTTATATAATAGTCTCTCCATTACGTACATATACGACCCCAAAGCAAAGGCTTTTAAATTCCAATGAGGCTTGGAAGTTCATACCCGCCGTAGAAGCCTTAACCCTCTGGGTGCCGCGAAATGATAACATCGTTCCCCCAATGCGGAGTATAAAACGAGACGGTTAATAACGACGGCTTCGTTGAAATATCGCCTGGAGGAGAACGACTATTTACGCTTCATAAAACACAGATGGGTTATCCTCGCACTTGGTCCTGCCAAAGCGATACAATAAACGGATCGGCATTCCGATACAAACGGGGTATCGGCGAACCCCATCGAAGTCTCGCTTCTCTTATGGCCGGCAATAATTTTTCGTCTCTCATTTTCGAGCCTCGGCGTAAATCACGATGTAAAACCGTCATAAATTACTTAAGTTGATGAAGATAAAACATTTTCGGGGATCGGTATATATTAATACATGCGATATGGGGATTGATTTTTCCGTTTGCAAATTACAAAAGGAAATGAGCGACGGCCACGGAATGCCAAATTAAAATATGCGAAAGTCCTACTTTGTTCGAGTGCAATTTTTGCATTTTACTGTCTTTCCAAATCGTATTTTGAAGTTTTAAATTATTCAAGCTCGCAAGAGACTTAGTCTCAAATTTATGTTTCTTAAACTTTTGCGCTTCTTTCACGGCGTCTTCTCCGAAAAGGAATGCAAAATCCTATTACCTAGTAAAGAAGCATATTTTATTATTTCAAAGTATATTCCATATGCATGTTCCAATAAAACGTTAAACTGAAGTTACCAAGCTATCGACTATTTTCTCTGTATAGTCTATATTTCTTGGGCTCTTATTAAAAAGCTTCTAGTTCAAATTAAGACTGTTTAAAAAAATGTTTTAATAAAACACCAACAAATTTGTGAGATCGAAAATTTATCCTGAATATAGTATGTGAATATAAAGCAGAGGTGGCAAATTTAAATAAATTTTGTAAATAAATTTAATAAAAACATCTTGAACATAAAAAGTATCTTCTTAATCGTGACCCTGGCAAACTGATAACTCTTCAAGTTTAACGACTTATTGAATGATTTGTATGACATGTGGCATATCATTGAAAAGGGTATATACTAAAAATATTTTTAAAACTAAATTAAGTTCAAAGCAATTGTTAGTTTTTTGTTTAGAGAATTAAGAAGTTGACATTTATCATTAGTTCGCATATTTTTGTGACTTTCAGAACTTATTTTATTTAAACTAATTGCATAAAATAATGATTTATTTAGATCCAAAATATATAGCAAAATACAAAAACTTATTTTGTGCTATCACAACAAATTAAAAAGTTATGACGATTTAAAGTTGATATTTTGGATATTTTTTCAAAATGTTGAAAAAAATTATATTTCGACAAACTTGATATTTAGAACATAGGACCTATGTGTGAAACGTAGCAAAAGACCCCCCTAACATCCAAAAAAAATTTGAAATTCTAGGGAGTAGTTTAATTTTCCTTTCACTATCTATAATTTGGGTTGATGACAAGGTTATTTAGGGTAGACAAAACCATTTATCAATTTGTTGATGACTCAATTATATCAGATTAATTTGGTTATTCTCACATATAAACAGTGTAGGTGGCCTAAATCAGTGGCATTCAAATTATCCACACCACACATTGTGTCTTCACTTAACGACGATATCGATTCAATTAGTGTTGTTAGAATTTTAGGTTGTCCACATACGCTTCGTTCTCTAACGCATTTTGCCTAGTTCGATACTCTCTACATCTTTTCAATGTACTTTTTTAAAGGGTTAAATTCTATCTGTACTTGTATTTTTCTCCATTTCATTTTCATACAATGAAAATACTTGATACATGATTTTGTGTCGATTTTTAAGTAGATAATTTATTTTTGATTTATAATGTAGGCGGTACATAAAATGGGATGGTCATTAATGGGTTAATAGTTGAATTTAAATTTGAGGCAAAATCTAAATTATAATTAACGTCGTAGATTCGGACCACAAATCTTACGTGAGACAGTTCTTGGAGAATATTTTATATATTTGGGCCGAAGATTAAAGATAGGTCGCAGAATTTAACCAAGCTTTGTTAATATAGCACAAAATTTTAATTATTTAAGTTTTGATATAAACGAATGTCAAGTCTCAAAATTTTGTCTCGTTACTGTGAGAGTTCAAATGTAAAGTTTTTGCTACTTTGCAACTCTAAAAGCTTTAGATTCTTACGCAACCGGAATAAATATAATTTGATTAAATTAAATTTGATTCATGAGCCTCTTCAGTTATCAAAGCTTTCGATATACATCTTGCATTAAGCGTACATTTTTTTATTTTTATTTAAGAGCCTATTTTTAAGATGTCCTCATTCTTTTTCCGCGTATGCCATCATAATACATTACATGAACCTGAATAAAAAATGGGATTCAAAAATATCTGATAGCCTCCTGCCACTGTTGCAAGATGGATGATAGCAGTATATATTTTTCGGAGAAATTTATCAAAGCTTTCAAATATCCAAATGTAAGCTGTTTACTTCATGTTTATAAGGTGTAACTTACGAATGTAAGACCTATGGGAAGGTTTAACTTATCTTGGTAACTTGTCAACTACTTGACGTTTTGGAGACAATTTGCGACCCAGCTCAGAAAATGAGTGATGGCCTTAAAGAAGATAACTTTAATGCAAGATTATGCTGAAGGACGTAGGTGAAGCAAAATAAACATAACTCCCTGATAAAATACCAATTTTCTGAAGACAATGCTTCAGTACAAGACCGAGATGTACATATACAAAAATGATATCATTTCAATGAGGACAATGATGGAACGAAATATTCCAAAAGAAGTAACCATGAAACAACTCTAAGCTAGAAAAATTTTAATAAAGAACATTTATTTAATAACTGTAAATATATATTTTGGTGTAAATAACGATATTTTTTCATATTCAAATTTTTCATATTCGTATATAAATTTCTTGTAACTATGTTTACTTCTATAGATAAGTACATTATCATGTCGTAACAATGCACATCAGTTTTCGATAATAGAAGCAAATTGTTCATCAAAAGCCAGTCTTTCTTTTTGAATATCAAATTTACGAAAATAAACCGCATTCAATATACATCCTCAGTAAAGACGATTCTAACTATGTGATCTCGCAGCTTCTTTGATTGAATAGGAATAAGAATTGAAAGAAGCGAAAGATAAAAAAAATTAAACATGATTTTTGCGGTTGGCCTTTGTCAGTATGGCTTAATACTGACAAATGTTCGTATGTGTGTCTCGGTGGAACAAAAAAAGGTGCATCTATCAAGTCAGTCCAAAGGTTCGTGCGCATTTTTGAGAAATTGGATTCTGCATAAGCTACCCGAATCTAATTTCAGTATAGGGTAGGCGATTTACCATCCCCACGTAGTAGCGCTGTTAATCTGAACAGATTTAAATATATATATATATATATAAAAATAACAACAAATCAACCTAGATGTGGCGCCATTGGGACTAGAAAAGTACATATCACAGAATCTGATTTCTCTTTAAAAACTAGAAATTAAGCTAACGAGTTGTCTTTCTGATCATTATCCACCTTTCGGCGCCTCCTCTCCAATTTAATTGAGAACAAACTATGTAACTCATCCAGATCAAATAGCCTACCGTTAATTTGGGGTGCAACCTGGAAAACAGATGATCTTCAGCAACCCCTTCTGATGTCACGCCAATTTTGATGATATTAATTTAAAAAACGACAATTCGTTCAAACAAAATAAACAACAACTTTATTACTTTGAAAGCTCATTACGGTGTACTGAAGCTCTTTGCTAATTAGGTGATGTATTTACCCGGAACCGATCAAAGAAAAACAAAACAGATCTGCAAATGGGTTTCAGGAAATTGATTTTCATTTATAGATAAGTAAATTAATTCAGCCAGTACACGCAATATTGAAGTTCGAACATGTGTATTTACATCCTGATTGGTTTATAGATCTATTGATTCAGCGGCAAAAACTTTGTGTTAATATTCAACCGGTTCATTCTGATGAAGGTAGCCCAAAGTGACAACATCCAACCGACTGAGACGTGGTGAATCATAAATTGAACTTGAATATTTAATCAAGCCTAAACTGGAGCAAAGTTTAACCTGTTCTCACCTTATCTAGTTGTTGGAGTTTATGTTTCGACGTTTATATATACTCGGCTTAAAGTCACTCTGAAAAATTCGCAAGGGACGTCGAAAAAATTCACCTTTATATCTAAGGACGACATTTAAAAGATTGAGCGATGCTTTGCTTTAAGGGCCATAAAACGTTATATGGAGTTTTAATTTTGTTTGCGTTAATAAGGTTATACAACGTGGCGAACTTTGCGAATGGTTAGCACTTAATATTACGTTGAAATTGAATACGACAGACACATAATCCTTGCCTCACCTCAGAGACGCGATGACGGATTCAATCAATACTGAGATGACAACGGTCTAAACCTCGAAATGGGCCTTAATATTAAACCTCTCGTATTTGTAAAAATCAGCATTTTATAAGACCTTCGAATGTTCTCTGCTGGTCGTGCATCATTTTTATATTACTATTTTATTTGATAAGCCATAAAAATGACCTTTGACATTTTTCAGCTTCAAATTTGGCATTGAAATTTTCGAATATTTGTTAAAAAAACATAATTTATTCTTAAGTAATCCTAGGGGCTATCCAGAGAAATGGATTCATAGAAACGTATTAAATTATCTTCAGAGATGAGAAAAATAAAATTAAGTTATCCAGTCAATATTTTCCTATAAATATCATAACTTAGATTTATCCTCAAGGCTATTTTTAGGATATAAATTTCATGCTTAAAAATCAAATTATTACAAAGAAAGAACATTTATATTCAATTGTATAATATTTATAAACTGACCTTCATTCCGTTTTTCAGCAAATAACTGATATAATTTATTAAAATAGATTATGTACTGAAATCTTTAAATAAAGATATGTTAATGTTGTTAAATTTGGGTCGGTCGTATCAACTGACTGCTTAAAGCCATGTACGCATAATCATACGTCATACCATGCATAAACTCGCAATCAATTTCATTTAACATAACCTGCATACATTTCAAACGATCTTTTGATAATTCAAGTAAATTAATATTACATTCATATTTTAGTACAACTAATTAAAATATAAGCCATTTTCATAGAAATTCCAGATATTTTATTTATGTTTAACGATTGCTTGTTGTAAAAAACTTCTTATTTTATTAACTTTTCTTTCATTTTTCTCTATGAATATAAAAAGAAACAGGGAACATTCTTATTTTTTAATTCAATACGTTAAATATATTGAATTACTATTATAATATCAAGCAAATCGAATATCATTTCTTTGTTGCAAAATCGGACATTTCATATGAAAACACATAATTCACATTATTTTTCTTCTCAATGTGGCATAAATAATACGTCCAAAAAATATCCAAAATGAAGAAGTTAAGAAAATAGTTAAGTGTGAAAAAAACCATCAAACGTATTGAATAATGTGTAAGCTGGATTAATATGAGCGATCAAAAATATGAATACTTCCAATGACCCAAATTTACTGTCAAGAAGATTTTTTTTGTAGTCCAGATTTAACCCAAACTTTTATAATAATTCAGAAATGACCTACTGAAAATATCTTTATCTCTTAAATTATAGATATTAATATTTCAATTTGTTCGTTCTACTTATGAAGCTTGCTTTAAGATCGTTAGAGACTGGAAGTAGTTGACATTAATTAAGAATGTGGGAGTTAGTAGGACTGTTCTCTTTGACATTCCACAACTAACAATTCTGCAAGTAGATTTTGCAACAAATTTACATACAAACGAACAATGCTCACTTAAATGTTTGTACCCATTTGAAATCCAAGTCAACGGTGAATTTAACGCCCAGATAAAACCATTTTAAAGCCTCTTCGTTCCAGTCTAAACTGGGCGCTTTTCGGAAAATGCTACAAATTAAACCGCATCCTATTTTATTGCGTTTTTCATTTCTCGCATCCTGATTGCCTTCGGGAAGAGGTGGAAGACTGTTTTTTATCATTTCGAGCACACGATTAGGTCGCTTTTGAGGCGGGACTCAAATCCCTTTTGTAAGTAGAGGTGATCCAATTCAGCCACAATCTTGTGGCGTCCTTCAGGACTACCTATCTACGACCCGACAGGGATTCACAAATTCAGCTGTACACTAAACTTACACTGCCATGTTTTTGAGACTAAATCCGGCCCTGCGTTCACCGAGGAAATTCACAATATTTACTGCTGATGTGCTTACGCTTTTGGGGAATTTTTCCCTGCAGGATTAATATTATTGCCTTAAAATAATACATTAAATACTTGAAAATATATTTAAATCAATTTAAACAAGCTCACCCCAAATTAACATATTTTTCATGAATATTAAAGAGCTTTCAATCTTCATCAAATAATCAAGTTCAATCTTCAGAAATTTAATGAAATATCCAAATATTCAATTTTTTGTGAAACAACTCTAAACTTTGATATGATAATTTCGCAAAACATTTTTAGAAGCAGTGGAATACATTTAATCAAGGGGTGTTTTGTGAAACAACTTTTGGTAACTATATAAAATATGATCGTGCACAAGCAAAACTTTCATAACATAAGTTGTTTAATATATTATTCATTTTTCTTCAAACAAAACTCCACTGGGAGGACCGAATAAAGAGTTCAAGATTTTTAGATTAAAGTTTTTAACATTAAATTCACTAAAATTTCATTTGGGCTTAGTTCATAAATGCCCATTTGATGATGCACATTTTATCATTATTATTTTTGGCATTAAATACAGGTTGTGCATGTTATAAAATCATTAGATTGTCAATTGATTAAAATAATACATGAATATCATATTAATAAATATAACAAACTTAACCATTAGCTTTGGCCGCAGGAAGACGTGATCTTCCCACCGGATCCCTAACGCTCTCGCAGCTGTGTTCTCTCTCCGAGAAAAAAATATTTTTTTAAAAAGAACCTACTTTTCTTTCCTCTCGAACATATAAATTTGAATTTTATATATGAATCGATAGATAATATCAAAAAGAGGCGTCGGTTAATAGAGGTATGAAATTCATATATGTACTTTGAAATAACATATTTAAGCTCCCTGATATAAATTATTCATATGAGCTACGTAATATAGCCAGAAATATTTGTCTAATCCTAAATATTTTATAGCAGCTAAGTTATGGTGTTCCATAGCATTCGTTGTATCTGTAACTATTTTATTTTTTAGGAGATTCTATTATGTAACAAATTAAAATTACATCATAAATATAAAAGTAATTGATTTAGGTAGTAGATCAAAAGACTGAGTAAGAACATAATTTGTTGCATACCTAATTTAGAGCTTTCAATGTTTATGATTATTTTCTAAGTGATATCCACACAATAAAGCATTTTGTTTTATTGCTGATTTTGATTTTGAAAAAAAAAATATTCTCAGAATTTTCAGGTCACCCCTCAATTCAGCAAGTACACGTGTTTTCTCATAGCAATGCTTCGTTTAATTACAGGAGAGTTCTGGTATAAGAGAGCCGCTATGATAAATAGCGGAAGATTATGTATAATAAAATGAAGTGAAAAGTCGAGCGTGAGGTTTTCATCCTTTGTCCCCGTAGAGCTTTCATCCTTGTGATTAAGGCTTCGTGCTTAGAAATGGCCAAACAAAACCGGGCGCACGAAATGCTCAAACTTCAACGTTATTACTAAAATCACTTCATCATTCCACCAAGTCCAGATTGAGCCCTAGCAAGAGCTCACCACCATGACTACAAATTATCATTTAATAAATTCAACAACAAAATCCATTGGCGTAATAATCAGACAAACCTTTTGTTTGGCACTTTGTAGAATATTCATGAATTTTTCATTTGATGGAATTTTTAAATGAAAATATTTAATTTTGACAATTTTTAGAGCATGAAGGCAACACAAGCACCATATTTTCAGCTTGAAGTACCATCGCACCTGGTGTATCAAACATACTTTAGTTCCTTTCTAGCTTTTCACACTTTGCTTTCATTTTCTGGCAACAGCATGCTGCACTGTTTAGTTCTTACTTTACGAAAATTCCACTGAAGAGAGAATATCAAAAAATAAAAGAGACTTTACATTTAGTTTTAATAAAGAGAATAATAGAATATAAAAAGCAATTAAATGTAGGACAAAATACATTTTTTATTCAGTTCAAAATCACATTGACTAGCTATCAATCATTTAGAATAAATTAAGAAAATTGCTGCAACTTTACGCCTATCATGTCGCGAAGTAATGCGAAATATATAGACTTGGTGATATATCATCGATGTTGAATGTTGAAATAATTTAGATATAAATTAAATATTAATTTTTTTTCGGACGAAGAAAATGTTTAATATTATTTTTTTAATAATATTTCTTATTAATTAATATATCATATTAATAAATGCATGATTGTATGAAAGCCATAGACAAAGCTGTAAAATTTGTTTTAAATGAATCAAAGTATGAATGATTACACGAAGAAAGAACAGACAGACATACATTTTATGAATGTTCATCAAGTATCGATGTAGTGAGTTGCCCTATAACTTACAGATTAGTAGGATCGAAAATACTAATATTTTCGAGTAATCGTCTTAAAAAAAATTGAATCTGATTTTCAGCCTCTCAAAAATACGCCAACTTAAAAAGCAAAATATTTGACCTATTTGAACATGAACAGGTTCTCAAATTCTAAATTATGATTATCATAACCAGTGTTGTATGAGCGAAATAACATGCCTATACAAAATCAATGTTGATCTATGCAGATGCAATTTACCAACAAAATCTTTCTATCTCCATTCGAACGCAATGTATCAATTAAGAGTGACGTCTTCTGTCTTCCAGCGGACACGTTATGCTTGTTAATGACATCTATCGAGATTGTGTATGCCCTCGCTTCCCATCTTGGGATGCCGCACAGGAAGTGGAGTTGTCGGATAGCCTTGGCTGCGGGAAGATGTCCTTCCCGCAGGCTACTAGCTGTAACCTGTCTCTCCTTAAATAAAAGATAATATTTAAGGCTAAAGTAGTTTCCGTCAGCACCCGAACACTTTCATTCTATCGCTTGGCTTCTTCTCGGCCTAATCGAAGAACAACCCACATATAAGCGGGACCTTTTTGAAAAACACGTGGGAGCGACGAATTTTTTTAGTAAATTTTACAAAATTCCAAATATTCATACAGTATTTACGATATTTTTATCGTACCGTCTAGTTTTATTAATGGTTTATATTTTGTACGAATGTATTAAATATACGATACATTTATACGTTTATTATACAGTGAAGAGAAATGATTCAAAAGCATATATTTTAAGCTCAGCATCTTCTCAAGTGCCAAAAAATACATAATTCAAACGCACCCCTTTTGATATACACATTTTTTCCAAATATTTCATACGCCAGTGCCCTTTTCGGGGTTTATGATCACTTTTATAAATGATAAATTTAAAATTATCACTTTGTAACTGAGCTCCTCAAAGCCTGCATCGCACCCTAGGCGAAATCAATCTTTTTTGAAGCATTCGAGACATTAATATTTCATATGGTCCCGTGATGTATATCTCGAGCTTACGGAGACCTGTCATGTGCTGTATTGAAAGGAAAATATTTTTAGTGCCAGCAACGAGAGGCTTTATTCCTATATACTTCTTATGGCATTATTGGCAGTAGAATTGACAGAGCTTTTATACTTAAATGTATACACGCTGCTTTATCTCGTATCAATTCGCTATTCGGATGCAGAATTAAAACAATAATGGTGTATTTAGTTTAAAATCACAAAATGGAACGTCGATTCCTTGAGAGCTTAAAGCTCGCCTGTTAATGCAGTGAGGATTTTATCGCAACAGGTTAAACTGAAAATTGGATAGAAATTTCGCCTCCATGGCGAAAAAATACCGAAATTTAAATTATGCGATAATATCAAAGGGTGTTTTATCACTTTTGGTCTGAAAAGTCTGCTCTGCGCCCCCATTATTATATTTATGATGTCAAAAGAAAATTAAGTACGCGGTTAACCCAGAAACAGATTAGCGACGAACTTTAGAAATGAGAATTAACTTTCGAAGATAAGTTGGTCTAAAGAATGGATAAATACGAGGAAATTTGTATTTTATATATTTGTAAATAGTGACACAATTTAAATTGTAAATAATTTTTGTGGTCATTTAAAGTCAAAAGTAACTAGCAGTCAATAAATAACGACGCCTATTACAAAAGCTCAAATCAGAAAAGCTTCGAAAAAGGAACAATCATCTTCACTAATTGAATCGAATCTAGATTATTTGAATATAGAAATAAAATGATCAAATTAGGTGTGTTTACCTATAATTGAGGGTATCTTTAATATTTTCAGTGGCAGTTTTTTCAGACAAATTTATTTCAATACTAGCTGGTACCCGGCGCGTTGCTGCCACAGAAGAAATAGTTCTAAAAATACCATTTGAAATTTGAAAGAGTTATCTTGTTTAATTAGCAATGATATAAATAATGATATTTTTTCCGACAATTAATACATTTATTGATATTGAATGATATATAAAGAAAAAAATATTAAAAGCATACATTTTGTTCACTTAATTATTCTGCTAAGTGCTTTAGGGTAGACAATAGTTTTGGCTTTTCCGTCTTTAACAAATACAAATAAATTTCTCGGCTGTCCAAAGTGGATTTTCTAGATTCTTCCGCACAACTTCTTCCGCAAGTGCCTTGTTGATGGTCATTGAGAATGCAAGTCCAACGGGGAGCTGCAGTCGTCTCTTATCAAATGGCACGTCGGTGGGAATGAGCATATCTTCTACTTTCGACTTTCCATTAAGAATATATAGTTGTCTCGATGATGATAGTGAGTCATGTTCCAATTTGTACGGTGGCACATCAGGAAGATCCGACGAATTTAAAAACTCGATTGGATAGTTAACAACTTGGTCTGCATTCATGGCGCTGTCAATCGATTTGTAGGTAACAGAATCGCTTGCAATTTTTTATTGTATTGTGTGGTTGATTTCATTAACGTCGGTGTTTTCTGTTGCCAAAATAGCATGTTCGCAAAGCCAATAATGATTTTTATAATTACTAAAAATCTGCGGAAAAACTTTCTGAATGAGTAAATCGATGGATGGCACAACAACGCAAAAGTTCGATGGAAATGAAATAAACTTGGTAGCATCAACATGCAGTTTTCCTTCACCAATGTTCAATAGTCGTTTTAAAAATGTGGCTGCCGACGCATCACGCTACAAATGTACGCGCATATTTGTCTTTAATGTCAGTTTTCGCACGTCTCTCCAAAGATGCGATGCTTTGAGGCAAGAATCAGCTGGTGTCGATGAAAGCATCACTGGAAGAGGTTGTCGAAAGTCGCCACATAATAAAATTAGAGCGCCACCAAACGGTTTTGCATTTGATCGTAAGTCTTTAAGAGTTCGATCAAGCATTGCATTCGTCCCAGATAATCCCCTTGCAAATTTTCAAAACTTTAGCTATGTCAGAAACTTTAGGAATGTTACATGTCAGAGCTTCCAATAAATGCATATCTAATGGCAATTTGAATGCCGAATGCGCTGTTCGTCCACCATCTAATAATGTTGCCGCAATACCTAATGAAGCAAGAGCTAAAGCAATTCTATTTTGAGATCGAATGTGAGCCAATAGTAAAGTGATGAGATACGTTTTTCCAGTACCGCCAGGCGCATCAAGGAAGAACAGATCATTTGTAATTGTATCGTAGGTCAATTTTTGTTCCGCAAGCAAAAGTTGTTCGTTTGCTTCGACAAATGCATCCAAATCATTAGCATTGTACTGCTGTTCAAGTGCAGAACGAATTCTTGTTGAATGAATTCTTTGATATTGATGGTTAAGCAAATGTCTTCGATTTCGATCAGAGCTTGATTGAAAATATTGTCCGAAAACTCAATTGAATTGTCATTGCTAACGGTGTGTAAAATGTCTTCGCTCAAATCCTCTCTGAATTTTTACCACAAATCTTTCGGGTTGGTTGACGGACATGTGGTTAAAATGATGGCGAGTAATGTTCTAATTTCCGTTCGACCTTTCTCAATGAAGTATGACATTTGACATTAACCAAAAGCATTCTTAAATAGTAACACTCGGCTTTATTTGGATGTAATGTGTAAATAGGGCCCAATGCATCAGATGAATACAGATTTCGATAGCCTTCATCACGCATCCCTTGCTTACGTCGTTGAAAATTCTCGGATGTAGTATTTCATGTAAAATAGTTAGGAACTTGTGCGTACCATAATGTCTCTGCAAATACATCTTCTTCACACAGCGCAAGTGTTGGTTCAGCAGCAACATTTCTTGCAGTGTCTGCCTTTGTCCATTTTCGAGATGAACACTGAGATGAACAACATTCGGATTGCTTCTGTGAATTAGGAAGCTCAAAATAGGCCAAAGAGCCTCGTCACTGCTGATATATCTACCTGTTTGAAATTGAGTTTGAACTCGATCGTTGCGCGCATCAAGTCTTTCAATACTGACTACTGCCATATCACTGCCTATTTGCATGTACAATTTGCACGACAATATCCGACGTTGGTATGATCTTTGAATGTTTTCGATGAAAAAGAAGATCCATATATTGTTGATTTCAACGTCAACATATTGTTATTAAATAAAATAATTATTCATTTGTTTCTTGTTTTTATTTTTTAAATTAAATTTAAATTCAAATCTGGTTAGGTTAGGTTTGTTTGTTTTCATTGTGTCGAAATGAAGGCGTTTTCAATTTACCAATAAATTTGTCCCCCGTTAACAGGATTTAACCTTTATCCATTTTACATTGGGATGCAAACTGTAATCGTAATGAATATCATATTGAAATGCAGCAATATTCAAATCAACATGTACTTTCGATTCTCGTTGCACGTTGGTCGTCTGATTTTGATCGGATAACACTCAAACGTATTTTTTCGATTGTTACGTATGTGAATAAGCGATGAATGAAATGAAGCATTTTAAAAGTGCTTGCGATAAATAATTTGGATATAATTGACTCACGCCGATGGTTAACCTGCAAATGACATTGACGTTTGACGTATGTGTTGTATGTGACGACGACACGACGCCTCCTACTGCAACTTGTAGGTACTATATACCTATAGCCTTAGCAACGCCTTAGCAACGCATAATCTCAAACACGTCAGAATCAACAACTTTCACACATTAAGTTTTGAATTAAAAATCTACTGTAAGTTAATTGTACTATGCCTATGTCACCCCCTGATCCCTTGGCAATAAGTGGACCAAGTTTTGTCTCAATCCGATGAACGCGCATATCAACCCATTTCGCCCGAGCATTAGCCGGGAAACGCAACTTATTTTTATATATTAGATATGCCAGCTTATTGTATATGTTTTATAAAACGAGCGCGAAATAAAAATATGTACACCGTCAACACGAAAAGCCTGCAGTGTAAAAAATGTTAAAGAATGCAAACATGTGCATCATATTACACGTGAAATATGAGACACGCGTGTTTGTTGGCTCATATATTTTTGAAAACAGTAACCAGTTTTAAAATATTGCGGCTATAGATGTGCGTGGCTTGTCGGGATGAGTTGTAATGAGTTGAGAGAAAATAAGGTCTATTGCCACTGTTCTTTATCATTTCGGATGGGTGTTACGATGCCCAATCATAAAAACCCAGAGAGCGGGCAACCCTATGCCTGTGGGTAAGAGCCGAACCTCTGAAGTAATGATGATGAGTGAAAGCAGCCTTCAGATTTGCTCATCAAACAGGGCTGAGGTAGCCCAGCTATCATGAGTTGGTACGCAGCTTACACTGTGGCACATACCCGTAAAGTCGAATGTGAAACTGCTGATTATAGAAGGTGTAAGTGGACTCTGTTCAAAAGGCATCACCACTATCCTCAACAGCCCTGTGCATACTCTGTGCGGCTTTAGGTTGTTTAAATAACAGCTCATCTCCGTGGTTAGGTTCTACAAATGATCGAACTAATGCGAGTACCATGGGGAAGTGGAAGTCTCTGCAGTCCGTTATCTGCTGCAGTCAATCTTAAACTGAGGTTGAACTCGTGAGGGCAGTGATGGTTCCTTTAAAATGATAAAAACCTATTCTTTCCTCCTCCAACGTACCTTTGGGTGCACGTGTTCCTGCGGGAACCTCTACTCCTTTTGAGGGCGTAAAGTGAAAGGGGTGGGCAACTAGACGCTCTGCGCGTAGCGTTCCTCGTGGGGTCAAAAGAGCGGTGAAAGACATCTCCTGTATGGCTTGTCCCTGTCCCGAAACAGTCCACATAACAGCGTAATGGGAAAGGTCTTAAAGAATCTGATATATCCATAAGATTCTATCCGTCCGATCTCGTTGTCCTTTACGTTGTTGATTGAAACGTTGATTTTATGCATTACATTTTTTTAGCTAAACGATGAAGCAGTGTTTGTGTAATATGTAATAAAATAGACTATCTACTGATCGAGTAGTTGTTTTTTGCTACACACACCCAGTAGCCAACTTTCATGGTGTTGCGGGGAAATTACCGACCGTTCGCTTCTTACGCATGCACCATTACCGGTTAGCCTTGACTGCGGGAGGACGTCCTTCCTGCAGCCAGATATTTTTCTCTCGTGTTAAATAAATAGTTATCTAGAGAAAATAGTCTTTCTGTCGTTCGGCTACATCATTACCCGAAAAAAGAACGGACCCGTGTGCTAGTGAGGCCATCCCGACGTTGAAGCAGGGAGCGTCCGGAGACTCTGCTCCAAGAGCGCCCCCACTCTGATGCTTCAATGGCATGACAACCTTTACTTATATTAATGCAATATTATAATAATTTTATTGAAAAAGAATCAGGAACCCACTTTTCGTCAGTATAAAGGTTTGATGAACATTTAGAGCGCCGTTAGTCGCGATCGGATGCGATTTATGAAATAAAAATTCTTCTTCGACATATTTTTGCTATTTTTTAAAGGGCCCACATATAGATATGTCGGGGGTGTATTTGCAGCAATGGTTATTAATAACGGGAGCATATTTCCAGCACATTTCTTCGCCATATAACATGTTTGTTGGCGAGGCCGTAACATGAACCGGAAACCAACGGAACCTTGTACCGAACACACCACTTGCGTTGGCCCTTGGCCAAAGTTCTGCCTTGCTAGCGCTCCCTGTTTACCATTCAAATAGAGATTCCTCCATACGGTTTTCTGGATTACCAAAATAGCAATATAATCGCACATCTTAATTTCGACTGCGATTCCTCGGGAACGGGCTTTATGTTTTTATTTGTCTCCTTATATGTGAAACATGACCCCATAAGTCCCAATCGAGAACTTTTATTTTTTCCGGGGTGGGTCCGAAGTCGATCTCGGGGTACATTTTAGAGCCATTGCGACTTTAAATGCTTATTTATAAGTATCGTTCAGTACCCGTATTTATATTAGCTTACTTTCTTATCTGTATTTGTCTATAAACTTGTATTTTGGGTCCTTTTATTTTTATGGCATCATATCCGTTTTCAAACACCAATGATCTCCATGGGAGATTTTTCTATGAATGCTTTTAATGTGATAATTAACCGAGGTACCGAAATTACAGTTGATAGTACAATTTGGCAAGAAATAGAACAAGGCTCAACACCTGGACGAGCCTCAATAAATAATAAGAAAATGCACAGAAGAAGAAGCCTCTCGAGTATTGGGAACTAAATGGAATCTTATTCCTGCAAAAATAAATGCATTCATTGCTCTTCTATATGCACGCGGCGTATATCAGGCAAACAATTTGAACATCTCATATATATGGAACATGAAATGGGGTACTCTTCTAAAATTTAATAATCATGTACCAATAATGCTAAATGATATATTTTTCGCTAAACATAGTAAAATATATACCATTTTAAAGACGGGTCACTTGACCCACTGTGGTAGGAATAGGTATACATGAAGTATCTGTAAGCTTAGTGTTAATGACCTCGTATTGTCCTAGTTCAACAAAGTGATACCAAACAGTGAGAGATCGTCCTTCATTTTATAGCTCACTCATAGATTCCATCTTAAATATTCTCATTGGAATAACATTATTCAAGTGTGACCATAAGGGAATATACTAGCGGCTAAGTGGTAGACATTTTACTGCAGATATCATTAGAAATGTCTCCTATATCCGATTATATTGATTTGAAATAAGGTTACAAAAAATTGATAATTTGTGACCTCATTTCAAAACTAGTAATGCGTAATATTCTCATTAATTCTTCTACTTTAATAAGTAACTAGAGAAAAGGTAAGATGATCTCGTATGGTATTTATTCAATTCTATGAATAAAGGGATATTGATTTTAATTAAATTCTTTCAAATAGAACGTATCGACTGTGGCTTTTGGTGGAGGTTTCACTGCCTCTACACCCTTTCACGGTCACCTTTGTGGCTTTTTAAACAACACACAAGTTTATCCTTCCAGGAAGGCTTCAATAGGTATAATTAAAATGAAGTACTCTTTATATTTATTTTGGATCATTATTGAAGCTTTGACCAAATACAAAAACTTCAAGATACTTTCAACTTTCTGCCGTCACACGAAGAATATAAATTATATAACCACGCATAAACAAGAATAGTTATTCGAGCGTATATTAATATGCAGCAATGGTAGCCAAATAAGACTTGTTCCAGTGCCCCTAGTTGTTTTATTCAACAAATTTGTCCACATATCCTGCTATATCTTCTGTTCTTTCTTTATCAACCCCTCTCGTTCCCGTAGCAGATTTACTTTCCAACTTCTTTCCCACTCTTACTCGCATGATCATAGGGTAACCGTGCAATTAAACATTTGTCATGTCGTTATCGCTGGCTTGCAGGTTATTTGCTGTGGTTTTGTGTGTATATGTATTTTTGTGCCACCCTAAATTATGGATCTAATCCCGACTGAGTGAAATGTTTTCTCCAAAAGGACACCCTATCGATGCAGTAGGTTTTCATAATATTTTTATTGAAAATTAACCATCAAGAAAATTTCTGGTTTAGGACATAAATCAAACTATGAAAATTATTAAGCATGATACTTCATCAAATATATCAAATTCGACTGTTACTAATTTAAATTGTTACTGTTTTTAACATTTAACCCTTCAAGCTCATATATATGAAACCAATTATTATATATGAAAATATCATTTGGTCAGTAAATTTGTATGGAAGCATTAAATAAAATTATATTCATTATATTGGCATTTTGAAATGGGTTGTATTTTTTACAGTATCAATTAGTTCACGGCTTTACAAATAAAAATAGAAGACAATCAGTTTTTTTCGAGACACGGTTCGAGAAATACTTTAATTTTGTTGTTATTGGAAAGTAATAAATGCGAATTTGTTGCTTTTTTCTTCATCAAATAATGAGTAAATTATCAACTACACTTGACTTTTTAGAACCAAAGGTTCAAGACAGTCAAGACAGATGAAATATACAATCAAAGAATTTTGCTTTCTTGGACAAGATTATTGTGTCAGAATGAAAAATGGTTATTTTATAAGAACCGTGAGGAAAAATATGACATTCTTAGGGCTAAGTACCTGCTGCTACCCTTAAGCTTTTTGTGAATGTACGGATATCACTACATTAATTATTTTTGAATTGATTATATTTAAAATTATAGCAGTATAATATTATCAGCATTAAAATGCTCATGAAAAAACCATAACCTGAACAGTCTATTTCTTTGTCATTAGCACTCACTGTTCCAAATATTTGTTTTGATATATGAATGATATGATATGAATGATAATTTCACTTGATGACGTATTTTTTTTAATAATAAATTGGAACTAAATACTTCCTATAGTCTGTTAATAAGTATGTGAATATTAGCAAATTAAGAGAGTGCATTTTTAAACATTTATTCTAGATTATTTATGAAGAAATACGTTTGATGACATGTTATCTTAAATAAAACACGTAAGAAATATAATGAACAAATATTTATGGCGAACTTATCATAATGAAGTGGTCAAAATGGCAGTGAGCAAGTCATGTGGCAAGGCGATTAGATGAAATATTGTCAAAAAATGGTACTCAAGAAAGCTAGGAAAGGAACAAAGAACTGAATGGTGACCAGATGGGTGGATAAAATCACAAAAATATGAACTATAATGGATAAAGTGGGCTCAGAATAGATTTTTGCTTTGCAGAAGGGTTTCTAGGGCTAATAAAGATGATAATGATATCCAAAGTATATTTTCCATGGGGAAATTTTTTGTTATAAATCCAACATTATAAGAGGGCTTGATTTTTATACAGAATTTCTATGAAAGATCTAAAGAGATCCAAATAAGATGGACCGTTAATATACTAAATGTTTTATTATGAGTGTCGAGACAAATTTGATATTAATATACATAAAATTGAGAGCATAAAGCACGAAATGATAATAAAATTAAAAAACATCTACTTTTGTCGAAGTTAGGTTCTTAAGTACACCGTAAATTATGAAAGGCCAGCCTTTCAACTCACCGAAGCAACGGAACAAGGTGTAAAGCGGACTTAATGAAATATCCAGAAATGTATAATATTACGGCTTTAAAAAATCTCGTTTCACTAAACTGTGATTAAACTCCCGAAAAAGTATTCATTCTCGTCTTTTACAACAGTGCAATGGTAATTCGATGCAAATTACTGGGTAATTCGACGAGCTCTTTCGAGAGCTTAAAGCTCCGCCATTAACCGATTCAAGATAGGACAGATATTGAACATGTTTTATCTTAATCGACATTGGACACAAAAGCTCGCCACAACAGATTCTGCTTGTGGTGATCATCTCAAGTTTTTGTTCGAAAACATTTTTAATATGAAAACCTGTTGCCGAAACGTGTCGAAACATAATCAGTCGATGGACTAATTATCATAATCTCATCTGATGGAAATTTTTGCAAAAAAAATATTCAAATAATGTTGAATAAATTCTTTTCAGATGATGATCAGCTATGAAATCTTCAAAATATTTGATTTCTACATAATGAAAAATGTTAATTAATTATTTCTCCCAACTTTGAATGAATTTATTTTAAATTTAAATTGTTAAAAAAAAACTAGTAAATATTAATTTCAGCTTAAAAAGTGCAATATAATATTAAAATAAAACCTTGTATGCATAAGAATTCTTTCAAGAATGCATTCTTAAACCATGAGAGGTATATACTATAAAAGGATAAATTCAGGCATATACTTTCTGGATTCTATTAAATTTAACTCAAAATAAATGATGCCTTTAAAATACATAATTTGTAGTCCTTCTTCTAAGATTTAAGTTCCATAAAAAATGAAATCTCATTCAATAAAAAATGATTGTAAAATAATACTCTCTTTAGACTATTTTCCTAAAATTAGTTTTTTTTTAAATTTTAATCCTGTGAGCTTTTGCATATGCTCTTCTTAATCCAAACGCCCAAAGCTTTAAAGCTTCTCATATTCACCGTAGTCAGTTGCAGTACTTAAAAATATTAATGAATATTAATCCCATTTGTTTGACCTCTACGCGAGTTTTTCATCAGCGTTATAGAAATTGAATATTAATGAATATAAAAACAGCCCTATTAGCATATTTTTTCGAAAGTGTATAAATAAAAAAACGAAATATTAGACGGGGGAGCATCCATCAAGTCGAAATTAGCCCGTCGACAATCCAGTAAAGCCCAGCTTGTTTATTAATTTGGCCGTGATTTAATTCCAAATAATGAATATGCAAATTGTTGAGGTGTATTTTATAAGGTAACTCACAAGTATTTTAATACAGGCCCGTATTATGACCGCAACGCCTACAGGTAGGCGGTAAATAATTGCGGGCCACTTCTGAGATTGTTTTATAATTGTGTTTGAAGGCTGTTTTTGCTACAGACGCGCATCGGTATTGAACCCTCAGAATTGGTCGACGATCTGGGAAACCCAACGTGGAAATAAATGGTCACATAAATTTCGAATGTGATATTCTGTCAATAATATCGTTATGCGAAATGAATGTGCAAAATGGGGGTGAATTAAGTGGGAAATAATTTTGTAGCGAAATTGATGCAAATCTACTGAGCATTGTTGATATATTGTATCTTATGATTTATGTCTTGCTATGTTTCGTATTGTCTATTTGTATTCGCAAGCAACAGATTTTGAGATGCAAATTCAAAATTACATCAATGTAGATTTAATAATAAGGAATGCAATTGCTTCAAAGCTTTCCTTGCTAGGTTGAACAAACTTTCGGAATTGAACATACAAATGATCCTGATAGTATATTAGTATTTCACATTTAGGTTACACCAAATATCAATGCACTAAGTTTTGAGATGTTAAATAAAATTAAGATTCTGATGGCAGAATAGTGAATGTTCCAAAAATATCATAAAAACATAACGATAATAAATAATTCATGATCATTCTTATTATTTTCGCTGATGGATCGTTTTTTTTATAGAAATAGAGGATATATTATATAGAGGAGTCAAAGGATAGGCTATTTTTTCACTAAAGACACTAATATTGTCAATTAATGATCAATTTCAATCATTAAACATTGAATAAAAACTCCTATTTAATCAAATAACATAATTTGCAACACGGTAAAAAAATTCTTACGTGAGAAAAATGCCGTTTTCAGATGTTAAAGTAAAGCTTATGTCCTCATTTTGATGCAAAGGATTTGCAACAAACAAACTTTTGTTCGGTTCGGAGAGTTTCCACTGCATATTTTGCCGATTTTTTGCACTTTTAATACTGTTGTTGCGGCTTGAACTGTATTCTACATGGCATTACGAGCTTATGAGCTCAGAATAAATATAACTATTCTGTCCTTCTTTTTGCGCTTGTTCTCGCATTTCGTTGGGATGGCGAGCATTTAACGTGTTTTTTATGCATAAAAGATTTTAAATTTTAATCTTCCATTAATGAACGTATGTACGCAATTTAATGTTGGAATATATGGATGCAGAATGTGACGAAAATGTTTGCAATGCACTCTACATATCCCTTTTTTGCATAAAAGCACACGCCTAAGGATTTTCTCGAATGCAATTTAAATTTATAATGATTTCATACAATAAGGGTTACATTTCACTTCTAAAAGAAAATATTTTTTATTTATTGCATTGCTCTTTATTTAATTTTTTCAATAAGCTTCAATGGATTTTGAGATTTATTGAAATATTGTTAATATAAATTCATAAGCAATTCGGTGATTTTTCTTAACATAAATACTAAGCCAGTTGTTTTTAAACCGCTTGGAGAATTTTCGCTGTTATTATATGTAGTAAATTACGTTAAACAATGGCTGCAAAATTCAAATACAGTATTATTGGACCGATAGTGGTTCTTCTTTGTACCACAATTGTGGAATTGTTGTGCAGATAAGACGACACTTGTCCCGATATGGAAGCAATGGAGCAACCGAATGTTTCCAATTCTCCTTTCTATATCTGGAAATAAACCGAACACTTTTACTGCTGAAAATACAGGCTGTTTTAAAGTACTACAAAATAAAAATATTTTTCAGTGACAATATTTATATATTTATTCAATCTTAATATTTTTATATAAAAATTTAATTTAAAATGGGTTGATATAACTTTGATTAAAACGTATTTTTTGTACATACAATTTTTACCTCTATATATCATCCTGTATGCATTGTCAGATTTTACAGTATAGCATCGTAACATTTTAGATATAAATGTAGCAGCAAATACTTTCCGTTTGAAATTTGATGCACATATCGATGACATCAAAGTTTTGCTATTTCTACTATTAGAATAATATTTTCTGATCCGAAATTGTAAAACGATATTCCCTGACAGCTATGCTGTCGAAATTGCTGTCAGTTGGCGTAGACGAGGTCAATAAGAGTGTATGGTATTATTTTATGTCTAACCGAATATTTTCCGGAATCATAAATTTTAAATGAGCCTTCTTCTAACGTATTCTAACCCATTGCCTCTCAAGAAAGCAAAATAAATATTATGAATTGATTACATAACAATTCCACCACCCCCCAAGGAGTAATATCCCAGAGCCCCCCTCCACTTATCAGAAAGAGCACACTTATACATTGAACTCGGAGACAGATAGAGACAAAGAGAGAACGTAGCGCAGTTCGGGAGACAGAGACGGAGAGCTTCCCCGCATACATCGCGCGATTGTACAGATCGTTAGCCCAAATTTATCGACTAATAATGATTTTGATTTCATGTGTGTTATTTGTTTACGCCAAAAAAATACCGAATATCTTGTGCTATCGACAGTGTTTATTTATTTGATTGCTTACTATTCCTCGCTGCTTGTTGAAGGAATCTTTATCCAATTATCATTCCCTTGTAAGCAGGAGTAAATTAATCGATTTTTTGTGTATTGTCTATGTACAGAAATGACGTGGTCTTGTATGCTATCAACAGTGTTTATTTACAATTGACTCTGCCTCGAATTGAAGATTGTCTTATGCTGATAGAAGCTGACAGAAAGTGATCAATAGAAAGCGATTATGGCATTAACAGGCTTCAACAATTTTAAATTTGTTTAAGTTGGAATAAAATGTCTGAAAGATTAGAAAATTAGGTAAGGGAAATAATATTTGTATTAAATGTCTCTGCCCCTAAAGAACATTATTTATTAATTAAATAGAGTATTTAAAATGAAGCGTGTCTAATAGTGATATTAAGAAATTAAAATTACTTGAGGGCTTCAAACCTATATAATTGTGTATTATTATAACTCCATTATTTAAAAATAGCGCCTTTTATTTCCCTCTTTTGGTATTAAAATAGTACATATCTCATATTAATTAGAAGTGAACATTTTTTCCTCATTATCTTCATTACGTACTATTAAATTGACATCATAATTATTCAATTATCGAGTGGATGGTACGATACGCCGCAAATCGGTTGATATAAGAGCTTTTTTTGTCCCATACTCATTACACATCTAAGGCATTATGGATACAAATAATGTAAGTGGCGTGCAAAATTTTCCATCTCCAGGAAGTATTTCTTCCGGATTTTAAGAGACATGCGATATTATTTCGCAGAAGCAGCTCCGTAATTGAATCAGCGAGTTTCCGCAACTTTTATTTCATACGTGCGGCAGCACACGTGTTAAGCCAATCTAATACTTCTATGCAGAGACAGACAACTATACCCTGCGGGAATCAAAGAAAATTGGCAAGCGGCAACCAAAACGGCGTATACATCAAAAACATTTTATTTTTGCATATGTATGCAAAAATTTATATTTCATTTGGCTTTTAAAAGAACAAACATTGTTCAAATACGGGACGTGGGGGTTTTTAATTTTGACGCGTCCCATATTCGTGGCTCTGAAAATGCTCGTACATGTTGTTTTTGTATGGGATTAAGTAAATTTTTAAAATGAGAATTTATGCCTTTTTTGAAATAAATTTTATTAAAAATTAAAAAAAAAATAGTTTTAATGTGCGCGACATAAAATATGTCTGCTTCGTATAATTTATTAGTAATAAATACATGTTCACGTTTTATAAAAATTATAGGTTTTCATGCATTATAATCATTTGCAAAATATGCATATTAATAGAAACCTATTGTTTTTTGGTTTGGTAGCAACTTATTCAAATTTGATATACGTTTCATTTCGAATGCTCACCCAGCGGGTATCCTGAACGAACGTATTGACGAACGCTTTCGCGACCGTCTCGATAGGGAGTATGGGAGGTTTGTAAAGATTGAGTCGTTTTTTTCGGGAGACAGTGGAAAACTACTCTAGACGACCTTTTTCACCCTACTGGAAAGCGCTTTTTGGAGTGCAAAGAGTCCAGTCTCCCCTTTCCTCGCTAGGGTGTTGCCGGGCTAGGGTGAAGACATAAGTGACGCTTAAGTGCATCTCAGATTCGCTCCTACACCAGCTGATGGTCCTCGTACAACTTACCCGAGCGAATTCGAGACTGAGTAATTTCCTATTTCAGGTTGACTTTCTCATTTTGGCGATTTCAAAACGATATAGAAGTTAATGGAAGACAAAGTTGTCAACGTTGCAAAGTGAAGTTCTTCATATACCTCTCCTCATTTGGTGTTCTTCTTGTCCTTGTTCTGTCTCTAAAGCTTCTTGGCTCCGAACCGGTAAGGTTCATTATGCTCAATGGTTTGACCTGAACTTAGAAATGTCAGAGTCAGGAATCAAGTCAGGAGAATATGGTGAATACTTTAAAATATCCTAATTGAGCTTCTTTCATTTTTGATGTTTCATCATTGCAGAATGAGAGCGCGCATTGTCGCGATGGAAATTGACATCTTACAATTGATTAGTTCAAGTCGTTTTTTTAAGAGTTTCGAGTTTGATTTTTGCAGCTGTTCATAATATTTTTCAGCACTTAATTGTTTAGTTGGATTACAATAACTCTTAAAAAATAATGACTTTTATATCCTACCAAACACAAAGTATTTTTTTTAATGTAGTTCTGCCTTAAGAGTGGTCAATGGGTCATTTCCTAGTTTGATTGTTATAGATAACCCATTTTTCATCCCCTGTCTCTAGTCTATGCAAAAAAGGTTCATGTTTTTATTTCGCACATAAAAAAACACACGTGGCAACTCGTTTTAGCAGGTTTGCTGGTAATGGGAGTTGTGCGGTACCCAAACATCGTACTTGGAAACCATTCCAATGCGATTAAGATGCCCCACTACCGTAGATTGATTAAAATCCATCTTCGTTGCGATGTTCCTGGTATTTTGATGGGGATCAGCTTCAAGTATAGCTTTCAGTATATCATCGATGGCTGAAGTGCGCCTTGCTCTTTCTTCATCATGTTAACTATTTCGAACATCGATAACACATCTGCCGTACATATCACATGCTTTTGGTTGGTTTTGGTTGTGTGAAAATACGAATTTTCTTTTGCACTAATCTAATACATATAGCCAATATGTATCGAAGAAATTTAAAATCCTGCTTAGAAAACCAAGGTTTGAAAATTTAATAATATATTCAACTTTTGATCGAAAAACGCTACCGAGTCGTATGGAAAGCTTTGCGACCAAATGCGACAAAATTTCACTACACAAATAGGTTTTGGATTCAAAAGTTTATTTACGATCTCCCACAAATCATACAATACAAAACAACGTCATTTCAGTTTTTGTGCGGAAAAAATTTCATCTAGTTGCGAGTACACGCCGCGTTGCATTTGTGCAGGGAATGCCAAAAATTCTGCATTTAATTGCAAGCGTTTTTAAAGGGGCATTCAACGGATGAAAAGAGCTGAAAGATCATTTGAATGATGTTGTATACTCTATTAAAATACGAACTATGATCGTTCTATGAGCATTAAATACATACGGTTGGGTAGACTATTGAAATGCAAGTGCATTGTACTGAATCGGCTTAATTAAAGATTGACTTATAAAAATCAGATTTTATATCACGTTCACAACAGGACCAATACGACTCTTCACCGCAGGGGATATAGACGACCACCCTCGAACTATCAAATATCACCGCAACCCTTACAACTAATAAATACCAATTATTAAAAAATAAAATAAGAACAAGTTATTTATTATTTTCAGTTATATTTTCACATTTATCTACTTTTGTAAGGGATAAATAAAGTTAATCGCAATCATATAACAGAGATCATTTAAGAAAAAATAGAACGCTTGATTTTGAAGTTCTATGACATCCACGATACTCATCTAATTTTGCACAATATACGTTCAATTTGTGCAATATTTTTTAATGTTAAATCAACCATTGTTAACAGAAAAAAAAAATGAACATCTTACATAGAAAGATATTAAAAGATAACAGTCAAAATTATTCTAATACATTAGTATGGCTTTTTTCATAAAACATTCGCAAGTAAAGCGCTTCGCGCTTTCTTTTACATGCATATGTACCAAAAAAGTATTTAATATAGAGTTCATAAATTTAATCAATATTTCTAGATGATGAATATTCCTGATTATGTTATTACATAATACATAATATAAAAAAGTTTTCTTGTTAAGGGATATAATTATTGTCATCTCGATCGGGAGGCCTTTTGGGAATAAGTGCCTGGAAACCTTTGAAAATAACTTCGGAAAGTAATTTTCAAACAGGAAATTTTATAGCTGTTAAATCTCAAAGCAACTCTATTCTAAAGCGAAAGAGCAAAATTGTAAATTTATACAATTTTTTATAAAGCATCGTAAATATTCAAGCGAAAAAGGTTCCATGTGTATTTGAACAAAAAATGGCAATTTCTAATGTATACAATTATTGTTCACGATCTCATGTCCCTCGTATAGTTTCCGTCGAAATTGGCAAATATAATAAAGCCATATTTACAGCATCAATATTGTCTCGTCTCGTCAATTTTGAATAACGTGAATCTTTTATGGCACCTTTGCAATGACATTGTATGAAAAATCGGCCGAAAAAAATTGGCTCCCCTCAAAAACGACTCAACCCATAAAAACGCAAAGCAAAAAAAAAAAACACACTTTGATGTCTTAAATCGTAAAAAAGCCATCACGTTTATTAATCGCTGGGCGACCATATCGAAGCGTTTCTCGAAAATAAGCTACTCTCCCTATTGATCTATTTTCTGAAACATATCTATGATTGTTTCTCTCTTGCCATCATCGTATATCACTGGATTTATCCCGGCTATAAATCATACTTGACGCTTCGCAATAAATCTGGGAACAAAAAATAACCCTTAAAGCTACTTGTCATTGATGTATTTGAATAAGATTTTCGTTGAAAGCTCATATCGTATTCCAGCTGCATGCTTTTCCGTTACGGATTCCGACCTTTCTATCCTATACGACTTTTTCCTTGATAGTGTATATATTTTAGACTCAGAATGAAAACAAATAGTTTTACTTATTCTAGATATAAAATACTTACCATACAAAAACAGACTTTTGTGTACCCACGGTATCAATAGATATATTTTGAATATCATTTATCCATCATCATTCAATATTAAAAATATTTGCATAACAAATCAAATTATTCTAACAATGTTTTAAATAATCTGTATTTATTATTTTACATGCCAGAAATATATCTTAACCTGTAGCAGAATTTTATTTTATTAAAAGCTCTCAACTCTCCTCGAGCTTTAAATATGCAGTGCACTGTGGATATAATTTATATATATATATATAATATTAATATTTTATGATCTGTCGAAAGAACATGCGATCTCCATAAATTGCGTTCCTTTACATCTTTATTAATCTTAGATTCTCATAAAGATAAAATACTCGAATATCTTCAAATAATTCAAGGTTTAAAGTGTATCTTATTACATGGATCATATTGAATATTCTTTTTAACTAAAAATTTGGCTTAATCATAATTGCAATTGAAATAAGTTCATCTAAGTAATTTATATCTATTGTATGATTTATATATACGGCAAGCTTTTTAATTATTTTTTATTAAATTTAAACTACATCATCAGTTACGTTATTTAACAGCCATACACCATACAAAATTCTCTATAAATTCACACCTTGCAAATAATTGATGATGGATTATCACATGAATTTAGCATCGAAAGCTTATAAATATACTAATATTTCCATCGTCATAAATGTACATTTTTTACATAGATTTGCTTAATATTGATATTGAAAAATGTATTATTTTGCTTTAAAGAGATGTTATATACTAGGTAAGATTACAAAGAAAGCTAAAAAGATATATTTTTCATACCTGACGTAGTTTACATCGACTTCAGCAAGGCTTTTGATCGGATACGGCATGACATCCTTCTTAGTAAACTTTATAACATTGGAATCAATGGTGATTTGTTGAGATGGTTTTCATGTTGAGATGGTTTTCATATATTGATAATCGAACTCAAGCTGTGGTCGTCAACAATTACATCTCTGAGTGAGTTCCTGTACCTAGTGGTGTTCCCCAGGGTTCCTTTATTGGTCCTTTGTTGTTTGCAATATTCTTATACGATGTAGATACTTATTTACAGTCTTCTAAATAATAAAATATTGTGATGATCATTGTTTAGATCTTACTCCATCGAAATGTAGAGTAATGACCTCACAAAGGCAAAATATATTATTTCGAAACCTATGAAAACCCTTGGGTTTATAATAAGAAGCTCTGGTGATTTTCGTCAAGTGAAAACGCTGAAAATAATATTCTGTACCCTTGTTCGAAGTCACTTGGAATTCGCCTCTCAAATTTGGAATGCCTTCTACGTTACACATTCATCTCGAATCGAAAACGTCCAGAAAAAGTTCTTTCCAAAATCATAAGCAAATTCTGATTTCACATTCCACTTATCTTAACAACCATAGCAATGACTTGTTTACAAAGGCATACGAATGATCGACCTTTCTGGAAGTACGATTAGCATTTCCCAGTATCGATAAGGACGATGAGCCATCAAAATAATGACTTGTTTTCTAAACAATACGGATGATCGAACGTGCTAGAAGCGTGGCACAATAACATTTCAGTGATAAAAGCAGTTACAATTACCATAAAAATTCCATAACAACTGGGCAATGAAATTGTCTTCCAGAAAGATTGCTGCATGAGAAGGGAAGCATTTAGCCGGGTATAAAAGAGGTTCGGGTCACCATAAAGGACACTTTTGAGACTAAGCTTCGGCTCGGAGCTTCAAGTCGAGCTTCGGCTCGACCAGCTACGACAAGCTTCGAGCTTCGAACAAAGCTCTCCACACTTTGAGGTTGAGCTTCGCCTCGACCGACTGAAGATCCGGTTTAGCTTCGGTTAAGCCAACAGCTTGAGATTCGGTTCAGAACAGATCTCTCCCGCTCCGAACTTCAAGTTTCGACATCGTCTACGCCTCGCAGCCGCAGCCTCTCCGAAGTGGGGACTATAATGATGTTAAAGAGAAGACACCGTCTTCAAAGTTCGTGGGTCTTTGGAAAACACGCGCTTAGGATACCGCCGCACACCGGAGGGTTTGAAGCAGGAGAAGAAATACTCTTTCCGTCGTACACATGTACATAGATACGTTATGCGCATGCGCCGCGTCGCCTATGCTGTGTCTTTACATAATATAATGCGACCAGTACCACTTTTTTTTATATAAAAAACACAAAAACAACTTAATCTTTAAGAATTTCCTTTAAAATATTAAGATAAGCTTTCAAAGAAAATTGATATCAGTTATTTATTTTAAATCATCAATGATTATATTTTAAATCATCGAAATAAGGTTTTGTTGTTCATTTTATTTTGTTAACTGAATATTTACATATAATTTACTTGTGCTTGAAATTTCAAAGCAAAATGAGAAATTTACTTCCACATTAAACGGATTATCTGACTGTAAAAAGTAATTACGTTGGCTCTCGTACCAACGGTTGACTTTAATGCGGAGTGCACTTTCTCACCACAAGGAGAGTCTAACTTATGGAAAATTCATATGTCAGACATGGTTGAAGACCTGTAAAGGATGAAAGCAATTTCCTCCAGGTCACTGCAGCAAGAGCCGTGTCGCTTTTAACTACTTTCATTAAAACAACAGAACTGAACTCGAGCTTCGACATATTTTATTCATGAATGAATATTAGAAGAATTGCAAGAGTACACGCAAAGTGCATAATTGAATATCTCTTAAGAGGAATATAAATTTTAGTATCGTTGAATTTTTCAATAAAAATCATACATGAACAGCAGCAGCAATCAAACTTACTTAAAAAATATATAGTCCTATGCAAAGTCGATTTACTTCGTTCTGTTCAGATGCTACCCGGAGATTCGCTGATTTATAGTATTCTTCTGACTTCAATTTAATTTAACAACATGGTTTACTGTTGAAAACACCCATCCCCTATTCTAATACTTGAACTAAAAATTCAGGCATATTTTCACAAAATTACCCCAAAAAATAAATTGCATAGGATCTGTTAGAATCGATTTTGTTAATATCTTCTTATCATTTTAGACCAATATTTAAATGCCTCAACCAAAAACCTCTTTGAAAAGCAATATTAAAACATTTTAGTACACCGTGTTTTGCATAAATTGTCTTTAGGAATCTGCACATATTTCGAAGAACTTCTAAAGTAATATTTTATTTGTGAAAATGGTCATAATTCTTAATGCAGCAGACAAATTGAAACGAATATTTTTTGTGGCGCCTTATCAAAAATGTACTGCATACTAGCGTGAAGACATACACAATCAAAGATTTAGCAGAATTTTAAATATGAATAACTTCATCTTTTGATGGGACTAGATAATGCATATATTTATATATATTTTTTGTATGTCAAAAGCTTAAACAGCAAAACGCGCGTTTTTGCGTGAACGGAACTATACATGCGCCACGCAAAACACGCATTTTCAAGGGAGCAGCCCGGAATGACCTAAGTATACTAAAAAAAGCCCTTATCCAATTGTCTTAATCTATTCAATTTATAATAATTGATTAAACTGCTATAATATTTTGATATGTAGAAAATTATCATAATTTAGTACGACATTTTTCAAAAATATTATAGAAAAGAACCAGCTTTTCCAGTTTTATCTTGACATTGATTTAATATAGCATTTGACTGGAAAATCCAAACAATTTGCTATAATCAAAGTTTTTTTTAATCATCGTTAGTACATAATATTTAGTATAGTATAGTAAGTACAATTATATATTTATTAAAAGAATACTATATATTTATCGTAAGTGAGTTAAATGTCAACCCGATAAGCACAATTTGAAACATTTAAAATTGTTCGATGTATTTCGATTTTACAGTGCAGAATACATCTTAAAATCTCCAGACACCCTTTTCAAAAGATATAATCAATAATATAAAGCGCACCATTTAAGAGTGTACACTTTTCGCATACAATTTAGCGAATGACGCTTTTTTCGCCTTAAGATAACATTCAAAAGCAGTTGCTTTACAGAGGTGTCTGAATACATAAGAAAGGTCCTGTTGATGTACCATGGAGACGGTTTTTTTATAATGTTTGAGCTGAAAGATTGGTTTTGACACGAGAACTTTTTTCAAACTCAGGTCTACGGTATCCAATATTTTAGTAGGATTACACGCATTCATAGTTTTGTGTTATCCTTCACCCTTCTATCCTTGTCGTAAAGCTAGAGGTTGTATTTTATACTGAAAACTAGCAAAATAAGCGTTTTTCCATTACACAGCTTTCACATAGAGTGAAAAGGGAAAACACCTATATAAATACATAATCTCCCGTACCTACGCAAAGGAGTGTATTCAGCTCTTTATAGATGGTATTCGTATTTATTCCCGTAAACCACATCATTCAATATACCATGGCGTGGATTCTTGGAATATTATTCATCAAAAAATGGCTAATTTTATTGACAAATCTTCAGTGACTGGATATAATTTATAACATCATTTTTTATGGGATATAATATGTCGGACCTAAGTGTCTTTTATTATTTTCAATTCTGGCAGAATATATTGGGTACTTGGTGTAAAATGATCCACAATGGCTTTCCCATAAATATGAGTATTAAGGAATGACAGTTTGATATATCGTGATATTTATTTTATTACGCTTTCCTAGCGTGTCATTCATTTTCTATGAATGCTGCATTAAGAATCCTGCATATATTTGAAAGCATTACTTCCTGAAAGGAGTGGGATTTTGTCGCACCCGTTTAATGACTCTGCATCAACATATATTATATTTTTGATGGAAATCATAAACGCCATTATTTCTTATTACCATAAGAAGGAAAAATACAACCCCTGTAAATTTTGTTCTACAGTACTTTTAATAAATAAGCAAATTGGAAAAATAATATTACACCCATCTATAAATTCAATTTGAATTAACAATATTGTCTAATTTAAACATAATGCCAAAGTTTACGCTTTCTTCCATCAAAGGATAATTTTATATTGGAAAATATATATTAAAATTTAGGTTATAATGTGGTCTGATAGGTAAATACTTACTTAAATCGATACTAATTCGAAATAAATCGTTCAAATTAACCTGGATAGAAAATCGTCGACGAATGTTGTTCCTGGGAGAAGATCGCACCTTTTTTCGGATTATTAACGGTTAGCGGATTTGCTTCCGACTTACTACAAAATCCACGGTTTGTTTTATTCTCGTTTATATAAATATTTATAGGACCTCAGAAAATACTAACACAGAAAAGGTCGAGTAAGCCCTTGAGAAAATATTGTTTGCTAAAAGGCTATAAGGGAATTTTATAATTCGCACTTTACATGGGGGCAGGTTGAGATATTTTTATTATCGAAGGGAAAGGTCAATGGGATGAGGGTGTTAGAGATGTCGCTTTGTATGCTATAATACCTTGGTTCGGATCACAGACTAGACCTCCTCCTTTCATCCATTATGTTTTACTTAAATATTTTTTTACACTTTTTAGACAAAATTGGAATAAGCAGTCATATTTTAAATTTAAAAACTTGTTTTAAATCAAGCTAAAAAAGGTTTAGAATATTATTTTTAAGGCAATATTTGTAAAAAAAAGCCATATCCCATAATACTTTGATTCGATTTTGACACCTAGCAAATAATCAATTGTGCTCGTAAAATTCATCATATTTGCACCTGCCGGAATGGTTATTAATTTCGAATAAAATCTCAAGTGCTCCAGATGGAATTCGATAAAGCACCCCCCAGCAGTCGAGGGCGATCAGACACAACTCTTGAAAGGCTCGTTACGCGGAGCAGATGTCCTGTCCATAATCCTGAGTTATTTTATCCGTCTCAAATCGCCATTTTCAAATATAAAATTTTGAATCAGCACTGATTATTATGGGATAAGGAGTTGGTTTTCGCGTTTGCTGCCTCAGTTGCCATAGTGACGTGGGCCATAAATTAAACTGACGACGATAAAAAAGGCTTTATGAATAATGGATCGAGGGAATAAATGCCTTCAGAAATCGGGCTGAATCCGCGAAAATGTATTCACAATTCGGTAGCTCGTTTAAAATGATTGAATTTTTCCAGCGGTCCAAATTCTGGGACCAACAAAAAACACTCTTCAAATATCGAAGCCAAACCCGCAAATGCTTTTCGGCAATTATACGAATATATCCCTGGATATTTTCTTTGGATGCGAAAATAAATTAAAAATACAACATGTAGAGAAGACAACTTATCAATATTACAATAGCAAATGGTTCAAGAGTTTATCTCGTCTAAATATTATAGAAAAGAGCTAATTTGTCATCATGTAAAATATATACTCACAGCAAATAGCAACTAGATACTTCTTTTTAATTATTCATCGTGAAAAAATCAACTTCAATAGCAAACTCTTGATTTATACGCAGGTTTGCTAGAACCCACATTCATGAAAAAAAGTCTAAGCATTGACGGAAATATTATTTGGTGTGTTATTATGCAAAAGAAGAAAGCTTTTTGAGAGCTTTTCTCGCTTTTTATTCTTGTGTTGTGTATTAAACTTTCATGTACATAATATAATTGTGTAATAATGAAAAATTGAATTAAAATTATAATAACTCTAGTTATAAAAATAAATTATAATTATTATAGTAAATTTCTCATAATTATCAATTAACAAATATGCGCATTATAATATATTTTATGAAGTGGTTTAATCTTTTTACTGCACGTTCATTTCATTCATTTTTACAATACATTCAATTTAACTTACAATTATTACAGGTATTCTGATTAATAAATTCCAAATAAATTCAGTTGTGTACCAAAGCTCATTTAATGGGCAGCCCTGATGACCTCTATTGAATTTATTTTAAAATAAAATGGAAACACCAAGATCCATTACAATATGAAGACATTTTTGGATTCACTAATATGTGTCCCTAGTACAATATTTTCTTTGGTATTAAAAAATATTCATTTTCCTACGAAAAAATATAGCGACTCACCAGTGAGTCGCTAGCGCTTAAGTGCTTGAATGGGTGACATTCACTTGCAAAAGCTTGCGTGAACATACGATCACACTCTTCTGCACGTATGCCAAACCATTTCGTGTTTGTATTATAATTGTGTTTTCCAATATATTAAACAGCTCTATATAAAATCTACTTGTTAGCTTTGAACCCATTTAATATTGCGATAAAAGATTTTGAATAATATCCACAATAAAGGCTAAGTAAATACATTTTTGAATCAATACAGTAGTTTTGAACTTGAAAGGATAAGGAGAGCGTATACATTATTTGGTCCATGGGAATGAGATATCCATAAGGGTGTTCTCTGAAAAATGTCATAAAAATTAGGGAAATTAACTTGGTTTTTAAACAAAATGCTCGTAAAATGTTTATATTAACGGATGTGTTAGTTAAAACAATGATTAGATTATAAGCGGTATATTGTAAAGTGACATATTCGCTTTTCTACAATGTTATATATTTCATGATTAGCTTAAAAAATTATGCATTAATTGAGATTACAGTATAATATGTTAAATTATTCAAAAATGTCATAAATACTCCTTATTGTCCAATAAATGAGATTTAAATTCTATTAAGGCTTATATAAGAACAAATCATATTTAAACAACATAAACGTTTATTTGCAAGTTTTCTGTTGTTCTTTTTATAATTAAAGCCTCTTATCCAATACTGACGACCATCCCAGTAATTATAAGTTTGTTTCAAGGAAGCTTTCTGGAGGAATGTACTTATGCACAGCCATTAATTTAAATTCCCCAGCCACAGTTTTGTTGTAGTTAAAGATTATTTTTGATTGTGTTCATTCAAAATGATTTTGTATCATGTTATAGTATGAAAAGAAAATAATGTTCTGATTATTTTAAATAGGGGATGAAAATTGGCGGAAACTTTGCAAAACATTTTTAAATTAAATAAACCAGTCATGGTACGCTTGAGCTTGAATAATAATATATTTTACAAGCGAAACTTTTCCCGAAGATTTGTTCGATAAATTGGAAATTGTTTTATATAGATTTCATGTTGAGCTTAAGCTATTGGAACATATTTCACATTTCCATTATTGCGAACTTAAGGTTTTCATATTTACGTGCTGAAAGTTGATTCGGAATTCAGTGCAGGACCCTTATAATTGCTTTTTGACACAAAAAAAATCTTTCGAATTTCCATCCCTATCCGCTTTTAAAAGGAAAATACATTTTCACCCTCGGGAATAACGCTAAGATTTTACTGCGTTTTTCGATCACGCAGTGTAAAATTGTATAGCGGAGGGTTGAGAAAAAAACTCATTTCGGGCGCAATATAAATATGGATAGGCTTAAAATGGTGTGAATAAAATGGAGTATGGGCTAAAAACAGAGGCATAAATATACAGAGGAACTGGCAAAGACGTCCGATAGGTGTGTCGGTGATTTATCGTACTTTAAACATGGGGCCCGGGGCTATGAAAGAAAATGGCCAGATGAGAAGAAACGGGAACGCATCCTCGAGAAACCGGCGAAGGATCATCCGGTTTTATTACTAATAATACCCGTTTTAATTAAACCCTTTGCGGACTATTTTCGTTCGATTATCCGGTGTGTTTCGATTCGAGGGTGTTCCTTGAGCGGAGGCTGCCTGGTCGTATCTGTTACATCTCCAAACTAATTTTATTTCAACATCCTGAAATTTATCTTGAACAATGCTGTCGCTTTTCAATTGTCATCTCTAATTCCATTCACTTGCAAAATAGTTAAACTTATCCCACATTTCCGTCAGGAAACTAATTTGTGCTGAGACCCGGTGTTAGTTTCACTTCGCCACTATTATTGCTCGATATTAAAGTGTGAAAGTTTCACGTTACGCCCCAAACCTTTTGTCCTGCTATATTTTCAGGTCGTTAAAGCTGAAACCCCAAAATAAACACAATAACAAAATAATATCCAACCTAAATGTAATTCCGATTTTCAGTTCCATGCGCAAAGGCTTTGGACAAGAGCGGCGACAAGGAACAATGCAAATGAAACTACACAAAAATAATGTAATTTGAAACATTTAGGAATGGTTATATATAAAGGACGAAATAATAACATTTTCAAATTGCATATAAATGAAACACATCCTTGTATAATTATGACTTTGTGATAGAAATTAGTTTGTATTTACATCGCAAAATAATTCAATTCAATTATTTTTTCATATCATTCAACATTTTTGCATACAGAGACAAGTCATCTCATAAGTTATCAAATCATATATTTTCTTAACATTACACAATCGAATGATTGATTATGTTTCATTTACACAGGATTATATGAAAATATGTCATGATCTTTTTTCATATAATGATATATACAGTGTGTTTTGCACATGGACCGACAAAAACTTTTGGGGTTAAAAGAGTCTTTAAGAGACGATTTAAAGATGAAATTTAGGATATATAAAAAAAACTGAATCCCAGTTTTTTTACGTAATCAAAATTCACGGTATCGGATATATCATATTTTTATTTGAACGTAAATCCCGTGAATCATGTATGTGTTTTGTATTAGTACCAGTAACAAATTTCTATCGTTTACTCATAGATAATACATCTAAGAAGAACGAGCGTGCTTATATGGTTAGGCTAATTCCAATGTATTCGAACTGATTGAAATACTTCTATCTTCGATTGAAAAGTCTGATTTTATATTCCGAGCGTTCCTGTGGGAACATGTTTTCTCTCAGGCAAGACTCTAGACCGACTCATGTGATGAAAGCCTCAGTTCGAATATTCTCTCCTCTCTCTGTAGAGTTTTTCTATCAGTAATAATGCATCAGTGATTTTAATCCAAGCGAGGCTTAAATGCAAATATTACATTCAAATTTTAATGCTTTTTAATTGTATAGTTTTCGTTTGAGTGATTCATTAATTGTTTTCGAAGTTGAGCATACGCTTCTTTGTTGAATCTCAAATATCAGATCTCAATTTTACGGCACTCGACCGCAACAGAGAAGCTCTCAAGATTTCTACCCCTAGTGGATATTAATTTATTGCCGTCGAAAATCTTCGTTCCCCCTTGTACAATCGATTATTTAATTAACCGATTCGGAAGAGGAACCTTCACCTTTGGCTGACCACGGCACCAGGTAATGTATTAATAAATCGTGAAATAGACAATTGGCCTGGAGAGCAGGTGTTACGGCCGTAACTGGTAGAGGTTAGCCGAGACAATATCCAGAGAGCCCAGGGCACGTGGCTTAGTTTTGGCCTGCGAGGAAATCAATATATCCCTAGGGATTCGTATACTACTAATTCAATTAGTGAACTACATACAATTTATTTACCTAGCGGACTCACCTTTGCTTGGATTCTGTGTATTTTAATGGAAAATTATTTACACACAATTTTGTAACTTAAGCTTTCTTGGAGCTTTTGTGATTTTCACAAAGCTCCTTAAGTTTCAGTGAATGGCATTTTTTCAATTTTTGCAATCAAATCTTGCAATAGGCATCATGTTTCTCGTATATAGGTCATGAGACTGTTCAACAAAGAGATTCAAATTGACCAAATGGAAATTTGATAATGTCTAGCAAAAAGGATGGGTGAATGATACTTGTATTGTTTTCTATTTCGCTACAATACGTTTTAAACCCTTGCGATCAACACAGGATTGACCTTTTTTGATGAAGGGCCAATTTTCCTTGTCATATATATGTCATAGGTCATGTTAAGCCATTTTGAGAGATTTTGTGGCCTACTTATGTAAAATTTTGCATATGAAATCATTGTCTGCTTGCTCTAAACATTGATAAAATTTGTCTATATTATATTCACTAGTAATTATACTGCCCTGTGATTTTGCAGAGCTTAACTAAAAAAATCTTACATGGATAATGCAGGATAAGAATTTAATTAAAACATCCATGACGTTCCTACAGTTTCAAACAATGAGGAATTTACTCAAAATTTTGAACGTCTCCCAAAAATTGAGTTTATATGTAATTATTTTTTGCAGAATCTTTCACTTGATGAAAGCATTATTTAATGACAAGGAGGCTTCAAAGTTAGAGTTTATAATGCCAATAAAATAACTAAATATTGAATTCTGATAAGATTTTTTTTAAGGTGGCTTTAGAATTCCCTTTGATGGAACTATTACCAACCATATTAACATGGGAATTTTCATAGCGAATATAAGTTTTAAAAATGTGGTCGCCAACCACACCTCTTGCAGATTATAACCCATGACGATTTAGTTCAACCACATAATCGCGGGACTACCTACATGTCAAGAATACTTTGTGAAACCTACTTCAGATATATTTCAAGCTTTACAATATACGCTGAAAAAGGTTTAACTTAATTTCAAATAGTATCATCACTTCTGAGCCATTGTCGAGTTTATAGCATCATATATGTATGGACGAAATATATCCGAGAATTTTCGTCATATAAAACAATATAGAAATGTGAACTAATTTCCAGATATTATCTCTAATTGAGGTTCTATGAAAAATTTTTTTTAAAGATATTGCCATTTTAATTTTTTCTCACTCTCCATGATTATATTGAAAATCACATATTATTTTAAAATAATAATCGTAATAAAAGCTGTGAAATCGTGTTTTGAAAAATCGATTTAATCTGAGCTTAAAAGTTCACCTCAAACCTACCCTTGTCCATGATCCGCATTTTCGGAAGATCACGCTGGCGTTTTTTCGCTACTCCTTATTATCCTTTTTTGCCTTATTAATCCGGCCATTAAAGGGGGGTTTGAAATTGTAAGGTCTCTCATACCTCCCTCGTATATCAATTTGCAGGGGGTTGATATATACCGGAAAGTTGACACGCCCGCGAACAAGATTACTTCGGCCTGATAGAAAACTGCCTCCGGCAAATAGCTACGCCTGCCGACGTACCAGCAATCTAGAGGCAATCTACGAGCCACCTACAAGTCATCTAGCGACTATGTAGCTCCAAGGAAGATATAAATCATAACCGGGCATACAAATGCGTTGCCCGATATAGGCCTTTATTGGATGGGGTGACAAAATTATATAAAGTCTGTCGGGAAAGTGATAGCCGCAAATGACTCTCGAGACAGGTATTTCTTCCCAAGCGAAATAATTGGAGACTGTAGATTGTTCATTAAGAGGGATTAGTTCACTAATTGACAAAATTCCTATTTACTTTCTCAAGCTTTTCAAAGAAGATGCTTGGAATTGAAAACTGAGATTTGAATATTAGGTTAATAGGCCAATATCGATATTTCTCAAAGAAATACACGTTTGATCTATGGAAATACAAGTTGAGTTAAAATCCAGATCGTGGTTTTTTTTTTCGCCTTATCAACAAATTTGAAAGATCGGAATAATTAGACTTCTAACACATCTTTTTGATCCAAGTTTATCCTGATTATCTATGAGTGTAACCAAAATTGAAATATCATATAAAAATAATGATTATATTACATTTTTTTTTCATGGATCTTCCACTGTCTTCCCTATTAAAATTATCTTATTCTAACTTAACTATAAGCGGTAGGGTAGAAAACCGATAACTGTATTAGCATTTAGGGTGAAGAATCTTTGAAATATGTAATGTAAATGATGAGAATATTTTTGAATACTCGGCGAATTAAATCTGCATAGATTAACGGAGTCATTGCGTGAGGGTATAATTTCACTCACATTCAATTGACAGAGTAAACATCCGGACAGTGAGAGGTATGTTTAACAAGCACAATTGTATTAGGATTTGTGTTTAGTTGTTATTGCACATTTGAAAAAGACGTGCTTAGCATTAGTCATTTCATTTTGGAAGATATTCAAGTTCATCTATTACATATATCTTGTCATAAAAAAATTGATATAACTCATAAATCAAAATATGATAAAAATATTTCATAATAGCCATAGCTCGCTTATACATTGATTATTATACCAATGAGTAACAATAACGTTGAATTTATACTGTAAAGCCTATTATAATCATATAATCAAATAACTTTAGAAATAAAGCGGACCAAGCTAACGACCCCTTAGAAATACAAACTTCCCAGTTAGGTTTTCCATTGTTTTCTCCGACCGTTTTGTAAATACAAAGGCCCCAAAGCATCCTCGACAATTCAACGGGATAGTTCTGGCACTTGCACTTTTGTTACAACCACAATTCACACTTTGCCGACCAAAGTTGTTTCGAGATCTTTTAATGACCGATCCCCCAATTAAGCTGATCGAACATTCAATTTTGAAATGAGAGCATTTATTTTTAGGAATCAAATTCGTTCCAAATTATCTCTCTTTGATGAATTAAGTTCAGCGTAAACCGTTATGGGGGGCTCGGGTATGATTTAATCGAAACTTATTTCATTAAAAAGTTTCCCTTAAAAATTCGGCTCAAAATTGTATATGACTGTATCATTAATATATCTCATCTCTGTTACATCTTAAAGGCTCGTCGATTTGCAAGAGGAACTGATGAAGTTTTCGCTATTCAAAATCAATATTTGATTGAATTTTGATGCTATACACGCACGATTTCCGCTTTCAGATTTAATTAAACACAGAACAATCGGAACAAACATTTTAAGAATATGTTATCAAGTTTATGTTTTGAGTTTAAAGTATACTTTGCAATCGATCAATTTGATCTTTTAGGTATTTTTCAGTATGAATTAATAAAAATACACAATACTTATGACTCGCTGATTTCCGTAACAAGAAATTTCTAAAGACTTACATAAAAAACACATTTAAGAATACATTATAGCAAATATTTTGCGAATATATTAAGGATAAATTGAAGAAAAATTAACGATTTCTCATATTATGCAAAACATATAATCCTTGCCCGAGAGCTCTTACTGCATGACTTTTGAAGTCCTGGTTACCTTTTGAATTTGGGTCAACAGCAGCTCCTTTAAACTACACTGCACAATTTTCAACAATCTTCATATGGACTTATTGTATTACACTCTCAAAATGGATTTTATAAGATAACTAAAACTTTGCTCAAAGACAGTCGGTTTTGCGATCCAAAATTTGAGGTTTTTAGTGTTTAACGCAGCGACATATTTAACGTATGATCTGCATTTTGGCCAAAATGCACTCATATTTTATAGTACATATTATATTATGGGATTAAAGAACAGCTTGTAATTAGTGGTTGTGAAGTGATGCAACAAATTTAGATATATTAAGCTATTCATCGAAAATAAGTCCCAAATTACGATGTTACTATCTTTCGATGCATATTTAAAAAGCCATATTCAGCAGCAAATTGCTGTATTATTTACATAATTAATCTCGAATATTGTCACGGGACGTCTATTTCAAATATTTACAGCTTTTCGAGCAGAAACCATATCGTTCATTGCACATCATAATTATGGCATTCGTTTAACATCTTCCATCGTACCTCGAGGATTTTTTAAAGATATCCATAAAAGAAGGGAACCTTTTTCGTGATTTATCACGTGCTCGTGAATACGATGTTCGTAATTTTTCACCTTTTTCCTGAATCTCAGTCTCAATTTTGTCAGGGGATCGTTTGAGGCCATGTCTTCGAGTTACGACTTTGAAGTTAATGAACCGATCACAAACACCTGTTCATGTAGCAGAGCTGATTTATAATAAGCGTATTCCCACGATTTAATGCCGAACCGCGCACTCTGCATTTACAGTTCATATGTCACGGCCTGTTTGATTAAGGCGCCCGGGTTCAACTACCGCTTGACATACTCCCTGTGCAAATGATTGAATACTCCTATGTGATCAGGGGTGCTCAAAATTGTTCGCGGAGCGAGGAACTGCTTTCAGTACAGCCTACATTCACTCAACGGCATCGTACAATAGAAACTACATAGAAAACTTTCATATTATTTTTTTATGTATGCAACTCATTATAACCTTAAGTTTAAAAACCACCTATACTTTAGCATGTTTTATATATATTAAAAGGGTAGCTTTGTTGTTGAAAGTCACATTGATGAACGACAGCCTAAACTTCAACATATTCACATATAAATGTGCCCTGAAGTACTGTCATGCAGAAATAACACGCCTTTTGAAAGTTTTCTTCGACTTTTCTATTTGATGACTATTATTCTTAGAAAAAAATAACTACATGGTCATAAATATGTCTTATTATATTAATCTTATTTAATGTGAAATTAAACAGCATAAGGCTTTCATCGTTTCCGAAAATGTATACCTTGATCTTAACACATTTTAGACAGGTGCTGACGCGGGCGAACTTGACGTTGTAGCGGACGAAATTAGGTTCCACGTGCGGCAAAATAATCTCATATAAAAATCACTGTACATTTAAAACTTCCAAACATTTTAAATAAATTCTTATTATAAATAACTACATTGCTCGATTGAGAAGTAAAAAAAAATATTGAGTAGTTTTAAAACTATGCACAATACATGTAGTTGACTGTTATTCTTGAAACTATTGGGAAACGATTGTATTGATAGATATTGCTAAGTATTTCTCTCTATGAAGAGAATTTTCACACAAACCATAAAAAAAATTGAGGCTGCACACATACAATACAGTCTATGGATGAACTTTTTTTGTCATTGATTCTAAAAAGCTCATTTTTGTCGTTTGATGTGATAATTTTATGTGACTATGTATTTTAGTTATATGCAAATATTGTCGATAATTTTTGAATACTAAACAAATAAAATTCGAACTGTTAAATATTCAAGATACCGTCTCCTGTAATTACTTATACCAACTTTAGTACATTAAAGAGGTGAGCTAAGTCGTATTATTAATATATACCTAACAAATCTATAGCAGAAGTTTGACGAACTTCTTCGCCAGTAGATCATACTTGTGGCCAAGTTTAATATGTTAATATAAGGGTAAACTAAAATAAGGGTCGTGATAATTTCAAGGCTGAATTTCGAAACTATACTTTAGAAATCAACTTATTGACAGCCTTATATCAAATTTGATCAAGCCAAGTTAATTTTGCAATACTTTGATGGCGTATTATAATATAGAAAAATCTATAAGCTAATTATAAATTTATCGTTTTTAAATTATTTATAACATTTATAACATGCAAAAAATAATTAAAGCGTTCGCATTAAAAGTAACCGTTACAAATACTCGAATTGTAATTTTAAAAGGGTAGTTTTTTACAATATATTGCGTTACTCTCAATCAATAAATTAATTATCTCCTTGTTAAGGGTTGAGTAAGGTGACTTGATTTACCTCAGGGTTTTATTGCATGAATGAACAACATTTTGAACGGATGGAAATTAATATAATAAACATTTTTTATACATATATCGGTTAAAAAGTAAGGGTAGCTAAGAGAGAGGGTTTTTATTAAGTTTAATTTTGATACAAGAAATATTGGATAGCATGTTAAAAACTTAATTTCAGAGGTTTCAGGGACTGAAAGAAGGGATTGATTGATTAAATTATACATTTTTTTTAAACATTAGTTTAAAAAAGCCTAACATAATTTTAAATTATGAAAGTAAACCTGATTGATAATCAAATTGAGAATATAAAAATTATGATAATTTTGCCGTTCACTCATAGATCCTCATCTATTTAAAATTTCTACCCTAATTTAACCTTGTTAAGATTGCAATGAGAAACGATTCAAAGATTATTTCTAAAATAAATTTACATCGCCATAAATAAAGAAATTTAAAGCGATAACATTATTATTCATCAATGTTATCTGTTTTTGATCTCATCAAATTAGAACTTGATCATTGTGAGGAAAGGGAACCTAAAAAGGCTGCTAAAGCGCTCTTTGATCTGTTCATTTCAGGTTTTCACATTATCTTCCATTTATAATTAAGATTGGAATATTTTAATAAGAATTCAAGCAAGTAAAAGATCTAAAAGTAAATTGTGAATTAATATACAAAAATAATCATTTTTGCAAATCCAGTTACCGGCTCTATATGACTTTCTCTAATACCTCAGTATATACATACATTCTTCAGATACAGGATATCAGGGTAAACCTTTGTGAAAATGATCATTCATAAACAATAATACTGTCGGTATCACTGTTCCAAATTTGTTGGAACAGTGAAAACGTTTTCCACAATCTGATTTTCCACGATCTAGCTCGATATATAATAAATATGGTATAAATTAGTATAATTCAATAGATATTGTGGATGTCCCTTTTATTAAAGATGACTAGATATAATTACGATGATGATATCATTACATAAATACAGTTAAATATGCAATATTTTCATTCTCACCAAAATTTCGTATGGAGATTTGTTGCTCTTTGTTGTTGTTGTATAGACTTAGTTTAGAATAATATTCAATTCTCAATCATTGATAAATGCAAATTCATAAACAACTCATTCAAATGCAAGCCACGTCCTGTATCGCCACAAAATTAATTTATGCAAAAATATTTAGAGAACGGTGCTGAATTCAAAGCATTCCATTTGAATAGGGCATCCATGGGCCTCAGACGTTCTGTCTGAGTCGGTCGATCGTTATTTTTAACAGTCTCAATTGGGAGCGTGTTTAGTAGTTGGCTTCAGTATTTGGTAGTTAAATGCCCTTCCGGGCGATAAATCGACAAAAGGTAACGTCCATCCACGCTTGTTGACTTCCAAGCAATTTGTGTTGCTCAGTCGAGTGTTAACGGGTGAGAAAATGAAGGGATGAAGGGATGCCGCCGGACCGAACCCCAAACTGACCCACTAAAATTGATTACGCACGATATTAACTTAATTTTAATACGTATCTATATGCGCCATGCCAAAATAGATTATTTGTTTACAGTTCAAATTTAAACACCCCGCGTATCAAAGGACTTAAAAATATAGCCCGAAAGTTATCAAAAGGACATACGCTTGGGAGGATTGAAAATTTGCCACTCTTGTCCGATAAAACGGCTTCGTGCCTTGTTTTGTAAGCGAAATATATTGTGGATAATGCGGTGCGCTCTTCTACGTGAAATATTCAACTCGAAAGTCGAGGGCTGTAAAATTGATTTCACGTTAAACACAAATTGGCTCTTTAGCATAATATATTTCATAATACATAAGCAAAATATGGGTGTTCAAGTAATTTTCTCTGAAAAATAAAATAACAAGGTTGAAATCACTTTGGATGTTATTAAAACCAATTAAGCAGATCAATGATTTGCAAAAGGTGCATATGGAAACCCGGTAATTGATACATTTATTATGCTACGTAAATATCTTTGATCAACATCCCCTTCCAACAAATTGCAATTATTTTCTTTCACAGACGTAAATCTAATTTTTTTAAAAATATCATTGACCGCCAAATCATTGTTTATTTGCTTTTTCATAAGATTTATAAATATATTGAAATATAAATCAAAGGAAGAAATATCTGAATTATATGATAGTTTAAACAGTTGTTGGGACACACATTGATGAATGATAGCCTAAACTCTAATACAGTGGTTCTCAACCGGTGAACCGCGAAAAAAATGGTAAAAACGAAAAATTATGAAAATCAACGAGAGAGCTAATCAAAATCTATGCTACAAAGAACTTGCTTACTACGATAGGATAAGATGTTTTTGATTCTATTTCTTCATATTTAGAACAATTTAAAATATCTTTTATTGATCATATTAATTCCATTATGTTGAGCATGGACATCGACGTTGGTGGACGAAAGGAGAAAAATGCTTTACTAAAAACTAAATTTATTTTTAATAATACGTCCCTAATAATAAACATTTTTTATATAATTTAACTTAAAAAGAAAATATGTAATAAAAATGATTTCTATATATATATTTTTCGACTTCTTAATTCTGGTGCACCGCCACTTTTTTCCATGATCAAAAGTGCACAGTAACTTCAAAAAGGTTGAGAGCAAAGTTATTTCTGATTTGAAAGTATTCAATGACATGAACTCTAATTGTAAAATAGCCACCATGAAATTTTCAGTACATTTTGTAATGTTAATTTTTTAGATGCTTGAATTGAATATTCGGAATAAAAAATCTATCTGTAAAAATCAAGCAATGATCAATCAACCTACTTTTTGCCAAAAATTTTTTAAAATTTCTTAAAACTTTTCATTAAAAAAACTGCAAATTAAACTATTAAATTTTATTTCAACTTTAACTAATATTCCACTTAGGTACTATGACCGGATAAACTTATTTTAAACTACTACCATACATTTAGTCTTATATCCTTCTTTTAATTAAAAATAAATAAGGCAAATCTTACAACATATGCGTTCATTTGGTATGCAATCACTCTGAATATTAGTTATCAAGATATGACGAAATTAACATTAGACAAGAGGGATTTTAAAGCTTTATAATCGTGAATTTTAAGATCAAAATTCATCAAAATGTCAAATAGGTCATATTGGAGATATAAATGCAGTCGATCATATTTGCTAAACCATTTGAATTACACGGGAATGATTTCAATGTTGAATGCTTGGATTCGTATCAATCGTCGATTGTTTGTATTGAACGATGCTTCAATATGATGTGCATTGAATATTGGACAAAGCACGAGTCTCATAAGGAAATTGTTTCATACGAGCTTTCAATATGCGATCATACAATAAGGGGCAAACGTTATTAAGAACAATACAATGAAGCACAGCATAAGCATTGATCATAAATCCCTTAATTTGAGCTTATGAATTTTTTTACAATCTTGCACTATTTTTTTTTTCAGCAGGGAAATATAAGATTTTGGAAAAAAAAATTTGAACTGCTTGAATGGTGAATTGAAAAAGAACAGCGTCAGTCCCAAGAAAGATATGGATTCGCAAACGGCACTTGAATTATAACCCCCCCCCCCCCACAATAAAATTACAAGTTTGATAAGTGTCATAAGATCTTTTTTAATCCCAAAAATGGTCGTCATAATTTATTTTTGCCTTAGTCTAATTGGTGGTATGGTGTAAGCAAGAGTTATGATGGGATAGTGTGTTCCCGAGAGCCGGAGTCCCGCCCGACAAAAGGTGGACGTTTGATTAATAACTGCGCCCCCTCCCCAGGGCCGGAGCTATATTTGTCCCACTAAATTTGCCATATTATGTGACCGGGTGCGAGTGTTTGCTGCGGCCATTCGCATTTGTAAAAGTTGCCGCAAAAAAGGGGAGGGAAGGAATATGTGTAATTGGAATATATGGAGCGACGAGGAAATGTTTGAAGGCCGTGACGATTTGCACGATAGCCGAATGTATCGAGAAGATTTGCCACATTTATTTCAATTTGAACGATCTATTAATTTTTATTAGAGACATAAATTAAGGCGAAAGCTCCCATCGTAGGGGCAGAGAGTTTATTTTTTTTTTAGATAAGATGCGCTCGTAAGGGTGGGTTGAAAGCGATTTGCCTTAAGCTGATCCAATCGACTAAATATCGCAGTGTCCTAAATATAGTTTAATGGGCATATTTAGGTTAGTATGGAGATCCTTAATTTTAAATTATATTCAATAAATATTCTGATTGTTAAAACATAACATATCATAGGTCATTGCATTCATGTCTTGCAATTTAACAATATTTAATAACCAAATATTTTTAACAGATTATTTAGAATTAACTATTCCAAAGTGTTATATCCTTATGTTTTTATCAATTGACTGACATTCATTTGAATATACGAGACCGTTGAAGTGGACATTGTTTGACTAAAATATGTCGACTCGTATACATGATGAGGGATTACTACATCAATTTACTTCAAATTTGATAAGAAATACCTTTTGATGATAATATTAGACAAAAAACAAATATATACAGCCATTGATAAAGACTATGAGATACCATCAAGCCAAATAATGATATGAATAAGTTTGAAAAATGTCAAATAAAGCCACCTTATGTTTACCCCGAAATGCTGAATCCGTTTTTATTTAGTATGCCTTAAAATAAATATTTCTATAAATGAGAAGAGTAAAAAATATATTTTCCTTAATGTTTCATGCATTAGTGTACGATTTGAGCAAAGTCGGTTCTTTTTTCTGCGTTTAACGTAGTGGAAAGAAAGGCGAGTAATGCTGTAACTGATGAAGTTGGTGAGATGAATATTTTTATTCCGTACTTTGAACGAGCCCTATATGTAATGTATGGAATATTTTTGCATATTTTAATGTTGTCAAATTATAGAGCTTTAACAGCGCAACGTCACAAAATTATAATAGAATATAATTAAAATATTTTAAAGCTCTTTTGCAGTTTCAAGCACGCTCATGACTTTGTGATAGGACGAATCTTATTTTGAATAAGTGTTGAATAAATTTCAACTATTTTTGGGTTCGCTTGAACTAGTTGAAACTCCTCATTAATTTATGAATGAAGTGAAATAAATTCATTAATTCAATTATTTTTATTGCTATTCTGCTGACTTGAAGGTCGCGTTGTTCGCACGCGAGCCCGGGGTTGAGAACGTCTCGATGCGATGTGGGATTGATCAAGATTGATCGAAATTGATCGCTACGTAATCCGTAACAATGGTCCCGACCCACGAGTCGGCTGCGATAAACGACGGAATACGTATATGATTTAATTCGCTCGATGATAGAGGTCAAAATGAGGCAGATGATCAATAAAACGTCGAGGACAGAAATTTCTTCTTGAAAGTATGAAATCTGAATCTGATAGGCTTGCATTTTTTCAGAATTTCCTTCCACGTTACCTCTATATTTATACATAGAAATCAAAATCAATTGTGGTGAGGCGAAGGAATCGGAAGATTTTATAAATGTGATATAGTATAATAATACATACACTCGAACTTCTTTTTGTGCGATTTCGAAGCTATGCAGTTTTTTTGAGTATTTTTTATTATTTCATAAAGAGTACATATCAAGATATTTTGTATAAAATAGGAAATAAATCATCAACATCCACCGAAATTTGGATAATTTTATAATTTGAGACTGTGTAAATCACATTGCATCTGCTATCGCTGAATTAGGACCACGCCCTTTATTCTGGTTTAGATTTTTGAAAAAAAAATATTTCTCATGATGATCATTCTCCGAAGGAATATCCAAAATTCCAACTACTTATGGAGTTATAGCTATTTTAATGACGCGACAACTTGGTCGTTTCTAACATAATGAAATCTTTTAACATTTTGACGTACACAGCCGTCAAACCCCGTCATGCATCAGCAGATAATACTTGCTTTTTGCGCCAGATAAGTCTATGCATACCGTCTTTGTGGACATTTAAATCTTATCTCACATCAACGAAACTCATCAAAACGAAAACAAACTTGAGCGGCTCAATAACTCTCAAATTTCTCTGAGAATTGAAATGAGGCAGATAACACTACTGTCAAATAAAGGTTCGGAAGAAAATGAGAAACTATCATATGAAAATTGATTTCTCCAGAAAAGTCTTCCAAGTGAACTTTGTTAATTTTTTAAACACATTAGTTAGAAATTATGTTGCGATAAAATGATTTCAATGGTTCGCTACTATATGCTTACTCAAAGGCTTAGATTGTAAAGCCAAGTTAAACTTTCAAACAAGAGCTTTATTGAGCTTTTGAAGCCGGCAAAAAAGCACGCGCACTTAGGCATATCAATCAGGTGCTCAGTAAATAAACAAGTGTGAGGGTTCAAAGGGTTAATTGTCGACTTATATACATCATCGTTTCCGATCGAGCCTCAAAGCACAAAAAGCTTTTATTAGTGGTTCTGGATCACGGTGGGCATCGCGGCAGTCAACATTACAGCAAAAAAGGGTTCCGATGGTATCACGTACAAGACCTGATTTCCCCATCGCATTTGATCAAGTTCTCAGCGTTTACGAGGCAGGGGCGTAAAACTCCCCCGGCTTCGGCTACAATAAAATGCTTTTTATAGGCCACTATTTATCTTGGGTGATTAATTAGTGCTACACAAAGTATTTTTACATGTAACCGACAGCTATGAAACAAATTTTACGCCAACAGTTAACGGAAGGCCGTGGATTTATTCTTGAGGCCCCGTACATCTCGGGCCATATCCTTGCCCTCGCTCAAAGTATTTTATTGCGGCCCATGTTAATTGCTTTTTAAATAAACGAGAAAGCTAGCCTCCAGCATACCAAAGGATCTTTGGATGTTTATCGGGACGAAGGTGGAAACGGAAGCTGCCTCGCTCAATCGTATTTCTTCCCTAATGTATGATTGAATTAGGCTCTATTTTCACGTTAGTGAAGGACTAGCGTGCGGAAAAAATAAGAAGAAAATAGTCCATTCCGTACAGCAAATATTGATTTCTCCTAATTGAATATATTCTTTATTAGTTTAAGGTCGAAAAGCAAATATAAACACTTGTTTGTCATGTGGCGTTCGTTAATAATGTGTAAGAAACATACACAATTTGAGACCAAATATAAATGCGTCATATAATTTGATGCAAATTAATTGCCATCAAATAAATTGACGATTTGAAATAAATTTAACAATTTCACTATAAGAAAGCCGTCCAATTCTATAAGTTTATCTAACGTATTTTGGGTACAAATATGTATTATTGGGATGAAAACTAACGAAACGTGAGATTTTAATAATGTTTTAAGTGAAAATTTATCCCATCCTATTTATTAACGTGTCTTTTAGCACTTTTGAATGTGAAAAGTTGTGGACTCGAGAAGAAGATCAAAATTGTCAAAAGGTTTTACTTTAAATTGGTGATATAAAAAAAGTTTTTCAAACAAGCTTTCAAGGATATTTATTGTAAAATAAATGTATTATTTTTACTAAAAAATATATAGCTTTGTCATAATTGGCTTTTAAGTATCTTAGAAATAAAATACATGCATGAACATTATCAAATGGGCTCGTCAATTTGCTCGAATGGGTTCGCTCTTATGGGTCTGGGTATATTTTAATTGTTTCGTTTAATAGGAAAGCATACTGTAAGAGCTATTAGGAGTGCTCGTTACTCATATTGTTTCAGATTTATTGATATATGAGCGCATAAACCTAACCAGAATAAGATTTTTTCCCCAGTCAGAGTGTTTGTGCACGCAATACAATAATTTGTATACCAGACGTCTAAAAGCTCCCGGTGAAGAATGGCCATACATCCTTCACCTTGAATACGCTAGAAGTAATCTCACAGAACCTATAACAAAAGTAAGCGTCCGGAAAAACTCAATGACCACAAATATTTTACCACAACATAGATTTTTCATCAGGCCGTGTATAAAAAAAGAAATGCGTTTTATTACAAACAAAGCCCAATATTCCACGTCAAATATTTGAGCAAACACCGCCCGAATGATTGATGTAAACACAAAGAGCGTGGTCAACGTTTCACAACTCAAGATCTCTATTTTTTCGCTTTTTCTTTGCTTCCGAAGGCTTCGCAAAATATCTTTTCAAATCATCAGTGTTTTCTTATTGTGTGTGTATAAATAAAAATATCCTTTTATCGTCCTTAGTATCTAATAGAGCATTAAATCTTTTATACAATAACACATATAGGTACGTAAAAATCGCCTCATCTAATCTTATACGTTTTTTTAAAAATAAATTTATTCAAAACAAAATCAATAATTTCCTAGCTTCGGAGTATCTCTTTGCGCGAATAATTCATTTATCGCGCAAAATGTTTACTCACGCCGATTTCAGTTGCGTCATTAAAATAAGCACTAATTATGAATGACTTCAATGAGGTCGGCCGCAATATAGATTTGCCAATGCGAATTCATAATATAGTGGACAAATAATGTTATTCATCAATTTTGTTCTCGCTCAAATAATAAATTATTTGATTTAAAATGGTTAGCTGAAGTTCTCTTGTAATTTGTGGCTATATTATATGACTCTATGGATATGTTTTGAGATAAAAACAATGATTGAATCGTATGTACATACATCAATTAATATTGTCTCTAATGCACCTTTTAAATCGGTGTTTCTCAACCATTGGTCTACGGCCCGGTTCCAGGCCGTAAACAATATACTAAATTTCCAGAAATTCAATTAGTTTCCTTCTTAATGGCCGCAGCAGTTGCACGCTAAATGTTAGTACTTCTTTGAGTATCGCGGATGATTTTAAATACACCACCAATATTACATTCAAGTGAAATATTGCTATAACAAAAAATATCGAATACTTTTAAAAGATCAAAACTCGCTGAAAAACACCATTTATGAGGCAAATCATTTTTGTGCATTTATTCATACAAATATCGGTCTAGCTGAAATAGCCCTCTTTTTCAGAAATTATTTTTTATTACCCATTATTTTAATTTGTTGTTAAAACAAGGCTAAATACTAAATTTGATTACGGCGTCGATTTTAGACCGGTGCATTTGGTGCAAACAAGCAAACATATTTACAATATTGCAAATTTCAATTCTTTCAAGCAGTTATACTGCAGCCAAAATAAAATAAAGGCTGTAAGTAAAACGATTACAATAGTGGGTCGAGAGGCAACTGGCTCACGTACGTGCTTAACCACTTGGCCCTACCTAAAGATATATCATCTTCCTCTCCAGGGAGAGTTCCGCACGGCACGCCTGCATCTTCAGCCTCATTCTTCATGTTTTTGGTCATCTATTTTTACAAGATGAGATAATTTCCAGCAGTCTGTACTATAAATCCGCCAGATCCTCTCCCTAATGGCCCGTGTCCCACGCTAACTGCGATACCTCTTTGTTTGCTTGTTGGCGGCGGTATCTGCCATCGCGCCTCAGATGACTAATGTATCGTGACCAATTTGCAATTTGCCAATTTGTTAACGATCAACGTTTATGTGGGAGTTTTAAAAAAAGGGTGACGGGTCGTTGGGAGGCGTTGTGTCATGATTTATCGTCACGAAAAGTGCTGCGATCATTTAGGCCTTCATTTTTATGTCTTTATGCTGATTGAGCGGGGTTCGAATGAATGAGCTCTCGTAGTTTATTTCATTGATCATATAGGCACATGCAGATGATAAAAATACTGCAATTTCACGCACAATTTATCAAAAACATCTCCATCAATAAACATTTATCACAAATATTTATTAGTATAAAATTTCAAAACAATCTACACAAAAGTGCATTCCAAATTGAGTTTTAAGAATGGCTTTTCAGAGCTTAAAAATATTTTTTTTTGTGCAAAGTCTCTTAATCATTAGCTGTTATTGAGTTTATATAGGATATTTTACACATACGCCGTGTTTAAAATGTTTGAAAAAAAAATCTATTTCGACAACCCTGTCACTTAGGACATGGGGCGTATATGTGAAATGTAGCAAACAACCCCCCTAACCCCCAAAATAATTTTGTCGATCCATGAGCAAAACATCCTGTATAATTGAGGACCACACCTTCAGATTATTAATTATTATATTCAGTTACGTAGAGAGCTTATTACGTTATAAAAAAATATTGTATTATTTATGAAATAAAAAAATCATGCTAACACGTATCGTGCCAAGGACATTTTTCAAAAATGACCCACCAGGCCATCATACAAATTTAGTTCTATATTATATATTTATATATAAGGATTATAAATTGTGGTCAAATTTTAAAAAAAAAATTAAATAGAACCTATTTTAGGCCATCAGTCACCGGTGCCCGACGCGGCCTGTGTGGTCCATATGGGATGCAACGCATTTTTTTTTTGTACATATCTTTTTGAATAATACATTGTAATGATACATGATGGTTTATATATTTTTTTGGATATATTACATCTTATTTGTGGTATCAATCACTGACGGTTGACGTAGCGTATTACTTCGCGTACAGATTATTTATTCTATGATTCAAATTTACTTTTTCATTATGAAAAACACAAAAGTCAAACGGCACATAACTATTCAGATATATTTTTTTATATGTCTATATTGTAACAAATTACATCGACCTTTTTTTATTACATGAAATATGTCATCTGTGACAAGTTTATTTTAACGATGAATGGAATTAAATGTTTGAAAAGATTTTAGTCTAAGACAATGCAATTGAAAAGACTCTTTTTTATTGCTTTTTAGAACATTTATTTTAAATACTATAAACAATAGAGAAGATAATTCCATTTTTTCACTATTTATTCAATAGAAACGATTGTTTTTACTTTTTTCTGTTCATCCCCCAAAATAAAGAGACGTTTTCTATTGGTCTTATTCTAACCAATATTATTGGTTCAAAATATCATGCTTTCAAAGTATAAGTCATACTTAGGCCTGATCCACACTATGATGCCGTTGACGGTTAGATCTCGCTCCGGTCTCGGTCCGATCAAATATTCTTACACAAGAAACAATCAGAGTATTCACACTATCGGATCGTTCAAATCCCGTTTTTTGTATGAAAATATTTGACGGGACCGAGACCGAGATCGAACTGTTACCGGCACCATAGTGTGGATCGGGCCTTACTCTTTGCACATGACTTATATTGATCACGGTTCATTTAATGTCAATCAAATCGATATGCTGATCAAGTGATTGAAGGAATAACTCAACGAATATCATCCAGATCACGTTCTTGATCGCCGACAAATAAGTTGGAAATGAAGAGGTTTTTTGATTTAATTATTTGGATCGTCAAACTACACAGTATTTATTTATATTGGAGCAAAGACATTCATTTCAGGCAGAAATTTCCACAAATAGACGTTTTGCAATGAAATCATATTGTTCATTTACAATTGCGTCAAAAGACGCTAACTGTATGCATGTCGTTATTTTTTAATATTAATTTATGTACTTGCGTTTGATTTTTGCATGATCACGGTAAAAATGGGTGTGAATACATTCAGTTCCTATTTTTTTTAAATTGTACCGATTCAACACGAATGTTTTGTCACCGTTCGACGAAAACATACATATTTAGTGGCATTAACAAGCCATTTGAACGATTCGGTCGTGTTTAATTAACCGCTGCTTGAATCTGTGCTCGCATGAAATATTATTTTTCAACAGTGCCCCTCCGACAAAGCCTCTTTGACTTATAACCTGAACTGGCATTTTCACGCAAAAGCCCAAACCTGCTTATTGTGGTGTCAATCACAAGTCACGGAAATGTGCCTTTGACTTTATCGTGATAATAGTGCACGCTGAGAAGGAGAAACGAAACCGAGAATTGTTTCCTGTAAAGCGATACAACCGACCACACGTGCAAACATAAAGAAAAATAAGCTCTTTCTATAACATGCCATGGGATTGCTATTCCTATTTCATATCGTGAAGAAAAAGCGTATTAAAATTCCCAGCATTAATATTTCATTTAAGCCTTAAGGCGGCAAAAGCTCTCACGTATACGACAAGGATTATAGCCACTATTATGCATAATTTCTAGTTTTTATATTAAATGTTCAAAAATCGAATATATTTCTAAAAGTCTTAAATAAGTGATAATTGGGGGGAAAAAAAGATTGCAAAAACTTAAAAGTTATGATGACTATACAATTAAAAAACTTCAAGGGTGCATTCAAAAGCGAAATTCTCAATCTAGGAAGGTCGTGATGACCAAAGGGTAGTTAAACTTGGGTGTAATCCATTATTCATTCATGCAACCTAGTACATTTTGTATGCAGTGTCTCAATTTACATTGTAATAAGTATTGTTCTCTAGCTGGAGCATTCATTTCTTATATTGGCCATAATAGTCTGATTTCAATTTTCGAGATTTTTTTTATCTGAAAACGTAAATTCTTGGGATAAACTCTTTCAATTAATGATAGACACACTTTTATCTCGTTCTTAAAAAATCGGACATTTCGTGTGAAAACACCCATTAATATGATTTGATTCCGCTGAAAGCTCTTCAAAATCACGAAAACAACGAGCTTTTCATGGAAGTAGATTATTCCGCGAAAATTATATATCTGTACATCAAAAATCATTCTAAATATACACAATTAATTCAATCAATATTGTGGCGCTAATATCGAAATCCCGATATGTGCCATTAATTGAATAACCAATGACATGTTTTGTGTAATAAACCTTATCTAGGTATTACGGATTGAAGATTAAATGGAGCTCACAAATAAAGCTTTTGCAATTCGATCATATTGCTAGGTGCGATTAATACACGCGTAAACATTTCACTGGGTTGAATCAATAGTTTTCAAACAAAAACATTTGATGATAAGCCACATTTATATAATAAGAACTGTGAGCTCTATTTTCAATATATTATTAGTTTTAAGAAAATCGGTTTTTTGAAGCCTAATGTGATGCTAAATTGGGCGTGATAGATGAAAATCTTACATCGGCGCTCGAAAATAAGCCGGGGATATTTAATTTATAAAAATAGTTCAACCGTAATGATTACCAATTCGTTACAAGATTGGCTTCAAGGTCTTTCAAGTGTGATTCTGATTTTACAGCCTAGATTAGGGGAGGACACCCTATTTTATTAGTCAGTAATATAAAGTTGAAGATCTCCCTGTGTGATATTGAATAATTTATTCAATATAAGGAATCTTGAATCACTGATAGGCGTATCCTAGATATCCTAATTAACAAATACAAATAAAATATGTTCAAAAACAATAAAAATATACTTATTGTGCCTTTTTATTGTGGAAATAAAATATAGGTATACGAATAATATCCCGAAATTAAGTGTACTGTGACGATAACTAGCTGTAGTTTTTTGTCTTTTAAGGGTTGGCCATACTGAGTGGTAGAGAAGGTTCTTCTGACAAAGCGAGCATAGCAAAAATACGGTAGTACGTAAATTCACGATGTAGTGTCCAGTTGCATGAAAGATACAAGAAAAATACAAAAACTCAATAGAAGCATTCAAAACAAAAGGAGGGCTATGCTTACGAGAGGAGTGTGCTTGCTGCACGACAACGCCCGTCTTCACACAGCCTTAGCCACTAAGGCACTCTTGGACTTATTTAGTTGAGATGTTTTGAACCCTGGCTACATTTTCAGACTATCATCTTTTCTCCTCCTTGAAAGAACACATGAGTGGGATTAAATTTTCAATCAACGAGCAGGTGCAGAAAGAGTTCTTCGAGGAAGGCATAAAGAAACTTGTGTCACGTCTCACCAGGTGCATTGAATGGGATGACGATTATGTTGAAAAAATTTTAACAACTGTATGAACAATATCCTATATTTTTTTCAAATACACTTTTTCTAAAAAAATATAAAAAAATTAGTACACTTACTTTCAGGATATTGAAACTAACCTTAATTATTTTTGCCCTTTGATTTTAGTCAAATTTAGAATATTGTTATTCAATTTTAATTTTTTACAGTACTTCATTTTAGCGCTTCGGCACAACGGTATACAATGACGCAAGTGCGCTTCTATTATTGGTTTTGACATATTTTCTCTAATATAATAACTGCGAAAGTAGTCATCGAAGAAATTTTGATTACTTATCGACCTAATAATATTTTGTGAACTCTCTTTTCTGAACTAATATTTTGTCTTACCTGTTTATTTTCGTATGTATTAGACTTCATTTTATGAGTATTTAAAAATAGTGCAAAAAATTTAGAGCGCTATCTATTTTATAGCTTTGCTGAATTCCCAACGATAGATTTTTTAATAAAATATTTTGCGGGAAATAATTACTATTTGCCCATTTCCGTTCTTTTGTTCCACAACATTTCACCTTCGTAAAGTTTGAGATAAAATATTTAAACAGATCGTAAATTTAATATTTCCCATTATAATTTGAATAAACAAGAATATTCTTTTTGAAATTATAATCATGGCGTTGAATATAAAGCGCTCTAGATTATACCCTTTTCAACGATATGCTATATGTCATACAAATCATTCAATGAGTCGTTAAATTTAAAGAGGTACCAGTTTGCCAAGGTGATACTTAGGACATTGGGCCTATGTGTGAAATGTAGCAAATGTAGCTCTAGCCCCCAAAAATATTTTGTCGATCCATTTGCAAAACGCCCTGTATATAATAATGTTTTTAACATATTATCGCTCTTTCTGTTTGATATATGTAATGGAAGGTAGAATCTGGATATTATATACATTTGAGGTTTTACCGATTCATTGTTATAAGATCAATTGGAATGGAATGACGATATCTGCATGATTAATTGTAAGGTCACAACGGGAGGGAGCACATGGTCCCGATTAGACCTTAAGCTCCGGGCGGCCGATTTCTAGTTATAGAATAGTTTCATGGTATGATTAATGGCAGTGGCGTATGAAAAATGGCGACATATCTTGACAAGTACAATACAAATTTGATTGTTGCCGAGCGCTGACAGGCAATATTTGAGTTCGGCTCGTACCTGAAAGTGAGTGTATTAGTTTTATGGCCCAGTTTCGAATCCATGTAGGTTTGAGTGGCTCTGCAAACACTATCTCAATGATGAATGGTCGTGTCACACCAGGGAAACGCAGCCTCCGACTGCCTGGGGCTGGTCGGTTCCACAACTCCTCGTCAAATGACATTATCAGCGGGCGGACTTGTGACGGACAAACTTTGGAACTCTCCCTGAATAATGGAGTTTGTTTTAACATCAAAGCAATTTGCAAAGGTAATCTACGTCGGTGCGAGAAAACCGTGTTGCCTTAACTCTTTGCGGCTTCTCCTAGTTTAAGACTTTGATGGCAATCCCGCCCAGGGAGCGTACGCACTCAGCTACATGCAAAATAACTTCGCTAATAAAAAAATATATTCACAATTATAACATAATTTACCTACAAATTTATATTTGAATCCAGTACATTTTATAATAGAAAATATTTGATAATTAGTGAGAAAAAATCGATTATACGCTACTACAAGTATTTGCAAGCGCGAACTTTCTTTTCTTAACGATTTTAGTAAATAATTGTTTCAGACGGTATGAAATTTTATATGAAATAAATTTATTTATAAATAATATATATTGATAATCGATATATTAGAGCTGTTTACATAATTTAATACACTATTGTTTGATTTTAGATTGTGACTCTGTAAGCTTATTTTTGTATTGTCATTGTTTGCCTGATGAGGAACTCATCTGATGGTATGTAAGTTCGCAAAAAATAAAGTCAATGGTTGTTTGAAAACTAAGTATAGTGGGTTAGATCCCCGAATCATATTATAAAGGTTCACCGTACTAAAAAATTGAACCGATCTGAAGTTTTCATGTTTTGATCGCCTCAATGCAAACCTATACTGATTTCCTGGATCTGGAAAAGTAAATACTTAGCCCATCAACAAAGTAAAAATATTATAATTTCGCTACCCATTTATAGTTTCCTATTTAAAATCCCTGTTCGAATAATTCAATCCCAACACATTCCCGCATAGCATTATTCTTCGCCTGATGCGGAGCGTATTTGCGAAAGTTTGCAATATTAGAAAAAATGCTTTTTACTTAGTGGATAGGATTTAACTAGTGGATAGTTTCTAGAAAACCACATGAAAAATCCCTTTTCTATAAATGCTTCTTATAGAGATCGCCTACGTTTCATAATGGAAATAGAATCTTTATAAGAGGAAACTTGTTTAAAAAAGAATGTGCACAATCATTTTTATGTCCAAGAACACTACTTATTTTTATTTATTTACTCTTATATTTTTACTTAATTACCCCTGGCTAATACAATTTGACACTTTTTTGCGGCCTAACTACATTTGACTACTCTTAACTACTGTGCTTATACGATTTTAAGTATTTTAACTATTGACTAGTACTTATTTACAAATTGAATACTCTTTTAACAGTAAGCTGATACTCAGTTTATCTACTATTCATTACTACTTTTACAAACCATGGCTTGCTTGTCACTCGCTATCTCTAGCACAGTCGACCCTACCCAACAATATGGAGCATGATAAACCTTACCGGTTCGGAAGCAAGAATCTTTAGGAAAATAACAAGGACAAGAAGAACATCAAATAGACGGCTTCGAGGAGATGCATATGAAGAACTTCACATTGCAACGTTAAAAGCATTGTTTTCTGTTAACTTCTATATCGCTTTGAAATCGTCGAATTGAGAGGGTTAGCCTGAAATGGGAAACCACTCAGTATACAATTCGCTCGAGTATGTTGTATGAGGATGGGGAGACACCCTCAGTTGGTATAGGAGCGAATCCGAGATGCCCTTATGGGTCACGTATGTCTTCACCCTCTACCGGCAACGCCCTAGCGAGGAAAGGAGGGACTGGACTCTGCACTCCAGAAAGCCTTTTCCAGTAGAATCAAAAAGGTCATTTAGAGTAGTTTTCCACTGTCAGAAGAAAACTACTCAGTCTTTATAAACCTCCCACACTCCCCATCGAGACGATGGCGAAAGTGTTCATCAATACGTTTAATCAGGATCAGCTGGGTGAGCGTTCAAAATAAAACTCGGTAGTAATGCTACCTTCATTATCGAGCTCATGAGGAGGTGATTGTATGATACAGACGAGATGGATGTAACCTCTTCCTGTGAATGGATACTGAAGAGGCCCATAATTCTGCAGTGGACTATTTGTGGCTCCACTATGATGATGATAATGATATTTCTACTATTGATTTTGTATATATGCTCATTATTTAGTTGTATATTATTACAGATAGGGGGAGAAGATGAGATTGTGGCTATGTGGTTTACTTTTAATATCAGTTGAAAATTGTTATATTAAGTGTAGAAACATTGTTCTGATTTATTCATACTTGAAGTTGTTTCCTTGAATACTCATAGAGAGCACCTTTTGTTGGCGGTTAAGCGTTCGAACGCTCTAATAAACAATTACTAGTGATGGTACAGTGAGTGTCTATTAGTGCCCGACATTTAATTAAACATGCATGCAAATATGAATAATAACATAAATTACAGTATGGCGCAGTTTATGGGTCGTTAACTTTTTTGAACCAATACAAACGTGTACTGAAACAAACACGTGGGAGAATCGATATGTGTTTGTGAGCGCCTACCGTACAAATTTGGCTCAAATTTTTCGGAAAGCACCCTTTAATTAGCACATGCCTCGTTAATTTAAACTGTAATGCTAACTGATTGTTTGTTATTTTTAAGGGTTTAATTAAATGAAAACAAGAATTTGAAAAAAACACAAATGATAAATTAGAGTTAATTGCGAAAATATGAAATCGGGCGTACGGTACAAATGGTAATAATTTAATATTGAATCTAATTTAATTATAACGGTTGTGTGCACCCGGTATTGAGCTTAGTAAGGAATTCATTATAAAATAATACAGGGTGGCTCAGCAAAACGAGCTGTAAACGACCTTAATTACAGGGTGTAATAGGCCGCAGGCTGTAATTAACAAGTGGGTATTGAATTCAGGACTCTGGCTCGTGTCGTCCACCAATACCAGTTTGAAATACGACATCGGCAATAATTCGACCCATTATCGTAAATAAATACATAATATTAGAAAAAAATATTCGCTGAACGTCGACACGCAAGCTGATATATTTCCACCCTAATCCGTTTTCAATGTCGCTCTCAGGAAATTCCAAGTTTGGCTATTCATCACGATAACATGTGTTGGCAAGTTCTGGCCGAAAGTGCATCTTCATACTGAAATTTACTTGGCGGGGGGTTAATTTGAAATCGCGTGCATCCTGCACCCCTCCATTTCCGCTTATTATTTATGAGCTTCCGTCGGTCGTTAGGATGTTTACTATTATCCCAAAGCAGCTATGGAAAACCATTTTATTTTACCATCTACAGTGCACGAAATCAATAATTGGTTATATAAATCTAGCCCCATTTGTAATAATTCAATGCCGACACAACCAAAACCTAATAGTGCATTTTATTTGGGGGGGGGGGGGGGAGTAGTAACTGATGATTGACTTGTGGCTAACCACACGTCAACCACAGCGTCGCCTGTTGGAATGACCGCAAGTTATATTTAATACAGCCAAATTACTGTTGGTATATTTCGTATATGTTTTCATCATTTGCAAAAGCGGCAAATTTACTAGTAAAAATGTCAACTCTTATATAATTCAGATCCCCACATACCCAACTGTAGATCTTCGAGATTCAAATTAATAGTAAAAAGCTAAATTAAGTCACCCTTTTTTCATTTCGATCAGTTCAAACTTTTTAGATACAAACAAAGAAGATTCTTAGATATTTAAAGCTGTAAAGCAAGCCAACGTGCATTAATGTATTGTGATATATAAGTTGTCCCGAATTAAACTCTTCTAGGTTCTCAAGCCATTTCATAGCGACATCTAAAGCATTGAAAAGCTTCAGAATGTTTAAGGACCAATATCTCCCCCCTCACAAATCTCTTCTTTGTCTTCTCGACCTTGTTCTTCTCAGGCAGATATTTCTTTAGTTATTTTCTCATAATTCAAAATTTGAAATCCAGGATTGTTTGCATCAAAATTTAACCACTCGGTTACATATTCTTAATAAAAATTGTGCTATTGCTTCCATAATTTCGCGTTACTGGAATATCCTAATAGTCTTTTCAGATTTTTGTTCTATGATTTTTTCAAAGTTGACATATCTAAAGAAATCCAACTATCTGCTGCGATGTAGCAACAATATTTTAAATTCATTTTCTTGTGGAAGCTGGATAACTGTTTCTTCGTTATTTTCGTCTGCTATTTCTATGTAAACGTTTGAATGTTTCTATTACATCCTGATTCCATTGATTGTATTACCGATGTGCCATTTGATGGAAGAAATTTTACTGTAAGCATTTCGTCGATCTGGTTTAAATTTTCTATATATGGGTAAGACGTTGCATTTTTTTTCATCTTTACCATACTTTCAGACTTTTTTCTGATGATCATATTAAACCGGAAGACTTTTGATATTCTTAAAGCATCTTTTTTTCTGTGGGCGAGGAATCTTCGCAAGACACCCATAGAATCTGGGTAGTGTGGGATTCACGATTTTTTGGTCGTGCCTACCCACTAAACCTCCCCCTTGTCCTTCTCTGTCTCCCTGGTATTGTTTTCCACATTGCTTCAGGAGGACAGGTAGTCTGGCCTTAGGTGGTTGGCCCTATTCTATTGTTGGAGAGGCTGTTGCGCTCTGCGTCTCTCTCTTTCACTGCCCTCTTTGGCGCTCAGAATCTCCTCTACATATTCGCGCCAAAAGTCCCAGTTCTTCTTGCTCTCCATCATGGCTAGCTTGGCTACCTCGAGTGCTTGTTTCAGCAGTTTCCTCTGGGGTGCCCAAGCCTCACAGCCAATGATGGTGTGCTCTGCGTCATCGACCTCCGCTTGGTAGTGTTGGCATGTTGCGGATGGTTCTTTGCCAATCCGCTTAAGGTACGCACCAAAGCATCCGTGCCCAGTGAGCGCCTGCGTCAAACGGTAGGTCGTTTTACCGTGTTCCCGGGCCCTCCGCCGACCTATGACCGGGATAAGTCGATGGGTCCATCTTCCCTTGCTGGACTGATCCTATATCCGTTACCAGGCTTCCCTCAGTTTCTGGTCATGTTTGTTGCGATTTTTAGGATCTTCGTAGCCCAAGGCCCTCTTCTTTGCCTAGAGGTCCAGCGAGGGTATTCCAGCAATTACCAGCACCGCGTCTTCGGACACTGTCCTGTACGCTGCGGTGACTCGGAGCGCTCCCTGTCGCTGGACTCTGGCGAGCTTTCTTTCTGTTGGTGTCACGTCTGAGCGACTCATGCCATATAGGGGACTCCGTACAAAAGGATCGAGTGTATTACCTCGTTTATGGTACGTCTTCTACACGGCTTTGGCCCTCCAATGTTGGGCATGAACCGTCCAAGCTCGCTTTCCACCTTTTGTGCCTTCTGTGCAGCTTCTTCCATGTGTTTGCTAAAGGTCAGATTGTTATCCATGAGGATCCCGAGGTATCTCAGAGTTTTGCTGTATTCCACCTCGTGTCCTCCAATAACAAGCTGCTCGACCCTCGGTCTTCTCCGTCTGCTGCATATCATTGCCTCCGTTTTCTCAGGCCGCCAACTGCAGGCGATTATCCTGCATCCACGCTCGCATTCTGGCGAGGGCTTCGTTGCCCGTCGCCTCCACTTCCCATGGATGTCGAGCCGTCACCAGCAATGAGTTCTGCTCCTGCAGGTAGTGCCATGTTTAGGAGACTGTTGGTCCCAGAACGGACCCCTGCGGGAACGCCCATCTCCAGTCTTCTTGTCAGGTCCGTTTTGTTGTGATGGACATATCGGTCTTTGAAATACTCGCTTACGAGGTCGACTGCATACTGTGGAATTTCAAATTTTTCCTCCAGGGCTCCCACGATTAACTCCCAGTTTGCGCTATTGAAAGCGATTTTTAAAGCATCTGGAGTTCTTTGATTTTCCAATAACTAGCAGTGGCAGTCTATGTTTACCTACTGCATTTGCACACACCATTATAGTGACATATTCTTTATTAGTTTTGTACCCAGGTGAAGTATTTTCACGCCTTGATGCTAAAGATTTGATGAGTATTTTTTTCCAATTTAATCCGGTCTCATCAGCACAAATGGCTCCAATTTGTCGATGAATGTGTTTGCTGAAGGTATGTCAGCAGAAAGCTTTTCCCCATGAATATCAAGTTTCTAATACCATGTCATCTTTTGAATTTTTCAAACCATCCCGAACTTGATTTGAAGATTGAATATCCATTTAATTTTGTATTAAAAATATTGTTTTTTCATACAATAATGGATCAGACATTGGCGGTCCAGTTGATCGTCTTTGTATGAACCACGTAAAAATTCACTCTTCAAGTTTGGTATTTCCTGATTTCATAATTTTTCGCTCTGATCTTCCATCTTCTTATATTACATAATTAGTAAATTTCGTAATATGCAATGTGAGAACACAAAGACATATTACCGATGGTTTATTTATATACCATGCAATAGTAAAATGAACATTCAGTTATATGAACCCAATGCGAATACCGATTGTATTCCCAATAGGAAATTCGTTTTTTAAAGTTTTTTTTATAAAAACACGTATTAATTCAATCTAATAGCGGTCAGCATGCGTATAAATCTATTAAATAAACGGTTTAACATTTCTGGTACAGCGGAAGAGAAATATCGCACAACACCGCAATATATCACGGCTTGTAATGTGCAAATGCAGGTAATATAGTAAATGTGGCCTTCAGTTGCAATTAATATTTGAAAGCTTTGAACAAATAAAACTAGTTTACATTCTGAAATCCTTTAAAATCATATTATCAAAGGGAGCTTAATTCGAAATTTTGATCATACGTGAGCATTGCAAATCCAGGGATCGTCAGTTTGGAGGATAACTAATATCATAATAGGCTCTAACCACGCGAACCCATCCAAGCTGGTAGATTGAACCCATTTACCTTGGCGCGGAAGCCCGTGTCGCTAACCACGCATCGCGTGTGAATTGTTTGCAATATGTACGGATTTAATCAAGATCTATAGCTGTAATCGTCCCTATTTACAAACATTGACATGTTAACGTACCCGCGGTGACAAAGGTTAACCATCGCTGGCGCTCCAAATCGCAAATTTTGATTAATTGTTCCCCCTGTACAAATACGACCGGTCCTATCATTTGAAACTTTAGCAATTTGTTAGCGACGATACTTGGAGTGTTCGTATTTCGCCACCATGGTCTTCGGATTGCGTGCTTGGAAGCGAGAACCATAATTTACAAAAATGATTTGCTTTAAAAAGTGGAAGGAAGTCTAAATTTTGCTTTGAATAGCTAAGGTACTATGTAGACACGAACCACACCCATCAGTTTTATTCCGTCGGCAAAAAAATATTTAAATTTATACAATACCACATGTTTTACATATCATTCAGAGGGGGTGTGAACATTTAATAGGGCTTATAATTAGCATTAGGGTTAGATTCTGGATTTTTATTATAAAAGTTCTAATTTAAGCCCACACTCTGGAATTCATATTTACAACCGATCATCTTGATCCAAATTAGTCTGATTTCATAGATCTGAAAAACTGAATACGAATTAATAAAATTTTAAATAATTATTTATTTAGATCAAAAATACATTGCGAAATACAAAAACATTTATTTCATGGTATTACGATCACAGATAAAAAGTTATGACGGTGTAAAGATGAAATTTTGGGTATTTTTTCAAAATGCTAAAAAAATATATATTTCGACATCCCTGACACTTCTCACTGACAGGTCATAGGGTCTATGCGTGAAACATAGTAAAACATCACTCTGTCTTTGGTAAATAAGTTGGGTAGGGTTAACATTCTAAATCAAGCTCCATTAAATTTTATTCTGTCAATTTTTGTAGAACGCCTCATCATATTAAATTATTATTTTATGATTATAGATCAAAACTGATCATTATAAAGGAATTCTTCCATTTTTCTGTTAAACCGTTAAAAACCGACCTGTTAAAAAATAATACCTTTTTCAGTAAAAGGTTATCAAATAAGACCTATTTCTTAAATCATAATTCGCCACAATAACGGATAAGTTCCATAGGAAAAAAAATGTTTGCACTTTGTTGTCCTAATACTATTAGCAATAATTCATAGCGAAGCCAAATTCCTTATTTATTTAATTTATCTATACTCCGGAAGTATTTACTATAAACATCCAAGCTAAGTAGACAACTCCCCAATTGTTTGACGAGAATGTTATTAAACAATTATATCAGTATATATCATCTAACTTATGGGCCCTAGTTATTTTAAAAACGTAGCTAACGATGTGTTTCATGAACCGTGTCTCTATACAGATTGACCGTAAACGGATAAGTTTTAGGATATTTTAATTACCCATATGTATTTTCAATATTTATGAAGATTTCATCATATATCATATATTCTTTATGTTATAGTTTTATAAAATTATGTAATAATTTAGCTGATATCGCCTTCCTTTTTCCCCCTAATCTTGCTTTTTTTTGGATATAAATGGGTTTCATCAAATTTTTTGCACAAAAATATACATTTTTAATATTGTAATGTTACGATAAGCTTGGTCTTAATAATGAACTTGTGTGGGTACTCACTTTAATAAAAAGTTTTTGCTGAGATGAAAGACATATTTTTAAGTTGAGATATTTTTCTTCAAGCACATTCTTTGATATGAGTAAAATTTTAATACGCATTTTTGTATATGATGCTTTCTTGTATATTCTTAAAAACCGACTTAATTTTGATACATTCCTCGTCGCTGCAAATTTATATTTCCTGCAATAAATTTTCATACTTTAGAAATATTTCGAGAAAATATAAATGGACACTATGTGAAAAATTAAAGCTTGGTTGTTCAATTTTAAGTAATTCCTTTACTAAAAGTAAAGTAAGAGTTTTTTCCATACGACGGGGATCAACACTAAAAGAAAAATAATATTCATAATTAAAATTAAATAATATCGAATAATAAGTCAAAATTCGAGTACTAATTATTTGTCGTCTAGATATCTGTCAGAACGCTCAACTTCAATCAAACAAATCAAACGATTTAAGTTATTATTTTTAATTTATTAAACATTCAAACAAAAATCTAAAGGCTGATATTTTGAGATATTTAAATACTTAACTAGGAAGTAATTATTTTGTTAATAACATTTTAAATATTAGCTTACAGTTTGTGCCAATATGGCTTTAAGTATGCATTTGAAGCATTGTAAATAGTAAAACTATATCTATGACATTCTTTTGGATGTTAATTAAGCAACTCTTTTTCAAGAACTGATATGTAAAGTTAAAGTTGAAAGGTTATGCGATAGTAGCCTTATCAAATAAAAATGTAAATATTTCCTATCAACATTTGATTATATAAGAGTATATTAAATACATATACCATACCATTAAATCGCTGTCTGTCCGATCTCAAATAAATATACAAACGAAGTTCCATTCTCAGTATCTCAAGCGCTCAAGTATGAATGCCTTTAATTCGGTCACATATTTTTACATCTATTTGAAAATATGTTTAAAATATTTTGACCAATTGATATGTGGTTTGTTTTAATAGGAGAAGATATGAGTGAGTACCGAAATGTATCACTGTTTTTTTAAATTAATGTTGCATGGTGAATTTTCTTTACAAAATTTGGATTTGAACATTTATAATTAGACTCAAGGATCTCAACCACTCTACTAATAATTAGTTGATTACAATTGACTAATGATGTAGATGAATTTGAGAAAAAAAATTAACAGAACTTACACTACGTTAAAAAAATCTATTAGCATAAATTGTAAATAATAACTAATGTATCGCAGAGTAAAAACATTAGCAATTTCTTTCAGCAAAACGAAAAAGAAAAATAATAGCAACGACTAATTCTTGTCTAATATTCGATTCTAACTAAAAATGACTCGCATTAAATATTCTTAATAACAAAAATTCAAATTAATATACTCATCCTACTGGATAAAATATTATAGATAATATATTAATGTATCGTTAGATATAACGGAATCATTCATTAAATAATGATTTAATAGACATCAAGAATTTTGGCTGAGTATTTATTTAAGATAGCAACACCATGATGTTGCATAATAAAAACTAAGGTTTATATATTGACAGCATCGAAGCGATTGAATCAAATAATAACTGCAAGTATACTGTTAATTGGTCAATATATTTCGATTAATTTTGATAATAAAATATAAAATTGGAGGTTTCTACGAAGATACGATATTACAAATATGACGTTAGCAAATTGTAAATTTTATCTTCTCTTGGCATTTCTAATATGTTCCAACTGGATCTATAGTTTGCAAGCTAATCAAAATATTGTATATAACATATCAGGTAGGATTTGACTTTTTTTTTCGATTGATTGATGATTCAAATTAAAAAAAATCAGTGTTTCCGTTTTGATTACAGATTATACTGATTGTGAAGATTGTTTTCGAAATTGTACCTATTTAAAAGATATCGTTGAATGTGAATGCTTTGAAGGCTATGAGTTAGATCTTGTTGATAATAAATGTAAATCGGGATTTCCAACCGTTTTGTTATACACTAATGGAAGGACCATTGAAAGGTTTTCAATAGATAATAACGAAACGATTAAAACATTACCTACCGAGAGATACATACATTCATTTGATTTTTCCTATAAAGACAAATCGCTTTATTGGAGCGGATATAGCTCTTCATTTTACAAGTGAATACAGCCCTATATTTTTTATTAATAACTTATTACTCATTATGTATATTACCGTTTTTTTAAAATCAATTTTGTAGAAGTAAAATCGAAGAAAACCAGACGAATCCCGAAGGAATACCACATAAGTATAAAACAGGCATTGATGTCATAGCTTATGATTGGATATATGATCATCTTTATTGGATAGATAACGCAAGGGATAATATGTATGTTTCCAATGCAAACGGAAGCCATATATTTACGCTCCTTCGTCAAGATTTTGATGTCACATCGATAGCCATCGATCCAAATGAAGGGTATGGAATATTTTTAATATTCAAAACTAGATTTAAAGATAATAATGGGGAAATAGTTTACATCCCAATACTGATAGTTATAGTTATAGATATCTTGATGTTATTCGAGATAAACAATCAACTTTCTAGTCGAAAATATTTCATAAAATGATAGTTTGAACCCAGACTATTATAATAAAAATATATAAACTAAAGTATTTTACCATCACTGAGTATTGTGATTGCTAATAATAATGCTCAACAACTTAATTATTTTTGACTGCATTTGTAATTTGCAAAATTTTTTTTTGAGTTCTGTTGTGTTCTAGGTGGATATTTTGGTCTAACGAAGATTATGATGGTAGAATCGAATCCTGTCATTTGGATGGAACAGCACACCATATAACGGCATCTCAGAATGTTACAGTTCCCACAAGCGTGACATTAGATCTCATTGAAAAACGTGTTTATTGGGTATCATTTAATTCAATTATTAGATATTGCTTTTATTTAATAATGATATTTTTTGAAAAATCATACTTTTTTCCATTCGCAGGTAGACTCAAGGCATAATACCATCTCATACTGTGACTATAATGGTAGCAATCGTAATGTTCTCATTACATTAAAAAAAGGATCCAATTCATTTTCGGTTACAACATTTGAGAATTGGGTTTATTATGCTCAATCGAATGACTTAATTTACAGGCTTAATAAAACTATCTCAGATGATCAAAAACCACCGATGTTGATAATGAGCGATGCTGTAAATACAATTTATTTTCACTACTATATCTATGCATTTGATGTTGATATATTAAAAAAATATATTATTTTAGGATATTTCTTTAAGTGAAATTGAAATTTATCATCCATTACGCCAACCAAAAGGAGAAAATCATTGTACTGCAGCAAAAAATCCTTGTTCACATTTATGCTTTCCAAATCATCCTATTGGATACAGCATAGCATATGTCTGTAAATGTTCTAACGGCTATAATTTACAACAAGATGGAAAAACCTGCATTGGACAAGACGAAAATGGTAAAGTATTTATTAATAAAATGGTTTGCTAATAAATATTGATGTCGATATGCCTAAAATATGTTTTGTTGAATAGTTCATTCTGCTGAGATTATTGTTGCTGTTATTGGCACTGTTATTTTAATAGCAATCATGGTTAGTATATCAAAAAACAACTACATTTTAATATTAATTTTAAGAATCATAAATTTTTATATTTTCTTAAATAATTTCTATTGAAAATTATATTTTAGACGCTGGCGTATTTTTATCGTAATATCTTATGCAAAATTAATTATTCGGGAACTTTAAAATATAAGAGAAATGTCAATGAGGAAGAAGTTGAAGAACAAACATACGACACGAGAGGGGAATTTGCACCCAATAACGAATAAATAGCATGATTAATTTTTCGTTTTCCGTGGGAACGCAGAAAATATAAAAACACATTAGAAAACTCGCTGCTTATGTATGATGACTAATATTATTCACTATTTATAAGAATTTACCTAGTAATATTGTAAGATAATGCCTTTTTTTTTTGCTTTTCATTTTATTTATATGTTGTACAAATAAATTGTATATTGTATATGTATATTTATTAAAATTAAGAATTAAAGATCGAGCTTTCAACAAATCGTTTAGGGAATTCATACTACATCATCAAATTACGAAGGTTGTTATAAAAAAATAATGAGTGGATATCTAACACACAACTTTTATTTACTATTTCAATTCATCATAATATTTCAACACTTGGTCGATTGTTTTTATAGTGCTAAGGAATTGCATAACATCAAAGCTCGTCTTTGATATAATCGGTTTATTTATATGATTCTTTAATATCTCACTTTTAACAGTACTGGAATTTTAATTATTCGAACATTATCTTAGGATAATCTTATCAAAATTAATTAACTGAAATCATAATTTAATGATAATCTGAATTTTACTTGAGTAGGAAAGAACGAATAAGTAAAATGCTACCAGAAACAAGGTCACATAAAGCAGCAATCTGTAAAGTGTGGTTCGCATGGAAATTTTGGTGGTTCGCAGAGAAATTTGGCATTGCCAGGTAGAGCAACCAGCTCAGAGATTTTGAAAAATTTAAAAGTTATTTCCTGGTAATATTGAATTTGAATACACAATATTTGACACAGAGTCTAGTTAGTGGTCCATTATATTAAAATTGCGAATTTTGAAATGTTTTAAAGATATGGATGGCTTAATTCGGTCACATATTATTACATCTATTTGAAAATATATTTAAAATAATACGAGAAAGTGATATGTGGCTTATTTTAATAAGATAACATATAAGTGAGTAGCAAAATTTGTCACTATTTTTTAAAATTATTGTTGCAAATTGTTTCTCATAAACGACCCTGCATGACTATATCATTTTTAGAGATTTAAATTTAGAAAAATAAGTTAAAGCTGAATCGAGAAGAACGATCGGAAATATTAATATTTCTCATCTTAACAACTTGTTAACACGGTGAAATTTTTTTACACAATCTGAATTTGAAAATTTCTAATTAGACTCAAGGATCTTAACCACTGTACCAATAATTAGTCAATTGCAATTACTTAGTCAAGTGCTAAAAATATGCATTACTTCAATTGACGTAGATGAGTTTGAGATATCCATCCATTGTTATTGTAAGCTTATATGATATTATCATTAATCTAAAATTTAACAGAACTTACATTTCAATGACTAGAATATTGTTTTAAAAAAATCTATGAGCATTAATTGTAAATAATAATTAAAGTATCGCAGAGTAAAAATATTAGCCATTTTTTTAGCAGAATGAATATAATATTTTAATTTATAATTCGATTCAACTGAATCATTTACTAAATAATTATTTGATAGGAATTAATAATGTTGGCTGAATATTTTTTTAAGATAGCAACACCATGATGTTGCATAACAATAACTAACGTTTATATGTTTATAGCATCGAAGCGATTGAATCAAATAATAACTGCAAGTATACTGTTAATTGGTCAATATATTTCGATTGATTTTGATAATAAAATATAAAATTGGAGGATTCTACAAAGATACGATATTACAAATATGACGTTGACAAATTGTAAATTTTATCTTCTCTTGGCATTTCTAATATGTTCCAACTGGATCTATAGTTTGCAAGCTAATCAAAATATTGTATACAACATATCAGGTAGGATTTGACTTTTTTTCAATTCATTGATGATTCAAAAAAATCATTGTCTCCGTTATGATTTCAGATTATACCGATTGTGAAGATTGCTTTAGAAATTGCACCTATTTAAAAGATGTCGTTGAATGTGAATGCTTAGAAGGCTATGAGTTAGATCTTGTTGATAATAAATGTAAATCGGGATTTCCAACCGTTTTGTTATATACTAATAGAAGAACCATTGAAAGGTTTTCAGTAGATAATAACGAAACGATAAAAACATTACCTACCGAGAAATACATACATTCATTTGATTTTTCCTATAAAGACAAATCGCTTTATTGGAGCGGATATAGCTCTTCATTTTACAAGTGAATACAGCCCTATATTTTTTATTAATAACTTATTACTCATTATGTATAATACCGTTTTTTTACATCAATTTTGAAGAAGTAAAATCGAAGAAAACCAGACGAATCCCGAAGGAATACCACATAAGTATAAAACAGGCATTGATGTCATAGCTTATGATTGGATATATGATCATCTTTATTGGATAGATAACGCAAGGGATAAAATGTATGTTTCCAATGCAAACGGAAGCCATATATTTACGCTCCTTCAACAAGATTTTGATGTCTCATCGATGGCCATCGATCCAAATGAAGGGTATGGAATATTTTTTATATTAAACATTAAATATAAAGATAATAACGAGGAAATAGTTTACATCATCCTAATCTAAAATGCAATTTAAAGCCGAATACTGAAAAGAAAATTTATATCTCGATGTTATTTAACTTTCAACATTCTAGCTTTGAATTATTTCATAATAATAAAGGTGCATGGTTGTTTCATACCTTAAAATGTCAAATAAAACTAAAAAATTGTGTAAAAACTAAGGTATAATAAAAAATAAAATAAATTTTATTTTAATATCTAAATAAAGTGAGTAAGGGACAGTTAGAATAGAAATTCTAGTTTAAAATTGAGTGGCGCAATTTTTTTGACTCTCCTTAAAGTCATTATGATTTGCCTTAGTATTTATCTTTTTTTAGATCCAACAAGTCTGAGCAAATCTGGCCTTTCGTTTTTATAGTAAAATATGCAACATCTTAATAGTTATCTACTGTATTTATAATTTACCGTTTCGTTTTTGAGATTCAGATTAAGATTATTATTAAATTTGTTCTAGATGGATATTTTGGTCGAACGAAGCTTTTGATGGTAGAATAGAATCCAGTCATTTGGATGGAACAGCACACCACATAACAGCCTCTCAAAATGTTACAGTTCCTACCTGCTTAACATTGGATCTCATTGAAAAACGTGTTTATTGGGTATCATTTAATTCAATTTGAAAATATTGTTTTTATCAAAGTTAAAAAAGTTTAAAAGTATATTTTTTTCAATTTATAGGTAGATTCAAGACATAATACCATCTCATTCTGTGACTATAATGGTACCAATCGAAATCTTCTCATTACATTAAAAAAAGGATCATATCCATCTTCGGTTACAACATTTGAAAATTGGATTTATTATGCTCAATCGAATGACTTTGTTTATAGGCTTCATAAAACTATCTCAGATGATCAAAAACCACCGATTTTGATAATGAGTGAAGTGGTAAATAAAATGTATACTCATACGATATACTTATTCATTTGAAGTTGATATATTTATATTAATAAAACATTATTTTAGGAAGATATTTCTATACGTAAAATTGCTATTTATCATCCACTACGCCAACCTAAAGGAGAAAATCATTGTACTGCAGCAAAAAATCCTTGTTCGCATTTATGCTTTCCAAATCATCCTATCGGATCCAGCATATCATATGTCTGTAAATGTTCAAACGGCTATAGTTTACAACAAGATGGAAAAACTTGTGTGGAACACGACAAAAAAGGTAAAGTATTTATTAATAAAATGGTTTGCTAATAAATATTGATATCGATATGCCTAAAATATGTTTTGTTGAATAGTTCATACTGCTGAGATTATTGTTGCTGTTATTGGCACTGTTATTTTAATAGCAATAATGGTTAGTATATCAAAAAACAACTACATTTTAATATTTATTTTAAGAATCATAAATATTTATATTTTCTTAAATAATTTCTATTGAAAATTATATTTTAGGCGCTGGCGTATTTTTATCGTAATATCTTGTGCAAAATTAATTATTCGGGAACTTTAAAATATAAGAGCAATGTCAATGAGGAAGAAGTTGAAGAACCAACATACGACACGAGAGGAGAATTTGCACCCAACAACGAATAAGCAATATGATTTATTTCTTGTTTTCCGGGGTAACGTGAAAAACATGAAAACCGGCTGGAAAATTCGCTGTTTATGTATAATGACTAATATTATGCACTATTTATAAGAACTACTCTAACAACATTATCTAGTTAATGCCCTTTTTTTGCCTTTTCTTTTATTTATAGGGTTGTACAAATAAAATGTATTTGAACTTTATTAACCCCTTCAACGTTACGTATCATTGTTAAAAGTGTCATCCGTAGTGACACGATCTTTTCACTGCTAGCAGATACATACGTCATATCTAGTATACGAAAATAGTATATCATCAAGTTCAAACAAATCAGTTTCCGAGATGAATCATTCTTACATCTAAAGCATACAACACTGCAATCGTACATATTCGTCATTTTCTATTGAGGTTTACTTAACTTTCACAATGCGGATATATCCGTCATACCCACTTTGCAAGGTCTTGACGGATATATACGTCATATCCACTTAAGGGGTTAATATAACAGGAAATGGCATTAATAAAGAGACTTATATAAATGAATATATGTAAAACATGAGAATTATATTTACTTTCAGCAACTCGTTCAGGGAATACATACATTAACAAATTGAGAAAGTTTTTTATGTTTTTGAAATGTGTTTACGAGGGAGTGGTGATAATCATTTGTATAGAGATTCTGTTTTTTTCCGATGCTATCAGCACTATAGTGAACGCAAATCGGTGCTTGAGCACGCAACACGTGGTATGGAGTGGCCGCAAAGTAGGCCCTTGTTCACTACCTAGCTCTATACTCCTGTATTACAAGAAGAAAAAAGAAATGAAAGAAGAAGGAGATGTTTACAGTTGTTCTTACTTGTAAGTTCTTAGAATAGAGGTCTTAACTAGAGGGTACAGGAAGCATTGGTATCGTTTCGATAGAGCGTCAGTTATCATTAGTTTAGCTTTGGCCTTCCTAGTATGTCAAAATATAATCTTATTCGAAAGGAAAACAGGATATCAAAGACCGATGTAGTAAGCCACGTAACAGATCCTTCCATGGAAATTGACACATCAAGAATCTATCAAGTTTTAGTGAAGATGCAAGTGTCAATTAATAAAGCTAAAACGCTTGGAACAGGATCTGAAGCGCACTTTTCTCCATTGCACTTTTGACCTTCAGAAATAAATTAATCCGATATATATGAGATTTGTCGAAAGATTAATTACTGAAGAGATGTTTAGGTCACACACAGAATGCAAACGAATGTTTCAACTCGACTTTTGGCGATTGGCTCCAAATCAACTGAAGATAGTTCAGCACTTGTAATAATTATGAACGAGCTGAAAGTAGTTTTTGGCTCGCAGAGCTTTAATTATGTACGGCAAATAGATGAGCAGCTCGTCAATCGACAGAATAGACGCAGCGCAGCGGAGACCAAGGAAGCTCGGAAAGCTCAAAGAGAGGAGATGCAAGCTCAAAATTATGCGTATGAAGAAGACGAAGAGTTCCTATATGATGCTGGAAAAGCTGATTAGCCGCTAGGTAATTTATATTATTTATAACTGCCTTAAATTTATAGTTTTCGGTTATTTTATTTTCAAACGCGTTTCTTGAAAATAGTGAATTTTATCCAAAATATTCAACAGGTTAAATATCCTTAAAGCAGAAACTTTTTTCTAATACATATCATACATATTGAACTAATGACTATTATTAATAAACAATCAGATTCAACTGATTCAGTAACAAAATTGTCTCAATATTATTCCATAGGGATAAAAAAATTGCCTTGATATTTTTTTTTTTTTTAGATAGCAACATCGTTATAACGCGAGAGTAATCAGAGTAACTTTTTTTGTTGACAGCATCAAAGCCATTATCACAAACAATAATTGCAAAGAAAATCTATTATAATATTTCATCAAGGTAATTTATACCACTTTTGGTTGTTTATAAAAAGCTCAATAAGCTTCAAATTTGTTTTAGTTAATACGAATTTACAAATATGACGTTTGCAAATTGTACATTTTATCTACCCTTGGTATTTTTAATATTCTATAATTGGATCGATATTTTGGAAGCACAGCAAAATAGTGTTTCTAACATATCAGGTAGGACTTGAGAAAATCTTTTTAATTTATTGATGAGTCAAAAGTGTTTCAGTGTCTTTATTATGCTTTCAGATTATACTGATTGTGAATATTGCTTTCGAAATTGTACCAATGTAAAAAATACCGTTGAATGCAAATGCATTGAAGGCTATGAGTTAGACCTTGTTGATGATAAGTGTAAATCGAATTTTACAACCTTTTTGTTATATACAAACCGAATGACAATTGAAAGGTTTTCAATAGATAATAACGAAACGATAAAAAGACTACCTACTTTGAAATATTCATTTATATATGCATTTGATTTTTCCTATAAAGACAAAACACTTTATTGGACTGGAAATGGATCACCCTTATTCAAGTAAATATTGTGCTATTTTTATTAATAATGTATTTCTCATTGTGTAAATTAAGGTTTTTTTGTCAATTTTGTAGAAGTGAAATCGATAAAAACGATATGAATACGGAAACAATACCACATAATATTAAAACAAGTTTTGATATCATAGCTTATGATTGGATATATGATCATCTTTATTGGATAGATAACGCAAAGGATAAAATGTATGTTTCCAATGCTAACGGAAGCCATATACTTACACTCCTTCGTCAAAAATTTGATGTCTCATCGATGGCCATCGATCCAAATGAAGGGTGTGAAATATTTTTGATATTCAAAATTAGATTTAAGAACAATGACGAGGAAATAGTTTGCATCATCCTAATCTAAAATGCGATTTAAAGCCGAATACTGTCGCGATGTTATTCGAGATAAATGATCAACTTTCTAGGTTTGGTATATTTTATGATTTCAAAATATCGATCGGATAATAAATAGTACAAGAATCTGGATAATGATCAGATGTAAAAAGTGGCAATTTTTTGTAGGTGAATTGCAAATTTGTATTTTTAATTATTGATAAAAATTAACTGGCTTAATACTGGCTTTCCTGAAATACTATGATTTGCTTTAGCCGTTTCTTACAATCTTTTAAATTTGATAATCGGGTGAAAATATTTCATACCATCTAAACCTGAACGCATGCCTTTATAATATACTTTGCCATCATCGGGTCTTTATGGTGTTTAGCACTTTTTAAGTGTTCTCTTAGACTCAATAACTAATTTTGTATTCTAGCCTAGGCTTATATATTTAATTTTCATGGTAAAATGTTCCACGAATTTATTGTTTTCAACTATATTTATAATGTGCTAGATGGATTTTTTGGTCGAACAAAGATCGAGATGGTAGAATCGAATCCAGCCATTTGGACGGAACAGCATACCACATAACGGCCTCCCTCAATGTTTCATTTCCTTTAAGCGTAACATTGGACCTCATTGAAAAACGCGTTTATTGGGTATCATTTAGTGCAATTTGAAAATATTGCTTTTATTTAGGCTTAAAAATGCATAAAAACATTTATTTTGTAGACAGACTCAAGGTATAATACGATCTCATTCTGTGACTATAATGGCACCAATCGAAATATTCTCATTACATTAAATAAAGAAACCAATCCAATTTCAGTTACGATGTTTAAAAATTGGATATATTACACTCAATGGGATAAAAAGATTTATAGAATTCCTAAAACTGAGACAAATATGCCGAAGTCACCAAAGTTGATAATGGGTGATGTGGTAAATAAAATTTTAAAATTATATTTTTACACTACGATATCTAATCATTTGAAGTGGATATAATTAAAGAAAATAATTATTTTAGGCTGATATATTTTCACATAAAATAAAAACTTATCATCCACTTTGCCAACCAATTGGAGAAAATCACTGTTCTGCTGCAAAAAATCCTTGTTCGCATTTATGCTTTCCAAATCATTATGTTGTATCCAGATTCTCATATGTTTGTAAATGTTCTAATGGATATGATCTACAGCAAGATGGAAAAACTTGCGTGGAACATGGCAAAAATGGTATAATAATTATTAATTAAAGTTTTTTTTTAAATAAATAATGATGAAGATATACCTAAAATGTATTTTGTTAAATAGTTTATTTTCCTGAGATTACTGTTGCTGTTATTGCTTCTGTTATTTTAATCGCAATTATGGTTGGTATATCAAAAACGATTATGAACTACTTACAATAAATATTCATATTTTATAAGTATTTTTTTTAAAACTATATTTTAGGTGCTGGTGTATTTTTATCGTAATCTTTTGTGCAAAATTAATTTTAAGGGAATATTCTAATATAAAATCACTGCCAATGACGAAGAAATTGAAGAACAAACTTACAACATAAGAAGAGAATTTATTAACGAATAAATAATACTGTTTTGCAAAAATTGACTTATGTATTTGATATATTTTTTCATTGCACTCAAAAATAAATAAGAACATGTCAAAAATTTCGCCGTTTTTTTTATGTTGACCAATATAATTGTACTGTTTGTGAGAAACGATTAGGCAATTATATGAAGTTAATACTTATTTCTTGCTTCTCTCATTTTTCTCGCTTTTTTTATGAATTGCATAAATAAGTTTCCAAATCCCAAGGTCTTGACACAAGAGATAACACAATAATTAAAAACCTTCCTTACAAAGCGGTTATCCAAATGGTAGAAATATTTAATACATGCCTTCGAGTGGGGTTACAAAAAAATTTACCATAGCTAAATCGAGAAAAAACAACAGCAATCCTATATGCCGATCAGTTTACTTGCATCGATGAGTAAACTTTTCGAGAGATTAATTTTAAATAGATTTACTTCATGTCACATCAACAGTGAACAATTCAGTTTACGAAAAACGGTCCATCAACTGATCAAACTAGTCGATCATATATCGAAAAACTTCAACTTAAAAAAAAACACTGGCCTGATGCTCCTTGATATTGAAAAAGCTTTCGATTCAGTCTGGCATATCGCTCTAATTCACAAAATGATCACTCTCAAGATTCCTTCATACCTCACGAAAACTATCCACTCCTATCTCACCGAATGATCTATAATACTAGTAGCGCCCCATGATGTAAAACTATTTTCATTCCTCATCCCGAGTGAGTGTGATGATGATGATATACATCTAAATATCCGATACTTTCATGGCATGCGTTGCAATGCTCGTCTCGCATAAAAAACTACGTACATAAATAATGTTTTTAATATGCTTATGTTATTTTCACAAGTGTATACAATAAGTTGACAAAGTTGTATTACAATCGGATGAACGGTATGGCAGTGCATTAAATACGGACAAACAAACATTATTTTTATATATAAGATTAGAATATCGAGGGTGATTTAATTATAACCCGGAATATTGCTGTACAAATTTATTAATGATATATAAAAATTCAAATGGAGTATGTCGACGATGTCAAAATTACTATATTACTGTGAACATCTTAAAATTCTTAATCCCGACCACCATACATTTATCCTCCACGCTACAATACAGTCGTAAAAAGATTTTTGCGTTTTTCGATTTTTTAACGTTTGTTCATTTATTATTCTAAGGTTATATCAAAATTGTTGTCAAAAAATGTAAAAAAGAGAAAAAGATAAAACTTAATGATAACCACAATGCTGATATCACATCAGTAGTGCCGTAACTTGACGACTCAATAGTATTACGCATCCACTGTAATAAGCATATTTTTACACAGTTATGGTGATTTAATATAAATTATTTGATTCAATACCAATTGCAATAGTTGAAACTAATAATTTCAAATAGATGGCTTCCATTGAAAAATGTGCACTATATCTTTTAATGGTGTTTATAATATTTTTAAACTGTATCGATATTTTAAGAGCACAAAATGAAACCTTTAATAATACATCAGGTAATATTTAAATACATATTTTTCTTGGTTGATTAAGTAAAAGATCTTATACTAACTTGAGTACGATTTTAGTTGCTATTAAATGCGAAGAATGCTCTCAAAATTGCATTCAATCAAATGGAAGTAATACATGCGGTTGCAATGCAGGCTATGTGCTAGATCCCGATAATAAAAGTTGCAACGCAGAAATACCAGTTGAAATACTTTACATTAATCGTGGGAATTTAGAAAAATTCTCATTACATGACAACAAAACCTCTACAGTCTTGGACAGTCCTAATTACATAGCGACTTATGATTTTTCATATGAAAAAAAATCGATTTTTTGGACCGGTTTTTATACTCCCTTATTTAAGTAAGTATTGCATTTCATTGTTTCATATGCCATTGTCATTCAGATTTTACAATCGGATTTTAAATCTGTTTACAGAAGTAAAGTTGACGAACTCAATTCAACACGTGAAATAGATGTCAAATATGTATCCTACATTAATGTAATTGCTTATGATTGGATACACGATCATGTTTATTGGGTCGATAATATAAAGGAGAAAATGTATGTCGCTAATTCTGATGGGAGCCATATGTTGAAATTCTTCAACGTAGAAACATTAGAAGTATCATCAATGGCCGTAGATCCAAATGAGGGGTATATATTTAATTTAAATATTTGATGATAGTGTGTTTTAATTGTGTTTGAAAACTCCAGCATAGGAATTTCTATCATTGGAATGGGAATTTTCCCCATGAGAAAACTATGACTTAGGGATTATCTTATATTATTTTAATGATCGTTTATAAATTCAACCACATGTATATGATCCTACATAAATTTATCAATAGTCTCAATATTAAGTTTCCCAGATTACGAAAATCTGAGAATCAAGACGATCGATCTTAAATATTAATCATTCTGATCTCTCAAATTTTTTGAAACGATGTATATCTTTTCTGCGATCTGAATTTAAACCTGAACCATTATTATGCGTTTAAGATTAACATTATGAAGGATAACTATTATCTTAATACAATATTTTACGAATATGGTATTAAGAGACGTTTATTCATATTTAGATGGATTTTTTGGGCCAATTTAAAATTCGGTGGTCAAATCGAAACCTCTCATCTGGATGGAACGGCACATCATGTAATCGCATCTTATGAAGTTACTCGCCCTAATAGCTTGACATTGGATCTTGTTAAAAAACGTGTTTACTGGGTATTATTTTTGGCATTTCCAAAATACAATAACTGTTATAGAGGAAGCAGATTTATTAAAAATAAATTTCAAACTAATATTTTAAGGTGGACAAGACGCGATTTTCCATCTCATACTGTAATTATAATGGCACGGACCGAAATGTTCTTATTACACTGACAAAAAGTAATGAGGCATTATCGATAGCAGTATTTGAAGATTGGATATACTGGGCACAAAAGAATAATAAAGTTTATAGAATTCATAAAACTGTAAAAGATGATCAGCGCTTACCAGAATTAATACTGGGCAATATAGTAATTTTTTAAAGACAACTTTTATTATATTTTCAGACAATGGTACAATGATATAATTTTTTTTTTTTTTCAGTCACAAAGTGCTGTAAGTATGATTAAAGTGTATCATCCATATCAACAGCCAAATGGTGATAATCATTGTGCTGCTGCAAACAATCCTTGTGCTCACGTATGTTTTCCAAATCATAATACTGAATCCAGCATCCCATATATTTGCAAATGTTCTATTGGTTATAAGCTACAACCTGATGGGAAGACGTGTTTAATACAAAGTAAATTTTACCATTTTATTTTATAATACATTTTATTCAAGGGTTGTTATTAATATGCTTAATTCAATAGGAAAAGACTTTCCTGAAATCATGATTTCTATAATCGGTGCTATAACTGCAGTTGTAATATTGGTAGGTGTATTATAAAAACGTGTTCATTTTTATATTTGATATTACATGATTATGTGTATTTAGTAATAATTTCCTTAAGCTGTGTATTCTAGGTATTGCTGTTTATTTATCGGGAACTACTTTGTAAAGTGAATTATAGCGGAGCGCTTAAGTTTCGCAGGGAAATTAATGACGAGGAAGATTCATGCCAAATTGAAAACAGATTGGAAGAATATGCTCAAATAAATTAATAATTTCGCGGATATTCGGGTAATTCGTCTGATATTATATTTATGTTGAAATAAATCGTGATTTTTTAACCTAATATTTTTGTATTTCCTTAGGAACGCTGAAAAAATAAAATTTTAACGAATTTTACACAGAATATAATGTAAAAAAATGGCTTATGAGAAGAATTGGTGTGAAAAATAAATACATGGAAATTTTCTTTGGGAGTTATCGTTTTTAATTTTTATTAAAAATTCGATACAAAAAGGCAAAGTAATATTTAATACGTGTCTTAGTTCAGCTTTATAATTTCTGAAAATTTCATTAGTGATCCTTTCACCCATTCCCTGTATATCAGAACCAAGAACAGTATAATCAGGTGATTTTTACGACCATCTATTATGGGTATTATGATTAAAGAATTTATCTTCGAGTAACTTTTAAGTATTTTATACCTTATACTTAAATACTAGTATAAAATCAGAATCAATCGTAAGAAAACCAACATATATGATCTTCTTGTGATAATTTATTTAATTTAAGGCTTATTTGCGCCCATTAAAATATTTTGAAAGACATTTTGGTCCTCTCTTAAATCTTCTTCAATGTCTGAAGTTATAAGATGCCCGACATTGTTGATGATACAAAAAAACTGTATAAATACGTGAAAATATAAAAGTGGCTCAATAAAACCCGGTTTATTAGTATGTTCTTCCTTAGACTTGCGACAACTCTAATCGCGCATCTTTTGAATAGCATAGCATTCCAAATAATCACCTCCTTTTGTTATGTCAAGGATATAAAATTAAATAAGATTTAAATAGTAATTATGATCGCAACCCTTATCAACCCCTGAGTCAATCTATGACCATTCTACATGACCATTCATCATTCTAGGACCAAATTACATGACTTGCAAAATATGCGTTTCTGCGTCTTGTATTATACGTAGTTGTATTATCATAACTGCATTATTTAAAAATAATAATACGATCAAATATACGATGTGAATTAAAATTCAATATACAATTCGTTCATGTATCATTCAAAGGTTGTATCAATAATGATGACAAAGTTTGTAAATAAGGCTTGAAGATAACCAACCTACTGACAGTAGTACTATAACTTGAAGGCATAGCAGAAGTATTGCAACTGCTGTCGATAATAATCATAGTTTTATCTAGTGGTCGTGATTTAATATTAATTATTTGGAGTAATAACTTTTTATATCAATAAAATTTTAGAATATGTCTGCCATTAAAAAACGCGCAATATATCTTCTAATGGTATTTATCATATTTTCAAATAGTATCGATATTTTAGAAGCACAAAAAGAAACCTTTAATAATACATCAGGTAAAATTTAAATACATATTTTTCGATTAAGTAAAAGATCTTATACTAACATGAGTACGATTTCAGTTGCTATTAAATGCGAAGAATGCTCTCAAAATTGCATTCAATCAAATGCAATCGATACATGCGGTTGCAATGCAGGTTATGTGCTAGATCCCGATAATAAAAGTTGCAATGCAGAAATACCAGTTGAAATAGTGTACGCTAATGGTGGGAATTTTGAAATATTCTCATTACATGATAATCGAACTATTACAATAATAAACGATCATAGTTACATATCGGCATATGATTTTTCATACAAAGAAAAATCTCTATTTTGGGCCAGTTATCACGCTCCAATATATAAGTGAATATTGCATTTCGTTATTTTATTTGTCATTTTTCTACGGATATTTTTCAGTTGAAACCTGTTTACAGATGTAAAATTGATGAAGGCTTTGAAAAAACTGAAGTAGTTGTCAAATTTGGATCGTATATTGGTGTCATTGCTTATGATTGGGTATACGATCATCTTTATTGGGTTGATAATGTTAGAGAAAAATTGTATGTCGCTAATGTTGATGGAAATCATATGTTAACCATCTTCAGCCCAAAAACATTGGACATTTCTTCCATGGCCATAGATCCAAACGAGGGGTATGTATTATATATATTTTTTTCTTCAAATATTCAGATTTGTAAACAAAACTTCATCTGAGATTAGTAAATAATGAGTGTGATTATTTAAAAAAATAAGAAATTGCGTGAAATTTTGTTACATCTAGAGCAGTGTAAACTTAAACATAAACCTTTTTACCCATGCGGACTAGTAGAAAAAATTGCCGACCAAAATGGTTATTTATGTATTTATTTTCTTCTTATATTTTGACAGATGGACATGATTATAACTAACAAATACACATATAACATTGTTGATAACTTTTTTAAAAAAATAACAAAATCATTGGGGTTTTTATCAACAAATTAATGTAAAATCTATATATGTATTAGATATTTTTGGATGCAGTGCAATTGTTTCGATTTTATTAAGGACATGGACAAAAATGCTTTATCGCATGAATAGGTTCTTGAAAGTTACATTAATAAATGTATAGCTTAAAGAAAAGTGAAAGTTTGGTGTCTGGATATCAGAGTTAGAGAAAGCTTGAGGTCATTAAGTAGACTAAATATGTCCGCTATATTTATGCAAGTTTACTCATCTATCCCTCTTCCAAAAAATGTTCAAGTAGGTCTGAGTTGAATCGATGGACCGTTTTAGAGTGAGTCATTTAGCTAAGTATCATCACTCATTTGCAAAAATTTTCCTTTAAGAAGAAAACTGACTGAATTTCTTGAAATTTGGTATGCTGTTTGCGGCCTGGCGGAAAGTCTCTGCGGCCCGACACCAGGCACCACTGACTGGGGAACACTGATCTAGAGCATCTACATTTTTTTAAATTATGCTTTTAAATTCAATGATTCTTGAATGGCGGGTCGATAATCTTAATATTATTCTCATTATTTAATTTTGAGATCCAAAAATCAGAGTAAAATCCTTCGGAAATATTACAATTTCTTGTCTTCCAGATGTATTTTCTTTTCACAAATCAAAATGGATTCGAAACCGAACCTTTATAATAAGTGCCAAAGATTAAAAAAAAATTCCAACACTTGGTTGACGAAAGTTAAAGTCAGATTTAGTTTTAGCAGGAAATCTAATCAGGTTGGCTAAATCAAAGTCTCTTCGAAGAAAAGTTTTTCATAAAATCAATATCAAAGATGAAACAATGTAAAAAAGGGACTTAATAGCATATTTCTTGTATCTAAGATAATTTAAAATTCAAAGAACGATCATAAAAAGTTTAGTCGAACAGTATAGATGAGAACCTTTCCGATACACGAAGAAAAAACATTTTTTTTGAACGAACAAGGTAGAAACGTCCCTTGATATGATGGCTATATCAATCGATGTATTGAAAAGTCAATCAACGATTTTGTTGCAATCATGAGATTTTTATACGTTTTCAGATGGATATTTTGGGCAAATATAAAGCACGATGGTCGAATCGAATCATCTCATCTGGACGGAACGGCACATCATGTTATCGCATCTCATAATGTTAGCCATCCTTACAGCTTGACATTGGATCTTGTTAAGAAAAGAGTTTACTGGGTATCATATTTTGCCATTTTTAAAACACAATAACTATTGTAGAAGAAAGAGGTAAATTTTAAGCGTCCTAACTCAAATTTTAAGGTGGATACAAAGCTCTTTACCATTTCATACTGTGATTACAATGGCATGAACCATAATATTCTTATTAAATTGAAAAGAACGACTCAAGCATTATCGATTACAACATTTGAAGATTGGATTTACTGGTCTCAACCGGATGATAAAATATTCAAAACTTATAAAACTGTTAAAAGCTTGATGAAATCATCAGAGATAATATTAGGCAATGCCGTAAATATTTTTTTAATACATATTTTTTTAGGTAATTGTACTTAGAAAAAAATTATTTAAAAAACCTTTTTTTCAGTCAGAAAATGTTGTAAGTATGATTAAAGCATATCATCCATATCGACAGCCAAATGGTATCAACCATTGTGCAAACAATCCTTGTGCTCACTTATGTTTTCCAAATCATCCTATTGGATCCAGCATATCATACATTTGTAAATGCTCTATCGGCTATAAGCTACAACCTGATGGGAAAACTTGTTTAAACCGGAGTAAAACATTTATATTTTATGTAATAATATATTGTATTTAAGGATTGTGATTAACATATTTAATTTAATAGGAGGAAATCTTCCCGATGTTGCAATTTCTATAATTGGTGCTATAATTTCAGTCATAATATTGGTAAATTATATTTGAAAACGCAATGAACAAAAATATACGTATTTTTTTAATTTGATAATTTCCAAAAAAATATATATTTTAGATATTGCTGTTCATTTATCGCCATTTACTATTTGAAAGCAGCTATATCGGAAATTTTAAGTATCGAAGAGAAATTAACGACGAAGAAGATGTTTGTCAAAATGAAGAATCTGCCCAAATGGCTTATTAATTAGTTAATTAAGTGTTATATTTATATTGAAATATATCAAGATGTTTCGAGCTTAATATGTAAATTACTACTTTATTTTGTCTAAATCCTTTATGCTTCATAATAATTCGATTTCTTTAAAGTCAGTATATTTCAAACTCTTACTTATTGTCGAAAGCTTGAAACTAAAAATATAGGACAATAAAAATCTCTATTGCTTTAGTTTTCCTCATTAATCTTGCGCCAATTCTACTCACGCACCCTATTTTCGTACCAAAGTCCCCCAAATAATTGTCTTCTTAAATCTTAGATCAAAATTATAAAAGGGATGATTTCATTAAGATTTATGACTCAAAAGTGAATCAGAAGAATTTCAAACTTTCAACTAAAATGATACACGATAAGCTCTTAGCAATACGCTCAAAGAAGTCATGCGTCCAAATATTATCTTCCCGCAGGCGACACATGATATCAAAACGTTAATATTTTTATCACATGATCTATATTTTGAATATAATTTTCCTTTTTAAAAAATCCTACTTGTGATAAATCTGCGATTTTGGTGTTTTATTAGTACAATGGGCTAATTTTGAATGTATACTATTTATTAAAGATTTCATTATGATGTTATCAAAATATTCTATTGTATATAGCAACACTGGCGATATCATTTGATTACTTAAGAGTGTTTTATCACTGTCAAATATTATTTAATATAAAATTACAACAGTTACACTAATTGATTTCAAACTGTGATGGAAATAAGTCGATTTCATGTTTATGTGTTATTTATTATATTTTTGAGTAGGATCAAAAATTTGAGAGCACATGAAGAAGTTTTTCAGAACACATCAGGTAAGATTTTATTAAGTCTTTTAGCTCACTGAATTCATAAATCTTTTAAGGTCCTTATAATGATTTTAGATGCTAATTGTCATCAAAATTGTATTCAATTGTTAGATTCTGATAACAAAACGTGCAACAATGAACTACCGGCGTTTTTGTTGTATTGCAATAATTATTATCTTATGATTATTTCATTCGTCAATAATGAATCCACTCGTATACTAAGCGATGTTAATTTTATGAAAGCTTTTGACTTTTCTTACAAAGAAGAATCGATTTTGTGGTTCAATGATGACGATTTCTTATACAAGTGAATATAACTTTCCGTTTTTATATTTATTATATCCTGATGGAAATGTTCAGTGCTAAAAATTGTTTTTGCAGAAAAAAAATTGACAAAAACGATACTAAGATTGAAAAAATTGTAATTAATAATGGTGAAAGCATGGATGTCATAGCTTATGATTGGATATACGATCATCTTTATTGGGTGGACAACAGCAAAGGCAAGATATTTGTATCAAATGTAGATGGAAGTCATCCTTTTTTGCTTTTAGATCAAGAAAAATTAAATGTTACATCGATGGCCATAGATCCAAATGAGGGGTATGAACGAATTATATTATAATCAATATTATTCTTTTGGAAAATAATGATATCGAATATTCATGCTATTTTTGCTCATATTAAGAGATTTTTTGTAAATTTTCAGATGGATTTTTTGGTCAGACGAAGAAAATGATGGTCGAATTGAATCGTCTCATTTGGATGGAACAACACATCGCATTACGGCTTCTGATGATGTTACAAATATCGCTAGTTTAACTTTGGATCTCGTTAAAAAACGTATTTATTGGGTATTATAAGAGGCATTTTTAAAATATTCATTGTAGCGTCCAAAAAGTCTATTTTTGAAGTTTTTTACGCTAATTTTTAGGCGGAAAGAAAATCATTTACAATATCATACTGCGATTATAATGGTACTAATCGAAATATTCTTATAACACTAAACAAAGAGACTGAACCATTATCAATTATAGCGTTTGAAGATTGGATTTATTGGGCTGGACCGAGTATTAAAATATATAGAGTTGATAAAAGTATAACGGTTATGCAGAGCTCACCGATGCTAATATTCCAAGATTCCAAAAATGTAATTAGTGCTATTTTTTAAAGTAATGTTACTTAATGTGTATGCATAAAAATCCTTCTTTTAGTTTAGTTTTGATGTAAATTTGATTAAAATATATCATCCATATCAACAACCAAATGGAAAAAATGTTTGCGCGAATAATCCTTGTTCGCATTTATGCTTTCCAAATCATTTTCCGGGATCCGAGATATCATATACTTGCAAATGTTCTATCGGTTATAAGGAACACATTGATGGTAAAACATGTTTCAAAGAAGGTAAAATATATTTTATTATTGACGCTTTATATAATTTTAAGTATATTAATGTGAATATACAATAATAGAAAAGATGGGTGAAGTCACAGTTTTCATAATTGGTACAGCAGTTGCATTGGTAATAATGGTTAGTATATCTTGAAAAGAACGTACAATATTTATGCATTTTCCTTTCTACTACTATTTCCAAAAATAATGTGTTTCAGGTATTGCTTTATATTTATCGCAATCTACTGTTTAAAATAAAATATTCTGAAGTAATAAACTCTGGTTGGATAAATGCTGATGATGAAGATTTCGACCTTGTTGGAGACAAACATGAAGAATATATTCAATTACATTGAATAATATAAACCCTATTTTCATACATCATGACTTGTCAGTATTTTATTAAAAATAAATATCTGCTTCGTCATTGATATGTCATTTATATCAGGTCAGTCCAAAAGTTCGTGCGCATTTTTAAATATGCGTCCGATGTTTACGAAAATTGAAAACAGACTGACTAATACATTAGTCTAGCGATGACAAATTTCGACAAGTTCGAAATCTAATTTTAAATTATGTTTTATTTACAGTATTTAAAAATTTCCCAAAGATACGCACGAGCTTTTGTACTAACCTGATATTTGCATGGAAACAATTTAAAAAAATAAAACTTGTCTTTAATGTGGTTTGTCTTGATTTCTAGATTCTAAAATATTAACTGCATAGAGTCTCATATTTGTCTGATTAAACCATAAAGGGCTAGGGCTGGTGTCTCTATGATTGCAGACCAACAGAAATGAGCGTTTCATAAATCGTGACTCGTACAAACTAACTGTTATACCGAAAGCCTCATAATCTTTGTTCGATTCCGATATCTGTAATTACTAATAGCTTGAAGTAAAATTTGATTAATTTGGGTTTTCCTTTGCATTTTATTGATTTATTTCGACTTAGAAAAGTAAAATTATATTTATAAAAGTATAAAGAAACATGTTGTTTATAAAATTATAGTCATTGACTCTATGAACTTTGTGACTTATGAATGTTCATATCAAATTTCGATGGACACCTTTGACATCCACTACGACAATAAGATTTGAACGAGTACTATTAAACATAAACAATATTTCAAAATCATCATCTTTTAATGTAAAATAATAAAATTTCATACCGATAATTGGATATCTTGTAGTGATATCCAATTGTAAGGATATATATAACCAAAACATGTTCATTTAATATATTTGGACATTTTAAAGATCATTAAATAAATTTGCGTCTAGCAAAATGTTTGAAATCGGATGTTTAAGTCTTAATTCGCCATCACTGTTAATTGTGTTATTTACTTGGATCAATATTTTACAAGCCCAAAATACATCTCAGGACATATTGTGTAAGTGCTTAAATAAAGGTATCTTTCTATTGACAATATATAATTTTGACTATGATATTTTCTTTGGAAGATCCAGTAAATTTGATTTTTAGTGGAAATTGGCATATTGGACAAATTTCATTGCAAAATCATGACGTGATAATATTGAATAACGATACAGGATATGTAAGGACCCTAGATTACATTTTTAGTGAAAAGACTATTTATTGGATTCAAAATGGTGATTCTATGAATAGGTTGTTATATGACATATTATATTTTTATTATATAATGGGATGATATGATTAATAATTTTATATTTTGTAGCCTTAATTTGAGTGCGACCGCTGAGCAAAGAAGAACCGATGTCATCGCTTTGCGTTTGGATATCGATGTTGATATCATGGCGATCGATTGGATGTATAACCATTTTTATTTTATAGATTACAGAAATGATAAGATGGTAGTTACGAATAGAGATTTTGGTAATATGTTAACATTGTTCAATGAAGACATGTTTTCTGTAACGGCAATCTCTTTGGATCCTGTCGAAGGGTATGTCCAATTTTTACAATTGATAAAATTCTATGGCACTAAATCTCAGTTCTTGGAAAATTTTGTCTTTTTCAAAGATGGATGTTCTGGTCAAATAATGGATGCATTGAACGATTATATTTGGATGGTAAACATCGCCAAATCATTGCTTCGTCTGATGTGGAATTACCAAATAGTTTGACGTTAGATTTGGTCAATAAACGTGTTTTTTGGGTATTCAAATACAAGGGTTATTGAATAGTAAACCATTTTTTCTGTATAATAATAGATTTATATAAGATCAAATTGATGAAACTGAATTGCAATATTCTTAATTTTAAATAATAGCCTTTCATCTTACCGAAACGTTTGATCTTTTGTTATAAAGACCTAAAAATATGATGATTTAATAAAAGCCATCATGAATAATTATAGCAGATACGATAGAAAATCACTACAAAAGCGTGATATTGTTTTAGGATACTTCCTATCTGGATCATTTAATAGTGGATGATTCCTTGCATTTCCCATTAGACATATTTATTTTTTCAGAATTAAGCCGAGTTAGGAAGTTTAAAACAATATCTCCTCTCGAAGAATATATGTTTTAATAGCAAAGCTATTATAAGCATTTTACTTTTTATCAATGGTAACAATTTCATGAAAAAATACATTTACTTTCAGTCTTATTAATACAATTTTTATGTGTTCATCCAATCCAAGCCTTTTTATTGTAAACTTTTAAGTAAATCTGTACTATGCGATTGTTTGATATATATATCTAATTGATTTGAGGTTTTCGCGATGGAGATGCATATTTTAAGTTTCTATTCTCTTAATTGAGCTTTTTTACACAAATATTATCGAATTCGAACCCTTGAATCCACAAATAAAATATAATTGTCCAAAAAATGGTTTACTTTTTGAATCCCTTTTTAAATTTTTAGCTCTTTTCGTTTATAACAAACATTTTTTACATTGTCACTAAATTATCATTTCAAGGCAGACTCTACTTTAAATGATATTTCATCGTGTGATTATGATGGCCAAAATCGAAAACTATTTATAAACTTAGGCGATTTTTCTGCCAATTCCATAACAGTGCTTGAGGATTGGATTTATTGGAGTGATGATCAATACATTATTTATAAAACACAAATCAACAAATCAAATATTAACCAATCTACAATTAGAATACATATGGTGAGGAATCATTTAAAAATATATCGCCGATCAATTTATTTTTGTATTATGATAATCAAAGACTTTTAACATATTTAAGAACGATGAGTATCCGAATATTTTGCACGTTTATCATCCCCATCGTCAACCATTGGGTAAAAATTATTGCTCAGTTGCAAAAAATCCATGCTCTCAGCTTTGCTTTCCAAATCTTCCAAGCGAGTTCAACAAAAATTTATATTCTTGCATGTGCTTCGATAATTATGAGTTGCAATCAGATGAAAAAACTTGCAAAAAGATTGGTAAGTAAAATTATAAATATATATAAATCATACACAAATATTCCAAAAACATAATATTTCACATTTGTTGCAGCATCAATATTTCATCCAAGCAATGCACTGATTATAAAAATCACAATAGCTTCTTATGCAGTTATCATATTTTTGGTAAATTTGTTTAATATTCTTTAAAAATAAAAAAATAAATGTAAATTTATTAAAAAATTGCTTTTTTGTAGGTTATAATACTAATTTATCGTAGGCGGCTATGCAGAAAAACTATGTATAAAATATGAAATTAATTAATAGAAAATTTTGTACAAATATCTAGAATATACATTATTTTCTTTTGAATATTCTTAAATTTTAGGAACAAAACCTAAGTTTGTATTTAAAATGAAAAAAAATACTCAATATTTATATTAATATGATTTCTGTTTTAAGAATGAGATAACAATTCTAATACTGGCTATTGTAGATTGTTGCTCTAAAGAATAAATTAATGTATGTAAGATTATTAATTATATACTAAGATATTTCCATTAAAAGAGAAGTTAAAAATGCTTTTTATTCGCATAAATAAATTAAAAAAATAGCAAATAAATAATAGTCTTTTCGATTTGTATGAACTTTTTTCATCATAAATAAAATATATCCATCATTCTAAAATCGTTAATACCATCGTTGAAAATTTCTGTCTAAGGAATGATTTTTGATAATTATTACTATAGTCGTCAAATCGTCGAATCTAATTGCCTTTGATTTAATAATTACAAATAACCAATTGGCTGATCTACTAATTAATAACATGCTCATTAACACATTATTGAAATTCAAATCAACTCCATAATATATCCAATATACTTGTTTTTTAATCAGATCTAGGTTCAATCTCGTTGTCGTAAAATAGAATACTTCCGTGATTATTGTATCATCAGATCCATCTAAATAAACGCGTATAATAATATTATATGTCAAATAAAATAGGAACTTGAAAGAACAACATTGAGATAAATTGATGATTTTTCTTCAAGATCGATACGTATGTATATCAATTTTGAACATTGTTTTTATGGTAAGTTATTGATGAAAAACAATCAAATTTACACCTAACCATTGAAGAGTTATCACAGAAGCATGAAACTTCATGGAATACGTTGCTTATTATACTACAAAAAATCCAATAATTAACATTTAGAAATAAATTTGTAAATATAATATATATTTTGCATACAAACATTTCTTTCAGGATACAAGGCAAATACACTGCCATCACATCAACCTGATAATAAACCTCTAATTTTACTTTGATCGAAACTCTTACTTCAGCGTCTTCATTCATATTCTCGCTGAAAAATAAAATGATACATTAATGTATAATATTATTCGTCACAATGATGGAAATGAAAGCACACCGATATAAACTTGAATCATCAGTGGTCCAAATAAATGATTTTTTCTTCAATCAAATCAATCTTCAATCCAATCAATCTTCAATCTTCAATCCAATTCGTACGGTAGTGCAACTATAATATTTTAGCGACTAATACTCAGAACTTCAGCGAAGCACCTTTCATTATCACTTTCAAACATTTAACCAGTATCACAGCGAAATTATTTTCTATCTAGTTCTATTTGCAATTATGCAATCATGAGCACAATTTAATATCTGAAAAATTTAGCCATCGTGAATTAGTAATAGCACTGATTATTTATTATGGTTTTTTAAAACGATTCTCAATTATGAAGTCTATATGAAGGATATATTTAGGTTACTTAGGACAGATTAATTTGTCTATATATTAAATTGAAGTATTCTATTTTCTGGAACATTATTTTAGAAGTCGTATATACAGAATATACGATGTGATTCTTCAATCGAATATTTTCTGCATTTAAACGGCCTATATCAAAATTTAGTTTGCTAATTTAATACACACACAGACAGTTCATCGCTCAAAAGTTTCAGGCTTCAGGTTCTGTTCCAAGAGATTTAGCTTTCTACCCCTTGGACCAGCTGCTATCTCTCTCTGGACAGTTGCTTCTATTGTAATATTCTTTAGCTATATCATTGCTGATATTCATGTAATTATAGATTAAGTTTAGTCCTTATATGCCAACACCTAAGAGCCGCATGACCACAAATTCCATTCACCACAATTCAATTTCTAGAAATTTCATATCCTTTTTCTTCCCGTTGTACAGGGGTATAGATTCAAGTAAGTGAATAAGGGTCCATTGAACGGTTACTTCGTACTACCAGTAGCGAACTCCGAGAAACTAGACCGACGGCGTTCACTATAGTGCTCGTAGCATCGGAAATAATCGAAAATTTGTTGTGAAACTTTCAAAATGTATTATTGAATAGTTTTACTAATAATTTGTGAAATAAAAAATCAATATTTCGAACTGTCTAATATGGTTTCCCCCCTTAATTCAACTATGTTTTCCAAATCTAGCGCCTTTGCTTGAATAAGTTGTTGACGCATTATATTATATTATATATCTTACGCAAACACATATTTCAATGCTTTTCCTCTTTAATGCATCCTTTTCAATGTGGCACAATCAAAGCAATAGGCAGCAAGAATTCCACCATATTAAGATATGAATTATTTGTCGCAAGGACCTTCACAGGACAAAACGAGATTCAATGCCATTTTCAATCATGTTATATTTATATGAGGATATTTTGAAGGAGGATCTTCAAGGATAATATATGCGTATGATATGTTCGAATTAAAACCATTCGATATTTCAAGAAAATCCGACCAATTAAACAAATATTTGACAATAATATACCGTGACGGATGTAAATCATTTCATTATTATTTTGACACATGACCTTTACAATAATGTCAGAACCATGATTGTGTATTAAAACAAGCAAATTGCTTATAGTAACTAGATTTTTAATCTATAATTGACGCATTTTGAAATTGCACGCATTAAATAAGGTCAGTCATTGAGTTATGATGCAGATGACGAATTGCAACGATTTGCATTCCTTCATCATTTTTTGCTATTATATTGGTAAATATATATTTTTTTATCATTTTAAAAGCACCATTCAGAAATAAATAAAAGTCAACTTTATGTCACAATATATATAAAATATATGGATGAGCTATGTATGAATTATATTAAATTATTATATAACCATCAACAAGTTTTATATTCTAACCTAAAAATGATTATCGTTTATGGATTTAACGAACACTGTCGTCATCGATTAACGAAAATGCTTATATTCTAGATCTTGAGTGTGAAATTCGTTCCGTTAAGTGTTAAAAGATGATATTATTTGGAAGCTATCGAATGTATGCAATAGTTTTATACACGGTAATATATTGTTTAGCATCTGTCCATACATCACAAGCTGTACAAAACACAAGCTTGGATCATAAAGAAAACCAAACAAGTAAGAAATATATTTATTTTCAACTATTATTGACCCTCTTATAACTATGAATATCTAATCAAACAAATGTATAGATATAAACTTTTAAGAAGGGATCACCTAAAAGGTGTGTCATATGTGTACAGTGCATATGTTATGAAATTTTAGGATGATTTTTGTGAAATATCATTTCATAGAGTGAAAAGAAAGAATTTATCATAATATGCATTTGATACATTAATATTATTTATATTAATCTACGCCTTAATCTTTCAGATGTAAAATTATGTAATATAGATGATGATTGTTCTCATCATTGCGTTGAGGAGGTAAATGGTATAAAAGAATGTCGCTGTAATGTAGGATATATATTTGATAGCGACAATAAAAGTTGTAAGGCGACAGTTCAACCGTTTTACTTGATATATGAAACCGAAAAAACTTTCAATAAGTTAAAGATGCCTGATTTAAGGATAACCGAATTTGAAAAGAATACACCAAATTCTGAAGCATTTAGTTTTATATTCAAAGAAAATGCAATAATTTGGACTTCCGATTCATCGGAATTAAATCTGTGAGCTATGGAACATTTATTAATGCTGCAACGAAAGATTGAACGTAAAAGAGTTAACATTTTTATTTATATTTTAGAATAAATATGAACAAAAATATTGGCGAAGGAAACCAGAGAAAAACAGTAATCGATTATTTGACTAGAACTGAAGTGATTGCAGTCGATTGGATATACGAGCATATCTATTGGGGTGATTATTGGAAAGACATGTTGATGGTTTCAAATTTTGATGGAAGTAACATGACATCACTATTAATGATACACAATATATTCAAAGCAATCGTTGTGGATCCAGTTGAAGGGTATATATTCATAATAAGTAACATTTGAACGTATCAATAATTCGTGATAGACCTACAATAAATATTTATAAAGTCAAATTTGATTCAAAATCAAGTTATTGCTTTCGATAGTATTGATTTTTTTTAAACACTCTATCCGTTGAGGGACATTCAATTTTTCTTATGGCGTTGCTAGCTCATATAGGTCCCCATTTATTAATGAAGACCTAATGTTCATTCTATTGAATCTTTGGTCCAGGTCATGAACCATACATCTTTTCAGCCTACGCGCTCCAGAGGCTTGGCTTTCTTAGGTCTTCAACAAGGCGGTTGGGGTATGTGTTTAATATCTTCTTGTGTTTTTGGCTATGGTTTTCAATATCCTGACCCATTGTTGGTATGCTTAGTTCTCTGTGTATCGTTTCGTTTTTCACGTACCATGGAACCGTTGCCTATTGTACGCAGCACTTTGGATTGAAAGCGTTGGAGAATGTCAATATTTGAGTTTGATGCGGTACCCCAGAGCTGTATACCATATAGCCAGATTGGTTTTAATATATATGAGTGTCTTATTTACTAGGGACAGTTCCGATTTTCGGCCCATTAACCAATACAGAATTCTCATTTAAATCTCCAGTTGCTTTTTCTTTTTGCTTATGTGCGTCTTCCACGTTAAACATCTGTGTGGAACGTGTGAGGTCATATTGGAGCAGTTGAGACGCTATTGCAGGATGGTTGTACGAGGTTAGAAGAGCTGTGTCGTTCGCGACGGTGGCAGTTGCAGTGGTGTCTGTTGTCGGAATGTCGGCTGTGTGTAAAAGGTATAAAACTGGACCAAGTACGCTGACTTGTAGGACGCCGGATTTTATATTATAGAGTGTGATGGCTTCATATTCGTATTTGACGTAGAATGTTCTATTGATCAAGTATGATTAGAATATAAAGAAGTAATTTGTGGTCATTTGAATAACATATATTTTAACGAACATATTTTATATAATTCTTCGTGGATATGGTTTCAGGTTTCTTAAAGGCGCTTTGATAGCTTTTGATTTTTAGCACACCGACAACAATTATTGATTTCATCGGTAGCCTTAAGTATTTTTTATCAAGATAAATTCCGTATAATTCGTATATACTTACAAATTAATTACATTTTGGGGTTAAACACATTTACTAAGGGAAAAATTCGTTCGCGTTCGCTCCTGTCGCACGCAATGAATTTGCTGTTTATTTGAAGATATATTAAAGAGTTTTAAGATTTTTAAGAAATTCATTACTTTTTTAGATACTTATTTTGGTCAACTTATGGTGACATTGAACGTACATATTTAGATGGAACAGGACTTCTAACAATTTCTTCAAATTACCGTGTTTCTGCGAGAAGTTTAACAATAGACTTCATTAAAAAAAAGCTTTATTGGGTAAGTTTTTAGGATTTGATTCCAAAAAAATCAAAAAACAACAAATTCATACTAATACAATATTTAAAGAAGTTTTGCATGTTTAATACGTTTTCATTTTAAGGTAGATCGATATCATGATACAATAGGTTATTGTGATTACGACGGTAAGAATATGAACACTAGAATGATAACACACACTTCTGAACCAACGGGATTGACTTTGTTTGAAGATTGGTTATATTTTATTGACAATGAACACAATTTATATAAGGTGAAGATATTTGGATCGCATATCGAGCCAATTCTACTGATGGAAAATGTAACTATGATAAATTGATATGAAAAATTTCAGCGTTTTTTTTTGACATTGTATGATTTTAATATACAATAACTTGTCATTATTTTCAGTCTACTGACGTATCGACTAATATATACGCCTTTCATGAATTAAGTCAACCGAAAGGGATTAATTATTGTGCTAATAATTCCTGCTCGCATTTATGTTTGAGATCATCTCCTGATAAAAAGCCATCTTATTCTTGCGCATGTCCAATTGGTTTTGCCCTACATTCTGATGGAAAAACTTGTGAAACTTTTGGTATCATCTATATTCAATTTATAAATGGGGTTTTCTTCAAAAATGTCATCGTTTATTAAATGTCTCAATATTGAAGGCCGAAGATTTTATTGTTAAAAAATATTGACTTCAATTACGTTGATTTTTTTCGAAAAACGACTTTTTTTGTGGAACCCCGTTTTTGTAATTAATTATATTTATGATTTAAATATTGATAAACGCATTTATTTATCAGGAAAGAAATATGTTGGACTTACCGTTGGAGTTTTCTTCCTAGTGGCTATTATAATTATTTCGGTAACAAATTTTGTATTTAAAAAAATATTTTGGTTATATTTTAACAATGTGTTTTATTGTTATATTTATTGCAGGTATTCATGTGCATGTATCGTGAAAAAATTACAAAAAGAAACATTTTAGCATTGATACCATTTAGAAGATAAAGCTCTTAAAATTCATTGTTAAATTCACAAGTGGAAGTACACAGATCCGTATGAAAAATTGACTTTTTTATTATTTTTTAATAAAAATATATTTAAAAATATTTATTTTAATCCTTAATTATATAAGAAATTGTAACTCATTAAAATTAGGGAGCAAAAATTAAATAACTGTGAGATGAAGACTTCTTTAATTGTCTTCCATTTGCAATAAAGGAAATTAAGCAAGATGTTCTGAGACGGTGTGAAATAAAACTAAGTAATCTTTTGCCGATATAGTAAATAAATAAAAGTGTGTCAACAAATAATATAATGTATCGTATGGTATGCAATGCAAAATAAATAGTAGGCTGCAGTATATGTCGCGATTTATAGTATTTTTTTGCCACAAAAGATATTGTATATTTAGGTACTAGAGACTATATGCGCGCGTTGAAACGAGCCAAGGCATCTTTCCAATAAATCCAATCACCCAATCTCTACAATGAATAAGGAAATCGATGTAGAAAATATAGATTTTGTTGAAAGTTCCTAATAAAAAATTCCGAGCTAAGTCATCTTTCCAATAAATTATCAGGCGTTAATTCTTCATAAATGGCTCTTAAGATTTGATGAACATCCTCTGTGAGAGTGGGAGATTGCTTATACAAATATAACAATCTTGTAGTTGCACGTTTTTGCAATTCGCACCAAGAATCTGCGCCTTCCAGATACTGTAAATTCTGAGGGGTTTTTTTAGTCGAAATTTCGCGATATTTTGTGGCCCAAATAACATTTCTCAATTTTTTAATTAAATCTGAATATAGGCGGATATCTAAGCTATAATAATAGATTTTTTTAAATTAATTTATTAGTGCTTATTTGCCTTTTTTAAATCTGTATTAACTTTTTTTTGACTTTATTTTCTTCTTATTAGAACAAAGATAAAAAAAAGGTTCCCAACAGGAACCTCTTATTATTCGATATACTCGAATTGGTTCTAATGCATTGAAACAATCCGAATTTTTTCACCATGATTATGGACGACTTCTTTAGAGATATGTCCTTTTGAAAAGTGAAATTAAAAATAAATGATTTTGAAGAAAAACGCAATTAAAGAGCGACGCCCTCAGCCGGTCGAGTCTAATTACCGGAATTCCCAAAAGTTCCCTCTACTATAGTTTTACTATGATCGACTTGAAACTTTAGGAAAATATTTTGGACATGGTGCACTATTACTTATTAAAAAAGTCTTTTTTAAGTTCAAAACTCATATAACCCAATTCAATTTATAATGCTTTGTCTTTGTGCAACATATCATCTATGACGCAACATAGATAGCGTTCGTTAGATCTGCATTCAATTATTTTAAGTTGAGTTTCCGAAAAGATTTTAAGCAAATTTTGAGGGATCACGTTAATAAAACATGTTTAATATGTTATGCTAATATGCATTATAGACAAGAATGCTTTTATATACATAGCGTTTTTATTTTTGAAATTTCAAGAAAATCTACTAATTTCACAAATATTTGACAAATACAAATTACACGAGTAGAATACAGCGAAAAGCGTAAATTATGTCTTCTTGTGATATGGAGTTATCAAAATTTTGATACATGACCTTTTCAATAATGTCAGAACTATAATTGTGTATTATAATGAGCAAAATGTACGAAGAGCAAAATTAGCAGAATGATTTGGTGTTCTTAAATATATAAATGATGTATTTTACAATTGCTTGCTATAAGAAGGTTAGTCATAGGGTTTTTTGATTTTGTTATGGATTTAATCCATGTTGTCACCATCAATAAATAATGCTAATATTTCAGATTTTTAATAAGTGATTAGATACGCTTAGCCTCAAAAGATGATTTTATTTGGAGGCTATCGAATCTATGCAATGCTTTTATTCATGGCAATTTTTAGTTTAGCATGTGTCCATACATTGCAGGCTGTACAAAACACAATCTTGGATCCTAAAGAAAACCAAACAAGTAAGAAATTGATTTATTTTCAAATATTACAAATCATCTTTAAAGTAAAATATTGCGCATCGTCTCTAACTCTCTTTTAACTTGTATTCATATTATCTTATCAATTTAATTATTTGCATTAATTTAGACTTAATCTTTCAGATGTAAATGCATGTGAGATAGATGATGATTGTTCCCATCATTGCGTTGAGGAAGTAAATGGTATAAAAGAATGTCGCTGTGATGTAGGATATATATTTGATAGCGACAATAAAAGTTGTAAGGCGACAGTTCAACCGTTTTACTTGCTATATGAAACCGAAAAAACTTTCAATAAGATGAGAATGCCTGATTTAAGTATAATCGAATTTGAAAAGAATACACCAGAATCTGAAGCATTTAATTTTATATTCAAAGAAAATGCAATCATTTGGACCTTTGAACCATCGGAAGTAAATTTGTGAGTTTTAATACTTTTATTACTAACTTTCTTTAACGAAATGTTGAATATATAAAGATTTTGTTTAAATTGATGTTTTAGAATGAATTTGAATACAAATATTGGCGAAAGAAATTATAAAAAAATAAAAATCGATATTTTAAATAGTGCTAATGTGATTGCAGTCGATTGGATACATGATCACATCTATTGGGGTGATTATTGGAAAGAAATATTGATGGTATCAAATTTTGATGGAAGTAACATGATATCACTATTAACAATAAACAATGCATTTAGAGCAATGATTGTGGATCCAGTTGAAGGGTATATATTCATAATAAGTAACATTTCTATGCATCAAAAATTTGTAGTAGACTTACCATAAATATATACAAAGTCAAATTTGATTAATTAATTAGGGAAATAAAAAATCAAGCTGTTGTCTTTGATATTATTCAATATACCTTAAATTTTAACGTTTTCAAACAATGGATTTTTATATTTCAGTAATAATTTTACAACAGCATTCGGCCATAAGTATTTTACTGTTTTTAAAGATTAAGGAAAAAAATGTTTCCAAAAATTATACTTAGCTTTTTATCCACCATTGACCAAACAACAAAAATGGATGTAACATAATTAAAATTTAGCAAATGTAAACCGAAACAAACGAAACCCAACAAAAAAAAATTGCCTTCCGTAAGAAATTATCAGCTGACGAAAATATGTTAATATGCTTCGCGCAGTTATTGTATTCCACGCCAGAAATATATTCTGATCCGTTTTACAAAAATTATATAGGAAAGTTCTTTTAACAATAAGTTGATATTAACTAAGATTTTTCAGTTTTTTTTTTCCTTTTTAAGATACTTATTTTGGTCAACATATAGCGGCATTGAACGTGTTTATCTAGATGGATCAGAACGACGTAAAATTTCTTCATTTTACTTTGATTCTGGGAAAAGTTTAACAATAGACTACATTAAAAAAAGGCTTTACTGGGTAGGATTTTAGTAATTGATTCCCAAAATTAATGAATGACAACATAGTTATATTCGATGAGCTTTGAGTTGATCAATACTTTTGATTTTCTAGGTAGAAAGATATGATTCCATAGGTCAATGTGACTACGAGGGTAAAAATCTTAAAACTACAATAAGTGCACACACTTCTAAACCAATAGCATTGACAGTGTTTGAAGATTGGTTGTATTTTATTGATAAAAAAATGAATTTATATAAGGTGAAAATATTTGGTTCGTATAAAGTGCCAATACTACTGATGGAAAATGTAACTACAATAACAAAATATGAAAACATTCTGCGAATTTTTGACATGCATCATTTTAATATACAATAACTTATCATTATTTTCAGTGGACCGACATATCGACTAGTATATATGCCTTTCATGAATTAAGTCAACCGAAAGGGGTTAATTATTGTGCTAATAATTCCTGTTCGCATTTATGTTTGAGATCATCCCCTCATAAAAAACCATCCTATTCGTGTGTATGTACAAATGGTTTTGTCCTACAGTCTGATGGAAAAACATGTGTAACATATGGTATCGTCTACATTCAATTTGCAAATGGGGTTTTCGTAAAAAATGTCATCGTTTATTAAATGTATCTTAATATTGAATGCCGAAGATTTTATTTTTGAAAAATATTGACTTCAATTACGTTGATTTTTTTCGAAAAGCGACTTTTTTTATGAAACCCTGTTTTTGTAATTAATTATATTTATGATTTAAATATTGATAAACGCGTTTATTTATCAGGAAAGAAATATGTTGGACTCACCGTTGGAGTTTTCTTCTTAGTGGCTATTATAATTATTTCGGTAACAAATTTTGTATTTAAAAAAATATTTTGGTTATATTTTAACAATGTGTTTTATTGTTATATTTATTGCAGGTATTCATGTGCATGTATCGTGAAAAGATTACAAAAAGAAACATTTTAGCATTGATGCCGTGTAGAAGATAAAGCTCATGAAATTCATTGTTAAATTCACAAGCCGAAATACAAGGATCCGAATTAAAAATTGACTTAAGTTTTTAATAAAAAAATATTAGGTTTTTTTCCTTAATTATATAAGAAACTCTAACTCATTAAAATTAGGTAGCAAAAATTAGATAACTGAGAAAAAGACTACTTTAATTCTCGTCCATTTGCAATATATGAAATTAGCCAAGATGTTCAAATACAATATGAAATCAAAATTGTTAAAATATTGCCGATATAGTAAGTTAATAAAATAACGTCATCTGATAATAGTAATTCCGATTAAATATTGGATATTCGAATATATTTACCTTTTTTTCAATGCCTTTAAATTCGAATTTTCATAATTAAAATTAATGAATTAAAATATTATTTATGAAGAAAGAAATTATAGCTATGCGCCTGCAGGAAGGACGTCTTCCCACAGTCAAGGCTATCCGATGGCTCTCCCACTTTCTGCGCGTCCCCACAAGATAACTAGCCTTGTACGTGTAAGAAGAGATAGATGTTGTTAACAAGACGCAATATATCACTGTTAATTTGACTCATTGTTTCTGAAGGAAAACAGAAAGATAGCCCTGTTAATTTAGCGAACTGCATCTGTACAAATCAACAGCGACTTTGCGAGGGGATATATTTTCACCTACGAAACAATATATCCATATTTAAAATTACAATAATAATATTAGAATTGAAATTAGTCTGTCTTCAAATGCACCCATCAAGAGACCATTTTAATCTACTAAGTGCCAATCTGATCAATAACTTCTTCTCCCTTCTTTTCTAATAGACAGATTGAAAATTATAAAGGTTTATAAATATCTTTTAATCTAAAAACGAGGAGTAAATAAAATTTTACCTGATTTAACCGTTTGAGTGCAAAGCAGCGTAATATTTTTGCGAAAAATTAACATCAAAAGTGCAGCATGACGATACATAGACACTAATCAGAAAGTATGTATTTGACGTGGTTACCCATTTTGCAATATGTCTGCATATATTTTATTTTGTACGTAATAGTTTCATCTACGATTATTTTTGGCAAGAATTCGAGAAATTTGACGTAGAAGATAATTTATATTCAACATAGTCAACGGAACCATAACCAAAAATCATGTTGAAAGCATTCCTTATATTTTTGCTTAATTCTAAGATATGCAAAAATGTAAAAAAATAATTTGTATATAATAGCAGACGTCTTTTATATGAATCCATCCATAAATTCGTAACAATCGCTGCACACTGAAAAACATATAAATGCACATTAAAAAAAAATCAAGTATTAAAGAGCAAACGCACTGAAAGCGTTCGTTGCATGTTTTTTAAAGCAATCATAATTTGAAACAACGAGTGGTTAAAACAAAGCAAGAACCCTCCTTGGTCATAATTTAAGCTACATTAACCACCGAAAAACGCTCATTGTCCTTGCTTTTTCCATCATCCAATTCGATAATGACTATGGCTTTACAAATCTATTAAACTTGATCTGCATGTTCTATTTTATTAGATATGATTGTTAATTTAAATGGAACAATTTTAATCGTCCTCAGATAAAAGCAGACTTCAAGAAATGTGATCAATGTTCAAAAAAAAGTTAGTTCGATGTGAATTAAATACGATGACGCTCGTTGCGTGTGATATTGAGTTATCTCTTACTTTGACATTAGACCCCAATCAATATTTTTGTTGCTGTGATTATGTGTTATACAACAACCAAAATACTTGGTACAAAAAACTAGGTTATGTTAAATTATAATTGACGGAGGTCATAATTGCTTCCATTAAACAAGAAATTATTGATATTTCTGATCCAGTCTTTGTCTGAACAATTTTCATGATATTGCATTGGTAAGTCACATACATCATTATTTATTATTTGTTACCAAATTAAAAAACATGAAATAAATAATCTTTACATATCTGTATATTTCACAATGCATGCTTGGTATGTTGATATGTCCATGGTAAATTGTGTTAAACAATCATATTATTCTTGATTATTTTATGATTAAATTTTATAAAAAATTAGGATTGATTTGTATAAATAATTATAATATTAATGATCAAAAATAAATCTTATTTTATAGATTTGAGCTAAGAAATTCATTCAATCAGCATATTAAAAGATGATTTATTTTGGCGTGTTTCGAAATCTTAGATTTATTTTATTTCTGATAATATATAACTTAGCAGACATCCATACATTACAAACAGTAAAAGATCTAACCATGGATTACCATACTGACCAGAAAGGTAAGAAATTTATTAAGATAACGTTTTTTCAATGAGCTGTATGCTAGTTCGGACAAATCTTTAAAAAAAGAAAGCAATCGGTTTTTTCTATGAAAATATTTCATGAAGCTCGTCATTGTTCTGTCAAATGAAGGTAGTTTCTTATAATGAAAAATTTTGCATGTTGTCTCAAGCTTACTATGCATATGATTTAATCTTTCAGATGCTAAATCCTGTAAGACAGATGATGATTGTTCCCATCATTGTGTCGAGGAAGTAAATGGTATAAAAGAATGTCGCTGTGATGCAGGATATATGTTTGATAGCGACAATAAAAGCTGCAAAGCGACAGTTCAACCATTTTACTTGCTATATGAAACCGAAAAAACTTTCAATAAGATTAGAATGCCCGACTTAAAAATATTCGAAATTGAAAAAAATGATTTTATTAGTAGAGCATTTGACTTTTTATTAAAAGAAAATGCAATCGTTTGGACGTCTGATAATACAGAAATAAATCGGTATGCATTGACATATTTATAACTGACGATAGATCATTTTGCATAAATAATGAAGTAATTTTTTTAAAACATTAAAGAATGGAATTAAAATCAAATATTGGCGAAAAAAACCAAAAGGCAATAACATTCAATATACGCAATAGAGCAGATTTTATTACGATTGATTGGATACACGAGCGTATCTATTATGGAGATATATGGAAAAGAAAGTTGATGGTATCAAACTTCGATGGAAGTATCGTGACAAAACTATTAACAGTAATCCACTCATTTCAATCAATAGTTGTGGATCCAGTTGATGGGTATAAATTCATCTTAATTGTGCTTTCATTTAAACGATAACCACTTAAATAGACTTCTTCGTACGATTTTTTTTTTGAGTGAAAGTCATCGATTTATTTGGATGAGTTAGTCTTGACATGTTTTGAAAATGAGCAATAAAATCACTGAATTTGAACTAATTCAATTTTAAATTTAACCCCAACAATAAAACATAGTTCGTTAAGCAAAATTATGTTCAACCTTAGGTTTATATTGTCTTTTAATATCCAATTCCACCAATACTCATACTAAATGACGGATAAAAAAAAACATATAGTTTAATTAAAAAAGCAAATTATTTAATTTAGAATCAATTTACATTTCAGTTAAATCAATACTTCCACGAAATTGTACAATTACACGAAATATAGTGAAATATACGATAATTTAAAAAATCGATGCTAACTGCATGCAAAGATTTGTAGGAGGATAAAATTTGATGATCGTCGTCATCATCATATCATCATCTCCTGAAATAAGGATCCACCTTTGCGAGTATATTTCATGTTTACATTGATTGTTTGATATCAATTAAAATATTTTCGTATGGTATACAATTAATTGGCCAATTTTCAATAAATTATTTATTGTAGACAATCCAATGGTATTATATTCTGAGAGTATTTACGAAGATTGTCCCAGAAGTATCCGACCTAACAAAGAAAGCGTGAAAATTTTGGAAAAGTTCATCTTTATTTCTCAACATAGATTCCTTTCAGTTCGAGATACTTTTATGAGCGTTGTTTAATGGCTACGATACTTTGTGTATGATCTTGCTTGCAGATGCAGCCTTCGCCTTCTTTAGAGTAAAATCTCTCCTTTAAGTCCATTTTTTGGACCGATCTTTCATGTCTATATATTCATGGACGTAGGACTATCTGTTCTGTGGAAATGGCGTCCGATCGCGAGGCATTCATTTGTTGTATCAGCGATCCGAAAGGCGGACCGGTTGGGCATATAAATCTTGTAGCCATTTTCTCATCTTCTTTTAGAGCTTATTGTTGCATTTTTGGCTATTGTCTATAAATATCTTTCACGTTACTAATATTAAGGTAAATTTACGCATTTTGTCGTTGTTTTAATTAAATGAAAGAATGAATCTAATAATTTACTACATGTCTTTACATAGTATATAATAAATCCAAAGACGCTTATTTAGTCAAATTATCGTGTACTTCCCGAATATTTTCACTTATTTCGTGCCTTACAAATTATTTTACTGGAGAAAAAGTTAAGCTCTAAACAAGATGTATTAAATGGGCTTTCATTTTTTTTGCATCAAAACCAGTGTCTTTCTATAGCAATGGAACTAAAAAGATACCTGTAAGACAGTGAGAAATTGTAGATAGGGAAGGAAAATATATCATTGATTAAAATGTTCAATTGTACTTTATTTAAACTATTTAAAAAAAATCTCAAAAATACGCACAAATTTTTGGACTGACCTGATATTATCAGAAGTTTAACTACATATCGCGTTAGACACTTTTTGGAAAGCCAATTAATCACATGGTATACCAATAATTCCCGAAAAACGCACATACGCGAATCTTGACGGGAATGTTGTTATAGTGACACAAAAAACGTACGGAGGAGTCTATTTGACCATAAGTTGGTGCTAACTTAACACAAAAATATGTGCTTAAATTACCATTATAAGCATCGCAATAGATTTTTAGTGGCTAATTTAAAAAATATTTCAGAGCATAAGAACTTTTACAATTTTATTACTGTTTTAGATTCTTATTTTGGGCAACCTATTTCGAAATTGAACGTATTTATTTAGATGGATCAGGACGTCAAGCAATTGTTACAAATTATCGCACTACAGCAGAAAGCTTAACGATAGACCACATAAAAAAAAGACTTTATTGGGTATGTACTTACTTGATTATTTTAAACATTTAAATTAAACTTGAATATTATAATCAAAGTGATTTGATATAATTTCCAGGTAGACACATATCTTGATTCTATAGGTCACTGTGACTACGATGGCAAAAATCTTCAAACCGCAATGATAGTACACACTTCGCAGCCAACATCATTGGCTTTGTTTGAAGATTGGTTGTATTTTATTGATCGAGAAAGTACCTTATACAAGATTAAAAAAAACGGTCCTGATAACGAACCAATTTGGCTGATGGGAAATATAACAATAGTAACCTAACCTGAAAATTATTGGCTTTTCATTTATAATGCACAATTTTAATATAATATCATCATTTTCAGAACAACTACGGACATGCTGAAAATTTATACATTTATCATTCATACATTCAACCAAATGGGATTAATTATTGTGATGATAATTACTGTTCGCATTTGTGCTTAAGATCGTCTCCAGATAAAAAGCCATCCTATTCGTGTGCATGTTCGATGGGCTTTTCCTTACATTCAGATGGAAAAACATGTATAACATATGGTATTGATTACATTTAATATCAATTTGGGGATATCACATAATAATATCGTTCTTTGTAAAGAAAGTTTTTACAATCATCAATTCTCCATTGATGATGAATTGTTTAATAATTCGCTAAACAATTCATCAAATCAAATCGTTTAATCGATGAATATTGCCTTCAATTATAACGGTTTCTTTACAAAAACGACTTTCTTTTTAGTTATGCAACCATTTTTTTTAAAATATTTTAACAACACAATTTAATCAACAGGAGAAAAATATACAGGAGTTATCGTTGGTTTTTGCTTCATCATGGCAATTATCATTATTTTGGTAAATATTATAATATCAAACATACATGTATTTTATTTTATTTTAACAATTTTTTTTCTTATATAATTATAGATATTTATGTGTATATATCGCGAAAATATTACAAGAAGAAATATTTTAAAAATAATACCATTTAGGAACTAAAACGAATATCTATCTATAACCAAAAATCATCAACACAAAATATGACGTTTAGTGTATATAATTAAGTAATTGAGATCGTTAAAAATATATTTTAAAAAAAATCATATACTTGTTCTATTTATTTAAATTTAAAAAATGTGTGAAAAAAATCAATTAAACCGTATACATTTTTCACCCCTTTTCCAAGAATCTAAAAGTGACAAAAATAAAATTGCTTTAAGACTGATAGAATTTTAGCATACGGCTGTTTTTAAGATTTTTATGATTCACATTAAAAAAACTATGATCATCTGGCTGATTAATACGTGTTTCTTGATCTGCGTTTTGATACAAATCTTAAAATATTGATTACTTTCTGGATTCTCATATATATTTGAAAGGTTTGGTTGATTATGCTGGATGTGGTGTGGGTTTAAGTAGTTAGTAAATAAGAACGTATAAATTAACCGATTTGCATATATCTAATTTTTGACACATGATCTGCTAAAGATCAAAACAACTCTCTTTCTATTTTAATATTGAACTGTATTTTAAAAAAACACATTGTATCTTTCTTCAAAGCTCGGTTGGCTATGCCCGGCTGGTAACTTCGTCTAGCGCTTATGTTCCAGAGTAGTGAACCCAAGACTGATCCTTGCGGGCATTCCATTAAAAGCTTTCGATGTATCAGCTCTCCTTCTGCCTGAGCGAGGAATGTTCTGTTTGACAGGTAGCTTCTGGTGAGATTCATCAAGTTGGCGGATATTCCGCTTCTTCGAAGCCTAAGAATGATCAATTCCTACCAGGTGTTGTCGAAAGCTCCCTGAAAGTCGAGGAATATTGCCACAACGTACTTGGGGTTGGAACTTTCGACTGTAATGATGACCTTTTCTATGGCATTTGCAGTCGATTCCCTCGTCTGAAACCGAACTGCTTATCAGATAGTGAATATTATTTGATTTATTTTAAATTTCATAGATAACCATAGTAGTAGTGTGTATTAAAGAATTTGAGCATTACAAAACTGGTTTTTTTAAAAAATATTTTTTAGTTATACCAATAGCAAGGAGATATTTTCGTAAACAATTTTGTAAAGTGTTGATCGATTCAGTTTACATTATTAATTTTTGCTACCATATAATCAAATATGGGAACATTTTACATTATCATGGAACGAGGGGAAATGAAATAAATGATTTCCATCGAGAATACATGCGAAGAATACGATATAAAATGCGCTCTACCCATACGAACGACTAAATATTCCCACATCAATTTCGCTCTTCGGCAATCCAGGCCAGAAAAAAATAATTTTCCTCCGTCAAAATCAATATATTTTTTCCGGTTTTAATCAATTCTTTTCGTTCTATTTAATAGCGCATTCATTGTATTTATGCAGAAGGGGTTACAAGAATTAGGTCGGGTCAAGCGGATCAACCGCTTAGGTTTTAACATTGAAAAGATTCACATTTAGGCCTCAGAGCCAAATAAATAATAAATCACTTTAAAAGGGCTTAGCATCTATTCAAAGGACCAGAAATTGTGGTTTAAAGACTATCCTTCCTTCAAATGAATCTGTTTTTAAGGTCTTCCATTTATATACTTCTTTGAGATATTGTGAGTTTTTTTGGTGTTAATAATTTACATTTATTTAATTAAATATTCGTTCAATTATTGAAATATCTCCTTTTTGAGATGCTGTATCTATTGTTGGATGTTGATTATTTCAATATTAATGTTTAAAATATTTTATTGTGGAGGCTTTACGTTGTCATTCATACATTTATGGAATAAGATTTAGATATGAGAGGTCCTACGAGTAATATATAAAATAATCAAAATTTGTAAATTATGTTAAAATTATTATTGTAAATCTATTAATGAGTCTGTCTGCCTTATCGATCGTCTTTTTCAAATCCATGATATCCATCTAAATTTGGATCGAAATGATCTATCTAAATTATGAATATTTCCGTAATTTCATTTCATAATCCAGATTTGAATTTGAACCATTATAATAAGAGTCCAAAAATCAATTTATTTCGCAAAACATCTTGTAAGTATAATATTTTTCACAGCATAAAATTTACTACCTATATTCAATATTTAAGGGGTACAATTGATTTTATAAGCTAAGAAAAAAATAAATTCACTTAATAATATTTAATTGTTCATCCTAAAAATAGTCATTGAATCATAAATTTGAAAAAAAACACAATTTAATGTATATGGGCGTATTTTGTTTGTCCTGTTGTTTGAAGTTTATGACTCAGAAAATACTAATTCTTGATCTGGAAAAAGATTTACGACCCTAAATAATGGCTCAAAGATCTTTTCATTTGAAATCTTCGCAAAAATAATTCGATAAATTTTATTTTCTACGTATTTATACGTGGAAGTTTAACATTTTGTTTATAAATTTGATCAATTGTCGATCCAAATACTTTATATTTTATCTGCTGTAATTAAAGTAGTTTTGGGAATGTTCATACTAAGACCATGAAAACCGACATATTTCCGATGACGTCGCAAGTACGCCTTAACAATTGTTTGTTTTGTTCTGTCTGAAGAAACACAATAGTCAGTTATTGAGGATTGGTTATCAGAGAACAAACAGAGACTGGATCGTGAATCAACAAATCAAAAGAGAAATATATGCCAAGTAAAAGGTCGTTGTGAAAGTTTCATGCTTGAAAAGTATATAAAACCTATTCAAAGTTATAACAAAATCAAAAAGCGCCTCATACGAATCTCGTTACGCCTCTTGCCCTTTACCCACAAAGACCCGAAAGTTACGAAAAAACAATTGTGATAAAAGTTTAAGAATCTGCGATTAATATTAGATGGAATAAAAACGAGTCGAAATATTTCGTAACTTAATTTTGAATTCATAATTGATATAAAGTCGAATAATTTTAAGGCTTATTAATATACCATCAAGATTTTATAAAAAAATATAAGAATAATAAAAATTTGATTGATGCATAAGAAACATCGTATTTTTATATAGACTATGTTATATTATATTTAACCAATTGTGTTAATCGATCGAACACAGGTTCTATCGATGGTTTGCTAAATTCAGATCTGAGTTTTTATCAACAGCTAATAGAAGAAAGGGCGAGGCGCTCTTCAGCCACCGATGATGATGTTCTTAAAACCATACTTGAAGCTGATCTCCGTCAAAATACCAAAGAAATCGCAATGAATATGGATATCAATCAATCTACGGTAGTGAGGCGTTTAAATCGCATTAGAATGGTTTCCAGGTATGACATATGGATCCCGAATAGCTCATCACTTGCAAACCTGCTAGACCGAGTTGCCAAATGTGTTTCTTTGTGTATTCTTCTTCATAATAAAATATACTTTTTGTTTGGTGGAATATAAAGGATATTATTTATTACAACTTAACCGAACAATTAATGCTGTGAAATAATGTGAAAAACTGCAAAAACTAACTCAAACTCGCAGAATACATACAATAATAAATTCATATTTTGTAACTCTGTGCTTAAATTATTATCGTGCTAAGAAATTGCGATTTCAAAATTAGTCAAAATCAGAGGAAGTATCATATCAATGAAATGAGTACTGTGACTATTTCAAAGCATATTACTTCTTTTGAATGCTTTGTTTGTTATGGATTATTTTCTTCATCAGTTGGTCTTCAAATGAAAGCGTATTTATCGTTTTGATGTATATTTATTTTCATTTTAGTTTTACAACAAACACACAATTACGATAGTGACCCGAGATCTATGTGCTGTCGCAAAATGCCGATAGAAGTTGTGAAAATGATGTTGACCTGGCGAGTGAATGGATAATAGAGAATTAATGCTGCTGCATCGTCGAGGCACCGATTATATAATTTTAGGTTTAAGGGCTTACTGGTGGGGTACCAGCTAACCAATGGTCGGTGACTTGACTTTTTTTGAGACTTGACTTTGTTATAGGAAGATGAGGAATGAAATTTTTGCATTCGAAGAGTACCATGATTTTGAACGAACATGAGCCAGACGCTCTAAAGTGGATAAGAGAGCGTGGGACAGGATGCAAGAAGGGATGATGTAAAACAGTCGTAAAAAATTGATGTTAAACAGGAACATGGTCTCAATGATGTATATTTCAATTTTAGATAGATTCATGTCATTAAGTTGGTAATCAAGAATGGCGATTAAATGTAAAAGTAAAAAAAAAAATAAACCAAAATTAGTAGTTAAATTTTAAAAAAATTTAATGGTCTTTTGTACCACACAGAGGTACGCTGGCTGTCGAGAGATAATTTTAAAAAAGGTTTATGAGCTTCGTTAAGAAATAGGATTGTTTTTCGAAAACCAGAAAACACAAAAAGAAATAAAGTTATATTCAAAAATAAAATATAAATCATTCATCAAAATGCTGACGTATCTTGCTGATTTTTTCAGTGAAATTAACAGTCTGATAACAAGGAAAAGTTGCAAGATTTCTGCATAAATTGGAACTTTACTAACGCAGAATTCAAGTTGGCGATATATCAGTGATTACACAACTGTGTGAGCAATTGGTAATTGATGAATTTGAAAAAATCACGTTTGAAAATTCAGACTCACTGAAGCAATATTTTCCAAACATGGAATCGTCAATTCAATTCTTGGATATTAGGACCATTTTCTACTGATGAGGAAATTTTAAGGAAAGGATGAGGGAAAAAAGACGAAGATGTGTCAGTCAAAGTAGAATTTCTCAGACTACTCGAGAATAGCACTTTCAGAGAAGTGGAATTTCAAAACTATGACCTCTGAACATTTTGGCGAACAGTAGGCACTGAATATCATATTATAGCTGACAGCTCTAAGAATGTTCGTTGGGTGAAACTAAACCAAACATAAAAAAACATTCACATTAACCATCATTAATTAATCAAGGAAGTAAGTTAAAATTGTAATTTCGTATAGTTTTGTACAATTTCATGATGAAATTTTAAAGGGGAGTAAAATCAGTTTCCCTGATAGGCAATAGGGGTATCGCGACTAAAAAGGCTAGGAACCGCTAGTCTATAGCAAGGAAGATTTTTTTTTTTAAATTGTATTTTGGTCCAGAAACGATGGCATTATTCTCTCGTGGCTCAGCATCCCCTAAACTTAGGCCTAACGCAATACTGCCATAATCACCGATCCTACCCCTAAACGCGACACATCGCATTAGCACAGATCTGCGAAAGCGCACCCCGTACATAGCCATCAGATAAATAATAATTATGCATGTTGGTAATTAATAACCAGATTCGGTAACGCATAAATAATCAAATACTGCAGACAAACGGCTAGTTTATTTTGGGGATTCGTTTGTGGCTTAACCTCATTATCTGTTATTATCGTATTAATTATTTTAAATATTTATTTTATCAAATAAATTGGTCCTGTGCAGCGCAAATATATGCAGATATGAATGGATGCTGCATGTTAATTGTCGAAATTGTGTATATTGAATTAAACGAATTAATTTTAACATACGATGCTCAATTAATTTATATTTAAATCCGCTAACTTTAAAATGCCAAACCAAAACAAAAATCCAAGTGCAATTTAATTTAAATTATTTTAAAATTCACTTCTATTAAAATTAACTCTTTGGCTGCTACGATGTTATTCAAAATACTGTCGAGGATTGCTGAAGTATATTTATTGTGCATAACGCATAGACTACGCATTATATCACATGAATTCAATCTTTTTTTGCAGTAACCGTCTGCCTAAATTACAAAATTTTCAAAAACATATGCGATAATAAAACTAAATGGCTGCTAACCGGTAAATTTAGGATTTTCGCGAATATTTGGACAAAAATTTGCATAGAGTTAAATTAATAATTTATCAATCAATAAAAGTTGTACTAAATATTAAGTTATCTAATCATAAAAAAAATGACATTTCATATGAAAACACTTGATGATTATTGATAGAATTATATTTAATTATAGTTGTATTCATTGATAAATTTGATTTGTGTTTGTGTACTATTTTTTTAACATTGCGTAGTTTTATATAAAATTTAATTGTTGATGATTTCATAGAGACACATACTGAGTGAATAGGGATAGATCAAACATTAGGGGGTTCGAAATCAAAAATATCTAAACAAGGCAATAGCCACAACAAAGAAATACGGATAATCTGATTATAAATTAGAATTAAATGATCCAATTTTGCCTTAATTCTAAATTTAACAGTATATTAGTTAGCAATATGTTAGGCTGTGAAACTTGCCATAACTTTGTGATCATTATATAATAAGCCCCATAAACTTTGCGTATCTAAACTAATAGCACAGCATGGCGCTTCCAAACGAGGCAATTGAAATACTCCCACAAGAAATTCAACAAAGAAAAATTGCTTTTCAATTTATTTTTAACAAATTGTCGAAGAAAAATCTTTACAAACCTTCAATTGTGTTGAAATGTTGTTTTATTTTTCTACCATGTCGGTAGAACTATAACCACCCTGAACAATGTTTTGTTTGTTTCTATGAGCTTGTATTAATATAAAATACATATTTTATCAAATAAACATTTGTGTATTCGGTAATATATATAAGTCGTGTTTTTATTATATTATACGTTCGTAGTTTTATCAGCACAACAGCCTTTCATTAGAGATGTCTAATTAAGCGAAAGCTTTTGATGTGTAATAAATGAGCTTATTAAATTTGGGTTCAAGTTAGTTATTTCTACGAAGTTAATTAGGTGTGTTTTCTCTTTTTTGCAAATAATTAAATTTAATTTGATGTTCATTTTTGTCTAGTTCAACGGGATTATACTTCAATTCATTAAATACGTAAATATGTTTGCATTGTAAATATTAACGTATGACTAAATTGCATGTTGATTGTTTTATCACAGTCATTACGTTATGTATTAAATTTTATGCAAATGAAAAATCCACTTCTAAAGCAAATTCTAAAGTATTAGTATAGAAGACTGGATCCTGGACTCCTATTATAAAGGCTTGACCTCAAATCCCGTTTTGTTTGTATGCGGGTATGGTTTGATTCATATATATCAAATCTCGTTATTAAGTAACCACATCTCGAATTTAAGGCACTGTATTAAATCGGCAATTATTCATATGACAAGGCATTTGCTTTTATAAACAGATACCTTTGAATTTTCAGTCAAAATTCACCACTAAAAACAAATTGGTTAAACTTCTGGACAAAAGAAATGTGCAAATTTTTATACTCTTCACTGGTGCGATTAGCGATAATTCATGAGGAATCTAAATACTATTTTATTTACTTGTTGAAAATGCTTTTACGCTCTTAATTATTAACAACTATGCTTACTTAACAATTGAATCTGATTCCACTAATGACGTTACCACATCATCATCCAATTTAAAGGGATTTCTATTCTAGGAACATCGTTGAGATTCCTATCGTAATTATTAAGCTATAATATAAATCCCTTTGTCATCATTTCATGATTGAAAAAAAACAGCATGCAATGAATGTTTTCTTATCAATATTTGGCTTTTATATTTCTTATAAATGCAATTTAAATTATATTTTAATGGTAATAAAAATATGTACTTTCTGAACCATGACTCATGTGAACTGATTGTAAAAGGGTAAATCTATATTTTTGAGACTATCTGAATATAATTATCAATCATACATATTTAAAAAATATATATAAAATCAATGTCTAATTAATAACTTCAATAGCTTTTGAAGGTTTTGACATAGAAATATGTGATATGATAAATTCGATTATGTTACAATCTCATATGAAAGAATAAGAGGATCAACTCAGACTTTTTCGTTCATTTTATATTTATTAAGTTATCAAAACTTTATCTCTTGCTATTGTTTGTTCAATAATATTCCATATTATAAAATCTCGATGGTTTATTATGATATACGTAAATGGTTGAAAGCTATGTTCTTCGCGCATAAACTTTCGCATCACCTTTTACCACGTAAGTATTATTTTATGTAGCAAAATATACATAAAAATAACCCAAGTACTAAATTTTCTTCTATCGGAAGGAAAATGGGTATAAGTAAACATTTTTTTTAATGAAATTGGAGTACTTCCGTGGTAAAATGAAACAGCACTAAATGGCATATTGAGGCAAGCGGTAATAGCCGACGCGCCTTCGAAGGCCAGATAAGTAATCCACTTGCTGGAGTAATAAAGAAAGGTTTTATGACTGCAACGGGTGGAAAAAAGAGTAGTGATCATCAAAAGCTTCTTGCCAAAGCTCTCATCGCGAAGCTTACAGTATGCAAAGAAGCCGTCTGCCATGGACGCTGAGTTCCCCACGACCATTATAGGTGCACGAAAGAATAATTTTTGAATCGGTTACAACGAATGACAAAATTATGTTGACGCCAAACGGAGATAATTTATGATGATGAGGTCAAATTTGAATTTTAAATCGACGTTTTAAGCCGCGATTTCAAAGCATAACATTCGATTCGCACGCATGCGTTCCTCGCGCCGAAGGATTCCTCGCCGATGAAAGATGTTGCATCGATTAGGGGTTGCGAAATACGATTAAGATATCATCGTAAAATACTCGGGCGAGATAAATTTAAATATCGGGGTAGATTTAACGAACGGTTGTGATTCCACGAAGGCAAACAAATATGTTCATATGACCGCATACGTTAATGGCACCACTAATGTTTTACGGGTCAAACCCCGGAACAGCGTTTGTTCAACCCGTGAATTTATAATGGAATGAAAGGTTGTTTTCTAAATATACGTTGTTCAGCTGAAACAAAGTTATTGTTGCTGCTATATGTGCTGGGATAAGGGAGGCACTTGCCATTATGCATATATGGCTTGGATGAAATGCACTTCGGCCATGGTCGTGCTAACCGCGCCCCATAAACCTGGTCGCTACATTTACGAACATATTAGTTTGCATATTAAATTCGCTTTGAAATTTATTTCCGCCTATTAGACATGAAAACTATCTCAGAGCGATTTTTTCCGGCGTTACATTTAATTTTACGAAGGGCGAACACATACAATTGAAATTCAATGCCGTTTTAACAAACTTTTAGGTTTTATTACCTCTCTAATATTATTATAAATTTTACATCATAATAAGTAATTAAGGTACCTATAATAATAATCAGAGATTGTGATATCCAATAAATAACATAAATAAGGTAGGAGTTTCAAAGCAAGAAGTTATGTACATCCTCTTTAAATCTTTTTTTTTGCGATATTGACTAAAACTGAAGCTTTTAATGAGCTTTTATTTTATACCCTAATTCTTAAAAACATACTATTATTGTGATTATCTGACCATGTGCAAATTATTAAAAATTAATTACCCCAGTGACTCAAAGAACACCATTCAACAACAAGTAATTCAACAACTTCAAATCGTGTCGTTTTGGGAAATAAGATGTACAATTTTTGCATTGTTGAAATGTTAAAAATATGCTTTCTGCTCCAAACACTACTCATTGTTGCAAATTTCAAAGAAACTGTAACAGTAGCAAATTCTATAAGAACTAGAAACTTGAGGAAATAACAGCAATCCTGTAAAGATACAATCGGTCCAACACCTAAATCCAAATGAATATTATATGCATACAACATTAAATAATTAGCACAAATTCCCTAGAATCTCGTTCTTTGTTAATTTATAGATGACTGGAAAAATAAATTGTAAGCTTTATACTCGTAGTTTTAACATCGAATAAAATGTACACACTTGGATCACTCCTAATGTATAAAGCATTAACCAAAGACTTTTTAAACAAAATTTGGTACATTATTTCTGCAAAACGTATATTATTATTATAATGACATATCATAGGAGATTTATCTTGTGAATCTGAGTTTAAAGTAGGAGATCTTTGAAAGATTTGCTAAATTATGATTTAGTGTTACAAATTCAGTAACTCATATAAAGCCCTGCACGATTTTTAACGGTCTCAGCATTTATTTTTGTTCAGATTCAAAAAAACTGCATAAATCAAGATCGACACGATTGATTGAAAATATTGACACATTAACTGCGGAAAACACATTAATCTTTTCTATGAAATAGTTACATGCAGGATGTATATATTTTTTAATGAAGCTGTCTTTTGGGTAACGAGAACTATTTTTTTATGCAATATCATCAATTAAATTAGATTATGAAGGTTTTATGAATCTATTTTTTACAAAATTGAGCAAATTCCCAATAAACAGAGTATTCAAAAACGATTATATGTTTCATTTTTTAATCATCAGCGTGTATTTTTACTACTTCACAAACTACTTCCGACCTTTACACAAATAATATACATATCTAAGGGTAAAAATTATGATATAAAATGCAAATGATCGATATGCTCCATTAAAAATATTGTTCAAGGGTAGTCATATTTAAATCCCTTCGAAGAAGGGTATCAACAATAAAAAGTAAACTGTTGTGGCCCATAAATTATCTATTATTTACTATATCATCTATAATCGAAAAAGTTGTTAATAAAATTAGCAAAAACGTTATTATTGATTTTTAAAATATTTTTAAATTTAAAAAAATATTTTAAGATAATAGACTAGATTTAAAATCTGTGTAATAATTTTTAAGCATTTTCAATATAGAATTTCGATATTAGTTGTGGTTTGGGTTGTTGGCAATGGCTCGTTCAAAAGGTTATTTATATTTGTCGGTTGTTTTAAAAATTATGGCATTCTGTGTAAATATATACGTATATTACGCGTGATGTTGAAATATGCAACAAGAGGCAGACGCGTATAAAGTTACCCTGCAGTTAGTGTGTTAATAGTTCTGTTCTTTCAAAATTTCTTGGTATAATATTTTTTTCCATCAATTAAGATTTAAAACTTGAATAATGTGAATCCTTTTGCCTATTTTAGTCGCAAAAATAAATAATAAGATCATGCTTAGCGAACACCCGCATTTTGCATTAATACTTTAAGCGACATTCCAAAGAAGCAATTCTTATCTCATTTATATTTGATCAGCCCTTGCAATACCATCAATAAACTGAGATTTAAAAAAACGGGCTTTCGAATTCCAAGTGTCAGAGATGGTTTGTTAAATGCCACTCCATCGACTTGAGCTCGAAGTATAAACCGAGGTCTTAGCACCCGTTGGAGATCGACAAAGATAAATTACATACCTTATTTGAAGCAAATCTCCACCGAGCAAAAGGCACTGCACTTTAACAAAATCAGACTAATGGGTTTGCTTGTCAATTAAATGAGATCAACTATTGGATTACATTTATCAAAGATTTAATATCGAACATGACACGTGATTGCTTTGCAACTAAACAAGACTTGTGCCGTACGTTTCAATCTATAAATCGAATTTGAACACTGCTTTTTGCAATAATTGATGATACGGGTTAAAATAAATCTAATCAATTAACGATCTTTCAATCGCTCGACATCTATATGTAAGAAATAAGACTTAGAATGATACTCAGCATTCGCATTGATCTATTAACACATGACTATCGGATTATATTCTTATTACATCTTTTAATAATTGACCTTACAAAACTATTGATTTCGTACCATAAATACATTTTGTCTTAAAAATAGAGCCTTTTCAATACCAAATAAAGAATTTGCAGAGGAGTCAGATTGTGTATATAATTCATAAAATTGTCTTCACATACATCTCATATGCATACAAACGAATTAGAGATTAGATAAGTCTAAAATTCATTATGATTAAAACTCATTAATATAGATTTCTTAAATGGAGTCATGATGAATATCGATTTAATTAACATTTAAGTTCATATAAAGTGGAATTCCAATTTTCATTGAAAAAATTTTGAATACGTCCCTTTTTAAATTAGTAAAGGGATCGGGAAGTAAGTAAGAAGTCAAATCTATTAATGTCCCGTTTACAATTCTTAATTTTACTCTTAATTTAGTCAGTTTTAAGTCTTGATTGCTTATGAAGTATTAACATAATTGTAACAAAAGATAAACGTTTCATGAACCGTGACTCGATACAAACTTACGATAAAAAGGAAAGTTTTAAAACTTATATTAATTTTCGGTCGCTCATATAAAAATAACTTATTTGCATTGGTATTTTATCACAGAGTGCAACTATTGCGTATTTTCAACTTGCTGTGAAATGTGTCGGATTAAATATTCAAGTGATTAGGCTAATTTCAATCCTGAAACGAATTACGTCAAACCGAATGGCGACCGGACGTGATTTAATTATTATCATATCAATGGCAAAATTCATTTTTGGGGTGTCGTTAGCTGCGGTCAGTATGGGCAGGGTTAGTGCGGTCTACAATATTTATCATTGGAGCAATTCATCGGTTTCCGGCTACAATAACACCCCGATGACTAGGAGTTGCTCCCACAGGAGGGCGGTCGTTAGTGACCCAAAGGACCGGAAGAGCAAACAATTTGCGAGGGGCCATAAAAAGGTAAAGGCACAATCCAAAGTATTTTACGCAATTTCTTGTTTTACTATCGTCTTTCCGGTGCACAATCTCAAATCAGCTTCTTTGTTGCCGGAGTTCCTATCCGGTTAAGCCGGAATCAGTGCATAGGTCTTCAGGTTTGACTGCACTTAAATCTTGCGCTCGGAAGCTCAGGTAATATATATCTAATAAATGGCTTTATATATGTGACCCATGTACTAGATATTTATTATTTAAAGAGACAAATTATTTTTAAGGCGATTTTCTGATAGCGACTTGCTACTTCAACATGTATGTAATTTTATTCAAAAAATAAATGTTCGAAAACCTTTCGTAAATTATTTTTCATAACGATATTAGTAGCATTGCACGTCCCTAGACGAAGAAGTTCAATGGTGTCAGGTCTAGAGACCGCGCAAGCCACGGAATAGGGCACGTCCCCAGGCAAAGAAATCCAGTGGTGGCTGACCCTGGTAAACAGATATCTCTTCAAGTTTAAAGACTTATTGAATGATTTGTATGACATGTATAATATCGTTGGAAAGGGTATAATTTAGAGTGCTGTGTACAACCCTTACACTTAGGACATGGGCCTATGTGTGAAATGTAGCAAATGATACCTTTAACCCCCAAAATAAAATTGTCGGTCCATGTGCAAAACACCATGTATTGATGATATATTTGTAAAGCTATATTTAATTTATCTTCGGATATTGAAGCTCTGAAATATTATCAAATCATAAATGTTTCACACATTAACAACTTCTCATCTTCAAATTGATCTCATTTGTCTTCTTATAACCACACAAGCACCAGGAGCCGAATGCCAAAACTTCCACATAGCAAAAGCTCCTTTATTGCAAACGGGAAGGCCATAATTTGCCAACGAGAGTGAACGGTTGTTTTAAGTTGCAATCTTGCAACGGGATTTGCAATGCTTCCCGCTACAACTCCATATCCGGCTTGTTAGTGGTAGCGTACGTGGTGTTTGCAATGTTCACATGCACCTCAATTTCGTCCACATTAACAGGACTCTCAGGACCCACCCATCGTAAATTATCGACCTGACACTGTATAATGCTTCTAAGTACACCTTCAACGTTGAAACATTGGCACTTTGTTTGCAGAAATGCACTAAAAATGTGCAATTTCCCGACAGGCACCAACGCTTCCGGTGCTGCAATTTGGGAAAAGTACTGAACTGTCGTATAAAAATTATGCTTTTACTCAAGTGCTTGTTTGCTCGACTACACTTTAACAGTCCCTAAAATGAATAAATTCCAACGACACTATTCATCATGCAATATTACCCCCAAAAAATATCCAAACATTTTTAAACATCCCTACATAATTTTATAAAAATGGGAATAAGCAAGACTATTAGTATTCATATATTCGATTTGATACGAAATTGAAATCCTGTTCGACAATTTTATTCCAAAATTTAATTAAATTACCAAGATGAGTTATATGAGAGTTTTTGAATGATTGTGATTCAATCATCTTCATCAATCAAGTAAAAAGCCAAGATGTAAATAAATGTATTAATCTTATTCCATTCAATAATAAAATTATAACACGCTTTAAGAATCGATGGAAGAGACTGTATTTATGTTGCTTAAAAATACGAATAAACATTTTTATGCGAAAATCGAATACTTCGCGCAAAAAAATTCACCCACACATATTGTTTTTCAAATAATATGTTGTGATAATAAATAGTATTTTTGACATTATTTAATGGTATTATATTATGCTTTTAATATAAATCATATTAAAGTACAGGTCTTTGGATTCATAGGTACCATAAAACTATTTCCACGCGAACGGTGTAAAATACGCTTTTGAAATTCTATTCCGAGAGAGAATTGAGTGAGGTCAGGTTAAAAACGTAGATAAGTTCCTTTACTCTCTAATTTGAATTCAGCTAATAAAAAGTTAGAGACAACGCTAGAACCTGAAAAAGGTAAAAAAACTCATTTATTCCCCACTCGTGATGTTTTCCCGTAGGTAACTTTTAGATGAGCGCCTAGATAGGTTTATAACAAAGTACCTTCTCTAAAAAGAGAATTTTCTCATAGTGCTCATTGAATGAATAAAACCTAGAAAACTCTATATTATAAATATTATTTTATAATCCTTCGGATTTTGCTTCTATTCATTGAAAATAAGATCGAATCTAACAAAGAGATTTTTTAGTTTATTTCATATGAAATGAATTATGCATTTTATATTAAAATTTGCTGACCCATTTCGAATCATGAATTTGTGACAATAAAGCAACGAAGACCTTGCACTGAAAATACAATGTGTATTTTAAACTTTATATTTTCATTCATATAATGGATATCCATTTTCAGCACTCAAACTAGAAAGATAGATCAAATGTTTAAAATGAAGATTCTTAATAAATTCAAGCTTAGTGAAAATAAAATGTTAGTTTTCATAGGTAAAAAGGTTGTAAAATAGAGTGCAATCTTTAGTAGTGATTGCGACCCAAATAATGACCTTCTCTATGTCTTCTCATTCTCGATTCTTCGCAACTCGATGTTTAGAATTAGGGGTGCATTTTCTTTTTAATATCACACGATATTAAAAAGAAATATTTTGATAGATTTTGCCCGTGTGTGGGATTTTTTACAAAGTGATTAGAGAGCTTGGGTGATGTAAGTTTTTAGTCTATAATTTAAAAAAATACTATTATACAGGATGTTTTGCACATGGACTAAATACATTTTTTGGAGATTACAGGATACGTTTGGTAGATTTTACGTCCTAAGTCCCTTTTTATATGTCCTAAGTGTCAGCGTTAAAAAAATTGTCAGTTCATGTCCAAAACACCCTATATAGATTTAGAAGAAGCCAAATGAAAAAAATCTAGTTAGGGTTAATTTTTAGTAAAACTTACCTGTAGGTAGTCCCACTATTAAGTGGTCGGACTAGTAACTCAATCATCTTGGATTTAAATCTACAAGAAGAGTAGCTAGCGAAATTTACATATAAAGATAAAATTCAAAACTGATCATAAACAAGATGATAGTAATCTTGAAAATGGAGAGCAAATTTAAATAATCTTAATAAAAAATCTTGTTCAAATACAAAACTGGCTCCCCTTTCGATTCCCCTGTTGTTATAGACCATATCAATAATTTCGCAGAAAACAATATGGATTCCATCACAGTTGATTAAGCCATCTTCGACACGATATACAGATTGTAATTGGATTCGATCACGTTTCAGCTTCGCGTGCATCAGTGCTGAAAGCATTATTTCGCTGAAACATTTTAATGCACTTAAGGCAACCCCATAAATGGCAAATGTCACATCGTTGTATTCATAAGAGGGCTTTGCACCAGAACTTAACAAGTCAGAATCCATTTCAATTTTGCCTCTCGTGATGAATGAAAATCCCAAATAAGCCCGCCTCGGCGAACGTTCAATATTGAATCTAACTCTTTCAGCCCATACGGCCTCGTCTGTCTGTGGTTTCCATTCTGGGTGACGCGTCATGCATGTATGCCATTTCTTTGATCTCTGTAATATAATATGACTTTGACGGCAAATATACCTCTAAATCATTGATTTTTGCCTTTCATAGTATCAAAATTTAATGGAAAAATGTTCCGCCGATGTGACATGGATGGACGTCAACATGCAGGATGTGCCATGCTCGATTATTGTGGATTAGGCTAATGTAATATTTGTTTAAGCACTCTTTGTGATGAAAAGCCTGCTCTCAATATAATGCGGATTACAAAACTTTTAGTTGTAGGTTTTAGAATGAATTTAGTATTTTGTATTATTATTGTAGCACAATGTTAAATTTCAGGCTATATCGATCTAGATTTAAAGGAGTTTAGACAAGTTTGTATAGAACCAGACTAAGTGTTGTATCAAATGATGATACATGTTTGATATTCTTTATGAAGGTTTGAATTCATATTTATATTGAGGAAAAAATGTTATTTGTAATAATAAAGAAATTTATCATTTTTATCCAGATTGAAAAAAGTAAATATTGATGCGATTAATAATATCATGCTACGAGGCATATCCCGAAAGTAAGTGTACTATGACAACAACGGGCTATGGTTTTTTTAAATTTTTTAAGGGTTGGCCTTGGCTGAGTGGTAGAGGGAGATCTCCTGATAAAGCCAGCATAATAGAAACACAGTAGTATGTAAAATCACGGTCTAGTTTTTGGCCTCAGCCTCAGTGTTTTGGAACCGAAAAAGCATCATTTTGGTCAAATTTCTACCTCAACAAGAGCCCCTAACAATTCGAAAAAGAAACAACAACACAAACAAAGACGAGAGGAGTATGCTTCTTGTATGACAACGTCCGTCCTCACACAGCCATATCCATCAAGGTGCTCTTGGACTTATTTGGTTGGGATGTTTTGAACCACCCCCCGTATTACCCTGACTTGGCGCTTTCAGATTATCATCATCATTAACATCCCAACCAAATAAGTCCAAGAGCACCTTGATGGATATGGCTGTGTGAGGACGGACGTTGTCATACAAGAAGCATACTCCTCTCGTCTTTGTTTGTGTTGTTGTTTCTTTTTCGAATTGTTAGGGGCTCTTTCAGATTATCATCATCATTAACATCTTCAAAAGAACACACGGATGAAATTAAAATTTCAACCAACAAGCAGGTGCAGAAAGAGGTTCTGAAGTGTGGGAAGGAGAGTTCTTCTAGGAGGGCCCAAAGAAGCTTGTGCCACGGCTCACCAGATGCATTGAAAGGGATTGTGGTTACGTTGAACAATATTTAACAAGTGTATCAACAATACACTTTTTTGTTTTAAATACACTTTTTCTAAAAAAATAGTACACTTACTTTCGGTATATACCTCTTACATCAAAACATCTCATCATCTTTTATCAAAATTCCTATTTATGTAAACTTATCCTAACTTAATCATGTATGGAAAGCAATATTGAACATCAATTCAGCATCAATCCACTGTTTATATGCTTTTGGATTTAATCTAACTTACGCTAAAAATAAAAATAAAACATCAATTATACACAATATAATCAAATTTAGTATGATTTTATCTCCCCAAAATCTCTCATACAATACGGATATTTAAAATGAACCTCAACCGAACTGATTGGAGCGTTACTATACTCGATTGAATCCGGATGGCCATAGTCGACCGATTTTAATCGTTAACTACGTGTCGACAAAAATGCTCAATATTTTAAGCTTTAACATTATTTTTGCTATCTCGTGGAAATCCGGCGGTAAGAACGGAAAGTAAAGCTACCAGAAAATTGAAATTTTACTCTTTTCAAGTATGTTTAGTCACGGATAACATTATATAGAAAACGTGTTAGACGTGGCAAATCCATCAAGATTCTGACTTAAAGCCTTTCTGTGTAATATGTTCTTGGTTCTAGGATTTTTTTAAAGGTGAACAGCGTGATAAAAGTTTTTTTTAGAGAGAAGCCATCACATTTCGTGTCTTAACTTCGTGAAAATGGCTCAAAGGAGGTGCCTTCTGAAGCGAACCAATTATAATGCTATTGTTTCAAGGTCGTTTGTGTCTTTATGAATTGTAGAATTCATGGAATTTTCACCTCATCATTAAGACTGTGGCATTCATCGATGTAGCCAAAATAAATTTGTAAGCATCTATAATTTATGAATGCATTCAATTAGAGTATTAAACTCATCCAAATTAGTTTTTGTTCAGCTTTATTAATTAAGGCTATAAATTGTATATAGCATAAAAGCTTCTTAACGGGCAAGTATTCATGATTTTTTAAAAAAATACCATAACAAAATTTCATAAATGCATTATATCTTTAGGCAAGAAACTACGTGATCATATAATTTTGCTAGTCTAATTTGATCAGTGTACTCTATTGATATGTAATATTTTTATTTGATCCTAATGCTCAGAAATCTCCTCCTTAAAATGTTCATTCATTTTGCCATCAAATTCATCTAACAGACTGCAGTGTTTCTCAAACATTGCGACGTTTCCAAGATTTATTTTCCTTCGCCAGTTTTGCAGTTTCCTTCGCCTGTTTAAGAACCGCTGATATAGACGATATATATGTGACTCTTTAATTTATGTGGCTGAACTATGATGATGATATGAAATTTTGATTAAACAAATTTTAACTGATTAGTTACTAATATAATGATGGTTTGTAATAAGTCAAGAATTAAATATTAAGTAATAAGTTTTAAAAATATAAAATCCATTTGCTTTTCATGGAACATGCTTGAAAGCTTTATTTCAGGCTAAATATTTAGAATTAATCAAGCTTAAAATTTTAACAGTCATCCGAGAATATCTAATTGAGCCCTTTTGTCTTATTTATGCCTTAATGTGTTTGTATGAATAATTTCACGGATATTATTATAAATGTTAATACATGTTTTCACATTACGCCCTGGGGTGAACAGCGAAATTTAATTGAATACAGTTAATTTATCAATGAGTCTCGTTACAAAGCCCTCGACTCAAGTCTTTCGGGTAGACCTTGAGACAAATTAACCAACACATATTTACTCTCAGCAGCTTGAATTTTGTATTTTGACACAATAATGGGTTTTTCAAATTGGGATTATGCGAAAGGGGTAGTTATCGACGTCACGCTTTGGTTTTAATTGAATTTGTTTGGAGATGACGTTCATTATGCGCTCCTAAATGCATTAGACCTTATAATGAGAGTGGAGTTAATGTATATGAAGAAACTGAAGTTTCAGACACCGGAAGCGCCAGAAAAACCCCCGTTCTGCCATAGTGGTGGAAACAAGGTATAATTTATTTGTAAACTAACGATTTAGAGAGCACTCTAGTTAATTTCCTCCGGGAGAAGGCCGTACATATAGGGGGAGGACAAAAGTAGTGCCTCGTTGGAAAAATGTACACCACATGCTGGAGACGAACAGAGGCCAAACTACCTGCGGGAACATCGGACTATGTGACTTACCTACAGATGTTTAAGATAACGCTATTCAAGAAAATGAGAAAAATGCATGCATCATGGTACGTGTATGCGGATTCATATTTGTGTATTTACCCCATTCTTGCACAGCAGTCAAAGAAGAAGAACTTTATAATAAAAATGACCCAGACCCATGACAATAAAGACTTTTTTCCCCTAAAATGTATTTTTTACGTTTTGAGAAAATTTATGACAACAATAACAAATCCATCATATAAGGAAAAACCTTCATAAAACTTATGCTTATATTTCATATCTATAACTGGTTTTTGGAATTAAACGATGGAATTTTTCAACTAAAAGATGAAGCTGTGTTTGTGTAATATTTAATAAAATACAGTGAATGGGGGCGCGCGTACACACGTGTCGTGTCTATGAGAAATTGGTAGAATTAGTAGATAATACATGATCAAAATTATGACCTTTGATTGCATTTGGGAAAAAGGCTCGCCGCTATTGAAATCTCGAAGCTAGAGTATCTTTCTCTCTCTCTGCTTGAAGAGCATTTTTGATTTTTATGTGAACTTTGTCATTGGTGAATATGGTTTAGGAGCAGAAACGGGACCCCTCCCCCATCTCACAGAAAGTTATTGTGCTTTTTCAGCTAATATTTCATACAAACATTGAAAAATAGTCGAAATTTTTTTTGGACAATTAATTAAATTTACAATAATTAAGCTTCATTGACATTTTCCTGGGTATTTGACAAAAATCCTTAAATATCCAATAAATTGAACAGAATATTTCATAAGTCGCAGGTTGAGATAACAATTTAAATACATTCATTGGGTCTAAAAAAATAGAATCCATTTGAGAGTATTTTTTTTTCCTTTTTGAAAAATATCTAGAAAATAAGAGTCATTGTTAAGTCTTACATCAGCGGCTCTTAATCTCTTTAAAAGCCAGATCACATCCTACAATTGAAAGAAGTAGATAAAGCTGTATTAAATAATGTTATTTTTCTTCTTATACATACATACATGTTGTATATATATTTTATATCAAGTTTGATTAAATAATTTTCTAAATAAAATATTATTGAATTAATAAAAAAAAGTCAACGTATCCACTGTCATTTGTGCTTCCGTAAGAATGCTTGATAAATAAAAAATATCCAGAATTTGCATTAAAACATAACATCTAATCATATAACATAGCTTAGAATCATTAACTCGATACCAATTTACACAAATTTTATTTCAATTTACGCTACATTTAATAGGGTCTCTATTTTGCAAAGATTATGCTTTTATGAAAGTTGATGAATGAACAAAGATTTTGTTCTGGTGCACAGAAACCTGTCATGCAAGTACAAGTATTTCATACATTATATACGTCTTATTTCCAACGCCAAGTCTTTCTTGCATTTTTACTTACAAAATAAGACGCAGGACTTCATATTTTTCTCTTCTCATTAAATGTATGTATAAAAGTATTCAAGCTTTCTTCTTTTATTGTTCATGTGAAACAAAATATTAACGTTAGTGAATATCCTCTCATATGAAAATGGATTTTTTCTCTCTATTTTTTCTTGAGTCAGAATTAATTAATAAAACGATATTTTACTCGACATCTTAAATTATATCGGGTTTATATAAATTTAATTCAAATACTTTACTTATGCACAGACCTTAATCTGTTAATGTTTATAGCAAATACTAAAGCTAAATTGCTATATGCTATTGATGATTCTATAGAAATATCCGTAAAACAACCGTAGGTCAAAGTTTTGGTTGTTCTTAACCTGTATGGTAGGATGATCGCCTATTTGCGAGCGAATTTCAGTGATTTAGAAAGACTATTCTTACACATTGAGCTCGAAGATAGACAGAGACGGAGAGCGTCTTGCACGTTGAGCTTGGAAATGATATAATTAATCTATTTCACGTGTATTGTTAATGTTTACTTGATGAAATGAACGAATATTTTGGGCTATCGAGAGTGTGTATTTATTTATGTACAAGCTTCATACTCGCTGCGACGGTCCTGACAGATAAGTGGATTTGTATGAAGATAAGTGGTGGACAAGCAAATAAAGCATCTAATATTTAAATGATTTTAAATTAGCTCACTACTCTAAGGGTTAAGAATGTATTAAACCTGAATTATTTGGCACGTATGAATGACTTTTTTTTTCGATTTGGAAAAATATTTTTTTTATTAATTATTTATAAATGTAATTTGTAAGTATAGTTACCGTGAATCTGTTCTATATTACCTGTCATCTTATGAAGTTATTTAAGATGCGTTTATTAATCTAAAAGATAAAAGTTTTTACATATACCTTTAATAGAGAAAATGGCACATGCCAAGATTTATCTGATGTAAAACTTTTATTTTTAATATAATAAATTAAAGACTCTTTTAATACAACTTATCTGTTCTTGCAATTGTTATACTTTATTTTCACATACACGTAAGAAGATGAAAGTAATCTTATAAAATTTGCTCGCTATATGATAATTAAAAGAAAGAATCAGAACAGAATTTACGTAAAGTCACTATTGCAAAATTGATATTATCCTTAATTTGAAATTGAATTACAAAAAATTATTTCAAATCAACAGGGGTCGAAAAATCAAATGTAAAATTGGCTCATTGTAATCCCGTTTTGAATATCTTTCTCCGAGCCCTGCGAGCTCCCCAATGAAATTTCTCAAATATTTTTTGAGCCAAAAGACTTAAACTTTCGTCGTTTCGGATGCATTCTTGCTTCCCGATTATGTCTCTCGTACAAATGTGCTCGCATTTACAAAATTCTAAATGTGCATAGTTTAAAGTAGACGAGGATTCCCCCAGTAGCCGATGTAATTCTGCCAAAAGACTCATAAAAGCCATGAAATGCGACATAATAACCATACTTAAATCCATTCGACGAGGAAGAGGGTGGGGGGGTAGAATCGCGTCCTGATACTAGAAATCGTAAACCGCGGGGAATTGTAAATTATACTGTCGTTTTATCGGACTATTGATGCCAAACTTTCGGGAATTATTCTTCATCATCGTAAAACTGCGCGTGTGCGATTATTTACGATCCTCGAATATGCGATCGGATTCCGCTTAACGGGAGTGGTACGAATTTGACGCTACACTTACTACGATGTGTGATCTTATGGCTTACGACAAGTCGTATTAATTGTCACATAAAGCAACAAACGTTTATTCCCGGATTACGTAACAAACAGATTTATTGAGCGTATTTTGGATTTATTTTAAATTTTTCGTGCAAAAAAAATTCGCCCAATTTGATCATAGATGCCTCTGTCAAAATTATTTTAAATAGATCATTTGATTGTATCGGATATTACACAGGGATTTTTATTTTTTACTCATCGTCCAGAACATAAGTCACAAGAACATTTTTTTAAATGAACAAATGCTAAATTTGCCGACAATCAGACCATAGCAATGGGCGATGAATAAATCTAAAGCACCCAATCAGATCCAAATACCGTTGAAAGCTTCGAGAGAGCGACAGTTTGCTCCATGCTAATGTCTCTATATAACGGAATGCATACAGTCGAAACAGTAATTGGGCTTGAATTATTGATGTGCCAATTACTTGATGTCAAGATTTCATTAACCAGTAGAATTTTTAAACTACTCAGTCACAATTTTTTTATACGGACATCACATCAATAGTCTGTCGTATCAACTGAAATCTACAAACCTTACACGTATGTACGTTTACATTAATGTGTATAATATCGCAGTATAATGATGACATTTGTTGCCATTTTCTATATGGTTATCCATCCAATGCATTTATATGCATTGATATTTAGGCATTAATGTTTGAAGACTTAGTTGTTTGACTTTCTAATTGATTACTATATTTTTTGTCATTATCACTTAATTTGATTTGAATAACTCAAAGTGGAAAATTTCATCCAGCCAAGCATATGCGTTAAAACCAACCGAGGAATGCTTAAAAAAAGCAATTTAAAGAAAAAGCTCTACCACGATAGTATTTGTTCGATCTTGACTCGACCTTTCATCCATTCATCTCGTCACATAACTTGGTCACAATCATTTAAAGCATCATTTCTTAACATTTTTCGGTTGGCGACCCCTTTTTATAAAAGCTTGGTTAAAGTTGCTTGTTATTAACTAGCCTCAAAATTCGCGGATGAATTTTAGTTAACGCCAAACTCGTGTCATCCTCAACAGTCAGTTTATTTCTTTCTTTAGTTTTTAAAGAAAGAAGAGTTAAAAATCCATTCTCACAGAAATATGTACACACAAATGGAACTAAAACTCGAAAATCAAGCATCGTCACATTTGGATGTGAATGATACGTGTGAGCATTTTTTAATTAAATAAGTTACATGCCGAAGAATCATTCCATTCCGCAAATGCAAGAATTCGCCTTGTATTTCATTAGGAATGCTGGAATCAAGGGAAGTAGAGAATGGATTTCGTGTTTATGTCGTTTCTTTTTCCTTCAGCTCAGGGAAGTAACGCTGAAGTTCGTCTTCCAAGGATTCGAGATGCCCTTTTCCTTCAAATTTTCATTTATTTATCCTTCAGATTCATCTACCATACTGCAGAGTTTCTCAAACAGGGCAATGTTTCCAAGATTTATTTTTCTTCGGTAGTTTTACGATTTGAATAAAAATATCTCAAGATTATCGTGAAATGCGATAATATTGGTGAATCATACAGTAGATTCCTCTTGCTTAAAGAGCTAGTTCGTTTAAATTTTTCTGAAAGCTTGATTTTGACTCAAGCATTGACGATGCATCATCCGTACAAACCCTATGGGCGTTTTCCACTTTAATCCCCAAGATTAAAAAAACATATTTATCTTCTCCATAATAGAATCTCTTCTTTGATTTCATTCAAAATCTGCTCTTTAACGTCTACAGATGGTTCTGATATACGCCTCTAAATAGTATTATTAGACAGAGATATTCATTGCATCTTTACTTCACTGGAATCCCTAAAAAATATTTGCACTATCTTCAAAATGCATAGTTTGATGAGTTTTTTTCCAGCTGTGTATAGTTTTTTTGCTTGGCAATTTCCAATGCGACTTTATATGATACTTGCACTGATGCTGTGAACCATTTCTGAAAACGTGTTGTTCGATCATGTCTCTGATCTTTGCAACTAGTTTCGTGTCGACTAATGAACTCCAATTTTTAGTGTGTTCTGAATGTTTCGTCTCCATGTGATGTTTGAGTTTTAAAGGTTTCCTAGACTTATGACTAAGAACAACTTTGCATAATACGCATTATGGCCTCTATATTCCATTGCTAGTCATAATAATATAGTGATTTTTTTAGGAGACTGTATAAGTTAGTGAAAACCCGTCGCGACCCCCTTCAGGGTTGCGACCCATAAGTTGAGAGTCTGTGATTAAAGCTCTTTACTCCCAGAGCAAAACCACAGTTTTTTAATAATTTATACAATCCGTGTATTCCTTTGATCCAATTGTCACGCATCAGCTTAATAATCAACGATATAGGACAAATAGAACATAGTACCATTATATTATGTTGTTTTTTGTTATGCGATATCTCCGGGTTGCTTTGTCCATTTTCAAAGATCACATCATTCGTTTTGCCGAACATATTAGGGTGGGTCCCATAATCTCCTTATCACCACGTGTAGATTAAACAATAAGGGTATGTCATATGGCAGTGACGTCATGCGGGCAATTTCTAACACGTACACTAGATAGCACCGCCGTCTACGTGCTCGGCTATACACAAAGTTGCCAAAGAGCTCACAATGTTGTTCGCTGAATTATATATTAGATTACTCTTTTATATTTGCGGTGTTATAAACACATTGTATTATATTGTTTTCGTCTGAGGGCAATAAAGGCTTGAGAAATCGTGATTTCCATTCATATTAAAATATATGTGTTGCTTATACTTTTAGGTTTTCTAGCGCCACTGAGTGGAGCAATAAGACCGCTTTTATGACCTTGTCTATTGTGGAGTACAGCCTTTTGCCTTTTTACAAGATGAAAGTTTGATATTCTAGGGACAAAATTATTATTCCAGAAATGAAATATTTAAAATAAATGTGTGTCACGTAGGGTGTGATTTGGTCGTAAATGGACCTCACATATACTATATTTCTCTTTTGATATTGACATGTAATACTTTACTATAAAAATACCATGAAAAAATAAAAAAACATTAAGATTTTACTAATTATATGAATAATGGTAGTACGCCGTGAAGCGACATGAAGTCAATACAACGTACTAAACCTAAGCCTTAACTAATCGCAACATCATACGCAAAAAATAAGATTATCATATAATACATTTTTATTTATATGAATAATATTTTTTATTTATAAACAGTTTACAATAATGCATATAAAATTATTTTTAATAATATAAAGTGTTTCAAACTTTGATTAATCGCAATATTTACGTTGTTTCATGACACACCACCAACAATCGAATTTTTGTTTATCTACAAAATGAGTACGCTCGGGCCTAATATAACAAGGTATTATGGTTTTACAAAAATGTCATACTATACAAGATTTGAAATTCTTCAAAAGAGATTCAAAAGAATCAAACCACTTTTTGTGTAACTTTTATGTGCGATTTCGAAGTTATGCGGTTTTTTTTAAAAGCATTTTTTTTGAATTTTATAGAAAGTACGTATCGAGATATTTTGGATAAAATAGGAAATAAATCATCAACACTAATTAAATTTTGGAAAAAATATATAATTTGGGACTGTGCCCTTTACGACCACGCCCTTTATTCTGGTTTAGATTTAAAAAAAATATATTTCGTTTTTTGTATATTTTTCCAATGTTTCGACTTTTAAAAATACATTCTCCAAAGGAATTTCCAAAATTTCAAATACTTACGAAGTTATATGTGATTTAGTGACGCGGCAACTTGGCCGGTCCTACCATAATGAAATCTTTTAACGCGTTTTTCTCGAAACTATTTTTTTCAACACGGTTGATATGATATCGAATTAATTAATTTACTTCAAACTGGGTACGAATCTTTTCTATATAACCCTCTATTATTCCTACCAAATTTATATCAAAATTTATTTTTTAACTATTTAAAAAAAATTAAAACTGTGACAAAATAAGACCAAAATATGACTTGACTGAATTTTTTTAAGCAGTCGTATTTTTGTGATTTATTTATTTTGAGTTAGGGACTATAGTGACATCTTTACTAATTATGAATTATATTATTTTAAAGAGAAAATCAATACAGAACAATGATGACATTGACACTGGGTATACTATTTCATCCAAAGAAGAGAGCGATTTTCAGTCATTGAAAATCGCAACGAAAATTATCATATAGCGATGACAGTGTGTAATTAAAATAATTAGTATTTCTCTAGTGGATTTAAGATGTCAAATCTCCAGACATCGCAAAAAAAATAGGTTTAAATGTACATAACTTTTTTTTTAATAAACACAAACATTTACGAAATTAATTGAAAAAAAACTTTGATAACATATATTATATCATTCATTCATCATCGTTATGACTTATAATTCTATATTTAATTATTTTTCGAGATCTGTTGTGGGTTTCTATCATCAGGCAACTCTGGAGTGTTTCTGGTCTTAGCTTTCAAAAAATCGTTAACAAGCAATTGTCTGCTTTTAGCGAATAAATATTTACGTATATCACTATAAGTTTCTTGTAGTCGTTTTCTTTCCATTATAGGATCATTTTATATCAAAAATGTACTACTTTAATAGCAAATTCTAAACTTTCATTAATTAATTTTTTGAAATTGAAAATAATTATTTATATATAAGTTTTAATTGAAAATAGTGAAGAAGTTCAACTTTATATCGAAATCCAAACACACGTGTCTTTTCATATGTAGTCAACTTACGTTTTTAAAATATTATGAATGATATATTTTACAATTTATATAAGGATTCTTGATACAATTTTCATATCTTTGGCTATATTAAAAAATAATAATAAATGTTTATCTTCAACAATTATGAGTGTACGACAATATACAACAACGACTTCAACTAATCTATTTTGATAATTAATATCGTATTCTAAATTTCATTTAAATCATATTATACCTCTTTATCCTAAATTTATAGTTGAGAACGAGTCAGTAGCAAAATTATCATAATTTTTAAATTATATTTTTGCTATTGTTGCAAAATTGTGAAACAGCCTCTTAGCAAGCAAAGCAAAATCTTAAGCTAGACCTTAATTCATTGGAAAGATTTATAATTTTCATCCTTTAAATTTTATGGTATTATGATTTTTTTTTTCACAATCTGAATTGAAAGCCGTACGTTTATAACAAGGATCCTGAAACTAATTCACTTTTTGCATTTTATTACGCTGGTATACGCATCATAGATTGAAAACCATTGTTATATTTAGATATTTCAATGAAGTTAACTATTTTGTAAACATTATTAAAATTTAGTTTCAATCTATTAGCTGGTTTAACCTGTTAAATGCCAACGACTCACCGGCGCGTCGCATTTGTACGCTCTGATGAGTCATTGGCAGTTAAAAAGTTAAGGAATATATTGATTTTACAAAAGAAGTAGAGTTTCATGATTTTTTTGCAAAATCATCGGACTGTAAAATTTTAATTTAAATAAATATACGCAATGATACATTGATTTAAAATCTTAAAACTATGAATCAAAGTATTTATAGTAATAAAGTAGTATTATTTTTAAATATTGCTAGAGATAAAAACGGCTACATTGAATCATCACTTATGAATAGCACTTTCAAAGAGGGCAGAAAATATTTAATATAGCATGAAAATGGACATTTTTATTACTATCTACTGTATCATTGAAAAGTATGTTGTATATAGTTTGTAAAGTGCTATGTATTTAATTCGTTTCAATTTTTCTAAGGTTCATAAAAATAATTCTTATATGTTTGGTCTTCACACATATTTTTATGCGATTCTTTATAAGGTTTTCATTTATATAGTTTTCCGTGACATACGTCTTCTGCATAAAATGAAAGATGATTTTATATGATTTTTTCGTAAATGTTGATAGAATTTAGCAATTCTTTTCTATTTTAATTATTTGAAAAATGTGGAGAATATTTTGTGATAGTAAAGCGATCGTCACATACATGTGTTAGTACGTCCCTGTTCTAATGATCCTGTTATCATGATACACAATGCGCGTAAAAGCCTCCACAAATGATCCCTACAAGTTTCCTCCCGTCGGAGCTTAATGAATTTTCATCGGATTCGAGCTTCAATTAGAAAATCCTTACACACAACAATGGATCCATTACTCACCGAGCTTCGTATAAAGATAGAACAATGAAGGAAATTTATCGACCTCAAATATCTCAGATGCTTGATTTGCACCCCTATTTGATATACATTTCTTTTTTATTGCTGGAAAAAATCAAGCTTTTAATTAAAATGGGCCAATATCTAATACGTGACAATATTTATGTCGTGCGACGCCAAAGTTAATTTCATCGGAAAACCATTAGCAGTACAATTTTTTTCACAATGCCCCTGCAATTAAGGCTTAATGTCTACAATGTTAACGGGGGACTCGGCCAAAGTAGAAAGAAGATATATAGAGCCTCTAAATTTTATTGTTCAGGAAGAAGCACCCTCCGCTGGGTAGTTGGTAGATGGAGGAAACGTGGTGATAACAGGATACGTCAATTAATGTGGTCTTCCGACGTGACTCCTGCTTCCTGCTCTCTCCAGCTACAAAAGCCTGACGGACGAGGACAAGGCATTATGCCTGAATCTCTATACTTTAAAAGAGAAAAAAACAGGAAAACGTCCATTTAATAATGTATTTAATATTTAACGTTCCCAACGAGGATATTGGAGACTGCTGCCGTGTTAACTTCTACGATATTGCTAAAACTTTCGAGCCAATTAATTTTGTTTTCACCCTTATAAGATCCAAAAAATTAGCATAAGATCTATACGAAAACTATTTATATTAAAATATTTAATTTCGTAAAAGTTCATAAACTATCAAAATTCTTCGCATTCATATTATCAAATGGCTTATTAGACATTTTCTTTATGCTAAAACATAGGCAAAAATAAATCTATTATTTATTTAGAATTTCAATTCCTAAAATAAGAAGTATAATATTAAGATTTGATCAAAAACAGAAAATAAGAACAATATCTGAAATTAAAAAATTACTATTACTTAACTTACTATTATTTTTACACTACAATTTTGCCTTATGAATGTTGCTTTTTTTCAGTCGAAAACATCATTAATTCGTACAATTTCATAATATTATCAAAAATATTGTAGTGATTACTTTTAAGAAATTTAATGACTGAATCAAAGTAATTAATATACAATTGACGCAAATTGAGCTTTGACACTATTATTATCGACAATAACACATGCGTCTTTTATACATGACAGTATGTAGTCGAAATAGAATTAAATAGATTAGAAATATTGTACATATTTAAATATTTTTTGATTAGTATAATTGATAGGTTGATAAATTGCTTAATTGTACAGAACAAAGCTCATTTTAACTCCCACAAATATGACTACGAGTCCTTGTATTCGTGGCAAAATCAAAGGACATTTGAATAAAGAAATTCAAAGCTCAATGGGTAATTGAGTCGGCTTCAAAGTTATGCCCTGAAAAGTTTCTGAAAGATATCAACTCAAAAACAATCGTAGGAATGCAAAAGTCTTTCTTACTTTACATCCTGCCATGTAAAAACTATCTAGACTGTCTAATAATTCAAATATGAAGTTTTCAAGAAGGCTGACTGAAGATGTTATTAGTAGTTTCTTTGGCGATTTATTAAAGCTGCATATTTAAACTGATTTAATAACACATTGTACGATTGATATATTTTTTAAATCTGATTAAATTTAGAGATCAATTACATAATTTATCAACAACTAATTTTAATATATGTACAAATTTGTTCCATTTCCATGTGAAATCTGTGAATCTACTGTTCTTATTATACATCATCTTTTATCATTATTTATAATGAAATGTCAATACTAACAATCGATCAAAATAGTTGTATCTTCTAGTTGTCATTAGATCGATTATGTAAATAAATACATTTTCTTTAAAATAAAAGATCACTTTGTCAAGTGCCAATTAGCTTTGATTCACTAACGAATGCTAAAATTGTCTGCTAAAAAATAGTTTTTATAACTTGATCAGATCTTTTAAGCTGAAACATTTATTATTAAGTCCTATGTAATATTGATTTATCTATAAACTAATACATATAACTGAATATTGTATATCTACCTTATATCAAAAAACTAGAATCTATCGAAATTTTAAATGTTTTCCAACGCTATTTCTTGAGTTTATCTACGCAAATCTTAAACAGTCCTTCGGATTCTACTGTAAACATTTGATTTAAATTTTATGTGAAGAATTGGTTTCATTTCAAGCTCGGCTGATTGAAAGCCTTGTTCAAATTCAAAATTGATTCAACTTCTGCATTGATCAGATCTATTTGAGGTGTATAAAATATTAAGTCAAGAAATTGGGATGAGGGTGGTTATTTAATTGACTTCGTCCATGGGTCACGTACGATCTATGATTTCTCATTTCACGGGTCATGCGATACCCCATCAAAAACAACGATCAGCAGAAAAAATATGGGATTAAAGTATGGAAATAAATTGATATCCTACGAAGATACAAGGAAAACTTTTTTTGGCGAACGTGAACAAATCTAAGGGACCGAATTTCCCCGAAAAGTCTGCGAATAACTTTCGACATTTCGTGCAGAACTTTACGGTCAAATTTTTTCGACAATTTTACGATCCTCTTATTTAGATGAGGAAGATATTTGTCATCGTTCCGAGTGACATCAATTTTCATTCAATATTCTCAATCATCGATAGTTTTTATCTCAGCAACGTGATGGTATATTTTTCTTGCCACTCTGCAATTACGTCTTTATTTATGCTTACAGGGAGCGATATCTCATGTAACGCCGTTGTAAAGCGGAAGCATATATCATTCTATATAGAGATCTTATGTCGTCCCGTACATAAAACATGAGAGTATAAAAAATAAGAATATACACTTTGTAATTTTCTCAGTGTTAAAAAAGGTGTATGGCTGGCAAGCCTATAAAGGTCTCGTATTCATTGGGTAAACAGAATGTTAAAAAACGAAACCTCTCATCTTAATACGGTAGGATCCAACTTTACCCTGTTATATCATATTTAGATGGGTTGAAAAATTAAGGGAAAAAGGCATCCCATTTTACGGCATTCCTCTTTGAGGGTTGCTTAACGGACACTCCGCCGATTCGTGTGAAGGCGTAGACCGAAATTCGGTAAACAGCGTTAGGGTAGGAGAAATGGGATAAGGAATACTTCATAATTAAATTGTGGAAGAAGCTTTAATAAGCGAAGACATAAAAGATACACGAGGGCCGCCTGACAGTTATTGCTTTCGCGGGGTGGGATTGTTTTTTGGGAACCTTTCTTTCGCGCACCCTCTTTGGAAATAATTTTATCATCCACTTGTTTCATATTGTTCCACTTACAATTTCGTAGCCCTGTTAGTGCTGAATCGCCCTCTTAAGTGCAGATTTTTATTCAAATCCTCTATTTAAGAGCTAAATCTTCTCACCTCGTCCAAAGAATACCAAACTGTAATCATTAAAAACATAATGCGAAAAAACATTTAATACCCAAAGGGGACTTTACTTTGTGGAACAAAATTCAGAGAAAATCCCTTGACACTTATTGAGAGTCCATTTTGGGGAGTCCATTGCTTATCATCATCTTCTTCTGTCCTTCCTTTCTTGTTGAATAAAAATGCACAGATATTTTTACATCCCTATTTAATTCATTTATACGGTTTCTTTTAACGAAAGGCCGAATTTATCTTTATTTAAGCTATTGAGAAGATTCATTAACTATTATTGGATATATAACCGAGTAAATACAAGTATTTAATCGAAATCGAAATAAATTGTACAAATCAACAGTTTTCATGTAAATGATTGAATTATAGCTATAAGTTTAAATTAAAAAGTCTCTTTGAAACTAAAAAAATCACCTGATCGAAATGTTCTTTCTTTTTAATAAATCATTTTGATCTAAATCTTGTTCTTAATCCAATCAATATTTATGATGACGACTAACGCTAATGATTTAACACACTAGATAAAACCATGACAAAAAACGAAGAATAATAGATGTGCTAGTTACCTTATGTTCAAATTTTGAAATACTAAATTATTTCATAGAATTTCTTGACAAAGAAAATCCAATCGATGCCTCAAGTAACCAATGCTATCAAGATCTTTTCCGTAGGATCGACACCATTTGAATGTTCTGCAGTTCTTGATGCAGTTGGTCTTCTGAATAACGATTGTCGGGATGCTGATAATTCAACATGCTAGACAAAACCATGGAAAAAATTGAAGAATAATAAAATTATAGTTATCATGCGTTCGAAATTGAAACACTAAATTATTTTGTGGAATTTCTTGACTTCCTAATTCCAAAATACATTATACCAGATATTTTGCGTTTATGCTTAAGACCATAGAATGGGATTTGGTAGATGGGTGATATTAAATGTGTCATATTAAAAACTATAATCCTTACCCAAGAAATGCACCGCATGATCAGTAGTTACTTTAAACAACAGAAAATATTTTTACATAATGTCCATCTGAACAGCGCGTTTTGTATTGGCATACCTGGAAAAATTATGACACAATTTAGTCTAATTATTTGACAAATGATCAATTTAAGAATGATATTGAGTACTATGAGATTATATGATATTTATTAACTTAATTTACTATAAAACTCTGAAAGACCTTGCCGGATAAACCGGTGCTTTAATAAAATAAGCCTTTTCGTACGAATCGCCAGCAATATCATTGCGTTTAACCATCATCAACATATCCAATTATGTTACATATTGCAAAATTTTCAATTGAGGGCTTGCCTGTATCGATTTATTCACGTATATATATACGTCAGACAAAGGCAATTCTAATTTAGCTGAAATTTCATGATTGAATAATTTTAAGACCACACTTTGAGGCTAGACTGCTTTATTCGAAAATCAAAATATAATATTTTGCATATGCACATCGTTCTTCATGCATTGCACATTGTTAAAATAAATTTAAAATGTTTTTTTCTTCTGGGAATGAAAATGTCGTCCCTAATCTTCATACCTCAATATAAATATCAATTCAATCCAAAATTTTGACATCTCAATGCTGCTACTCAATATCACCTGACACACTTAAAAACTATGAACACACACCTGAATATTATCGCTGCATAACAATCAGGATTCTACTGGAGCTAAACTGCACTTTGTGTTTCTCTTCGCAATACACATATGCGCTTCTCTTATTGTAAGAATAATATATAGCCGACCGGTTGGTCTAAGTATCGAATACACACTGATTTCTTCCTAGTATCAACTCGACGGCTCAAACGAACGGACAAATATAAGCGCATTTATGACTATTTATTAGGTCTAATTGAAAAATTATTACTTTGTAAAAATTATATATTTAGAACATGTTAAACAAGATAATTGCAAAATAACACCTCATTTATAAATGTTAAATTTACGAAAAAATATAAAATATTAATTTCTTTCAGTTGAGGTAATTTAGATAAAAATAATATTAATTACATAATATAAGAAGTGCTTAAAAAGTGCAAAATACGAAATAATTAATTGGAAAATGGAGGTAACAAGTTGAAAAAACCATGAATTATTTACATTTTTATCTGAAGAAAATAGTCCAAGTCAATTGAAATCATTTAAATATGCCATCAATTGAGTGATTCTCAAACTGTAGATGCACATCGTTATTCGTGCATTGTACGTTGTGAAAATAAATCCTTGGCATAAAAAAAATATTATCATCCCCAAATTCCACACCTCAAGATAGACACCAATTTGATCAAGAATTTTGCCATCGTAAAACTGCTGCACAATAACTGAGAAGTCGACCATAATAAATGTAATCGACCTGAAGTGAAACCACCTCAACATTCTGTTTTACGAGGAAAAATTCAAAGTACAAATAATTAAAAACTATCGGTTCTTTCATCAGCTAGGAGTATGGCTCGCCAGGTATTCGTTGTAGTCCATACAGTTTTAGTTATTTATACTTGGAATTTTCACCTATAAAACACAATATTCGCTACAATGTTGAGACCGTTTTACTTAGGGTGAATTAGTTGCATCATCATCAACTTCTCAGATGTTGTTCAACGGCATTATGCTGACAGTTTTGTAGAACAAATTGATGTCTATTTTAAAATGTAGAATGATAATACATATTTTTTATGTCAAGGGTGAAACATTTTAAATTTAGTTATAAAATGTGCAATGCATAAAATGCGATATGTATCAGGTCAGTCCAAAAGTTCGTGCGCATTTTTGGAAATGCTTAAATAGTTTAAATAAAACACAATTTACATTTTAATCAATGAAATATTTTCTTCCACTATCTACAATTTCTCGCCATCTCACAGGTAGCTTTTTAATTCCATTGCTGTACAAAGACAATGATTTTGATACAAAAAAAACTTGAAAGTGCATTTTGTACATCCTGTTTAGAATTTAACTTTTGCAAGAAATAAACGAAAATAATTTAGGGCAATATCTGGAAAGTAAATAGAATGTGGCAAAAGCTCCTAATTAAATTCGCTATTTTTATAATCAGTTCTATATTTAAACGACACTGTAAACATTTGCATTAATAGCTTGATTTGGTTCTAATAGTTCATAATAAATCACACTATACATATCCCAGCAAACACTTAAAAGTTTCTTTTTAGGATGTAAAGACACCTTTGCTGATGGAATTGACTGCTTATCTTTATTTGTCCACTATCTTTTTCTTGTAACATTATGATAAATAATACGTTTTCGTCACCTGTTACGTCCTTTCTGCGATCTGGTTTATTGTTAATTGTGGCTCTGACTCCATAACATTTTTAAGAACGTCGTTATCAAATTTAACAGGACATCCTGAACGGGGTTCATAATGAATGCTGATTTCTCCAATTTTAATTTTTGTATATGTGTAGAGTTTTTTCAGCAAATATAACGTTTAGATGTTGAAATTTTATAACCGAAACCAAAATTCAAAGGAAAAATTTAACGGTTCCAAACCCTGATCTTGTTACATTCTTAATAAGTTTTAATTGAAGCGAATGCGTTGAAATAAATAAGAGATGATAAATAGCAGATTTATCCATTAGCCAAAATGCTTGCGCTGATATAAATTATTTGAAAGGTTTAATGGATAACATATTTTTAGTCTTTTGGCTTGCAGCCCCTAATGCCAATCAATAGGGATAATGTGTCGACCTTTTTTTTAATATTACATGTTGATTTTTACGATTAAGTATTTAATCTATGCCTTTTGCCGTGAAGCCTTTGAATTTGGGAATTAAATAAATTCGAGCAACTTGGATTTTCAATGTGTAATCACACATAAATCTTTCGAAGAGGCAGACTTGTTGACAATACTTATGTTAGTCAAATAAGATTTCACTGGCTTTGATATGACAAATGTCATATTAGATCACGACCCGAATAGATCCTTGCTTTTATGGCTTATTTTTGATTGAAATTAAAAATCTAAAAAGTACTAAAAATCATGATCATTTATGAGTATATATCAAATAAAATGAATTAACTGGAACTTAAATAACCGTTAAAATTTTGAAATTATTACAGTTAAAATTGAGTGAAATTATTAGTCTGGCAATTAGGTCTGGCAAATATAATATAGTCTTACCAAATTTAATTATAACTATACAATTTAATTATGTTATAGATATGATGTAGATTCATACAATCCTTGCAATTATGGAATGAATAATGAGTACTTTTTATAGTCAAACTGATAATATTTTATTGCAATGTAAAAACTTTATAACTATAGAAGCAAGAGACACATTTTAAGATATTTTTACTATTGCTGTGATTTACTAATGATAACTAATATATTTTGACTTTTAAGCATAAAACAAAGTTGTCGTAAATTAGCTCTATGCTCAGATTTATGTAAAAAGAGTCTATAGTTCTATGTATTTATATTTAGATGGAGATATTTTAAGGATAATCCTGCTTAAGCATTGTTAGAAATCGTGTTAGAATTTATGATAAAGTGTGTTTTTTTATGTTTGATGATATTTACCGAGTTAACAAGCCACCTGACCAAAGCAAATACTTCACAGGTAAAACGGGCGATTTTTCCAGTGTCATGTCGAGGCTCGGGCAATATGCATTTTCCTATCTTTCCCACTCAGCATTCGGACCCCATCCTTCCACCCCCTAGGAGGCTGTCTCCTTCTCGTCCGTATCTCTTCGCACTGCAGCAACCCCCTGCGAGCTTTTCCCGATCCCCGAAAAGCCTCCACGCGGAGAGATTCCGAGTTGCGCCGAGCATTCCCGGAACTCTGCGAGCGCTGCGAGTCAAACACAACCTCCGAATATGACACGGTTGAAATGTGGTAGTGTTTCAGGGATGCCGAACTATCTCCCGATGACTTTTAAACTTTGCACTCATTCATCATTCTATATTTGTACAAATTTAATACAAAAACTGAACTCTGAGTCTACAACAAACATTGACCATCAATGAAAAATAATCAATGGTGCCTATAGGGCTTGAAAAAACATAATTTAAGCATTTATATTTTTATATAAATTAAATCAAATGGACCATAATTTATTGCATATTAATGTGCTTTTATTATGTCATTAAATTTATGTTTAAATTATCATTTTGGATTATTATTCATAGTACTATCATTCGACAATGTGTTATTTTAATAGACCGTTTCAATTGAGACCAAATTTCCCATTTGTCAGCTGATTTTCGGATATGGTATAATTGAAGAAGTTTTACAAATCAGATTAAAACATTTTTGTTCGCTGATAGTTTGTAAGATCTCTTATGTTTAGATGAGGGTGTAAATTAAGCAAGTTTGTGTAATTTATTCAATATAAACGAAAAAGCTCAATAAATATTATGAAAGTTTGGATTCAAATTCAGATAGTCATTTATAGACGACCCTGCATGACCTTATTAACAGCCTCAGTATTTACTTATTCAGATCCAGAAAATTAGGTGAATTTGGATCGAGACGATCGATCAAAATGGTATTAATTCTGATATCCCAAATTGATACAGTAAACATTTTTCCGTAGTCTGGATTTGATCTCATTAATAATTTAATTTAAAATTAAGGGGTTAATTTTCGACCAAAACTTATTTAAATTTTAATCCCCATGCATTTGTGTGGATACGTTAAATATCTAAAAGGGAAGGTATTATATTTATTCATTCTTCAATCAATTAAATTACCTCGTTGAGTGTTCTTTGAAATTGTTCAGTCAAATAGGAAAACGATCTTGAATATATTTTTATTAAGATCTTTCATTACGAAATTCAAACAACGAAAGGCCTCAATTAAAAAGATTTGATTATAAATATACCTAGTTGGGCAGGGCTACCTATGAGTGACTGATTTGAAATAATATTTAAATTTTCGCTATTAAATTTTAACAATTTTTTAATACACTATTTATCTCCAAGCTAAGCTAAAGTTAGAACTAAAGCTTAAGCTAAAATTTACAAAGAATTTATTAATTTTAAAAATGTTAAATTAGGACACATTACAAATACAGTATGTTGTAAATAGTTGATTAAAAGCGTATTTGTACTAGTAGATAGTTCCGAAATTAAGTAATCGGACTTAGTTAAAATTCTCAGTAGTTGGTTGGACAAAAAAAGAGACAGGAGCATGGTTATTTATTGACGCTGATTTAATTAGGATTTTCGAAAGAGACATCCAACTGCGAGACTCTCAGGTGATGAGCCACTACTCCAAGCATCAATAGAGAAGTGAGGTCTATTTTCAGTTACTCGCGCTTGTGTGCAATAAGGATGCTTTTAATCCTGCAATCACGAAATACGCCCACAGCATATTAAAATACCAAGGGAATATACGCCTGAGGCGCTTTTTTGTGGCGATATTTTTACTTACTATGTTGATGCAAATAGCCTAAGAAATATTTTTTATAGTGGGCTTATTTTTTGTTTCATCCCTTGTTTTGAATTCATTGTCAATTACATCGAATTTTCGTAGTTTTGCCGAGTTTTCCCAACAGCTGTCAGCCCCAAAGCGCCGAAAAAGGTTACCGGCACAGGGAGACAGAGCCAAAACGCCGCCCGTCCGAGATGTGAGCAGCTGCGCCCCTGAATGCGCAGAGGCCGCTATTTCTAACGCTTCACAGCCAGTCTGGCGACGGCCTCCGCGCTGTTCGCCACCGAACCATGCCGCAGGGGTTCCCTCGTCGCGCCCCTCGGCTTGAGCGACACTGACCGCGATCATCAACCACAACCCCCCCGCTGACATGTGACGTCCAGACGCCCCCCGACACATTGCGAGTGCACGAACAAACTCACCCCCCCATGTAAATAAATACGGTCATTAACAAGTATTTGCACGAGACGCTCATAATCGCCGACAATTTGACAGATACGTCCATCAATCGCCGCAAATCGAAGCCGGCGCAATACTCGCCGTGGACCACAACAGCAGTGTTTACTTATGTGTCATCTGATAAGATCAGTGCTATTTCAACTGTGCGTCTCTGAGTGACATGTGAAAATTGTGGGTCGTGAGCTACAGTTGCACTTATACTGGATTTAAACATCAAACATATGTAATACTTATTTTATTTATTCGATTTATACGCATTTTACATCATCACAATCAACGCATTAAAAATATGACGTAAAATAAACAAATATTTCAAATGGCATAAGAACCCGATTAACATAAAAAATGTTTACATAATTAGTATAGAAAAGTTTTTCAAGGTTTTCATATAGTTTGTGGTCAAATTTATTATTTAATTATATTCACAACCATTACCGACCTCGTGATTTCGCCTACACATGTTTAAATCCCATCTTTTGCAGATTTAAGCGGAATTATTTTAGCGGCGAACCTTCCGTGGCTATCCAGGCCTTAATATGTTATTTTCTTTGGTCCAGGTAATGCAAACTCATCCGGGACCCTAACTCGGCACAATTCACTATTGTTTTGACAACGCGAACAGCACGCTCGACGAAGCGCTCCTCCAAGCCATATATTTCGTATACTACCGTTTGCCATAAGTCAATTTTGACGCATTTATTTTTTTTGGTCGGCGTCTTCTATTTTTATGTGATTCAGTTTTCCCTTGCGAATTTCCCGTGACCATATTCTTTACTTCCATTTTTGGCAAGGGACCAACTGGTATTTTCCTCTTACACACACGGCACGTTTTGGCTTTTTTGTGGATGTTAATAAAATAATAATAAATGTTGTTTATTGATTTTGCGTATTCGTACATGTTTATGAACACGTAAAATCATTTATTCCCATAAAAACACACGCAAACGCGCACATAACCAACACTGTACAAGTACAATTTTTTTTTTTTTTTTGGGTCAACCCATTTTCTGTCGACCTATATGATGGGAAATTCTCAAACTTTATTAACACCGTATAATAAAAATCTGCTGACGCTTTTATAGAAACGTGTTCAATTGCATGCCATCCGATTGGCACCTTTAAGGTCAAAAGCTGAGTTGGCACTTTAAAGGTCTTGTGCTCGAATCTCATAAATTATTTAAAATTATCAACGATTCCAGAATGCGCTGAAATTCAAACAGACTTGATTAAATTTGGGCCTCTTATGTACCTATTTATGAATTCGGCATTAAAACTTACATATTTTTTTATTTACATGATCTTAAAGCATTAAATCAAATTTTTAATTTAGGCAATTCCTAAAGAATACTTTTTTTTAGGATAAAGCATTTAATATGACAATTTTTTTATTTCTATATATGTATGATTAAATTAGGATTGTGGATTTTTAGTAGGCGGGAATTCATTTTTAGTTAATATCAAAATCCTAATCATTTTAAAATTAAACTTAAATACTATTTCAAAACAGTCATCAGAATTATTATACATAGATAGCCCTGCCCGATTAAGTATTTAATTTATTAAGGCCTTTTTAATTTATATGATCATATTTGTATGAAATGTATTCTTTCAAACTAAATTGACATTGACCTTTTATTGCAATAAATAATTAACCCCTTATGCTAAGAATAGTGAATTAAATTCTAGATTATTTTTATAGGTTCTCTTATAGATTCAATATCAAATCCAGACAAGTTTATCTGATTCAAAATATATGCAAAATTAATGGATTTATAACAAAAACTAGGTCCCATTCAAATAATCCTAATTTTATCATATGTAAAAGGTACATGGAAAACTAGATTATAGTCTCCTATGGAAGTTGCTTATTATTACATAAAATTAAGGTGTTATTAATTTTGTGTATTAAAATTATTATATCCAAAATGATTTCCATCCACATTTCACTGATTGATCAATTCCAATTATGATAATTTAGATTTAATTAGACTATGTACTTAAAATCGAAAAGAAATTTAGTGGTTCAATTTATTTTTTCATCTCCCAAAGGCAAGTCGTGGCGTTTTTTAACATTGTCGACTCAATTATTGTCCCAAAATTCGAGTTCTTGGCATTCCTTATTTTCATATAAAAAATACTTGATCTCTTTTCATTCCACCCCAAAGGAACGTCGTATTAAATTTCTTCAATTAAGCCATACGTTTGTATTTTCCTTGCTGTCTCCGCGTAGACAAAGGAAGTAGCAATTCTTTAAAATCAGGACGAAATTGAATACTCGCTCGTTCCGATACAATTCTGGATACATTATTTTTCACTTTGCCCGGGAAACGCTTCCAAGAAGAAAAAGTTGAGAGACTGAACAAACATGGCTCCGTTTCCGTCTGATTTATTACTAATGAAAAATTTCGCACGATATGTTTTTGTTTGTTTGTCGCTAAATTGAAAAAGAATACTTTTTGCCCGTTTTAGAGCGTTGTGTGTGAAGGAAAATATTGAAAAACAAATTGCTTTTTGTGCGGCAAGAATATACACGCGTCGAGCTTTTGGCTGTGTGTAAAAGTTTGTTCGCAGATAAGAGCTTCCGAAAGCTCCCCGATTAATTGAACGCACTATTGTGCGAGATCTTATATCGCTCTGTGTTCGAGAATAAGATTCATTGCCTAGTCGGATACACTTAGAGCACACATTATACATTCTTAGATAATAAAGATGCTTTTGATCTTGAGAAAAATCTTCAATACGCCCATATTTTTATAAAATCAAAAACAGCTCAATTAATACATAACATTTTAATTTGACATTAATTGCTATTTTTATATAGACTTTTAATACGTAGATGGTAATATAGAATATTTTTGGCGTTAAATATGATAAATATAAGTGTATTTTGTGGAAAAGCTCTCTTAACGCATTTAAAATGGATGCCTCATTTGATTTATTTAAAAGCTTGTTCTATATAAAAGGTAGCTATTCTTCCATAGATAAATTCTTTTAACTCTTCCCACTTGATAATATTCCATAGCACATATCAACTAACCGTTTCGTATGCTTAATTGAATTTTTTGGATATTTAATTCTGAACTATGAACGACTAATTTTCATCATTATTGTTCTCAAAAGTCTCGAATGTCTTCAAGTAATAATCCGTAATTCTTGTTATTTTTTATCCAAAATTAGATGTAGAACTACATATGTTTGCTCCTTTTAAAAAACACAAAGTATTCTAGCTTTCTCTTTTGATTTTAATAAATATCTTCCTGTTATTTTGATTGTATTCAACAGACAACCTTCGGTATTGATCTACAATCATATGTCAAATATAAATACATCGAAGAGTAAAAAATATCCTCCATTATATTGCTTTATTGAATAAATAATATCCTTTCTGAATTTATAAAATTGACACTGATATAATGTCCTAACTATTATGAAATAATAATACAATGTTTGCAGAGTGTTCTTTGAAATTAGACGATCTTGGATGGAACTGAAGAGCTTAAAAATATGCTTAATATCTCAATTTTCATATATTTTTCCAGGAAAGATTTTCCTGGGGATCAAACATTTTAATGAAGTGATTTCATAATGGTTTTCACATGTTCTTAAGTTGGGCTAAAATTATTTTCATGTGCAAAAATAATGTCGTTCGTATTCCCTGGACACGCTCGGATAATGCCCAAATTAAATCCGATGTGGTTTGTATCTTACAAAACTTGAGTATTTGAGTAGTCAAGACTATACATCATTATCAAGACATGAAAAATAATTCAAATTTAAAATCATTTATCAACCTTGACATGTAGATCTTTATTTGAGCTTCCGTTAACATCCCTATGAAAAATATAGCATGTACGCCATAAAAAACGCTGATTAAGCCACCGACTTACGACACTAAAGACTTTCTTTAATGTCCATCAGATGTTCGTCTTAAAGTGTAAAGTAGTCATAATAACGCACCTGAGACTAAACTTTTATGATATTATCATCATTTTGTTGCAAGGCAACTTTTTAATTATAAGTTTAATCATTAACGTTGTTAATTTTGAGCCGTTTTTTCGTCGCAGGATTAGGGGCATGATAAAAGCCTACATTAATTTACCTTGTCAATCCCATCCCTCAAATAAAAAAATGGTGGAGGACGGAATTTCGACGCCATTTTAATAAATTTAAAAAATCCACCATTAAATGGGTGTATCATATTTCATAATCAACGCACCAAAAACAAATTTACGAATATTAAATCTCGACAAAAATGTTATGAGCCAACTAGCAACTATTTACGGATTTAATCTCCTTAAAACATCAAAATCCTGGTTTATAACGCAAAAAAATCGTCATGGCGTCGATTATTCATTCTGAATGATCAAATGCATAATTTGTCGCACCTCATTTAGGCAACCACATGTTTTTGCTTCATGCGTTTTTGGTACTGGTTGAAATCGATTTTAGTCATTAGCATATCAATCACGATTAAATCCATCTTTTAGATACGTCTTCCACTTAAAAGTATGAATGGAACGATCCATCGTCCTTCTTATTCAATCTAATTAAACTACTTATTTGGTAGACATTATTTGATAGACTAGCGTCAAACAAATTTACGTTTTCTTTCCACAATATGTGCGAAAATTGATGTATTTGCAACTTCTTACTGAAAGACCTAACTTTTTTCTTTTTCAATTATATTATTCATGAATAACTATTATCTGCTGTACTAAGAACCGTTTACAAAAGCTTTGTATTCATGTCTTTTATTAACCATCCATATTTCTTGCATCCATATTACAATCACACATTTTTGCTTTCATAAAATTCTCAGGGTATTAAAGCTCTAGAATCATAAGTCGCATATGAATACAATAAGAAAAAATGGATATTTTCTCTTATATCACATTATTGAATAAATAAATAGCTTGAGTGATTTTTTTTATAATCCAAGCAGAATAATATTCATAAGTTCTAATATTAAGGAATCAACATTTTTATTGGTTATAAATGTATGTATAGTAATATTTATCTTTAATCTCGGATCAAGCAGCCCCCCCACCCCGATGGGGTTCATATACATATGGATATGAGTTTACATACATTATCCCGTCTCATAATCTGTGGTTCGATTCCCAAGAAAGGATCCCCTTAAATAAATGAGTCGGCTTAGAAACTCGAACCAATCCTGACCGAAAGACATGAATATAACTTGTACCGATTTAAGCCCCAACCCACATAAACAAGCCTTCCCGGGGTTGTGATTTTTCATGCAAATGTCCAAATATTTTGCATCTGGGCAAAAATTGTGCCCTGTTATGATAACAGCCGAGTAAATAAAGGGGTAAAAATTTCCAGTGGCTATTTTTCGCGTCAAATAATTCGCACAGAGCATTCATAATCAAAGCTCACGTTTATTAAAACGCCCATTGAATTTAAGCTCCGCCGGGCGTAGCTTTCATTTCCTAACGTTCGGAAGGTTTTTCTTTATTTTAGAAAAAGCTACGTGTTTTGCAATACTGAAGAGGCTATAGAAGCAGTAAATCGACCCGATTTTGACCCGGGCGAAACTTTAATACGGGTCAAAGTTACATAATGATTTAGCCAAAGTTGGTTCCCTGTTATGGACATTGTGCCTTTTATAGGCGTTTTGGATGGCAATCATTAATTACGTCAGGTGTTTTTGAAATTTAAAGCATAATTTATGGATCGTTATGGTTCTTTGATTGCTATGGCTTTTTTGCTCGTTTTGAATAATTTCGTTTTATATCCATTTTACTGCCGGTCGTAACTGTGGCCGATCGCTTAATATTCACCGCCCATTGATAGCATCTATATTTTCGAAAATATTTGCACAAATCTGAGAACCTAAATGCGACCTCAATCTGAAGTTCATGTATAATACATTAAGATATTATCCACCCTAATGAAACTTTATTATATTGTTATTATTGAAGCCCAACCCTCGAGCCACAATTTTAGAGCAAACACATGCTACTATCATGTGAGTAGTCTACATGCAAAATAAATTACATTAATTGGTCTTACAAGAGGGTAGTTTTGTGATATTGTTGACATATAATTACATTGTTAATTTAAATGTACGTACTGGAAGATAATTTACTCTACTTATTTGGCTACATAAATATTTTAAACTACACAATTTGTCATCAACACTATCATAATTAATAAAAAACGTAATTCAATCGATTTTAGTTTAGCATTGATCCCGATACAATATAAAGAAAAAAGCTCTACTTCGACTTAAATCATGATCTATTATTGTATATAAATAACTTGCATAGATATCATCATCATAGAGCAGCTAAAAATAATCCACTGCAGAGCTAGGATCTTTTCAACATCAATTCATAGTAAAGGGTTACATCCTTCTTATATGTATTATACATTCACTTCCTTATTTACTCGATATTGAAGGAAGCATGACCTCCGAGTTTCATTTAGAACGTTCACCAACGGGTCACATGGATGAACGTATCGAAAGGTGCTTTCACGACTATCTCGATAGGGAGTGTGAGAGAATTTGTAAAGACTGAGTATTTTTTCTTGAAAAACAGTGAAAAACTACTTGAGACAAACTTCTTGATTGTATTGAAAAGGGCTTTCCAGAGAACAAAAAGAGTCCAGTCCCTCCTTTCTTCGCAAGAGCTGCATAGATATAAATACTAATAATTATGAAGGATGTATCGATCTCACATAAATAAGACGATAAATTTGGATCGATTTTTGTGAATATGCTTATAAGGGTTTGTAAATAACCATGTTTCAAGAACTAATCGGTTTGATATACAAGATATTTGTTATCTAAAAAAAGAATTTAATTGAACTTTTTCTCTTGTTGCTCAAGACTCATATACCTTTAAAATTTAGGATCTCCACATACATAGATTCTTGACTATAAAAAAAAACGATATATAGAAAATATTGGTCCAAGAACTATTTCATATAATTTATACCTGTACTAAAAATTATATAATACATGACTTATCGAAATTTGAAAAAGTGCATTCCATATGCATTGTTAAGCTGAAACTTAGTTTCACGGTTATCTTTTTATAGCATAATTTCATCCCCAATTTTCTCTGGTGCAACAATAAAAGCGTCCAAATCGAATTTTCTCATAAATTTAAAATTCCCTTGGCCAAAAGAGGTTAACAGCCGGCCTTTGTACTAGGATTGTGTTTATACAATATTTAAGCTCAAATTAACTTTAGGACTCTTGTAAAATAAATTGCTTGTTTATACAGGCCGTTCTTAAATAATAAATGTTATAATTTAGTGCCCTCGCCTTATACTATATCATTCCTTAGTTTATAATTTGTTTTTCGTACCTATCTCAACGTCGACTTTTAAATGAGCTATATCACTCTTAATGTCATCCTTCAGCGGCTGAGGGCGAATTAAATTTTAAAAATTTGCTATGCGTACCCCTACGATGGGGGCCGAGGGTGCCGTAAGCCGAATTTATGGGTCATCCGTGTGACGAAATTTTTTAAAAGCACCCCATAAAATTATTATTTCTAAAATCCTTATTACCGAAATATAAAATTGCGTTATTAAATAATATATTGCGTTACTCGCCGCTTGATGTAATACCGGCGTAATTTGCTAAATCGGTATCTCGGGCAACGACTCATTTTCGCACTTTTGGACGCTCCTCTCTTTTTGCTCTTGTAATTCGTCCTTCTTGTGCGACTGAGCAATTTTTTAATTTGTATTATATACATTAGCCCATACAAGAGATAAACCTATTTTTAAATATCTCATAAAAATCTCTTAAATTACGATGGAATTTCCCGCTGTCGGTCGATTTTTTTATTGTACATTTCAAAGCATTTATATAAAATGCGTCAAAATCGTGGACATAATGATCTGTTCGTTGTAATGACGAGTACGATTTTAAATTATGAAAGTCAACATCAATGATCATTATTGACTATTATCATCTAAATTATTGTATATCAACGCTTTAATACTGGTACATTCAATCCTCACATTATGCACCATTTTTCAAAATTGTAATTACAGTGTTAATTGACATATTTTTTATAAATTCACATAAAATACAGTTATATAACATTGTTATACTTTTAAACTTTATATTATACACTATAAAATCAATTAATAAAAATGCCAAAAATAATATGTAAAAATATAATGGTTCATTACAAAATAAAATCTTAAATTTATTTTAAATTTTCAATGTTAAAATCATTTACAATTGATGTAATGTTTCTTAAAAGATCTTATTACAGGACTTATCTTATTGTACTTAAATTAAATTACATTAAAATATATATAAGGCACAAAATAAGTAAAAATCACTTAGGACAATATCCGGGGAGTAAGCAGAATATGGCATAAGCTCCCAATTTAATTCACTAATTTTTAGAGTTCATAATAAATCACACCATACACTTGAAAGTTTATTTTTGCTGTTATAATTGTCTGCTTATTTTTATTTGTCCACTGTCTTTTTCTTATGATATTGTAATAAATAATCCATTTTGCGATTTATTCACCTGTTACCAAAAGGTCAAAAAATTGCTCTCTTTCGAAGCGCAATACAAGGGAAGTGTAGATGTTTATTCGTTGCTGGCAATTGGAATTGGATAGGTGTAATTCCCAATCTCCTTTAAATGACGAAAGACTGTTCCATGAGATGGATCTATTTTTTGTGCGATCTGATCCACTGTTAATTGTGGCTCTGACTCCACAAGATTTGTAAGAATATCTTTATTAAAATTAACAGAATGTCCTGAACGGGGTTCATCATAAATGCTGCTTTCTCTAACTTTAATTTTTTTAAATAATTTCCTGGCAGTCCTTACAAGCTTGATAATGAACCAAACTCTTACAGAGAGTGTTATTTTCAATGGCATCACCGACGTCGATTGCTTTGCAGACCGCGAACTTTATATTAAAAATTCATATCTCCCATTAAATTTGAGCCTGGCAAACAAATTGCTAATTTCGACATTCTGCCATGACGCGACACCAAAATTCAATATGTAATGTTACGTCCGAATTGACGGCTCTATTTTGTCGTCCGTTCGTGTCGTTCACTGTTTTTGTCATATAGTCGATAGAGACAAATTAGGGCGTAGAATTTAAATTGATGAGATTTTTAAAATGAGACAACAGTAAATATTCATTGAATGAAACCGAAACTTTTTTGTTTGTGCGACGAATTGAGAATTTAATTGAATGGCGAAGCATTTGATTTGGCATTCAGAATGGTCATAACTTGGTGTATTTTTTAAATGAATAATTTCGACTTCATATTACTTGTGTGATGCATACACATGTGATCTTTATCAAACCAATCCAGCGATTTCCAAGGGTGTTATGACTTCCTAGGATGGTTATAAGCTTTAAGGGTAGTTCAAAGCTTTGGTAATCAAATATGACAATCAAAGCCTTTGTCAGATTTATGATAGTGAAAAAAAATATGTCTGCCAAGACAAGGTAAGGATGCGGCAGAGAAACTACTTTATTTGAAACGCGCCCCCTAAAACGACTGTTATTCCGATAAGGGTGAAAAAATACATTTTGACTAGCTTTTATTAGAAAAAAGTTTTCATTATCAAGAACGGAGCAGGTTCTTTGCTTTTTTATGACCACTCTCTGCTTAAATTCAATCATAGCCATTTCATTCAATCAATTACGATTTTTGTACGACATTATTATTGCCAATTTAAAGACAAAAGCTTATATTTTTTTACAGTTTTATTTGTACAAAAAAATTGCAACAAACAAATAGGATTGTCATCTAAAATAAACAGTGAACCAAAACAAAAGTTTGATCCAATTACCAGTTTGCCAAAAATAAAATGCGCGAATTGGATACGTGTCATTTCCACGACTGGCGGATTAATTAAACGAAAATTTATTCTCACAACAAACCATTTCGTTTGTATGCATCAAGTGCATATTTTAAAAATATAATAGGATTAAACTATAATATGCTTTGTGATAAAGTATTCGCCAACACGCCAAATTTGCATTGTTTGCACCGGTAACACAATGTATTTGTGTATGTATTGATTTGCTGCAAATATTGCATACGATTTACAGACTCTGTAGAAATGCTAAATAAAACTGAACGTGCCATTTGGATATCGATCTGTGATTCCTAAGCAGTCTGTATCCAATTCGATATGTATTTATTTCATTTGAAATGTTTTTGAAAGCATTTCTCAAAGATGTTCCTTTTTATGGAATATAAAGTGGATTTAGACAAATACCAAGCGCTTGAATTTCATCATCGTTTACATTAATTTAAAAGCACACAGAACAATAGCATTTCAATTTGATCTGCTATGGAAAGCACATATATTGCTGTTTATTGTAAGAAGTGAAGGAAAATGGCTCAAACATATACGCGTCAGTTTTGAGACGTAAAGAGGAATATTTTAGCATACGTTGGTATCGATTTCAGCCGATCTCGTTGGTGAGACACGCCTATCTTTGCCTTCCTCTTCGCCTGCTCTTCAATGGATTTATGTATTCTTTTCGGGTCGATTGTACATCATTTGTTTCCAATACGTGACTGGGGTAATTTAAAGTTTTTCAACCCTACTCCCCCGAGATCTTCACTTTCGACTTTCGCCACCCGAGGGCGCGGTTCGCCGTAATTTATTATGTCGCGATCTTATGTGTGTGGACCCGAAACTCCGGAAGAACTATATTTTTTCAGGCTAAACATAATAACAACTATAAATTAGATTTGTCTCGGTTCAAAAACTTAGTTGACAAATTGCCTTAAAACGACGGATGACGGGGTAGGGGTGAACAATTGTACTCGTACGCACTCGACCATCAAAATTTGACAGTTTTGTCGACGATGTGAAGATTTTTCATCTCTTTCTTTGTAGTCCTATTCTGATTTTTGTCGACACAAATGTATCAAATATGAAACTTTACATTATCTTATAAATTTTATATCCATCCAATATAGCAATTTATAGAAGCACAAACTATATCAAAGAGGCCATAACTATACAAGAACATATCTCCTTATACATATTAAGTTGAAATCACATGGATTAGCTATTTTTAATTTGTATAAATTTCATAGAAATTGAAGAAAATCAAATTTTCCTCCGGTTTTATATATCAACAAATTACATTTAAAATTATAGTTTATATAGATCTGAAGATAGCCTCAAGATTAAGCGGTCGAACTAGTAACTCAATTATCATTCTTTCAAATTTACAAGAGGTGTGTACTCAATCGATATCAAAAAGGGTACATACTACAATTTTTTTATATTAGATTGTCCCATAAGTTTCTTTCACAAATGAACATAGATCTAATCATAGTTATGGTTGAAGAAAACCCGCCATATACTGTTCGCGAAATAGCTATCAAGCTAGAAATTCCACGAACATCCGTCCATATTCATCTGACAAAATTGGACTACATCAATCGTTCAGATGTGTGGCTTTCTTATGAGCTGACTGACTCAAATAAACTTCAGCGTATTTCAACATGCGATCTTCTTCTCCAACAACATAATAGCCAACATTTTTTGAAGAGACTTGTCATTGGAGATGAAAGTTGGATACTCTTTGAAAATATCCAACGTAAACGGTCTTGGACCAAGGGTACAGAAGCTTTAACTGTAGCTAAACCTGGCCTACATCCAAAAAAAGTTTTGCTATGCATTTGGTGGGACTGGAAGGGTGTAATTTATTATGAGCTACTTCAGCAAGGTGAAACGATCAATTTAACAAAATATTGTTTCCTACTAGACAACCTAAAGGATGCAATTGTCAGAAAACGGCCAGTATTAGCGAACAGACGAGTCGTTGTTTTTCATCACGATAACGCCAGGCCTCGTGTGACTTTGCTCGTCAGAAATAAATTATAATCATTTAACTGGGATGCTTCACATCATCCTCTCCGGACATTGAGATGGAGAAAGTACTTATCAGTACTTACTTTTTCAAATCCAGGAAATCAGAGTAAACCTGGATCAAGACGATGGATCAGAAATATTAATATTTCTGATCTCCCAAATTTGTTGATACAATGAATTTATTTTCATAGTCTGGATTTTAATCCAAACCTTTATAATAAATGTCCAGGATCTAACCCACTATACAATACTTGATATATACTATACTTATATCATCATCATAGTGCAGCCACAAACAGTCCCCTACAGGACTAGAACCTCTTCAATTTCCATTCACAGGAAAGGGTTACATCCAATTTGTCTGTATCATACATTCAACTCCTCATTCGCTCGATATTAAAGGTACCATGACCTCCGAGTTTCATTTTGAACGCTCTTCCATCGGGTCACCTGGATGAACGTGTCGAAGGGTGCTTTCGCGACCGTCTCGATAGGGAGTGTGGGAAATTTGTAAAAACTGAGTAGTTTTCCTCAGGAGATAGTAGTAAAACTACTCTAGACGACCGTGTTGATTTTACTTGAAAAAGGCTTTCTGAAGTATAAAGAGTTCAGTCGCTTCTTTCCTCGCGAGGGCACTCTCTGGCTAAGGTGAAGTCCCACGTGATGCAAAAATGCATCTCGGATTCATTCTTACGTTAACTGAGGTGTATCCTCGTCCACGAGCAACTTATCCCCGGGAATTCGAGACTGGGTGGTTTCCCATTTCAAGTAGACCCTCCCAATTTGGTGAATACAAAGCGATATAGAAGGCAACGGAAGATAATATTATCATTGCCAAGCGGAATTCTTCCTTTGTCACTCTTCCGAGCCATCTGCTGGTTGTTGCTCTAGTACTTTTTCTGTTCCTTTAGTTTTTCACCCGCTGGACCAATAGTATAGAATGAAAGGTATCACATAGTGCAAATGCCCAGAAAGAGTAGGAACCTTCAAAAACTAAGTAGTCTTTCGTGAATAGCTATGAATATTAAGTAGTGTTTCGTGGATACATTCTTTATAAATAGGTAGCTTTTTTGTGGTTGTGATTGTCCGAAGCACTAGGCAGTATTTCATAACTATACATTTATAATTAAATTTAATTAGTAATAGGTAAATAAGTGGATTATGAACGAATGTATGCATATCATACGCCACCATAAATTAATTTACAAAAAGAAAATACCTTTGAACAAATAAAAACAATATTTTGATATTACTGTTGTCGATTTGGAATCCTGATATTTATTAATTACAAAAATAAATTGGTTCGAGTGATACATTGATTTGTCAATAGTTTGACATCTACCATTCGTTTTCATGTGAAGTTAATCGATATTTCAGCTCTCTTCTCTTGGGGGTTTTCGCAGACATTAAAAAAATAAGCCTCATGGGATATCACCAATGTAATCCTCAAAGTTACAGACGAATGTCTTTTTTTTTATTTGAAAGTAAATCAAATGGTTTTTTCACTATATATCGCTGAATTTAAATTAAGAAAATATTATTTGCATTTTTGTCCTGTTTATATTTGCAAAGTCTCGACTTTAACACGTTTAGTACGGCATATAGAATTAACATGTTTAGTATGGGCAGTTTACGTTTAGTACAGTATTGAATAGGAATCATAGTACAAATATTTAAAAATATATGTTTTATCATTGTCTTCTACCATCAATAGTTCTTGATCATCCTCTAATCTTATAAACTTTATACGAACTTCTAAACTTATAGTCTTCGATGTTAACGGTCTTAATTCTTTGATATCAAAGAGCATTCCCATGCCTTTATAAGGTCAGTAAGTTCTTCGATGACTTTGTTCAAAATCCATGAGAATATTTCCTTCGTGTAATAAGGATGTAATAAGCTTAAATGCATCTAAGAATCTCTAGTCTGGAAACCGCGTTATAGAAAGTTTGTATTATATTAAAGTTGCTTGAAGTTGTAAAGCTTCGGTGCGCTGAATTTTATGCAAATCTTAAAAAAATGCAGACAATTAATGCACTCCAGAAAACAATAAAATCAAACTCCTATTGTTAATTCACGTTAATGACATCGTAAACATATCTTACAAAACATTATATATAAAAATATGGCCATTCGGTTAATTCGTTGCATAATAATGCAATTGGCGACACGAATGGTGAATTTTAAAAATCATTTCTAAATATTTCACTACCGTCGCCTAGTTTATGAAGCAATTATGCTCTCTAGACACATTTCAAATTTATATTCGCCAAAGGTCCGCTCCTATGCAGACGCCATAACTGAAAATGTGAAATGTCCTCTTGTCACGATACAGTCCTTTGATATTTCTGACTCCTGTATATAAAATGCAGATTTGCAATGAAACGCCATAAAATGTTTGTCGTGATGCATTCTACGACGTTGTAAAAATAATAAATAGTAGTCCAGGCATGAGCGCGTTCTCCGTTTTGTTATTTTTCATTTATTTTTATGATAGCTCGACATATAATAAAAAAGAGACGAATCATTCCGCTTCGGGTGAATTTTATGTCTCCCATTATGTATCATTTTTACAACAACGTAAAATTTTTGCTTAAGTGACATTGAAAACATAACAAAATATGCTGTTTTTACAAACAAAAACGAGGAATGCTTTGAATTGATGTCAAAGATCATAATATTTGCGACAACTGAATATGTTATTTAAAATATGTTGATAACAGAACACTTTTGCAAAATTTTTGTATATTGAAGTATACAAAAATATATGGATTTTAATGTGATAAAATTCCATTGATCAAATAGTTTTTGTATTAATCAATGATATCAAATACTTGTATCCTTATTTAAATAAATGTGGAAGACAATCGAAAACCAAATTATAAAAATTTGATAAAAAAACTCTCTATGTCCCATATGCTAAATTTTCCGATTTAAGCAACAAATATATTGATTGATTATTCTGTAAGAACACTTGGAAAAATAGAAACTATACAGTTATACTACGATTAAATTTTCATATATTAGTATAACTTTAAAAGATCATTAATTTAAAATTATATATACAGGATGTTTTGCAAATAGACAAGTCACGAAAAATGAGCAAACGAATGAGAAGTGTCAATTTCTAAATTCCCTAACTTAGCTTAGTTTTTAAAAGTTTTCTAGATTAAACCCTTTCCAACGATATGCTTCATGTCTTACAAACAAATCATTCAATAAGTCGTTAAACTTGAAGAGTTACCAGTTTGCCAGGGCAGGTTTAAAAAAATACTTTTTATGTTTAAAATGTTCTTATTAAATTTATTTACAAAATTTGTTCAAATTAGTCACCTCTATTTCGTATTTACGCACTATACCTTTTTCTTATTACCACTGTAGTTGTCTGAAGTAGCATTTTCTCTTTCATTTTTGCAAAGACGGGGATTTTTCCTTCAGTTACGATTTCTTTTGTAGGCACCTCTGTAGTGTGTTGAAAAAAAATTGTATTTCGACAACCCTGACACTTAGGACTAGGGCCTGTATGTGGAACACAGCAAAAGACCCTCCTAGCCCCAAAAAAAAAATAATGTTGGTCCATGTGCATAACATTCTGTCGTACTTGTGTTATGAAAAATATTATTTTTTTAAACATTACAACCAATTTTTCTTCCAAAACCCAACATCGTTATTATTTAGTTATCACGACCATATGCTTTGATCTTTGAAGTAATTATAACGTGTATGCGTTAAAATGCGATAATATTTTAACGTGAGTGTAACACGAGTATAACAAATGTTCATATAACAAATAACATTCGTAATCATTATCAGAATAGTCGCCTAAAATCGTAAGCATACTTAATGGAGATATTATGTTTATAGGTGATTGAAATAGCGATAATGTACTATATATAATTTATAGAACGTTTGGACAGGTTTTTATCCATTTGCATCAGATCCAAGTGAAAATATGGCTTATCATATAACCAATTTTTATGTTTAACGAATAATTCATTAATCAAATAGTGGTCAAGTTAGTTACTGTTATGGAACTAAAGCAATAGTCAAAAGTGTTAACGAACATGCGATTGCAAATATGTATTAAAAAACAATGTGAGAAATTCAAACGATGCGATTATTAAAATTCCAAATAACTCAAAACTTTTAAAGAATTTATCTGGATTATTTTTTATCGAAAAAGTAATTAAAGCATTTTTTCTATAAAAAATATTATTGGGAAAATGTTCGGTTATTAATAAAAATGCTTAAATTATTTGACTTAATTATTACAAAAGGATTAAACTTTCATAATTAATTTACTCCAGAACATCCATAGAATTTTAATTAAATTGATACGCAAATAAACAATTATAATTGAACAAAGAAATGCGTTGAACTTTTGATTAAAAATCGTCTAATAAAATGGAACATATTTTTAAAATATTTTTTTAAATCTAAAAAATCGATTAAGGAGGCAGAATTTTTTAGCGTGTTTCGCATTTTTAATAGGGAAAGAATAAATAGAATTCTTTTGAACTTAGAGAATATTTTATTAATATCGGAGTAATAATAAAGTACATCGGATTTTTTTTAATATAAGAAAAAACAATTTTTTAAACCATCTTAACAAATTTCCCTCCTTAAATGCACTGAGTCATATCAATAATGATGTTGCTAAATAAATGTAAAAATTTGTATCCTTATGGACTATGACAATATACTATTTAAAACTTATAAATTAGTGGAGTCAAATACATAAGTCCAGTAAAGAATTACTTGGAAGAAAGTTTATTTAATATTTAATGCTAGCTTTTAGACCCAACTTAACCAAAAAAAATATATACCATATTGATTAAATGTGCAAAAAATAATCAACTTAACTAAAATTAAACAAATCCGGTTAAAAATATTGCAATCAAGAATGAAATTAAATAGCACTTTTTTTTTATTTAAAACCATATTTTTTTAATAAAAAGACATTGCAAATTCAAAAAAAATACAGGATACTATTATTAAAAATAAAAAATGATTTGCGTTTCAAGTCCTCTAATTTGAATTATAGAACCAAAAAATAAATGTTATGAAATATATTCCCATATAAGATAAATATGGCCAGCCCTTCATTTTTAGATTTGAAGGACGAGAGTTTAAAGACGTCTTCAGATCCTTATAATGCCATAAATCTACAATTTATTAAAGTCTATTCCCGTTATTATCCTTATATGGAAATCGACGAGTTCTTGGAACGACGCGAATATCCCAACCGCACAATATACGCAAAAAACACACATCCCTCGATTTCTCGAGTTTTATGTCGTTCTCTTCTTCCTTCTTCTTGACGGGCGGTCTTTGTCCCAGATTTCCTGCGAGTCATTTCGGCTCATGCCAATAGCAAAAGCGAAATTTCGTATAATTCATAAGTCGCACATAAATTCTCCGCGAGAAGTCCGTGAATTTATTACGAGCCGGTGGAATCAGTTTCTGCATTTTAATGTCTCACCCCCTGCGGGTATTTCTACCCCCGAAGAAAGGATACAATAGTCTGGATTGTGCTCGGGATAAGTTCGTCCCGATATTACAGCCTTAAAGAAGCCTTAAACGGTTTCTCAAGTGCACTTGGTCGAATCGAAAAAGTTTCTTCTTGACTGCTCTTATATGCCTGAGCCGAGACCTTATATAAATTTCAAGTTTTATTTCATATCATCGAGCAAACATTCGCATATTTAAATGCGATTTTATATCATCTGTGTGGAGGCAAAATAAGACTATGCTAAAAATTCTGTCGAGTGGACAAAAACAAGCGCGGAAGAAAATTACTTTGGAACGATGCAAAAACACGAAAGTTACTTAGATACGCAAAGCGGATGAAAACATTCACAATTTATTTTACTACAAGTTTTAATCTTGTTGCGCTGTTTGCTATTAAAAGTAATGTTTGCTTATATTCATCTTCCTGGGGTCGTTAAAACCGCCTTTAATTGCTTCTTCCGACCGCGACAGGATAAAACTCGCCAAAATGTATTTTTAAAGATTCTTTTAATCCAAATACACGTTTTAATTGTGACAAAACCGAAAATTTGTTGATCTCGACCTCGAATAATTATTAGCAATCATATTAGGCCGGGTCCACCCTATAAAAGTTAACGATTCAATAAATATGACCCGAATTATAAAAAAACGTCCGAAAAATAACGGTGTCTAAAAAACACATTCCGCAGATACCGTATAATATATTTTAATTAAAGTAACATTATCTGGTTTCGTACGGCAAGACCTTTTCTGATATTTTCAGGGTTCAAACCCTTTTGAACTCTTTTTCATTTATAACCCCGGCACTGGCGTTGTTTTCTGCTCTCATATTACCGTAAAGTATTAATTACTGGATGCTGGAAATATGTCGAGAAGCAGACCAAATTATATATTTTATATAGGAAACCAAGTTTGATGGCAACGTATATTAATAAAACTGATTAGAAAGTTCTATATACATTTTAAGCAAGATTTTCAGCGTTAATATAACTATATAGATGTAAAAGACATTTAAAAAAAGTCGTTTTAACATATTTTGATTAAATTTATTTGCTTCTTATCTTGATATATTGTCTTTATAAAACTCTATAAAACGTCTTAGTATTAATATTTTCAGATTTAGGAGATCAGCGTGCAGTTAGATCAAGACAATCAATCGGGAATATTAATAATTCATTCTGTTCTCCCTAATGTATTGGTACGATGAAATTTAATTAATCATAGTCTAGGAACTAAGCAACTATATTAACGATTAGTGTTATATTACTGAGGGTGATATTATTGCAGGATATAATCGTAAAACGATATAGAAAATTATATCAGTGATGTGAAGATTATCAATATTTATTGAGACATAATCATTATTGATGTAGTTATAAATAAACTTAAATCTGTTCTTCTTTTAATGTTATAAGAGACTTGTAATGAATTTATTGTAGCTATTTTATATATTGATGATGGAGAAGTATTTTTTATAATCAATGAAGTTCTAATTGTTTATCATCTTGTCTTAACAGTATCTTAGCCAATTAAAAATAATTGAACTTGTAAAATATTGTACTTCATTGTCAATCACAGTCCAATACGTGATTGACTGAAATTCGGCAATTTCACATGTTGCAGCTGCTACCACTTAATTGACAGATACCAAATTATCCAGATACGTATAATTCGATGTCTGTCAATAAAGTAGTCTTTAAAAACGTATGACATGCAATGTCTGTACGAACAATTCCGAATGTATATCAGCACTTAATATTCGGCACAAAATTTTCAAATATCCGCACAAAATGCCATGAATTAATATGCTCAGTGTGTGCCAGCTCGATAATAAACATATTATGTGAGTGCCATCGAAAATTATACGGAAAAAAAATTGGCACCGAAAGCAAAAGTTGAAGCCTTCACGATATCGACGCGATAATATAAAAGCAATCTACCCCATAATCGATACTTTAGAGTACTTCAAACACATCAAAAACCAATCTCGTTTTCGTATATTGACTTTTTCCCGTCGGATACTTTATATTCAAAACGCAATTGCCAAAGTTTAGACACGTAAGTCGCGTTGGTCACGAACTCCGGAGGTCTAGGAGAAAAGGTCCACGAATCGTTATTCAATGTCACACCCTCGGGATGTGTTTCACGTTTGATTGCATAATTCTTTTGATCCTAATCCGTTAACAATTATTGCGTGGGGTTCAATCTGAGCGACGAGAAGTAGTGGGTTTGAACCGGCACACGCAAAAATCGCGTTTGTGAAATTATTAAGTTGTAAGAATATAACTTGGCATTGCGTAATTTTTGCAGAAAGCAATCAAGACTTTAAATTACTCATGAACAATGCTAATTAGGGACTCTTCCTCGCATGACAAAAATATCATATGAAAATGTTTTTCTTTTTATTTAAAAGTTATTTTTACACATATAATAAGCGGGAATTGCTTAATTTTCGTTTAGATTTTTAATATGTTGATGGTGCTATATTCTATGAAAGAAGCTTTCATAGACGTTCAAAATCATTATAGTAATAATCTATTAATATTTAAGGGTTGATTATTGTATTTTTTAAGTGATTAAATGCTGTTAATATCTCTTGCGCCAAATATTTTTAATTTGCTGCCCAAATGCGCTAAAAGTCTTTTTTAACATGATAGTTTAATGCAACAAAACTTAAAGCTCTTTTAATTAAAAAAACTGATCTACTATTTTAATATGCTTCTTGATGTTTCGGTATTAAAAACAAGTATTTCATCAAGAAATGCGAACTTGATAAATTATTCTCTTTGCAGAAACAATCCACCATAACATAACTTAATCTAAGCATACAAAGCCCATTCATGTATATTATCTGAATTAAAAATATGACATAAAAGTGAAATTTATTTATTCATGATATATAATGTAATTTAAACATGATTAATGCATTTTAAAATCCTGCTTCAAATTTGCATGCAATGATAACTAACTGATATCCTATGCAATATTTTGAGTTGAGAATGTTAAGCAATTCACAAAATATTGCATGATGGCTTCAATATTGTTATGAACATACTTGTCAAATAACTTAGACTGCTGGATCTTATGGAATTTGCCATTATCAGTTGCTTCAAATGATTGCACAAATTCGCAGATAGTTGATGCAAAGGACATATTTCTGACACAACAAAAACATTTAATTCACCCAATTTTTTTTTTCAAAATTTATGTTATTTTCTATGTACGTTATTATATAAATCAACATTGCATTTAAATATGACGGATTTATTGCAAAATAAAGGGTATTCATCCTGCATATTTATTGCCGAAGGCTTGAAAAATGAGATATAAAATATCTATAAGTTAATAGCATCATAAATCAATGATTTGCATTTTGGGAGGCTTACTGTAGTATTAAGCTTCTTTATCCGTCTTATGAAGCGATCAATCTATTCAGCATGATGAACTCATTACAGATTTGTCATCATCCATTGTTAACATATTGACAAACCAACTGTTGGTAGCATGAGCTATTATACATTCGATATTGAGAACGTTTATGCGAGAAAATGATCGTCGGGAAATTAATTTTTAAGCGAAATAAAGATTATCCTTAAATTTGTCGCGTTTGCGTATTAAAGGCGGTTGGGTCGAAATCCACCCTTAAATTTCATTACTTACTTCGATGAGTTATGAGTCTTTTTGTGTGGACTTATGATGGGCCATTCATCAGGGTTGGACTTAATGTAGCTAATGACCCATGGCACCGTCGAGGGACTCACGAATCATTTGTCCTGTCAGGAGATGTCTCACTGTTTCATTCTTCAGGGGATTCACCTAACAACCAATAAGTTCGCCAAAAAATGTCGAATTTATCAGCGTCAGCAGAAGATTTTGCCACGTAGGCAACAAATTAACTTCGTGCGTTCATTTTAAGCCGCGTTATTTCTCTTCCATAATGCCCTTATATATTTTTGTTGGGCATATTTTTTATTTTGCGTGGGGATGTCCAATTTACGAAAAAAAAAACACTTTTTTTAATATTTCTCAAAAACCCTCTTTTAATTTTAACTACTTTTGCTTAAACGTTTTACGCTAATAATTTAAAATGTAAAACAACTGCTTCGTTAAATAGAAAATCATGGCGAAAATAGGTGATGAAGGATAAAGATGTATTTTTAAATAATATCGACGCACAAAATTTGACTAAATTTAATTTATTAGGTTCAATCTAAAATCTTATTCAGTCTAATCCGAATAAAAAATTGACAGCTGTCAAAATGACACGCCTTTATATTGACAATATGAAATTACTTCAATCAAGGATTCATTTATTATTATGGACACGTTCGTTCTGAAAATGGAGACAATTCATTTTTGACTGATATAGACATAAAAAATTATTCGGGTAGCAACCTTTTGGAATGCAATGTCAAAATGTCCATATATCAAAATTGGTTCTTGACGTATTTTAATGCATACTTTTTTAAATATATTTTTTTAAAAAATCACAATTGTCTGTTTTACTAATGTAGGGGTAGATTTAAAAATGAAAAAGCTAATTCTAAAACGATTAATAAATGTTAAGGTTAAGCTTTATTTTATTTATATAGTAGGTTTAATTCTGATTTCTTATTATAAAATTTTGAGTTCAAGTTCATACAGTTACATCAATATCAAGAAACCTGAATACTGAAGGGATAAAAGATTTATACGAAGGACTAAGCTTATTTTATGTCTGGTATACATCGAATTTAATATATTGCAGATCAATGGCATTATAAATTATTCAAAGTGAATCTTGACACGTCAAAGGACATGCGAGCACATTCTCTTGAACGATATTAATTATGGGTGAAGGTTGTATGCGGTTTTGAAAAGCTTTCAATACACAGGCTTGTCCTTTAACCCATAATAATTAATTTCGGTTTACAAGTCGCTCGCGCTAAACATTTTTATCATGATTGATATTTTTAATTTGCTGTCAAAACAAAATTCGGGAGCATTTTTCACGCCGCCATTATGCATCAACAATGGAGAAAAACAGCTCACAATTTCCACGGATGAAAAATTATTTTCATCATAATGTATTGTATAAAAAAAGGACGGCCTCTCAATGGGATGCCCTGCATAAGGGTTATGTGCTGTATCCATAGCCTTAATTTTGTATTATATACGCATATAATATAGCCGTGGAGATTCATTATTTTGCTTTTCATCCTCTATGCTATGCATATTGGTGATGTTTTTCAATTTGTGCTGAAAGGCTTTTATGTTCATTGAGCCCTCGGCTTTAATTGGAAGAATCGGGACTTCTCTTCTAGCTGGCTCCGTAATTTAATAATTGAAATCGTGCCAGAACGAAGAAGTCTATCGACGACGTTCGATCTGCGTCCTCGTGGAGATTTCCGCCAGAGGGAAAAGTTACTAGATAAGTTCAACTTGGACTTTTGATGTTTCCATCCAGTTTAAAGAGTTGTACGGGCAGATGTCGCGTGGTTGTTTTCCCTGTTTTCTCCCTGTCTTTTACGCCATCGGGGTAATCCAATTTGCTGTTATCAGAACTCTCGGAAAAACTTGGGGGACAGGTTTATAGGCACTCTGGCTCGGTGCTTATTGCGTATCCCGCTTTTCCGATAGTCCCTGCTGTCATCAACTTCACAAAGCTTCCGAGAGATATCCGACGCTCAAAGTTAATATTTTAAAGTTAAGCTATCAGATTTATATTTACATAGGCTTCGGAGTTCAGAAGCGTATTCTCAAATGTTTCAGGTCATGTTTTATTAAATCCTGAACACGAGAAATTTTCATTGAATTTATTTAAATGGGATCAAATCTTCTTTCAAAACATCACTCAATAAATTTGTAGGATGACAAAATAGTTTTGACCGAACGTCAATTGAAATTGCGTGAGATAATTGATACCTTAAATATATTCAAATGCAGTATACTCACCATTTTACTTCAACATTTGTCCATGAGAAAGCTCTGTTCGAAGTGACTACCGCGTTTACTAGTGGGTACGTCGATAATTTAGAGCGCAGTTTAGAGCTATTTCCGCGCAAAAAAGGTGTTTTTATACAGCATTTCTTAATGGATAAAACATGAATTCATTGCTATACTCTAGAGTTAAATCGGCTTTCAGTTGAGCATATAGCAACCATTGAAAGCATCCAAAGCGATCAAAAACGCAAAAGTCAGCAGAATTTATAATTTTTTTGTCGATCATCAAAAATATATGATTAGGTCAGTATCAATGAAATGATTTATAATTTTTATTTTATAAATAGTCGATTTGGGATAAATAAAATTCATAGACGAAATTAACGTTTTCGTAAAAATCCTCAACTTTATCGTAGATTGGAAATAAAGCTGTACAGATATATAAAGGTCCATTTCCATCTGATGTTTTTATTATTTTTGAATGAGGTCATGTTGAAAGAACTTCCAATCACCACGATTGTGTTTTTCAATTATATTTCCTCCTATTTCAATTTCGATCTCCATTCATTTCATACTGATGCATTATAAATGCAATTTTGCAAAAATATTGAACAACTAAGAAAAATAATATTCATTAATTGACGGAAGTCCCGGTTTTCAAATAATCTAGTGGTTTTCAAAGAATCTAAGAAGTTAATATAAAGAATGAAACAATTTCGCTAGAGCAATTTAAATTTTATAGTGCACATTATAATATAATATGATCATATTCAATTGAAATCATTTTATGGGCTTATATACTCTTTAACGTGTTGCACTATTTTATGATGATGAGTAGAATGCAATTTTTTAACATAAGTACAAAAAACATAACCCGCTTGATTGATGTTTATAATATGTATGTGCTCCAAGTCGGTGTATCGTAAAAATCGAATTATTTAACAAAACTAATTTATCTTATTTAGAGAAATTTGAGAGTTTTTGGGTCATTTAAGCTGTTTTTATTTTGATGAGTTTCGTCGATGTGAGATAAGATTTGAAATTTCCGCAAAGACGCAATATTATTATCTGCTGACCCATGACGGCATTTGACGGTTTTGTGCGTCAAAGTGTTAAATGACCAACAAATTGATACATGAAGTATCACATGTGCATGTTTGTTTGTCTGTTCATCATGTTCGAATTATTTTTAAGTAATAATTAGTATAATATTGGCATTTATATTTGTAGCAATATTGTACAATTATGTCAGCGCAACTGGATATTAGACGTGTTTTGTATAAATCCTTTCATTCGATTTAAATATGTTAATCTCTTTTATTTGGATGTAATTAGGAGTTAATGTAAAGCCCCTCAGTTACCACCATGGACAATAAACTTAATTATATGAACCCATAAACACTCGGTTTTATCACTTGTAATAAACATTAAATCGGTCAATTCATTCATGAGCGTAACTTCAATTCCTTTTCATACATCACGCTTGAATCGATCATATATTCAAACTTCGAATATAATGTAAAAATATTTTTTACGAAGAAAGCTCTTTGGCTTTTACGCGAGCTATAAAAACGAAATTTTCCACTTTCCTTCTGGAAACTGCATGTACTCTATTAAACGATGACGTAAAGATCATTAAGCTTTTACGGCATAGTGATCGATTGGTGATTTCCAATAAAAAAAACTTATTGCCGTAAAAAATCACTTGAAAATGGCGAAAGGTTATATCGGAAAATGGCCGGGGAGTTTCCAACTTTTTATGACATTATTAAGTGCTTTCGTGTTGATATATGATTCGGGATCATATTTGTGAACTTCTATAAATTGATTTTCTTCTACCATCGTAAATAAAAATATAGTCGAGGAGAGAAATAAAGGCTTTCAAGGCTTGATGGGGCATATTTTTTTATACGAACGACGTGTTTATGTCGAGTGCCTTTCATTTGCCAGTGGGTGGCTATTTGTCTATGGTGTTATCTGCCATTTTTCGTACGAGAGTAGTTATATATCATTTTCGCTTTATTCAAAGTAATGTACAGTAAAATATCATCCGATCTGTTATTTATCTTCTGCGTTCGGGGATATCAATTGATGCTTAAATGTGTAATAAAAATTGTTTGCGATTGATCATCAGATAATGTTTCGCTCGAACCAATACTGTGCCCATTCGAAGCGAGCTTACGAAAACTCATTAAATATTAATAACTTTTGTTGGATTGACCGAGGTTTGACTTTAAACGATTTGTTTTAATATAAACTTTCTTATGTAAATATATGCGAGGAGCTTTTATAAATTTATTCATGGTGGTGTAGACAAGCACCGATTAAAAAGGATATTAATGATACAAATCAATCAATCATATCAACGTAGCTTAAACCTGATTTTTACTTCTATTAACGTATCAATAAACTCAGAAAGCTGTCATAACGCAAAAATATCTTTAAAATACTTTCTATGTTAAAAATAAAGTTGGAAATCCTAAAAAAACGACCTGAACTAGTTAATCGTAAGAGTGTTGTTTTCCATCATAACAGTATAAATTAAAGGAGCTTAATTGGGATATTTTAAAGCATCCACCTTATTCTGCTAACATAGGCGTTCTGATTTTTACTTATTTTTGTCCTTACAAAATTATTTAAACGAAAAAAAAAATAGTGCAACAGATGAAGTGAAAACAGCACAAGATACGTTCTTTGTGTCGAAACCCGAATGTTTTTATTCTAATGGGATTATAAAGTTGCCAAAACGATAGAAGACAGTCATTAGCAATAATGGGAACTATGTAATTGATTGATTTAGTAAAGCTTTTCTGAAAATATTTACTTTCGTTTTCCTAAAAAAATACGACGTTGTTTATGCATCAACATACCATGCCCTGCCCAACATTATTAATCATCAGTATTTAATTATTCATAAATAGGATATTAGCATAAATCTCTTGATCTCTCATTTTTTTCATGAAAAATAAGGGAATTTAAATATACTTAGCTTTTAAATAGGTACTTGAACAATATTTTTATCTTGTTTGATAAGATCTTTGTTCGTTAATATGAAAACTCTTATTGTACAGATATGATGATATTTCTCAATTTTTTCATTGGAAATTTCCTGATATAGAACAAAGCAGCTTAAAATTCCGCATTGAAATCTTATCCTGCGATTCTTTACAAAGCTTATGCTTAGGATGTATAAATAATATGCTAGCCCGAGGGTCGGATCGACGTACCATTATATTCTCATAATTGAAAATTTTATATAATTGCGTGTAACGAGGAAGATATATTTAAGATATACGTTTATAAGCTTATTATTTATAAATGTCTTCGGATTTAGTTGATCTTCATAGTAGATTTTGCCATCAATCATATGGAAATTTTTTATTGCATTATGCAATATCCTAAGTCTACTGGTACAGTTTACATAATCTTCATTTGAACCCAAACTTTTATAATACGAATCAAATATCAAACTCACTATTAAAATTTGATCAATCACTCTATGTATATCAACAAATCATCAGCTCAATAATTTAGAGCTATGAGTTACAATATAACAGAAAGAACCTCTTTGGAATGCAATTATATCAGCCATTTTGATAAAATTTAGTCGTTTCTTTCCTATATAAAAGTTACAGGTGATAATTTTCATCTTGTTTGAGTTTTAATCTTGCGTACGACCACTTTTGAAAGCGAGCTAATCGAGCTTTTGATCATTCGCACGCATGTCGTTTTTTAACATTTTTTTTGGCGTGGTAATATTGGTTATTTTCGCGTTGTATATTGTGTGCGTATTAGATATTTATTTATATACGTGTTTTGCGTCGGTAAGCCTTCGAGCTGTGAGGGGTGGTATTTTCAAATATTCACGTTTTTGTTAAAAATACCGATTCACTATGTGAATACTCCCATTTATGCTCCCTCATATCACTCCAATGCTGTATGAAATATTTAAGAATTAAACTCGTCTGGTTCCGCAAGACGGATTTAAGTATTTTTTCACATACACAATGAGTATAGGAACAAAATTGGAATCCCGAGTACGTACTTAAAGCCTCGCGCTGAAGCATGTTTTCGGGAATATAATGATGTTTTGAAATATTTTACCCGCTTAGCGAGATCTTTGTGGAGTAACGCGGCAGGCAATAGAAAATTTTCCCTAAGCTCTTTGTAATTATCAAAGTGGAATGAAAATCCTTTGAGGATGTGTCTCCTTTCCGGAGGATTTTCTCGCAGAACGTGCCCGCCCCGGGCTAAAGACACATGTGTAATGTTGATTAGTTCCCTCTCCTCAAGAATGGCGCCTGAATTCTCTTCTTCGAGAGGCTCCCACCAACGTCAAAGATAAGGTCGAAACACCCTGTAACACTGGGTTCTGTACTACTCTACTTAATTTAGAGCAAATGAAATCTTCTCTTAAGACTGAGCATGATTTTTGCCCTAGAGATATGTCTTGTACATACTTTGTACCGAGCTCATTTTTGTTATCTAACAGCCTCTCCCTCCACAAGATCAGACCTATCATACATTTTCTTTTAGTATTCCGTATGGATTTCTGAAAAATCATGCCAAAAAGGAATTATTCCTATTCTATCCATGTATCTTTTTGTATTTGTCGATCACATGTACGTGACCAAGTATTGTAAGGTTCGAACTAAAATCCAGATTATGGCAACAAAGC